>JARTUT010001327.1:0-637667 GCA_030674115.1 Micraspis discolor
GTACATTCAGTGCTGCAATTAGCAGAAGATGAGCTTTCTCAAATTCCATTTATCGAAAATGAAGCATCACAAATTTTCAAGCCTAATCTATTTACACACGATTGAGTTATAATATTTATTTGAGAGCCTCCATCTAACAGAACTCGGACCTTCTGATAACTACCCCAAGCATCACGAATTTCGACCTCAGCGGTTGCTAAGAGAACGGTAGAATTTGAAGAAACATTGGTTAAAACCTGAGCTGAGCTTGAATCAGATGAATTTGCAGCATTGAAATGAAACGTCTCTGATGAAGAATCATTCTCCGCATTATTGCGCATGTGCAACAGGGTATGATGCTTTCCGTGGCAAGTACGACAATTTGACCTTGAAGAACAATTGTTAATCTTATGTCCAGAATGGAGGCAATTGATACACCAATTTTTGTTCTTCACAATCTTGAGCCGATCTTGAACAGTTTGTTCCAAAAATGATGGACATTTGTAAATACTATGAGCTAACTTGCAATAATTACAGGTTAAACGTTTCTTGAATGATTCAGTTTCCGTTTGAACGAGAAGAGTCGAATTTCTTTTATTCATTGAGAGAGAACTAGATTTCAAAACTTGAGAATCTGAAACTGAATGAGTTTTCGACGGAAGAGAAAGAGCTACTGCCTCCAAGGCTATACACTGATTTGTCAGGAAATTTCGCAAATTGACAAACGACGGAATATCTGTTGAACATTCTTGTAATTCAAAACGTTTGATCGTTGCTGAATCTAATTTCTGAATGAGAATGTGAAATAAAACAAAGTCCCACTGGTCAACGAGTAAACCTAAATTCCTTAATACCGATAAGTTTTCCGCAAAAACTTCTAGAATTCGCCTAAGGTCTTTAGCTGAATCACCCTGTAGCTTTGGAACATTACAGATTTCCTTCCAACACGTATTAGCGAGAAGTCTTTTATTTTGATATCTTTCCGCCAATGTCTGAAAAAGCGCTTTCATAATTTTCAGCAGTCAATGGAAATCCTTTAACTAAATTTAAAGCATGAGAAGAAAGTGAACTAAGGAGGTATTGAAACTTTTCTATTTGACTCAAGTTAGAATTTTCATGTACCAAACTTTGGAACATATCGAAAAAAGTAGGCTACTCTTTATAATTCCCATTGAAAATGGGCAATACTATCTTTGGAAGTTTAACATTTGGCGAACTAATAGAGCAACTGTCTTGGTTTTTTACTGGAATGTTTACTACAGGAAATAAATTAACATAAGTTGTTCTGATGGTGTAATAATTATCCATAAAGGCTGTTCGAATAACCTTCTCATTGTTCAATTCGGGTTCTTCGGAAGACACTATCATAGAGACAATTGACGTATGTAAATTTTGAAAGTCCACGAGAATATCGTCAAGTATTTCACATCTTAATTTGAATCTAACGTGTAAACTTTCATCAGTGACAGCGAATTGTGCTAAATTGAGAATTTCCTCGAGATCATCAATAACAATTTGACGACGAGCTTTGAGTTGTTTCAATTTTGTCGCCATTATTATTATTCAAGGTATACTGCAGAAAACAATATGAATTTTGTTTTGAGTAATTTCGAAAAAAAGAGTAAATAGACTAAACGATTGAAAAGAACTAAATTAATTAATAAAGCAAATAATTAAGATTGAATCTATAGAATTGAAAATCGAGTTGAAAATAAACAAATGAAAATAATGAAATGTAAATAAACAAAAACAAGAATGTCAATCTTTGTTTATGTTTTGAATCAAGGTTATGAGCATAGATGAGAAAAACAAACGAAGAGTTGTCTATGTTCCGAAAATGAAAGCCAAATTCTCCAACATGCGCAGAAATATCAGCAATTAAAGAATTTATGAATGTGTTCGATATCTTGTCAAGTTTTTGAGGTTAGATGAACATTGACCGAATGAAATAAATGCAAATGAAAAAAAACGAAATGAAAAATTCCAAAATGCTTGATCGCAATAATTTTGAAAACGCGGTTCGAAAATATGCGGCTCAAGAAGGACCAAAATGGCACGACACGGCCTTTGAAATCAAATGAAAAAGAAAGATTATTATTTATAATAATAATAATAATAATTATTATTATTATTATTATTATTATTATTATTTATTTTTTCACATTTTATATGATTGTGTGATGATATAAATCGGGGTTGTACACCAACGACTTAATCTCTATCAATTATTCTCCTGATGGTCGAGCATGTAGATAGAATTACAGCTTTTTGCATAAGGCTGATTATTTTCTGGTGTTCTTTTATTCCCAGTAGTTTCAGAGCCTCAGGCAACTCTCTATCTATGAGGCCGTTAGCAGACACAAACATCGGTACAACTTTCACCCTCGAGAGATCATGGACTTTTTTCAGTTCGTTTGCCAGCTCATGGTATTTGCTGATCTTTTCATGCCTTGCCTTTCTCACATTCTCGTCTAGGGGTATAGCGACGTCTATGATGAGGGCGGTATTCTCCCTTTTCTTCATGACCAGAATATCGGGTTAATTATGTCTGATCTCCTTATCGGTTATAACCATCATATCCCAGTAAACCTTTACTCTCTCATTCTCCAGGTAATCCACAGCTTTATATTTGTGAAAGGGTACAATTTTCTCTACAAGTTCTTCGTTTCTGCAGATCTCCTGGTGTAGAATTCCTGCTACTTTGTTGTGTCTTTCCAGATACTCTTTTGGTGCAAGATAAGTACAGGCTCAAGTAAGGTGTTGTATTGTCTCCAATGTAGAATTGCAGAGGCGGCATCTATCATTCACCACATCCTGTTTCAGAACATGTTTTCGATAACCCCTAGTGGCAACAACCTGGTCCTGTATCGCGTGGATAAATCCTTCGGTCTCTGGCATGAGGAATCCTTGTCTGAGGTAAGTAGTCGAGAGCTGAATGTCCACATCTTGACTGTTGAGTGCATGAGCGTATCTTCCATGAATGGTCTTATTTTTCCATTCTTCTTCCATGGATTTGATGGTCTTTTGTTTTTCAGGTGGTATGCGACTAGCCAAGTTGAGAGGAGATAAATTGACATCAACCATATTGAGTGCTCTGTGAAGGGGATCGTCAGATGTAGAGAGGTAAGAAAAGAGTTTATGCAGTTGGTTCGCATGTAGTATTTCAAGACTCAGAATCCCGCGTCCACCCATTTTTCTCGGCAGGTTCATACGATTACTCGATGAGTTAGGGTGATGATTCCTGTATTTAGTCATGGTTGTTCTTACTGTTCGATCCATGCGTTCTAAGTCTGTTTTCGTCCATTTTACTACACCAAAAGTATGCGACACCACTGGAATGACCCATGCGTTGATTGCCGAGACAAGACTTCCCGAGTAAAGTTTAGTTTTTAGTAGAGTTCTCAGTCGCTTAGTAAAATTTTCTTCTACTCCCTTTTTAGTTGTTTTTTCATTTGTAGAAAGACTCTGCTCAACACCCAAATACCTGTATGTCTCCCCCGATGAGAGTGCACCAAATTCTGCCCCATCTCTCAAAGTAATACTTGACGTATCTTGGACCTCTCCTCTTCTTGCGTGAAGGTAAGCACATTTGTCTACTCCAAATTCCATCTTTATATCATTACTGAACGTTTTGATGATTTCTAGTTGGTTATATAGTTCTTGTTCGTTTGCAGCATATATTTTCAAATCGTCCATGTAGAAGAGGTGAGTAGCTTTTATTTGGTCTATTTTGGTAATGATGGTAATTATTATTATTAAATTTCTAGTTTCTCAGGTTGTCCTGGTTGATTTAATGGGATACGGGTTTTTCGCCAAGCATCTCCATAATTTAATCCTGACTCAAAAATCTTCGGACTATTCTAGTGGTGTTCAGAATTACAACTTTCTGTAGCAGCATGTAAATATCTCTGTGTAGTCCCAGGAACTCCAAGCCATTGTGCAACTCCCATGGTATAACCCCTGTAGTAGATAGTACAATTGGTAAGATAGTGACTTTGTTGAGATTCCACATCCTTTTTATCTCATCTGCTATTTCAGTGTACTTTCTTTTTTTTTCTGCAATTGTATTCAGCAGGTTATGCGTGTTAGGGATCGCGATGTCTACAATAATAGCTTCGCTCGATTGCTTGTCTCTCATAACGATATCAGGTTTGTTAAAGGGGACACTGCGATCGGTAATGATCGATCGGTCGTAATAAATAGTGAATTGGTTGGTTTCAATGACTGACTTAGGAACGTATTTATAGTAAGGCATCTTAGGTTCGTTTGTATTGAGTCCCAGCCTGTTACATATATTTTGGTGAATTACTGCAGCTACTTGATTGTGTCGGTGTAAATAATCATTTTGGGCAAGTAGACTACATGCTGATGTAACGTGTTGTATTGTTTCGGGTTTTTCTTTACATTTTCTACACCTGTCATCTCTCACCTTAGGGTCTTTAACAATATGTTTCAGGTAGTTTCTCGTATTCACCACTTGGTCCTGTATGGCTAGGGTTGAGTAGAGTTGAGTGGTGTATATTCCTTATCTGTCAAGCAGATGCTCCGATGGAGGGGTGATATTGAGCTTCTCTGGTGGAAGTATGTCCTCATGAGTTTGATCTGACTGTTGTGTAGATTTTTTATGTCTATGAGACCTCTCCCTCCTTCGCCCCTAGGGATTGTCATCCTAAGTGCTTGACTTGGGGTGGTGATTGCGTTCCTTAGTCAACTCAGTTCTAGTTTTCCGCATGATGTTCTCGAGGTCTGTGTTGGTCCATGATATTACTCCAAAAGAGTAAGTCAACACAGGTATTGCCAGGGTGTTGATGGCTTTGAACAGATTTTTACTATTTAGTTCAGTATGGCATATTTTTCTTACTCTCGTGAGGTATTCTTTTGTGAGGGTTTCCTTGATCTTAGTGTGTTCTATAGATTTGGTTTGTTCATATCCCAGGTATTTATATGTATCTCCTTCATTCATGGACTCAATCAAGCCGCCACTATTGAGCTGAACGTCTCCTACTCTGCATTTTCCTTTTTCTATAATTATAACTCTGCATTTGTTCAGGCCGAATGTCATGCTAATATCGTCTCAGAAAATTGCTAGACAACATTTTATCGAAATCAGCTACCTTTAGCGAGAAAACTTGAAGAAAAATGCATATGAGACACTCAGTATACAATTGATTAGCAGTGAAAAAAAATCGAAAGAATATCGTTGTAACTCCATCTATTCGAGTTCAGTGGATACCACGAAGAATATATCGAAATTATTCTATAGAGCTCCTATGTAACACCCCGTATATGAATCGGAAATAACTTTTCCATAAAAAAACCCGAAGGAACACAAAAAACTTTATAGCGCGCAAAAAAGCAGTAAAACCTGTAAAGTGCACACCCCGTATATCACATGATCGCAAATTCATTGTAAATAGCACACCCTGTATGACATTTTATCGAAATTTGCCTCCACTTGTGAAAAAACATGATAACTTGAAGAAATATGCATATGAGTCACCCGGTACATAATTGATTCGCAGTGGGTGCTTTTATCATAAAAAAGAAACCGAAAGAATATCGTTTCAACTCTATCGTTTCAAGTTCAGTGTATTCCACCAAGAAAGAACCCGACCAAATACTAAAAACGCGGAAAAACATGATAGAACCCAAAGCAGAGCTGTGCTAAGCACCGAAAAAAGTGCTTCGAGCACTAAGCCCTAAGCACTCGAAAAAAAAGGCTTCAAGTCTCGAGTTCTAAGCACTGCTTTCGACAGAAGGCTCCGGATTACCGAGCACTTTTGCAAAAGTAATTGAATATTTCGAGCACTAAGCACTTTAGTGGGAACTATTTTATGTAATGTTGTTTGATTGAAATGAGAACTCTTTAGCTTCATCGACATATCTAAAATTATGATTTCGAGACTGGGAAAAACTCAAAAGCCATTTTATTTGTTTTGTGAAACGCATGCATTCAATTTACATTCTGGTACTAGTTAATCTTATTCGTCGATCTGAATCTGAATGGCTGTTCTAGTCAATGCATAAAGTTGAATTAATAATCGAGGACCAATTATTTTATAAGTGAGAACACATTACTGAAAAAATGTGGAAAGCACTGACGTGAGATCAGGAGCTTTTACGCGCTTGTTCTAAAGTCTTTTCTCAGACTTAAAAAGAGTGCGATTCAAAATCAGCCAGCACAATGAGTATGAAAGAATCAATAGACATATATCTTAAATGGAAGTTGAGTGAACTTACAGTTCAGCAAATTCTTCGATCTGGCATTCTTTCCACATTTCTATACCATATATAAGTTGTTGCAGTTGAGTGTCATCAATTATAACCGAATTTCAGATTCATAATTGCTGAGCTATCGGACAGGTCTGGCCCAATAACTAACTCGACTTATATTTGGATAATAATCTAATTCTATTAATATGGAATCTCTATCTCATCTCTATCGGAAGATAGAGAATATTCAAGCCAAACATTTTCAAATTGGACCACCGTTTCTTCATCACGAGTCAAATCCAACCGATGGCGATCATTTTCAGCTCGATATTCAGAAATTACAGACATTTGGGAAAAAATAGTCCTCTTGTCGCAAAATTCATAATGACATTTCCATTCAAAATATGACAACTGCACACACCAGTATTTTAGACATGTTTGTCATAAAAATGAACCCACAGAATTAGTTTCATTTTCGGCTCAATATTCACTCATTATGACAACTTGTCATAAAATTAAAACCACCCTCATAGAGATTTATAGTTGATGTGATGTGAATTCATAGATAGAATTATAATCTGTGACTTCATTTTCAGAAAAACTCTTATATCTTCTGGAGATTGTACGCTATGATGATGAAATTTTAAAATATTTTAGGTACCTATACCCTGCATAAATGCCCTAAATTGATGTGATCTGACGAATAACTTATGAGATATCAGAGTAAAAAAAAAACATTTTGGGAATTTTTAAAAATTTTCTCTCGTGACGATTTTCTCGAAATTTGGTACACTCCTTCCTTTTAACGCTATCTAGACATTCTCTAAGTTACGAATTGATAGGATGAATATTCAAGAAATTAATGTTATTAACTGCTAAACTATTCGATGGATTTGGCCCAATAACGAACTTGACCGAGATATTTGGACACTCGACCTATTCTGAAAAAATGAAAACTCTAGGTCCCTCATAATAAACAAGGGATATGTTGTCTGTGACCAGCTGAGATTTCTTCCAGTGAACTGATTGAGGAATATTTGAATTGTATGTTGATAGGACATCTGGCAAATTAAATCAAATCGAATTTTGTATTTGGTTACGCTAGTAGTTAATTAGACTACAGAATATCTCTTCATCTTCAAAACCACTTTCTGAAATGTCTTACTTATTTTGAGGTCTTTAATCACAAACTAAAATATTGAAACTTTATTTTCAGCATTCGGTATTCTTTGGTACTGAACAAAATTGATTGCAAAACATTTCAGGATTAAATTTTCTTTATCACAGAGTGTTCAAATTGCATTCAATTATGATCTTTTCCTTGAGTGCTTGTTCAATATTATTTATTAGTCCAGTGGAATATTACCCAGACGTATGGTTTCTCAGAAGATAATTTGGGTGTGCTTTTTGCTTGAAAATGTCAAAATGTCCTGGCAAATGAATTTTACTTCTCTAGAAGTGCTTTCAGTGCCCAAGAAATATGAAGTTTTCAGTTTTTCTGGAGCACCAAAATTATGCATTATTCCTTATTAGTAAAAAAAAATCTTGACACGCCAATGCTTTTAATGCTTTAGATATTCTGATTGGGATTAGAGTGACAATACGTTAGTGCTTTTCGCATTCAATGTAGTTGAAAAATGTCACTTCGAATTGTTTATTGAAGTAGATTCATTTTTGACATTTCATTACTACCTAATATTAATGTTTTCCACCCTCCCGGGTTTGAATCTCACACTAGAACTGATTTGTTTTATTCAAAAACTCAGCTACGACGGTAAAATTTTGGGGCATACAAATTATCGGTAATCTCGATTTATGTACGAATTCTTGTTGATTTCGAAGGAATATCTGATAAGATATAGAGTATTGAAAAAAATGTTTTTGGGAATGTTTTTAGAATTTTCTACCGTGTCGATTCCTTCGAAATTTGGCCAACCCTTTTATTTCAAAATAGTCCAAGGTACGAATTGATCGGATAAATATTTTAGGAATTATTGCGAAAATCAACTTTCAAATGCTAAACTATTCGATGGATTTGGCCCAATAACGAACTTGACCGAAATATTTGGACAATCAACCTATTTTGAAATTATGAAAACTCTAGGACTCTAGGTCATCTACTTCGGAAGATAGAGAGTAAACAGCCGGAGGGCCCGCGTCCGGACATACTCAAATGTTCTTCATCAGGAAGTCGAACCCAATCGATTGAGACATTTGGGTAAAACGATAGCTCGCTGTCCCCTAGAAACAAGCGCTCAAAAATGAGGGCCGTGTTTCAAGGATTGCCATAACTTTCGAATTTTACAACTACCGGTTACCCACCGAGTGCCACTGATAAGGTAGTTATTGAACCCTGGTTTTGTGTATTTAAATATCTCCGTGAGCTTAGGGCCCAATTGAACCATTCACAAACTTTCCAAATAATCAACAAATTTGCCGACGGAAATTCCGAAGAGTGCTAAAATTGATGGGTCATAAAAAATATGCACAAGAACATCTGGCTTAAAAATTCCCAATTGGGAACGGCAGTTTGGTCTAACGTTTTTGTGAAAATATTCGTTTGTTTACAATATTTTAAAAGAGCTTATCAATCTTCTTTTATTATGGTGTAATATCCATTTTAATCAGTGATATGATGTAGTGAAAAGAGTACAGAATATTTTGTGCAATAAATCATTCTAGTCTAGTTCGAATTTTCGTTTTATTTCACATCTATTCGAATTCCCACCATTTGAACCAGTAATGAATGAAGTTTATTCAAGAATATGGATTTCCTCGTTTACCATTTTTCAGTTGGAATCTACAGATTTGCTCAAAGTATTTCTACCGTTTTCGCTCTCAGACGTTCGAATCTACTGATGTGATGCATTGTTCGCTTTAGTGTGGATGGAGCATATAAGTGAAAAATCTGAAAATGCTGCAAAGCAGTCTCAACGCGTGATAAGTGATACGATATAAACATGCATTTATACGAACACAATTTAGCCCTTAAACAACTTCAGACTCATGAAGTGTCATCAATGGAAACATAAATTATTGAAAAATAAGCATTTGACCTACAATGCACAAAACACATTTTGATGAATACCATATAATTTCATCCAGAAATCGTTATGAAATAGCTGATAATCAGATTGTTTATAGAAATATTCCTATTTTGGATCCCTTTTTTGTGATGAGACACGAAGGCTTATAGTAACAAGGAATGAGAATTCAAAATTTCCAATCTATTCCCTTTCGGTTCCATAAAATTATAATATATTTTCAGGATTGATGAAATTTAATTATATTCAGGAAATCAATAACGTCCATAGAAACATAATAGATATCTGACGAATATCTTATAAAGAATCGGTTCTAATAAAAAATTTTTTTGGAAATTTTTAATAAATTTTCTAGAGTGGCGATTATCTCGAAATTTGGAAAACCATTTAATTTAACGTCATTAAAACACCTTCTAAATTATAAATTGATCAGATGAATATTCTAGGCGAAAATCAAATTTTGAATGCTAATAACTAACGATGGATTTGGCCCAATAACGAACTTGACCGAGATATTTGAACGATCAACCTATTCTGAAAAATGAAAACTCTAGGTCATCTCCTTCGGAAGATAGAGAGTATACGATCGGAGGGCCGGCCAGCCTGACCTACTTAAATTTGACCAAGGTTTCTCCATCAAGAAGTCGAACCCAATGGATTGAAACCATTTTCGGCTCGATATTCGGAAATTACAGACATTTGGACAGAACGATAGCCCGCCTGTTCCACTAGTAACAAGCGCGCAAAAACAAAAAAATTTCTAGCCTTCATAACCATAAAGTCAAATCAATGGTGACTGAAGAAATACTCAATATTAATTCAAAACGATCATATTATCTTTGCGCACATAAAAATCAAATACCTTACCTGCTTCTATTGACCCTACTTCAAGAATTCGGAAAGGCTTAGTGCTTAGCGGATTACTAAGCACTAAGATTTTCGCGAGAGTGCTCCGAAAAACAAGCACTAAGCACTAGCCTTTGAAAAGTGCTCGCGAGCACAGTGCTCGGAAGCACTAAAGTGCTTAGAGTGCTTTCACGAGCACTAAGCACAATGCTTTGGCACAGCTCTGACCCAAAGTAACTTGAAAGAACGAAAAAAATCCAAAGGAACCCAAAAAACCTCGAAGGAGCACAAAATCAACGAAAGCGCGCAAAAAAACTCGAAGGAAAGCTTGAAACCCCGAGGGAGCACACAAAAAACCGAAAGCGTGCAAAAAATAATGGAAAAACTTTTAAATTGCACGCCCTGTATATCAATCGATCGCGAAATCATTGTTAATGGCACACCCTGTATGAGATTTCATTGAATTTAGCTCCCTTACGCGGAAAAGCACGAAAGCTAGAGAAAAACTCTGGTGAATGTCAGCGCTATTCAGATCTGACACCCTGTATATGAATCGAAAATATTTTATCGAATTAAGAACCCGTAAGTCGAACAGCCGAAATAACTCGATGGAAAGTATTTGTTAATAATAGATTACGCACATGGGACACCCTGTATACAATTGAATCACATTGGGTGCTTTTTCCAATAAAAAAAAACCAAAGTAATATCCTTTCAATTCGATCGATTCGCGATCGGTGAATTTCACAAAGATAAAATAAAAATTATTCGATAATGGTCCGAAGATGTAACAGGGAACTTGGAATTTCGTGAACCGAGTAGATCCGATCGTCGATCGGAAGTTTTGCGTTTCCAACTATTTATTCTGTGATTCTATACAATTGCCTCAAGGTCTATGATTTCAAGACGATTGAATCGCGAAACCCGTTCGGATTTCTCCGTGGGGAAATTGTGACAGAAAGGAATAAATGAATATCAAATTAGCAAATTCAAAACGTAAAATCTCGGTCTATGCGTGATTTCTGAGGCCGTTTGAACTGAATTAAAAAAAGGGTTACACTTAATGGGAGGATTAGGAAAATCCTACCTGCTTGAAGGTTCTTTTGAGAATATCCGTTGTTTACATGTATGAAGAATATATTCATATTTCGCATATCCGTTCATACTTGAGAGATAACTGAAATGAATCGATACGCTTGATTGATTTATCTTTGATTTATAATCGAATAAATACCTCAGAACCTCTCTTTAAACCAATTTCGAGCTAATTTTTCAACTCCAGATCGTGTTTACAAAATATTGACATCGATTTTATTATTTCTTGATATTCCTGATATTATTTACTGAAAATAAAGGGAATAAATCGTTATGAGACACGAATATAATGCATAATATTACCTATAACGGTCCAATTCCACCAATTTTATACTTGAAATGATCTATTCCTTGTTCGTCGTTTGACGTTTTATGAAAACTGACCGGGCTCGAACGAACACTTCAAGATGGACGAAATGAATACGCGCGAAAATAGACTGGAAAATGACGATTTTCAAACGCATATTTGAGGTACTTTTCTTGAGAGTCGTGAATCCCGGGTGGTATCTAGAGATTCGGAATCTCCTGTAGATTCTTAATCGAGCACTTGGAAGGCCTGAAAAATCTTCCACCGCCCATATCGAGCGAAAAATTGATGCCGTATTTTCAAATTTGGAGCTCGCGTTCGGCTATCATCGGAATCGTATGAGGAATTGTGACACTTCTCCTCGATTTATCGAGGAAATTGCCGAATTTGGAATGAAAAATTCGCGGCCTTATATCGCTACTTGGATATGAAAATTGGTACCCGGAGATTGGAAATTTCCTCAAGTTCCATTTTCTACCGCCGAAAATGCGTTTAGAGGCTCGTAGCGCCCGCACGAATCGAAAGCATCATGGGTGATTTTGACGTTTCGCGGGGCTGGCGAAAGTAAAATTGCCGTTTTACTTACGGGATTTTAGCCTAGAAATAGGAGGCTCCGAATTTCTAATGGGTTCTAAGGAAACCGGACGTCCTCGCTCTCGGAATATGTGGCGAGTCCGGGACGCTGGGCGTTTCGGCTTCGGAGCCTATTTCCTTTTTCTGAGGCACTTTAGGCGATTTCGCGAAAATGACGTTTTTCGCGATTTTCTTTCGAAAATTTCGGGCACTTTAAGAGCGCCCAGGGGGTGGTTTCGGGGTCGCTTCTCCTAGAACAGGATACGCCTTTTCAATCTGTTTTAAGATTCCCTCTCGAGCGGCCCTGCGGGTCGCTCGGAAAGCTACGCTTTCCGAGTTCCTGACGGGACCATTTTCGATTTTTTCTCTGGTTCACGATCTTATCGCTTTTATTATATTGACTAGTAAGCGGGTAGATCAATAGGCCCGTAGATCCATAGGCGAGTAGTTCAATTGGCCCATGGATCAATATAGACCATAGATCATTATAGACCATAGATCAATATAAACCATAAATCAATATAGACCATAGATCATATATCAATGAATCGCGCAGAAACACGAAACACGTCAAAATACCCGTTGAAAGCGAAAAACATGAAAGAACTGGAAAAAACGCGAAGAAACGCGAAAAAACACGGAAGAATCCGAAAAAACACGAAAGAAACCGAAGTTACACGAAACAACGCGAGAGAACACGAAAGAACCCCAAGTAACACAAATAATCCAAAGGAACCTGAAAAAACCCCGAACGAATACATATAACTTGAAAGCGCGAGTTATATTGTGCATAAGTCAGTGAGCTTTTTAAAAACTTTATTACTACTAATACACATGAACGGTATCTAGCTATGTCAAGACTAACTTAAAATGATCTAACATGTAAACTTATACTAGAGGGAAAACTGCACATTCGACGTATTTGTTGTCCATGCGAGATTCTCACGGGAAGATGAACAGAAGATGATATTTTGCTATATCATCGTTCTGTGATATATAACTCCTCCATCCACAGAACTTTCTTTACGGGGTGAAAAACGTTCCTTGCGATGGATTGGTGTCTTGCTCTTGAATTTGGGTGTCACCTTTGGAAACTTTTCTGGGGTAGCATTTATGGAAGATTTTCTTTATTACTAGGTAACCTCCTGCAGCGATGAGGATAATATAAAGGATTCCAATTAAACTTGTATAGGAATTTTGTTTATTATCCTGGAGTATCAACGGTCTCATATCTTCTTGTTTTCGCTTCAGCTCATGTAATGAATCTAATGGGATGTTCTGCAAGTTTATCTTCAACAGATCTGGTTCAGTCCGATTGGAATTGGATACAATTTTTGGCAGGTACATTGGTTGATTATCGATCACTTCCTTGGAATTTGTGTATTTTCCATATTCTGTTTCAAATAGGCATCCTTTAGGTATGGTGATAAGGTAATTCCCTTAAGAGATGTATAATCACTTCTTTTACAGGTAAGACGGATCTTCATTTCATTTGGTGCTATGATTATATATTTTGCATTATCGATTTGCTGGATAAAATTGAATCTGGTTTCAACTGGATGATTTTGACAATTTCCTATTGATTTCTTGATTTGTAATAATTCGAAAAGACAGTCTTCATCTTGAATTCCATTCACTAAGCTGTTTTCTTCGCAGTAGTAATGTGGATGTATTTTCATACAAGGTGTTGAGGTGTATTGATATTTATTTTCATTTAATGTCAGATAGGTATTTCGTGGAATGATGATGGTATTATTTTTGGTTGGAATGGAATACAAATGATAATGAAAAAATGATTCGGTGTATGCAAGAGGAAAATGCAGAATGAAAACGATTCTGAGATTGACATAATAAGCATCAACTTTAATCAGTTCATAATAATTACGAAACTCATTTTCATTGAGAAAATTAATGATTTTTCTGAATATTGGGTTGAAATAACAGATATTATTGATTTTAATTCTGAAAATTTTATTATACTATGGTGAAGGATGCCAAGCTTCGAAAAGCTCATAGCAATTTCAATGTCGTTAATTATTTTAGTTATGATATTTTCGGATATACTGATTTGATCAATCAGATTTTTGAAATCTATATAAGAATACATCTTATTCTTCAAATCTTCGGAAACCAATTGGAATTGATTTGAAATTGTTTTCTGATTTTGTGCTAAAATTGAAACAGATTTATTGAATTTTTCAATAATCTCTCCCACAAAGAAATATCAGAGTTCAGTCTAACTTTAATCTCTTGCTGGTTTTTCTGGAGTGAATTCAATATTGATTCATAATGAGCTGCATCATTTGCATCTAAATTGCCCGAAATACTTTTGATAATAGTTCCCAATCCATCTATTAGTCCTCTCTTGTTTCTTTTGTGAGGTAACAAACTATTTAGTTTTTGTATAGCCATTTGTACCTGGTAATTCACGATTCTATTATAATTTTGTAATGTGGAATAAATTGTATTATTATTGAATAAAGATTGAGATTTCATTACTTCTTGACAAACGAACTCAAGGTGGATAATTTGGTTATAAATTGGTGATAGGTCAATATAATGGATAAAATCATGTTTTTTCCTTAATTCGTGCATTTCTAGGTAAACTGGAAGAATCCCCGGGTTATCCTTCAGATCTGTTATCATTATCTCCTGGGCTGTCGTTAGAGACAGTAGAATCCTGCAAAATTTTCTTAGTCTTAGTTTTTGGTTTTCTGAGATTTTGCTTATGTAAAATTTTCGTATCGGTATTTATTTTAATTTTCTGATCTCGCAGTACTCTTTCTTTAGAAAATTTTGGTGTGAGTTTATTCCTCATATTTGATTTAATTTTCCGAAATACTGCTGTGCCAGGTTTATACGTTAACGGATCATTTCTTTCTTTATTATGACTTTCTATGATGCTTTGCTTCCTCTCCCCATCAGTTCATTCAGTCTTCTGTAAATTTCCTTAGTTTTTTGTTTATGATTTTCTACGTAATTATTAATAATATTTTTGTTTATATCAATATGAAGGGATCTTTACTATCTAAATGGCCATTAATTATATCGATAGGTTTCTGCTTTGTCAAAGAATGGATTGAATTATTATAACCAAGAATTGCATAGGGCATTAAATCTTCGATATTTAATGAATTATTGTACTTATTTTGCAAAATCCTCAAATGTTCCAGTAAAGTGGAATGAAATCTTTCAATAATACCATTGGATTGTGAATTGTTTACAGTAATATAATGAGGAGCAATTTGGTGTAGATCTAGAAACCTGATACAATACTATTTTTGAATTCTGTTCCATTATCCATTACTATCATTGAGGGTGACCTGTGATGTGTCATAAAAATCAAAAGAGATTTTACTACTTCTATAGCCTTAAGGGATATCAGAGGATATGCTTGAGCATATTTCGAAAAAGCATCAGCAATTGTCAGAAATTTCCTACTTTGAGCTTGAAAAGTATCAATGTGTATAATTTCAAAAGGTTTAGAGGGAGTGGGTGTTAACATTAACTTTTGATTCGGGGATCTCTATCGTATTTATTGATTTGACATATGTCACAATTGTTAATATATTCTGTTACGTCATTCAAAATACCTGGCCAATAGTATGACCTTTTTATTCTGGATACAGTCTCAGAAATTCCTCTGTGATTTGTTTTACCTTCATGCATAAACTTTACAATTCTAATTTGTTCGTCTTTTCCTCCACGTCTTCTAAAATGATGTTACACTTCAATAATTTGAACGCAGATTGTTTGAAGGTTTTCCTCAGAATTTCGCAAATTTCCTTATAATAATCATCTTTTTGAAATACAAAGCATAAAGAATATTAGGTCTGATGTACGTTTTGAAGAATTCTAAGGTTTCTCTATTTAGATCGTTGGTGGATAATTGAACAAAAATTCTTTGTTTGTTTGAAAAAAATTTTTTGTACTCTCACGATTGCTGGGGAATTAAGAACGAATTCAAAAACAATTTGATTATCAAAAATATTCAGAGGTTTTTCAGAAATGGGTATTTCTTGAATAGGGTCTTCATGATTTGAATGTACAGTGTTACCATCAGATTGATTTTCAACATTATTAGAATTGATTAGTTCCTTCTCAGGTAAGTAATAGATATTGATGACTATGTTAGAATTTGCAAAAATGAAATGTATCATACTGAATATTTTATTCCATTCTAATCCGTCCAGACCACTAGAAATTTTTGGTAAAGCTAAATATTTAACATTCGTTTTTTGGCACAATTTTTTGAGATTTAGAAGAGCTCGGAAAATTGCGTCATATCATGGTTTATGAAAATATAATTCCTTAGTTATCAAATAATAAATGTATCTCCCATTTACTTGAATTTTAGCCACTTCTCCAATTTTTTTATTTTGAGATTTGAGTTCCTGAATTTTACTGAATTTTTCTTTGAAATCTAGAGCTATACCCTTATTCATAAACAAATCTTCTGACACACAATGAGCTAGAGAAAATTTTCTGGAGCATCAAATAGATTTCCCAATTGTTCTGTTACATTAGGAACATAATGAATTTCTTTTGCATTGAAAAGATTTTTAAAATTTTCATATGATGGATCATCACTTGTAAATTCAATTTCACCAACTGTATCATCTAGGTTGACAATCATTGATACGTTGTCATTATTCGCATTAGTCTTAGACAATTCTTCGTTGAATTTTTCCATATATTCAAAATTCTTTATTATGAACTTCGATTCTAGAAAGAGCGTCAGCATTTGTATTTTTTGATCCTTTTTGTAGATGACTTCAAAATCATATTCTTCTAGTTTGAGCCTCCACCTAAGAAGGCGACTATTAGTTTCCTTCAGGGACATTATCCATTCTAAAGGTTTGTGATCTGTGATAATTTTAAATTTTCTTCCAAAAGGTAGGGCCTAAAGTATTTTGTAGCCCAGACTATGGCTAAAAGTTCTCTCTCCACCGTACTATAATTTTGTTCACTATCATTAAGGGTCCGAGAAGCGTAAGAGATTGGTTTGTCACTTCCTACATGACCTTGTGATAATACGGCTCCTATAGCAAAATTACTCGCATCTGTACTGAGAATAAATTCCTTCGAAAATCTGGATATTGTAATATCGGTTCATTGATTAATAAATTTTTACAATATTCAAAACAATTTATGAATTGCGTAGTAAGTTCAATTTTTGCATTTTTTTTTAAACACGCAGTGAGTGGTTTTGTAATTTTCGCAAAGTCTTTGATAAATTTTCTATAGTATCCTAAAAGTCCTAGAAATCCTTTGATTTCTCTAGTTGTCTTAGGTAATGGATATTTTTGAATGGCAACAATTTTATCGGGATTCGGTTTGACTCCTTCAGGAGTTACTATGTGACCTAAATAAGCAACTTCTTTTCTTAAAAATTCTGATTTATCGAGTTGAATTTTAAAATTTGATTCTCTGAGTCGTTGAAATACTTTCTTTAAATTCACTAAATGTTCTTGAAGAGATGTCGAGAAAACTATGATATCGTCAAGATAAACTAAACAAATTTCATTCTGTAAACCTCTCAAAACATTATCCATAACCCTTTGAAATGTGGAACATGCATTTTTTAGTCCAAATGGCATTCGAACAAATTCATAATGACCGTTCTCTACAGTGAATGCAGTTTTAGGTATATCTTTTTGGGTTCATTTCTATCTGATGAAATCCACTCGCCAAGTCTATTGTTGAAAAATATTGACACTTTCCTAACTTATCTAAAACGTCAGTAATGTTTGGTAGTGGATACTTATCATCTATAGTTTTTTCATTTAATTTCCGAAAGTCTATGACAATTCTCCACTTTTTTACCAGAGGCGTCAGCTTTTTCGGAACAATCCAAATTGAGAAGACCACGGAGACTCACTTGGCCTGATGATGCCATGATTTAGCATAGATTGGATCTGATTTTTACCTCTTCTTTGTGTACAAATGGGTACCTATACGATCTTGTATGTACGGGAATATCATCTTTCGTGTTGATAGAATGTTTAACTTGGTTTGAAAAAGACAATGGTTGATTTTCTAAAAGAAATATATCTGAATATTTATTGCATAATTTCAATACTTCAGATTTTTCCTCTTTGTTCATATGAGAAGTTCTAATATGATTTACAATATCGGGGTTTTTAAATTTTTTATATCTGCTTCGAGCGTAAAAATTTCAAAATCATTGTTGCTAAATAAAAAAGATTCGATAGGAGTATTCAATATAATTAAAATATCTTGATCGGTTTCATTGAGGATTTCAACATTTGCCAAACCGTTTTTTGATATTGTTAGTGTTTCAGGTATTTCACATTCTTGGATAATTTGCTTTGGAATCAAAATTTCTCCATGTTTCTCTTTCACTGGAATTTTAGCTATCTTTTTGAATGAGCATCTATCTTTAATTTAAACATAGCTAGAGAATTTTGATATTTGATTGGAATTGTAGCATGTGGTGTGAACAATTTCGAATTATTGAAATCTAATGTTGCATTTAATAGTTTCAGATTATCAAGTCCAATTAAACCATCATAAAGATTGTGGAAGTTGAAAAGATAAAATTTGAAATGGTCTTTGAGATTAAATTCAGGAAATAAAGGAATCTCAGCGCAATAATCATATGAAGCAGATTGGAAGACTGTTGACACTGTGAAAGGTTCTCTACATATAAATTCTGAATAAAATTTCTTTGCTAAATCTGGATTTAAAAATGATTTTGTGGATCCTGTATCAATCAATAGCTTTAAAGGAGGATTTTCTATCGTAATGTATGGTAATTCTTTCTTATCACTTGAAAGGTGGTATTCTATGTTTTGGGCCTTTCCTGAGAGGGTAATTTGAAAAATTTTCATTTATTTCATCAGGATTTGGATAATTTTCTTCAAACAATTCCGTTTCCGCATTATCTTGATACTCTTCCGGAATAGGTTCTTCAATGTATTCAGTATTAAATAATTCTTCACTTATTATCGGATTTTGGTAAAAAGTTTGCATTTGCCTGTTTGGAGAAAATTTGGATGTATTAGTTGAAATACTCATCGGTTGTGGTTTATACTTAGAATGAGTTGTAGAAATACTCATAGGAGTAGGCTTTGGTTGTGAGGGTCTTCCGAAAACCTGGGAATTTGTAAAATATTTAGGCTCTTTATAATTGAAGTTTTTCTGTAAAGTAATTGGTTTGCTGGGAAACTGCTGAGTTTGAGGAAAGTTTTGGTGATTAGAAAATTTTGATTTTGAATTGGTAAAATATTTGAATAGTTACCAGGAAATTGAAAATTTTGAGTAGTATAATTTTGCCTATGAGTGGGAATAACATTTGAATTTTGACGTAATCTAGAGGAGTAATTTGAAGAATTCCTTTGATTACTTTCGTCAATATTCTTTTTCAGGTTATTCATAGAAAAATAAGAATTTTGGTAATGTTTAATATTATCTTCCTCTATAATAAACTGAAGGGCTTGCGTCAAACTATTTGGTCGCATCGCTCTTATTATAGGACCCAAAGGGTCTCTTAAGCCAGCTAAAAATGTTTTTAAAGCTTGTTTGTTAAAAATTCTCGTTTACTCGCACGTAAATTTATGTCACATTTCAAGTCAATATAATTACAAATTGTGTTTAGCAACGAAATAACTTTTTCATAAAAATTTTGAGGAGATTCACCTGAATCTGCCTTAAATTTACGAGATCTTGATTAAGACAATTCTCATCTCTTTGATCTCCGAAGTTTAGAAGTAAAGTATTCTTGATATCGTTCCAATATTTTGTCGCTCCTTGGATTGCCACAGCTTCTTCGGCTTTTCCTTGGAGTTTGTTTAAAATACCATTTAATAATAATATATTCTGAAAATTATTAGGATTACCTAAATCAAAAATTGGTTTAAAATAGCTTCCGAGGCTTGAATAAACCTATGTAACTTATTAGGATTTCCATCAAATTCGGGAATTACACCTAAACATTTTAAATCGAACACTGATGTGTTGGGCATTTTTCTCGTATAATTATCTAGAGAAAGGTTATTAAATGAATTTAAAAATCTAAATCTAACTCTAACTCAGAATTGTTTTCAATGATTGAATCAATAGATGAATTAGATGAGTCTGACATAAACGAAATAAAAAATACGCTCACCACTTTGCAATGAATATCCACAACAGCATTTCTGTCTTATCCTCGATGGAATTCACCAAACATTTATCGTAGATGTAACAAGGTAGGTTCTGTTTTCACAAAAAGAGTTCAACTCTGAAGTTATTCTCGATGAAAAACTCCGGCAAAAACTCCGTCGACTGAGCCAGTTATATTGTGCATAAGTCAGTGAGCTTTTTTAAAAACTTTAGGACTACTAATACACATGAACGGTATCTAGCTATGTCAAGACTAACTTAAAATGATCTAACATGTAAACTTATACTAGAGGGAAAACTGCACATTCGACGTATTTGTTGTCCATGCGAGATTCTCACGGGAAGATGAACAGAAGATGATATTTTGCTATATCATCGTTCTGTGATATATAACTCGCGCAAAAAAACTCGAAGTCACGCGAAACGACCCGAAGAAATACAAAAACTGAAAGCGCGCAAAAAACAAAAGTACTTGTAAATTGCTCACCCCGTATATCACCCGAATGTAAACTCATTGTAAATTGCACACCCTGTATGACATTTTATCGAAATCAGCAAATAACTTGTAAATTGCACACCCCGTATATCACATGATCGCAAATTCATTGTAATGCGCACACCCTGTATGACATTTTATCGAAATTAGATCCGATACGCGAAAAAACATGAACACTTGCATGTAGGACACCCACTATATAATCGATTAGCAGTGGGTGCTTTTTCCATAAAAAATGCAGCAGGAAAAACTCTCAAAGAAAGACTCTGGTGAAAGTCAGTGCTTCCAATATGCACAGCCTGTATATGAATCGAAAATAATTTTTCCATAAAAATAAACCCAAAGAATATCGTTTCAACTCCATCAATTTGACAAAGGTAAAATAAAAATTATTCGAAAAAGGTCTGAACGTGTATTCATGAACAGAGTGCTTAGCCGTTTTTCCCTGAATAAACTAAGTGTGTCAGATTTTAACATAGAGTATCATAAGTTGGATCGGAGCTCGGAGAGGGCAATGAATTCGCGCGAAAATAGACTAGAAAATGACGATTTTGAAATGCTTATTTGAGGTGTTTTTCTTTCGATTCGTGAACCGCAGGTGCTGTCTAGAGATTCGGAATCTCCTGTAGATTCTTATTCGAGTGCTTGAAAGGCGCTAACAATCTTCCACCACCCATATCGAGCGAAAAATTGATGCCGGATTTTCAAATTTGCAGCTAGCGTTCGGCTATCATCGGAATCGTATGAGAAATTGTGACACTTGACCTCGAATTTTCGAGAAAATTGCCGAATTTGGAATGAAGAATTCGCGGCCTTGACTCGCTACTTGGATGTGAAAATTGGTACCCAGAGATGGGAAATTTCACGTAGATTCGTTTTCTACCGATCGCGGGGCGATTTATATCGTTTTCGACCGGCACGGAGGAAAACAAAGGTGTGGTTTTTGACGTTTCAGGAAGTCGCGAGTCTAAAATTGCCGTTTTATATGCATAATTTTCGTATAGATTTCGAGGGGCTCCGCGGCTGAGCTCGTAGCCACGCATGGGGACGTTTCTCGTCCAGAAAAAGCGACCCCCCTCTCCCCGCGAGATGCTCCGGCTTCATAGGAGTACTTTCGCCCGTTTTTCGCCTTTGGGCGATTTCGCGAAAATGGCCGATTTCGCGATTTTCGTTTGAAAATTTCGGGCACTTTGAGAGCGCCCGGTGGGGGTTTCGGGGTTGCTTCTCCTAGAAGAGGATACGCCTTTTCGATCTGTTTTAAGATTGCCCCGGGTTCGGCAATGCAGGCCTCACGCTCGGCTACGCCTCGCGGGTCCCTGACGGGACCAATTTTGATTTTTTTCTCTGGTTCCCGATCTTATTGCTATTATTATATGGACTAGTAAGCGGGTAGATCAATAGGCCCGTAGATCCATAGGCCAGTAGTTCAATTGGCCAGTAGTTCAATTGGCCCATGGATCAATATAGACCATAGATCAATATAGACCATAAATCAATGAAGCGCGCAGAAACACTAAACACGTCAAAAAACCCGAAGAAAGCGAAAAAACATAAAAGTATTGGAAAAACACGAAGAAACGCGAAAAACACGGATGAATCCGAAGAAAGACGAAAGAAACCGAAGTTACACTAAAGAAACCGAAATTACACGAAACAACGCGAGAAAACACGAAAGAACACCAAGTAAACACAAAAATCTAATGGAACCTGAAAAAACCCGAAACACAAAAGTACTTGTAAATTGCACACCCCGTATATCACCCGATCGTAAACTCATTGTAAATTGCACACCTTGTATGACATTTTATCGAAATAAGCTCCCATTCGCGAGAAAACTTGAAGAGAAATGCATATGAGACACTCAGTATACAATTGATTAGCTTTAAAAAAAAAAAACCAAGAGAATATCGTTGTTACTCCATCTATTCGAGTTCAGTAATTACCACGAAAGAAGTATCAAAATTATTCTATGGAGCTCCTATGTAACACCCCGTATATGTTTCGAAAATAATTTTTCCGTAAAACAACCCGAAGGAACACAAAAACTTGAAAAAACTATAGAGCGCGCAAAAAAACAGAAGAACTTGTAAAGTGCTCACCCCGTATATCACCCGATCGCAAATTCATTGTAAATCGCACACCCTGTATGACATTATACCGAAATCAGCTCTCATTCGCGAGAAAACCTGAAGAAAAATGCATATGGGACACCCCGTATATAATTGATTCGCAGTGGGTGCTTTCATCATAAAAAAACAAACCGAAAGAATATCGTTTATAACTCTATCGTTTCAAGTTCAGTGCATTCCACCAAGAAAGTACCTGACCAAATACGAAAAAACGCGAAAAAACATGATAGAACCCAAAGTAACACGAAAGAACGAAAAAATCCAAAGGAACTCAAAAAACCCCGAAGGAGCACAAAATCAACGAAAGCGCGCAAAAAAACTTGAAAGAAAGCTTAAAACCCGAGGGAGCACAAAAACCGAAAGCGTGCAAAAAATAATGAAAGAACCCTGTATATCACCCGATCGTAAACTCATTGTAAATTGCAACCCCTGTATGACATTTTATCGTAATCAGCTCCCTTACGCGGAAAAGCACGAAAGCTAGAGAAATACTCTGACGAATGTCAGCGCTACTCAGATCTGACACACTGTTTATGAATCGAATATATTTTATCGAATTCAGAACCAAAACACACCGAAGGAACACAAAAACTCGAATTTGCGCGAAAAATCAAATCAACTTGTGAATTGAACACCTCGTATATCACATGATCGCAAATTCATTGTAAATCGTTCACCCTGTATGACATTTTATCGAAATTAGATCCCACTCTATAATTGGTTCGCAGTGGGTGCTTTTTCCATAAAAAATTCAGACGGAAAATCTCTCGAAGAAAGAATCTGGGGAAAATCAGTGCTTTCAAATGGCACAGCCTGTATAGCGATTTTTTCGAATGCACAGCCTGTATAGCGATTCATCGCGATCTGTGTGCATTCTTCAAGGACGAAAATGAATTAGCGCGAAAATAGAGCCTGAAATGACGATTTTCAAACGCATATTTGAGGTGTTTTTCTTCCGATTCGTGAACCGCGGGTGCTGTCTAGAGATTCGGAATCTCCTGTAGATTCTTAATCGAGCACTTGGAAGGCCTGAAAAATCTTCCACCGCCCAAATCGAGCGAAAAGTTGATGCCGTATTTTCAAATTTGGAGCTCGCGTTCGGCTATCATCGGAATCTTATGAGAAACTATGACACTTCTCCTCGAAATATCGAGTAAATTGCCGAATTTGTAATGAAGAATTCGCGGCCTTATCTCGCTACTTGGATATGAAAATTGGTACCCAGAGATGGGGAATTTCCTCAAGTTTCATTTTTTACCGCCGAAAATGCGTTCAGAGGCTCGTAGCGCCCGCACGGAGCGAAAGCATCATAGGGGTTTTGACGTTTCTCGGTACTCCTAGGTCGAAAAATTGCCGTTTTATATGCATAATTTTCGTAAAGATTTCGAGGGGCTCCGCGGCTGAGCTCGTAGCCACGTATGGGGACGTTCCTCGTCTAGAAAAAGCGACCTCCCCCGCCCCGCGAGATGCTCTGGCTTCGGAGGAGTACTTTCGCCCGTTTTTCGCCTTTGGGCGATTTCGCGATTTTCTTTCGAAAATTTCGGGCACTTGGAGGGAGCGCGGGGGGTTTCGCGGTCGCTTCTCCTAGAGGAGGATACGCCTTTTCGATTTTTCTTAAGATTCCCTCTGGAGCGGCTCTCAGGCTGCTCGGAAAGTTACGCTTTCCGGGTCCCTAACGGGACCACCTGTCAAAATTTTCTCTGGTCCCCGATCTTATCATTTTATTATATTGACTAGTAAGCGGGTAGATCAATAGCCCGTAGATCCATAGGCCAGTAGTTCAATTGGCCCATGGATCAATATAGACCATAGATCATAATGGACCATAGATCAATATAGACCATAGATCAATAGGGCCCATACATCAATGAAGCGCGCAGAAACACGAAACACGTCAAAATACCGTTGAAAGCGAAAGAACTGGAAAAAACACGAAAAAACGCAAAAAAACAAAGAAGAATCCGAAGAAACACGAAAGAAACCGAAGTTATACGAAAGAAACCGAAATTACACGAAACAACGCGAGAAAACACGAAAGAACCCCAAGTAACACAATAAATCCAAAGGTACCTGAAAAATGCCGAATGAACTTGTGAATTGCACACCCTGTATATCAATCGATCGCGAGTTCAATGTTAATGGCACACCCTGTATGAGATTTCATTGAATTTAGCTCCCCTTACGCGGAAAAGCACGAAAGCTAGAGAAAACTCTGGTGAATGTCAGCGCTATTCAGATCTGACACCCTGTATATGAATCGAAAATATTTTATCGAATTAAGAACCCGTAAGTCGAACAGCCGAAATAACTCGATGGAAATTATTTGTTAATAATAGATTACGCACATGGGACACCCTGTATACAATTGAATCACATTGGGTGCTTTTTCCAATAAAAAAAAAACCAAAGTAATATCCTTTCAATTCGATCGATTCGCGATCGGTGAATTTCACAAAGATAAAATAAAAATTATTCGATAATGGTCCGAAGATGTAACAGGAACTTGGAATTTCGTGAACCGAGTAGATCCGATCGTCGATCGGAAGTTTTGCGTTTCCAACTATTTATTCTGTGATTCTATACAATTGCCTCAAGGTCTATGATTTCAAGACGATTGAATCGCGAAACCCGTTCGGGTTTCTGCGTGGGGAAATTGTGACAGAATGGAATAAATGAATATCAAATTAGCAAATTCAAAACGGAAATTCTGGGTCTATCCGTGATTTCTGAGGCCGTTTGAACTGAATTAAAAGAAGGGTTACACTTTATGTGAGGAAAATCCTACCTGCTTGAAGGTTCTTTTGAGAATATCCGTTGTTTACATGTATGAAGAATATATTCATATTTCGCATATTCGTTCATTCTTGAGAGATAACTGAAATGAATCGATACGCTTGATTGATTTATCTTTGATTTATAATCGAATAAATACCTGAGAACCTCTCTTTGAACCAATTACGAGCTAATTTTTCAACTCCAGATCGTGTTTACAAAATATTGACATCGATTTTATTATTTCTTGATATTCCTGATATTATTTACTGAAAATAAAGGGAATAAATCGTTATGAGACACGAATATAATGCATAATATTACCTATTACGGTCCAATTCCACCAATTTTATACTTGAAATGATCTATTCCTTGTTCGTCGTTAAACTTTTTATGAAAACTGACCGGGCTCGAACGAACACTTCAAGATGGACGAAATGAATACGCGCGAAAATAGACTGGAAAATGACGATTTTCAAACGCATATTTGAGGTACTTTTCTTGAGAGTCGTGAATCCCGGGTGGTATCTAGAGATTCGGAATCTCCTGTAGATTCTTAATCGAGCACTTGGAAGGCCTGAAAAATCTTCCACCGCCCATATCGAGCGAAAAATTGATGCCGTATTTTCAAATTTGGAGCTCGCGTTCGGCTATCATCGGAATCGTATGAGGAATTGTGACACTTCTCCTCGATTTATCGAGGAAATTGCCGAATTTTGAATGAAAAATTCGCGGCCTTATATCGCTACTTGGATATGAAAATTGGTACCCGGAGATTGGAAATTTCCTCAAGTTCCATTTTCTACCGCCGAAAATGCGTTTAGAGGCTCGTAGCGCCCGCACGAATCGAAAGCATCATGGGTGATTTTGACGTTTCGCGGGGCTGGCGAAAGTAAAAATTGCCGTTTTACTTACGGGATTTTAGCCTAGAAATAGGGAGGCTCCGAATTTCTAATGGGTTCTAAGGAAACCGGACGTCCTCGCTCTCGGAATATGTGGCGAGTCCGGGACGCTGGGCGTTTCGGCTTCGGAGCCTATTTCCTTTTTCTGAGGCACTTTAGGCGATTTCGCGAAAATGACGTTTTTCGCGATTTTCTTTTCGAAAATTTCGGGCACTTTAAGAGCGCCCAGGGGTGGTTTCGGGGTCGCTTCTCCTAGAACAGGATACGCCTTTTCAATCTGAAAATGACGGACGAAATGAATACGAGCGAAAATAGACTGGAAAATGACGATTTTCAAACGCATATTTGAGGTACTTTTCTTGAGAGTCGTGAATCCCGGGTGGTATCTAGAGATTCGGAATCTCCTGTAGATTCTTAATCGAGCACTTGGAAGGCCTGAAAAATCTTCCACCGCCCATATCGAGCGAAAACTTGATGCCGTATTTTCAAATTTGGAGCTCGCGTTCGGCTATCATCGGAATCGTATGAGAAATTGTGACACTGGCACGACAAGGGCCTTTGAAAATTAAATTAAAACGAAAGAGAATTAACAATGAAATTCAGAAAAACTATGAAAAAATGACTCGAAAGTAAATCGAATGTTGGAGTATCGACTGCTGCCTACCTGGTTTCACAGTACGGCTGAATGAACTTTGTCCAGGCACTCACGAGCGAGAATAGTCACTTTTTCACTAGAGTTCGAATTTGTAGAATTAACGAGAAATTTATTGCGAAGAAAAGTGCACTGCACCGGACGAGCGCGGCTTCAGTACTCTGTCTTTGTTCGACATAGGTCATATGCTCCAACATATGTTACGCGTTTATCGGAAAATGATATGAACATATACAGAGGGTAGAATTATTGAATCGAGCAAGCAACTCGGAATATAAATGAATGAATTTAACTAATAATAATGAGTTGCAGTAACACCCGGAGATTGGAAATTTCCTCAAGTTTCATTTTCTACCGCCGAAAATGCGTTTAGAGGCTCGTAGCGCCCGCACGAATCGAAAGCATCATGGGTGATTTTGACGTTTCGCGGGGCTGGCGAAACTAAAAATTGCCGTTTTACTTACGGAATTTTAGCCAAGAAATAGGGAGGCTCCGGAGTTCTAATGGGTTCTAAGGAAACCGGACGTCCTCGCTCTCGGAATATGTGGCGAGTCCGTGACGCTGGGCGTTTCGGCTTCGGAGCCTATTTCCTTTTTTCTGAGGCACTTTAGGCGATTTCGCGAAAATGACGTTTTTCGCGATTTTCTTTCGAAAATTTCGGGCACTTTAAGAGCGCCCGTGGGTGGTTTCGGGGTCGCTTCTCCTAGAACAGGATACGCCTTTTCGATCTGTTTTGAGATTCCCTCTCGAGCGGCCCTGCGAATTTCGCAATCGTGTTGGAATAGGGGCCCATTCTGTAACTTGTATTAGAATTTACTATTATTTGGTTGTTGATAATCTTTGAATCAATTTTTACTTGAAAATTATTTCGGTGGATGCCATGTGATCAATTTAAAATTTTTTTTATAGTTATGGCATCATTTTAGGCGTGTAACAGATCTATGCGATTTTATCGATTTTTTGTTAATATTTTAATATTTTTAGTTGTAAATGTCATTGTTCGTTTGTCTCTATGAAGTGGATCGGTTTATGTTTTTATTCTTTGTCTTGAACTTTGTGTGACATATATATTTTTTATTTTCATTTTTACAATGAATTTATTCTTAAATTTTTTTTTTCGTATCAAAAGTTTATTGGATGATCAGTGTAAATCAGCCTTGGATTGCTACGGTGGAGTTAATCAGAAAGTGGCAAACTCAGCACCGCCGCCAAAAATACTCAGTGATGCAGAATGGTTAGAACAATATGCACTTGAGCAAGGATTGAGAAAAGTTAGTATATCTTTATTAAAAAATCTTCATATTTAAAAACAAGGGGATTCTTCATATTCGTTTTTTTTCATTTTCTAGTTTTTCATTAATATTTGGTACACATGTTCAGCTCGTTTTATACATACAACAGATCGTACTTTTATTTATTTATTTATTTGAAAATACAGCTATAATTCAACAATTTGTTGTCACTATAGTTGACTTAAAATTTAATTTTTTTAATTATTTTGTGCGTTCTAAAGAACTTCTTATATGAAATATGTAGTATGACTTTTTTTGTTTTGTTTCTTGATTTGTTATATTTTGGACTCATTTCACTAGATTTTGGCTCTTTATATGCTTGTTTTCTAGCTTTATATGAGTTTACACTGTTGTAATTTGATCAATTGTTCCAAATTCGTATATTGATAATTTTCTGTTGGATATTGTCGATTATTGCGGCTCAAATATTTTAATTTCATATTTATCATTGAACAAGTTGTTCTAGTGCAGTAACTTATCTATTTGTATTTTAGGAACCAATTGAGGAATTGCCGCTGCAGGGTAAATTCACCAAGCTGGAGGATATCCCTGAACATATTCGTAATGATCCAAATATAAGACGTATTCTTGGAGATCAAAATTAGAAAAAAAAAATTAACTTCTGACATGTACATAAATAAGATTATTGTTGTTTCATTGATTAATAATTTAAAATAATAAATACCTATGGAATTAATTCGATAATTTTTTTAATGCGAAAACTAATCCTATGATGTCACTACATGTTGCTACAGGTAACACGATACAGCGCCATCTATTAGGTGCACAGAAAAAACGATTCATGACCTTTAAACCTTGTTTAATTAATAATATATATAATATATATTATTAATTATTATTATACAGGGTGAGTCTTTGACAACTGCATTAATTTTAACCATAGATTCTTGACGTCAAAAGAAACATTTTCTTCCTATAACATTTTTCCAAATTTGGCCTCGTTCAAAAGATATAGGGTGTTGAAATTTCATAAAAAAATTGCATTTTCACCTGTAATATTCAAACGACAATATGAATTGAAATGATCTCTTGTAGAAGGTTTTTGAAAACACTCGTGCATATTTTAGCATCAATAGATTTATTCCACTTCTTGTGGGTTTCTCACTACTACTCTACAGATTGGTTAAATTGCATGAAAAACAAATATCGCTTGAACTAAAGGTCCGTATCTCGTACTTGGAATCATTATAGTCTTTTTTGCATATAAAATCATTCCTCATCTTTTCTCCTAAATATTACCATTCTTGAGATATTTAAAGTAGAATGGAATTGAATCGATATAATTTTGTCCAAATTTTCTGATTTTCCCAAATCCAACTCTGTGCTGAAATGATTCAATAATCAGATTTGTTCAGTGTTGCCATATTTTATGTCTTTATTAAATATTTCTACAAAAGATTGGGGAAATCTCTCCAGTTTATGGTTCCACCACTAAACACTATAGATGAAATTAACCACTGAACAATTTGGTTTTTTATAGCTTCAGGCTTTCAGGGTTCATCAAATTATATCTATTCTAACATAGGAATGCTGCAAATTGAGCTCATATGAGTTTTAAAAACTTCGAACCCAGACTCCTAGATTTATTTTATACCTTTATTGTCTTTATTTCATACACCGATTCAACCTTGTTCACAAACTTAAGAGATAATAGAATTTGACTTAGTTTTAATATTTCTGAATGTTTGTTATGATGTATGGTTAATTAAAATTCAATCAATATTGAATCTGGAAGCTATATGCTCATAAACAAGAAAGATTAGAATAGAATGCAATTTCTGACCATAATTTTTCATACTGAATTGAATAATTTAAAACTATCGATATTATCCCTAAAAAATTTCCCATTTTTTTTTGAAGATACAAATAACTTTTGACAGTTTCAAACAGAATCAAAACAACAAGGAACCACAGAACACTTTTTTATTTGGAACTACCCACCACAGAGACGTTATAATATTTTAATGTGATAATAATTCACTCTAATTATTCTGAGGAAAATTATAACTAAAGATCAATAATAGTTACAGATATTATCTTTCATTTAAAAAAACATTGCAAACATTAATTTTTTCTCTCCTGGGGCTCTGTAATAAATTAATATTCTATGGTAAGGTATTAAAATTTGACATAATCTACCATTATTCAATATTTATGTTCTTGTTTACGTAATTAAAACTCTGATTATACAAATCAGTAATCAGTAATTATAGTCTGAACAGAATAGATTCATATAAATGATTTAACAAAAAATTTTTTATCAAAGAACACCTAGCTGATTTTTCAAAATCAAATTTAGGTATTTCTTCAAGAAAGTATAATTGCACACCTAAATCTGGAAATACTTGTAATCTATCCAGGTAAATTGTTATTGGGATTCAGTACAGAAAATACCTGTTCACTGGTCTCTGTCAAGGAGAAGAAACTTCAGAAATATCAGTGTTTGGAAAATCATAGATGATTTTTTTTGGCTTTGAGTGAAAAAAAAAGCACAGTGACAACCTCTTGCCTTGGAAGTTTCATAGAAATGATGGTTATCATGATTTGGAAATTTTAAGAAGAAAATTACAAATGTATGATGATAACACCCAATAATTCTGAGGTTTTTTTGGAATTTCTCACTAGAAAGGCATGGTTTATAATCTTGAAGTAGAAAGAAAATATAGTAGAACAACAAAAATCTATGTTTATGGTGTTGAATTTTTTTTACCAGAAAATAAGTATTTTGTTTCTTCCTTCTGGATATGGACCTCGTCGGATGAAACATGAGTGAATGAATCATTTTTTAGATAGAAAATAATGTTTTTAAACAATTCAGATTCATTAGTGGATACTGTGAAAGGTATTTTTCATTCAAACTAAACTGGACTACAGAGGGGTATTTGCCCAATGTGAAAACTTAAAATGCTTATAACTTTTCAACGCAGCTGAATAAAGAAAAACCGTAATGGAAAAAGTGTTTCTTTTGATCTCAAGAACCTATGGTTAAAATTAACGCAGTGGTCAAAGACTCACCCTATATATGATAAAAAAAATTAAGGAACATTTATGCGAGGTCGGAGAGATCTTTGGCGCTTTTGTTAATCCACTAACGAGTAATTATTCAAACTTTCAAAAATCACGAAATATTTTCATATAGGAGAATTGTTCACAAGCACACAAAATAGTTAATTTGATAACGACCATGATTCAAATCCAAATAACTAATGAGGATAATGAAATTACACAGTGAAAGATATTTTATGCGGAGGGAGTAATTTGAATTTCTTCTTTGAACTTAAAAACTGCCAAGTTAGTCCAGAAATACGAGGGTTGCCATTTATACGAGGCATGTTTTTTAAGTAGGTACCGTGTTGCGATCCCGCCGCCGTAGCTCTACGGTCGGCGTTCCGCGCATGCGCGCTGGTTACCTATATCTCTTGTATACCCACTGACCCCATTACAGTCTGATTCTCCACTTTCCTGAGTGTTTAAGATGCCTCCGACAATCGTGAGTCCCGCTGATTGTGAAGTACGATTTTTTAGTGCTGAAGGCATAAAACCGATCGATATTCATCGTGAGATCTGTGAAGTTTACGGACAAAACATTATGAGTGATGGAATGGTAAGGAAATGGGTGAGAGCATTTAAAGATGGCCGCACAAATGTGCATGATAAAGAACGGAGTGACCGTCGTTCGGTCGTTAATGAAGATTTGGTGTAGGAAAGCCCTGATCTGGCACCCAGCGACTACCATTTGTTCCTGCACTTAAAGAAGCACATGGGCGGTCAGCGTCTGCAAGACGAAGTCAAAACATTTCTGACACATTGGTTAACAAGTCAGGCGGCAAAATTTTATGAGCAGGATATCCAAAAACTGGTGCCACGTTATAACAAGTACGTGAATATTCACGGAAATTATGTTAAAAAGTAGATTAAGATACAGGCTCTCATGTAAAAATAAAATAATAGCGATATCTTTACACGTTTTTTTTTTTTATTCCAAAACGGTACTTACTTAAAAAACATGCCTCGTACTTCGGGATTGGACAAGCCTAGTGCCGCAATCTGCCAACTGACAGCTCCACTGGTTTCAACAGGACGCTACCACAAGCTACACAGCCCACATTTATTGGAGAGTAACTTTGATCGTGTTATCTCAAGAAATGGACCGATCGATTGGGCGCGTTGTTCGTGTGATTTACAAGGGTTGCCTTTATGTATCGAAATTGGACAATCGCTCAAAAAAAAGCTCGTGTCGATTGATCTAAAGAATTGCTCCAAAAATACGATCGCGGTGCTTCGAAGCACGTCTATGACATCGCGACATGTGATGAATCGTGAATTTACTCGAATGAGCCCTAAAACAAACAGCAGTCCTCTAAATGGGTTGCCTGTTTTTTCGGAAAAACTGGACATTTCGCAATCGTACCAATAGAACAACGCGAAACAGTCAATTCTGGGTGGTACATAACCATTTATTGTCTTTCAAGAAATTAGGAAAACCAACCGCCGACAATGCGAGCTCTCACACATCGGCCCAAACAACTGCATTTTCGAGCACTCAAAACAACGATTTTTATGAGTCAGCCGCCGTATAGTTCTTACTTGGCACCGAATGACTTCTTTTCATTCCCGTACGTAAAAAATGAAATGAAAGATTATGTCGAATACAATTTGTTCGTATAAAAAAGTGTGAAAAAAAATTTCGTCTCATTACTCCGATTCGGACGAAAAACGTATTAAATCGTCATATTGAATGCTCAAACTTACCTTGAAAATTCAGCTCTCTAGCTCAATCCGTCCGGTAGCTTTCTTCCTCTCATCCTAGAAAACTGTAATGTGGATTTTTTTTTTTTAATGTGAAATTACCGGAACGAAATCGGCGAAACCAAAACTGCGTGTTACATTTGAAGCTTGTTACCGAATATTTCGAAAAAACTTCATTCGCAGCGCGTCGCCGCCACTGCCTCCTGTAGATTCACATAATCTCGATATTGTTTAATTTCATTTTCCTTCTGCGAGAGTATTTATCGAACGATACAATAAAGTAACATAATGTACCTGAATAAAAAGCGTGTTTCTTCGATACTGCGTATGGAAGACATATGTGTAGGGGATGTGTGAACCATTGCGAGGTCGAGATATTTTCATGATTATTATTTAATTAATCTTCATCGTTGTTGGCTTGTGAATTAGAAAGAATTTACCTCATTGATTTCGTTATTACGGATTAAAATAATTACACAGGCTGAGTGTCATTTTATTGTAATAGAGTTGTATCTACCTTCTTGTCTTACCTTACTTCTTTATTACATTCGATTTATTGGATTCTGACACGAAAAACCAACGTGAACTTCAGACTTCCACAACAACTTGTAAGTAGTTGAAAAATAGATTTTCTCGAGAATTATATATGTGTTCTGAACGATTTATCTCATGTTAGGTTCTTTTTACAGGAGGCCACTAACTTCCTGGTTACGTTTTTATTAATTCTCTACATTGAATTAGCTGGTATTTTCCTGTAGAGAGAATTCATTCCTTTTGCACGTGTGGATTTTCTACCACTATCGATTTTCTGAGATCTTATTGGATTCGACCAGGTGCTCTTCAGGATAAGGAGAATCTTACATAATTCAGGTCAGACCTTACCATTTTTTTTTCTGACTTTGTAATACACTTTACGCTGGAAACAACATTCAGGCAAGAACTACTCTCATCTCGAGTAAATATCATCGATGATTTGGAATTAACGTTCAATCTTACTCAAAATTTATGTTTGTACAAGATAATGTAATTGGGCAGAATGTATATTTTTGGAGATCAAATTTAGATCTTGTGAAGCGCTTGTAACGTTACAACCGTGGCAATCTCTTGGGTATCGAATAGGCTGATAATTTAACAGTATCGATTTATTTAGATTATATTTAAGTTAATATTTATTTAATATCATAGATCTCATTACTACTTGGATATTTCGTAATTAAAACCAAGGTTAGATCATACAAAAATTGTTTATAAATTCAATAAATTACGTGGCGCCCACCTTATTGTAAAATTAATTCTTGTCTATTTATCTTATTTGCAACCCGCCCCACTCTCCGACTGAAGGGCATAGTTATCCATAACACCAAGGATAGTTTTATATACTTATTTTTTTGTTCAGTTACAATTCAAATTTGATTCACGTCACGATTTTCTTTTTGAGAAATCTGAACTGTAACAATTGGCGCCCTAAACGTGGAGCCTGCCTGACTCATTTTTTGTTGTTTCCATTTGCATTTTGATTTTTATTTTGAATCATTTCTGAATCAAGCGTCAGATAAGATTTTGATTGAATCCATTGGCGTACGGGTCGAGAGTATATTGTGTAGGAAAGTCTGCACTTATTTAACTTTTAATATTGCTTTATTAAGTTTCCTGAATTTGATGGATGGTTGTTGGTTGATACCGTGTGTACCTATTTCCTAATATTTTTTTTTAATTATTTTTTTTGATAATTTCATATTATCTTTGCGGCTGATAGAGTTGTATCTTGTAGTCGATTTTTACCGAGATATTGTTGATTCGTTACTTCGTTGTTGAGGAGACAGTGGCGTGCGCATGAGTATCTGCATAAGTATCTCAGTAACGGTTGTTTTTTTTAGTGGAATATTGAATTCATTTAGTTTTTGTATTTATTCCGGAGAACTCTTTGAAATTAGAGTTAATTTTTTTTGCAATCTTCAATATGTCATTGCGTTTCAATCTCAATAGGCTTAGGAAGGATGAGCTTCAGTATGAGTTATCGGTTAGAGGGTTTAAAACAACTCCGGAACAAACTGTCGTTGATATGCGTTCATGCTTGCGTCCTTTGTTGAGGTTGGAGAAGGGAAATCGGTCATTTTCATATCCAGAAATGGTGCTTGACGCGTCACAGGAGTTGAAAATTTGCACAGACAAATTCGTTTTGGTTCAAGATGATTTCGGAAAACCTGAGTTTAATAGTGAGTTGGCTTTTACGCGCTTAACTCACATAAGCAATAGATTAATTAGAATTTCTTCGAATGAGCTCGATGATATGTTGTCGGAGAGATTGGAAAAGTTGAAAATTGAAGTTAGTAATGCACTCGCAGCTGTTGAGTTGGGTCAGATAACTGAGTATCCGGCGGATATTATCGACAGTGATGATGGAACCGGTTCTGATTCTTCGAATGATGTAGATGCGCGGAAGCGTGCTGATCTGGCTTTGTTGAGAACAAGTACCAGAGACAATTTTGGTTTCCTTAACTCTTCTTGTAATATACAAAAGTGGAATTTAAAGTTTACTGGTGATCCGAAAGGTATGTCGGTTCATAATTTTTTGGAGTGCGTTGAGGAGATGCGAAAAGCCAGAAATGTTGCTCACTCTAGGTTATTTGATTCGGCCATAGATTTATTTTCTGATAAGGCACTAATGTGGTATAGATCTAATCGTGAACGTTTTAGCGATTGGAACGGTTTGTCGGCGTTGTTAGTCAAACATTATGAACCACCGGATTATCGTCCAAGATTACTTAAAGATATAATGAACAGAACTCAAGATCAATCGGAATCTATCGTAGATTATTTAACTTGTATGAATTCCATGTTCAGACGTTATGGCGAGGTAGACGAAAATATTAAGTTGGGTATTCTGACTCGTAACTTGTCTCCGTTTTACTCAACGCAGTTACCTACTGTTACATCGATACAGCAGTTAGAAGATGCTTGTCTCAAGTTGGAGACGAAGAAATTCAGAGCTGATAATTATGTTCCTCCATCGAGGAGACGGCATGGATATGTTGAACCGGACTTGGCGTTCATAGCTTCGGCGACACCATCTACCTCTAATGGTGTTCATGATTCCGCAAATTTTGTATCTGAAGTTTCAACTTCTAGTGAGGGTGAACGTTTTAACTCGAGTAATATGATAATTTGTTGGAACTGTCAGAAGTCGGGACATTCACGTCGGTTCTGCTCCGAACCAAGGAAATTGTTGTGCTACCGTTGTGGGAATATGGATGTGACGGTCAAAACTTGTCCACATTGCTCTGTTTCGGGAAACGGACAGCGGAGGCCCTAAATGGTCGCGATAGCGCTTCCGCATCCACAGAACCGACCTCATCTGATAATACCTTCGAAAATAAAATCCTTCTCGATTTCATTGTATCCCATGCTCCTAATGATGAAAGGCCATATCTTACCGTGAATATATTAGGTTATTCGATAACCGGACTTCTGGATTCTGGGGCTGTGCGTACCGTTGTTGGACAGTCAGGCTATGACATGTTGAAGCGTCTTGGTTTGAAGTTAACTCCTGATAATTCGTCATGTAGAGTTGCCAATGGTGAAAGCTGTTCAAGTCCTGGCTATATAAAAACGCCTATTACGTTGAAAAATAAAATGCGTTGGATTGATATACTTGTGGTTCCTTCATTACCGCATCGGTTGATATTGGGAGTTGACTTTTGGCGAAAAATGGGTATAGTTCCCAAATTAAATGAAGATGTTTGGCATTTTTCCGATGGACCTGTTGAATTGTCGCAGCTGTGTACTATAGAGAGCAAATCGCACTTGAGCGAGCTGCAGTCAAAATCTCTACAGACCTTGATTGACGAAAAATTTCGTCTTATGGGTGATGAAATTGGTTGTGCTAAAGTTCCAGAACATGAAATAGAATTACTACCCAATACTAAACCAATCAAACAGAGATGGTATCCCGTATCTCCAGCCAAGCAGAAGATTATTGATGAACATTTAGAGTCAATGTCGAGGAATGGAATCATAGAACCTTCCAAAAGCCCTTGGTCATCTCCGGTATGTTTAGTTCCGAAACGTGATGGTTCCTTTAGATTTGTTGTAGATTATCGACAGTTGAACGCTGTGACTAAAAAGGATGCGTATCCGATACCGTACATTTCTGCGATTTTAGATCGTTTACGAGACGCTAGGTTTATTTCGGGTCTTGACATAAAAAGTGCTTTTTTCCAGATCCCTATCGCTGAGAACTCTCGGGAGTATACTGCGTTTACGGTTCCTGGCAGAGGTTTATTTCAGTTTCGTCGTTTGCCGTTCGGGCTTACCAACTCTCCTGCTACTTGGCAACGAATAATAGATTCAATTTTGGGAGCAGACCTTCAACCTTCGGTTATGGTCTATCTAGATGATATAATTATTGTTTCCCAAGACTTCGAAACACATTTAAAAACATTGAGTATGGTCTTCGATCGACTCATAGATGCTGGTTTAGTTGTGTCGCGGGAAAAATGTAGATTTTGTATGCCGGAACTCAGATACTTAGGTTACATAGTCGACGCGAGTGGACTACGAGCTGATCCAGAGAAGGTACAAGCCATACTCGATATACCTCGTCCTAATTCGGTGGCTGAGATCAGAAGATTGATTGGCACAGCTTCTTGGTATCGTCGATTCATACCACATTTCTCTTCACTTATGGCACCACTTACTAACTTGACAAAGAAGAACGTTACTTGGTCTTGGTCAAATGAGTGTGAACGGTCTTTTCAGGAACTTAAAGAAAGTTTGTCTACGTCTCCCATATTATCGTGTCCAGATTACGATAAAACATTTACAGTACAGACAGATGCCTCTGGATACGGCATTGGAGCTGTCTTGACTCAGGAAGGACCTGATGGTGAGGAAAAGGTGATATCATATCTCTCCCGGTCACTAACTCGTCAAGAGAGAAATTTTTCCACCACAGAAAGAGAGTGCTTAGCTGTAATTTGGGCAGTTGAGAAGCTTAGACATTATTTGGAGGGAACCTCTTTCAGAGTCATCACGGATCATCACAGTCTTCTTTGGTTGCAAAACCTTAAAGATCCACAAGGACGATTGGCACGATGGAGCTTGCGACTGATGCCGTATAGTTTCGAGATTGTTCATAGGAAAGGCAGAGATCGCATTGTACCTGATTTGTTGTCACGGTCTGTGCAGGGTGACCTCAGTGCTGTTGAGACGGCCTCTTTTCCAAATTATTCCACGAGTTCTGATCGATGGTATCAAAATATGCTTCGTGATCTGGAGTTATCTCCTGATAAGTTTTCCAAATGGAGAGTCGAGAATGGCGTTTTGCTTAAGTATGGTGCAGTGTCTGAGCCATTTTTGTCTCAGGAATCAGATAATTGGAAGATCGTAATTCCGAAAGATCATCGTGAAGCCTTGTTGAGATCATGTCATGATGATGTTACCTCGGGTCATCTTGGAGTGTTCAAGACTTTCTGGAGGCTCAGAAAAAGATTTTATTGGCCTAAGATGAAAGCTGATGTCATAAGATATATAAGACAATGTAAAGTTTGTGCTGCCTGCAAACCCGAATTGAGATCACCTGCGGGATTGATGAGTCATAGACCAGATGTGAAAGAGCCGTGGCAGATGGTCAGCCTAGATTTCATAGGACCACTTCCAGCATCATCTCAGAATTTTAAATATTTGATAGTTATTACCGACTACTTCAGCAAGTATGTGCTATTATCACCTATGCGTACGGCTACTGCTAAGTCACTATGCAGGTTCGTCGAGGAACAAATATTTTTAGTATATGGTGTTCCCCAAATTTTGATTTGTGATAATGGTGTCCAAATGCGAAGCAATGCGTTCCGAGAGCTGTGTACAAAATATCGCACTAAAATTTTGTTTACGCCATCTTACTATCCTAGAGCGGATCCTACAGAGCGTACAAACCAAAGAGTTAAGACAATGATTACTTGTTATCTGAAAGATAACCACCGCAAATGGGCAGATAACATTGCTGCTGTCGGTTGCGCTATTAGAACGGCGAGAAGTGAGGTTACCGGATATAGTCCATATTATATAAATTTTGGCCGAGAACATCATGTCAAAGGTGATGAATATGATCATCCTATTCAATCGCAAAATAAACCTGTAAGAGATGAAGATAGAAAGTTAGGGTTTGCTAAAGTCTTCGAAGATGTTCGTCAACGTCTGATATCGGCGCAAGCAAAGAATCGGAAACATTACAACTTACGTCGCAGATCAGTGCATTTCAACGAGGGTGATTTGGTACTCCATAAAAATAAGGCATTGTCTAACGCTTCGGATGCATTCTGTTCGAAGTTGGCCCCTCGTTATGTTGGACCATTCATAGTAGCCAAAAAGTTGGGTTCGTGGACTTATGAGCTGAAAGACGCCAAAGGTAACTTCAAAGGAGTGTGGCATGTACAGGATCTGAAGCCCACAATTTCTCCAGACGAATGCGTTTAGTTTCATGTGAGGTGGTCTTTCTTTTGTCTTGCCATCTAGACCGAGTTGAGCATATACTCAGTTATGGGTTCTAATATTTTTTTTGTGTGATTTTTGTTCTTGTTTTCCTTTCCCGATTTCTGATTCGAACAGTGGTTGTCGGTCGTGCCTTTCTTCAAAAGTTCACTTCCTATCGATGGAAGGGGGGACTGTTACCGAATATTTCGAAAATACTTAATTCGCAGCTCGTCGCCGCCACTGCCTCCTGTAGATTCACATAATCTCGATATTGTTTAATTTCATTTTCCTTCTGCGAGAGTATTTATCGAACGATACAATAAAGTAACATAATGTACCTGAATAAAAAGCGTGTTTCTTCGATACTGCGTATGGAAGACATATGTGTAGGGGATGTGTGAACCATTGCGAGGTCGAGATATTTTCATGATTATTATTTAATTAATCTTCATCGTTGTTGGCTTGTGAATTAGAGAGAATTTACCTCATTGATTTCGTTATTACGGATTAAAATAATTACACAGGCTGAGTGTCATTTTATTGTAATAGAGTTGTATCTACCTTCTTGTCTTACCTTACTTCTTTATTACATTCGATTTATCGGATTCTGACACGAAAAACCAACGTGAACTTCAGGCTTCCACAACAACTTGTAAGTAGTTGAAAAATAGATTTTCTCGAGAATTATATATGTGTTCTGAACGATTTATCTCATGTTAGGTTCTTTTTACAGGAGGCCACTAACTTCCTGGTTACGTTTTTATTAATTCTCTACATTGAATTAGCTGGTATTTTCCTGTAGAGAGAATTCATTCCTTTTGCACGTGTGGATTTTCTACCACTATCGATTTTCTGAGATCTTATTGGATTCGACCAGGTGCTCTTCAGGATAAGGAGAATCTTACATAATTCAGGTCAGACCTTACCATTTTTTTTTCTGACTTTGTAATACACTTTACGCTGGAAACAACATTCAGGCAAGAACTACTCTCATCTCGAGTAAATATCATCGATGATTTGGAATTAACGTTCAATCTTACTCAAAATTTATGTTTGTACAAGATAATGTAATTGGGCAGAATGTATATTTTTGGAGATCAAATTTAGATCTTGTGAAGCGCTTGTAACGTTACAACCGTGGCAATCTCTTGGGTATCGAATAGGCTGATAATTTAACAGTATCGATTTATTTAGATTATATTTAAGTTAATATTTATTTAATATCATAGATCTCATTACTACTTGGATATTTCGTAATTAAAACCAAGGTTAGATCATACAAAAATTGTTTATAAATTCAATAAATTACGTGGCGCCCACCTTATTGTAAAATTAATTCTTGTCTATTTATCTTATTTGCAACCCGCCCCACTCTCCGACTGAAGGGCATAGTTATCCATAACACCAAGGATAGTTTTATATACTTATTTTTTTGTTCAGTTACAATTCAAATTTGATTCACGTCACGATTTTCTTTTTGAGAAATCTGAACTGTAACAAGCTGCCTGACTTGCATTCTCCTCTTTACTAAAGCATACTTACCGTACCGAATCTTTTCTTTGTTCACCTTCATCTTAGTCTCTCTTACGCACAACAGAATCTTTTAGACACAACAATGACAAAATATGTTCTGCTAGAACATAAATTCTTCTTTTCAAAGAAACAAAAATTGACCAGATGCGACAAATACATACAGAGATACAGGTCAGTAAAACTATGTGGCAACAAAATGGATTTTTTCCCCGGTAATTCATTATATAAATGTTCACCTTCTGGTCAGATCCACCTGCAGGATATTCTTCACGATGTCCTTCAACTCGGAGGAGAAATGCGGCGGAAACTTGGCGTTGAACGGCGGCAAACCGGCGTTGAGCTCGTAGATGAAAATGCCGAAAGCACACCAATCCACCGATTTGTTGTAGCCCTTGCTGAGGATAATTTCCGGCGCGAGGTATTCCGGGGTGCCGCACAACGTCCACGTTCTTCCTCTTACGATCTGCGGGAAAATCCAAAGATACCGTTTGGAGTTTATGTTCAATTAACAAACTCGACAGACGTTGGACTGTCTCGATGATGACTATTTAATTTGATATAGTTTATTAATTATTGTAATACTTCATGATATATCATATTTAAAAAAATTTTGACGTATTTTTGAATAGTTTTATTGGTATCCCGACATGAGATTGGCGACATATAATTGTAAACATGTATTTTCAAGATTGGTACTACAAACACTTAGCGACTGCTCTTGAATACAAAGATGCATAAGTTAGAGTGTTTGAAAGTGAATTTTTTGGAGTTTTTCACATTTCTTTCTCGAAATAGTCTCATTTTAGCTCAATACACTTAGTCCAGCGATATTCTTTCGTTTGAAGCGTGGCACTAAAAGATGGTGTACAGATTTTTTATCCACAGTTTCTTCTGTCGCCGAACACTAGTAGTTAGGCTATTTGGGTCTTCAGGAATTTTTTTTCTACACAGTTATCGATTAAGCGGATAAAATTTCGATGTTAACATATGGGCGGAAACGCTCTATAGACAGCCACGGCATAAAATGTGAAATCGTGAAAATTACGAGTTAGTTACCTTGCAAAATCCCAAATCGGCCAACTTGATGTATCCCTTATTATCTAGAAGAATGTTTTCCGGCTTGAGATCCCTGTAAACGATGTCCAGATTGTGCAGATATTCCAGAGCCAGAACCACTTGAGATCCATAAAATTTCGCCATTGGTTCGTCGAATCGTTTCAACCTATTGAATGTAAATTATCAGTCTTCTGTTTTATAGTTATACGAGGCATGTTTTTTAAGTAAGTACCGTTTTGGAATTGAAAAAAGACGTGTAAAGATATCGCAATAATTTTATTTTGATATGAAAGCCTGTATCTTAATCTAATTTTCAAAATAACTTCCGTGAATATTGACGCACTTGTCATAACGTGGCACCAGTTTTTGGATACCCTCCTCATAAAATTCTGCCGCCTGACTTGTTAACCACTGTGTCACAAATGTTTGGACTTCGTCTTGCAGACGCTGACCGCCCAGGTGTTTCTTCAAGTGCAGGAACAAATGGTAGTCGCTGGATGTCAGATCAGGTACTTTCTGCGCCAAATCTTCATTAACGACCGAAGGACGCCCACTCCGATCTTCATCGTGCACATTTGTGCGGCCATCTTTAAATGCTCTCACCCATTTCCTTACCATTCCATCACTCATAATGTTTTGTCCGTAAACTTCACAGATGTCACGATGAATATCGATCGGTTTTACGCCTTTAGCACTAAGAAATCGTATAACAGCCTGTCACAGCGGGACTCACGATTGTCGGAGGCATCTTAAACACTCAGTAAACAACGTATACAATGAAGAATCAGACTGTAATGGCGTCAGTGCGTAGACAAGAGATGTAGGTAACCAACGCGCATGCGCGGAACGTCGACCGTAGCGCTACGGCGGCGGAATCGCAAAACGGTACTTACTTAAAAAACATGCCTCATTTCAACCGGTATACGAGGGTTGCCATATATATTTCGGGATTTGACAATACTAGTGTTGCAATCTATCGTAAAGCTTAACATTTTTGGGGTTACACTTAGTCAGAACGACATACGAGCGCTATTTGTATTTGTAAATTAATAAATTTAATAAATAATAAATTTAGAAAGCACTGACGTGAGGTCAGATTGCTTTGGCGCTCTTGTTGAGCTACTTGCGAGTAAATATTCAAACCTTAACAAATCTATGAGCTCTCTGATCGGATGAACAATAGTCTTTTTCCGTACTATGGGACAATGTGATGCAAATATGAAAGCCTAATGAATAAACGAACCTTTATCTCAATTTGAAAATAACTACTCATAATTTTCACCAAATTTTGTTCTATGCTTCTCCTAAGAACTTACGTCATTGCTTTTCTGAGTTTTGACAACGCCATCAAATTCTTTCTCTATGATAAAGAATTTTTTGATTAATATTACGACTGTGCTTTTCTAAATTTTGACAACGTCATCGACATCGAATTCTGCCTCTATGAATTCTATGAAAATTTTGATTGATATTACGCCAACTGACACTGATATCTAGGTCCGCAAGATGTCAAACGAATATCGATCTGTGATGGCAAATCTTTCAATGACAAAGCTCGGACTTCATGACATTTCTATTTTTCTCTTGAGTAAATAAAAAATTTTGAAAAATCATATCTCCAGAAGCTTTAGCTTGTCGAAGTCGAGAGTGGTATTTTTGTATACGTCTGATAAAACTGCACCATAAAAAAATTTTTATTTGAACAATGTCATTTGAAAAAAAATTTTTTTTTTGTTACTCCGAACCTATTCGGCCGATTTGACCGAATAACGAACTTAGCCGAGATATTTATACCTCAAACCTATTCTGAAAGTTTCAACGCTCTAACTTCATCCGTTCGAGAGTTATCGTGTTCACGGAACGGACGGCCGGACGGACGGACGGACAGAATCGATTTTGACCACGGATTATTCATCAGTAGGTCCAAACAAAACCATTGATACCACTTTTGCCCAAAAATTCGAAAGTCACAGACATTTGGGCAAATTGATAAGCACTCTGTTCAGGTGAACAAGAGCGCCAAAAAGACAAATAAATATTTATTATATAAATTTTACATATTTCGTACCTGCTCTGTATTATACTTTTATTCCTATTTTAAATCATAAATTTATACCTGTTTAAAAATATATGTTCTTTCCCGTTTTGAATTATTTAATTGATAAATTCCATAATCGAATATGTCATAACATATTTTTTATGAAATACAGCGAACAAAAAACATCTCATACACAGATAATTCACACTGAAGGAAAAATATTTTGGTCAATCAACGAAAGAGGTATGATCGTAATTGATTCCTCGCTTATCCCATGGTGAAACATAGTTTGATATAAATTAACAAAAATTGAATAAAAACACTTGACTGTACGTTTCACAAATTTTATTTAAAGCATCGCTGACATACATGTTTCGGGTTTCATCCCATTTTCAAAACTGAATATAAAACAATATCGGTTAATACAGTACACATCTACATAACATATCAAGTAACACATGTTAAAATTGGTGATAGACGGAAATCTAACTGATCATTTACAATGGGAAGATTTTGTTTAAAAGCTGATGTTATTTCTAAGTATTCTAAAAGGTCCATGCGTTTACCCTTATTACATTTGTGCAATATTTTGGTTTTTTCGAAATCAATAAAATGGTTTGAGGTGATACAGTGACTAGAGAAACCAGTAGTGGGTTTGTTTTGGAAGATTGATTTTTTGTGTTCATCAATTCTTTTTGCCAGTGAACGACCAGTTTGACCTATGTAAAATGCAGGGCATTCATTACAGTGAAGCTTATATACACCGCTTAATTGTGTGTTGTTCGCTCGATCCTTACCATTAAAGAATATTGATCTCAGATTTTTCTTATTGGTACAACTAATGTTAATATTATAATGTCTGAGTCTCTTGCAAATCCTATCACTCAGAGATGGTATGTAGTCGATATATGCGTATTTTTTGGTTTCGGTTTCATTATTTGGTGGATAAATTGAATGTAACAATTTTTTCTGTCGCTTTCTGAAAAGTAGTTGATCTATTATATCCGGAGAGTAGCCATTATTCCCAGCTAAAAATTTCAGTGTGCGAACCTCCTTGTCATAGTTAATTTTTGACATTGGGATCGAGACTAATCTATGAGTTAGTGCGTGAAATGCTGACATTTTGATTTTATAAGGGTGTGAACTACTATTTGGTATTAAAATATCAGAGAAGGTGGATTTTCTGTATATGGATTCGCAAGAAATTTCACCCATTTCATCAGTTCAAGTAAAATCACCTCAGGAGCGATCGTTTCCATTTTGTTCTGGTGGTTGTAAATTTCAAGAAGCATTTTCATTAAAGATATTCCAGCAATCACAGTTTCGTTGACTGCCGGCACCGCACCGTTTGTTTATTTGCCAAATTTTTGAATTCGAGGGGCCGGTGGTAGACAGGGGGTCACAAATTATTTGACCATATAGTAGTAATTATTTATATACAATGATGCCATTTTTATCAAACAAATCACCAGCAACTTACAGTTATTCTTACAACGTTATTTTTGAATTCTAAATGGGGGCAATTCTGATTGAAGCGCGGGGTCACAAATTATTTCATTATATGGGGCTTATTGAATGAGTTGAGGAAGACTCATTTCGCGAAACAAATATCCAGCAACGGCCGTTTCCATCTAGTTTTTGGAGGTTGTTTCTGCCGTGCTTTGGGGGATTACGGGGGGTCACAAATTATTTCATCCCATAGATTATATTCGACGTTATACAAAGATACTATTTTCAACGCAAAATCGCCAGCAATGCGCAGTTTCAGTACCGCCGAATTTTTGAATTCGAGGTGGGGCTATTCGGGGGTAGGCGGGGGGTCACAAATTATTTCAACATATAGATGGTATTCAACGATATACAAGGATGCCATTTCCATCAAAAAATCGCCAGCAACGCACAGTTCCTAGTGCTACGGAATTTGGAGTTTGTTTATTCTACAGGGGGGCAATTCTGATTGAAGCGCGGGGTTACAAATTATTTCATTATATGGGGCTTATTGAATAGGTTAAGGTAGACTCATTTTGCAAAGAAAATATTCAGCAACGGCCGTTTCAATCTAGTTTTTGCCATCGTCGGCTTTGGGGGATTTTTTCTGTCGTGCTTTAGGGGGATTACAGGGGGTCACAAATTATTTCATCCTATAGATTATATTCGACGTTTTACAAATATACTATTTTCATCGAAAAATCGCCAGCAGTGCGCAGTTTCACTGTCCGCAGAATTTTTGAATTCGAGGGGGCTATGCGGTGGTAAGCGGGGGTCAAAAATTATTTCAGTATATGTGCTGGATTCAGTAGATTATATTAAATAAACTGACATAATTATAACGCAAAATAAATTATTTTTTGATGTTGGAGGTTTTGTGGGGGGTTGTTGTGGGGGTCTTTTTTATGTAGGTGGTTCCCCCCCACTAATGAAGTACAAAAGATATAATACTTCCCGAAAAAAATCAGGTCACATCATTCAATCGATTACAAATGACACGCAATCGTAAATATAAACCAGCTTTCGAAATCCGTTGCTGAAAAGCGTTGCTGCAATGACACCCGTTGTTTCAAAGGATGTTAAATGATTTTAAATTGGGATAAAAATTGAGAAAATTCCTCATTTTTCTGTAACCGACCCTGACTGGAAAAAATCACAGAGCCTAAATAATTCTACGTTGCCTGAATGTTCCTTTCTTGAACACATTATCAGCATTAAAAATTTTGCTATATATAAAAAAATTTCACGTTTCCTGTCGATGAATGAAAATTAAGTAGACATACTTAAAAACTTTCATTTTTCGAAATTCAATTAAATCGTAGCATAGGTTAGGTTACAGATCTATAAACTGTTAATGGTCTGTGGGATAGGTAAGATAGATAAAACAAAAGAATAAGAACTACTGACAAGGATGATCTACCAAATTTGAAAATGAAGTTTCAGAATCAATTCTCAAAATGAATCAATACGTAACGATTGCTATGTTATTTCATCTTTAGAGAGTATTGAATATTTCAGCTCAAATTCTTATAAATATCTCCGATAACGATCAAAATCATATTCTATGACATATCCTTCAACTTATGAAGTTTTTTGTTGCAAAAAAATAGTAGAGTATTGTAAATGAATATTTCATGAGGCTTTTCCCTTAGATAAGTACAAATAAATACCTTAGAATATCTACATGAAATATATGATAATCTTGAAGGTAATTTCAAAAGACAACAAACCATTCATAATACTCTCTCTACTCTGAAAATGTAGCTTATGAAATCCATCTTTAAAGAGGAAGTACAGTGAAATCTCCCATGGGCGGACACTCACGGGACCGCTTGATGGTGTCCGTTTAAGAGGGATGTCCGCTTAAAAGAAATACATATGTACAAAAAAAAATTTCATAGAAATAAGAATTGGAGAATATTGAACATAAAAATCAATATATATAAAGGTATAAGAAAGTGAACATTTTTCAAATTCAACTATAACTGAAAAATCAATGTGATGAATCATTAGGATAAACAAAAATTTTGATAAAAAAGAGACACTTTAATTACGAAAAAATTGCTGAATTTTTGTTTGTTTCATTTTTTTCCTGATTAGACAATCAAGAAATCTCAATTCTAATTTGGACAGAATATCTAAACTCTCTGAATCTCCGTGATTCTGGGCAAAACTTTTTGGTCATAGCTTCCCCATAAACAGCATCTGTTCGTCCTGGTATTTCATCGTTATCAGAATCTCCGGAAAGTTCTTGAGTGTCATGTGAGTTCCCAATTTCATGCTCTGAATCAGGATCTTCAAAAAATAAATATTCATCAAGGTTCAAAAAATCGTTGAGGTTTTCATTGAAACTCATATCCATAATTCTTATTTTTGAGAATCTCTGCAATAACACTGAGTGGCAAGACATCTTCAGGATCATATGTAACAGTCTGAGCCTGACTCAATAGGTCAGCACCTTGCATATATTCATGTTTAAAACCGACTTTGCGGAAGCAATTTTTGATGGTTTCCTTTGTTACTTGTTCCCAAGAGGTTTTGGCAAAGTAAATTGCGTCCAATGGCTAGATTTTTTTTGTCAATTCGAATGCTGTACTAGCAGTCTCAATGTTTACTGGCAGGTGTTTCAGTATGAGACTTCGGTAGTGGGTTCTGAAATTTTTTATGATTCCCTGGTCAAGTGGTTGACAAGCTGATGTACAATTAGGAGGTAGAAACAAAAGTTTAATATTTTTCAGGTTAATATCTTTTGGATGAGATCCAGCATTGTCCAGAAACAATATTTAATATTGTTATTAATAATTATCTCAATTTTCTGTTTGAGAGTGAGTATATTTCTTTTTGGAGCCATTTCTTTCTCTGAGACAACGTCAGAATTCAAACTAACACTAGTTAAATTCTCAGAAGTTTCGTGCCGCAGTTGGGATCGATAAATCCCCGGTTCAACCGGGGAAGTTCCGAAGTGAAGGCTGGTACTAATGTTGGCGCGCGACACAGAAACCTCTTCTTTTCCATTGCGTCCCATTTGATGCAATGAACTAACAGCGATACTTTCCACAGATAATTGAAACAGAACCGAAATTCTTTTTTTGTTTCGGTTTGGTCCGGTTAATAGAACATACCTTAGTGTCCGCGTCCGTTCAAGGAAATGTCCGTTCAACAAACAACTTACACAATGTAAATTATATGTTTGGAGTCAATTGGGACCACTCTAAAACATTAGATATTTTGATTATTAATAATTTTTTTTTTTTTTTTTTTTTTTTTTATAAATGACGTTTACGTAGATTCAAAAACAATTTAGATCATTCCGATAGAAGAACGTAATTCAGCAAATCTCAGCCGAGGCAGCGGCTTCGTCAGGATATCAGCAAGTTGTTGATCACCGGAAACATGTTGGATGTTCAACCTTCCATCTTGCAATTCCTTCCGAATGAAATGATACCTCACTTCGATGTGTTTAGTCCTCTTGTGGAACTCATGGTTTTTCGACAACTTGATTGCACTTTGGTTGTCCACATAGAGAATAGGAATGTCATCTAGGGAGAAACTTCTGCAAACAGTCGAGACAACCAAACCGATTCCTGGCAGCTTCACTGGCAGCAACATACTCAGCTTCAGTAGTAGATAAAGACACACACTCTTGACGTCTACTAGCCCAAGATATCGGCCCTCCACTGTGCATGAAAACAATTCCACTGACCGACCGACGTGTATCAGATTGACCAGCATAATCTGCATCGCTGTACGCCTTCAAGACACTTCCTCCAGAACCAGCCTCGTACTTGATACCTACAGAACTAGACCCTCTAATGTACCTTAGGATTCTCTTGACCATCAACCAGTGAACTTCTTCCGGATTTTCCAAGAACTGCGACGCATAGCTAATAGCAAACGAGATGTCAGGACGAGTAGCCACAGCTAAGTACATCAAACATCCTACAACTTCACGGTAAGGTGCCGATGTTCTCAAACCAGTTTTCTCTTCCAGCTGCACGTACTTGTCGATGGGCGTCGAGACAGCATTGGCTTCTGCCATGTTGAACTTCTGAAGAAGACTTTCCGCATACACCTTCTGACTCAATCGAATTGAACCATCTTCCTCTCGTTCGATGAGCATATTCAAAAAACAGCCTAGTGGTTCATGGGTAATCTTGAACTCCATCTCCAGCTTCCTCAGGAACTCTTGAATCATACTCTCTCTTGTTGCAGCAACCAAGCCTTCGTCCACGTACAAAACAACGATCAGTTTATCTTCACCAGATATACAAAAAGAACAGACACGGATCAGCTTCGCTCTCGACAAGGCCAAACTTCATCAGGATCTCCTTGAATCGATTGTTCCAGCACCTTGGTGATTGCTTCAATCCATAGAGACTCCTAACCAGTTTGCACACACGACCAGAACCGTCTTCAAAACCCTCAGGTTGATCCATATAGATTTCTTCGGTCAGAACACCATTCAGAAATGCTGTCTTGACATCAAACTGGGCCAACTTCAGACGTTCCTTGGCAGCAACACTCAGAATTGCTCTGATTGTATCAAAACGAGCTACAGGACTGAAAGTTTCGTTATAATCAATACCTTGTCGTTGACTATAACCCTTAGCAACAAGACGAGCTTTGTAACGACCAATCTTTCCATCTGCATCTCGTTTGATACGATAGACCCAGCGATTAGCGACTGTCTTCCTCCCTGCTGGCAACTCTGATAAAACCCAAGTAGAATTTTCCACCAGCGAAGACATCTCTTCTTTCATCGCAGCCATCCAGTGCACGTGATCAGCAGATTTCATGGCTTCTTTGTAGTCTCGAGGTTCGTCCAACTCAGCAAGAAACATCTCACTTAATCTTTTAGGTTTCTGAAGAGTACTTCTATCTCGAAGACGTAGTTGAGGATCTCTTTCACAACCTTAGGGGTTTCTTCAAACTCTTCGATTCGCGGTTCAGCAGCAACAACTCGACGATTCATTGGCAGCACAGGATTCGGGACCTCAGGCACGTTCGGAGCTACCGGTGAGTTCAGATCTCTAGGAGAATCCAGAGGTTCAACATAGTCATCGATTTCTTCAACAGCAACAGGACGGACAGCAACGGGATGGACACCTTCGACAAGATCTCTTTCTGGGGCTTGTTCAGGAAACAATGCTAAAACTTTAGAGGAATGCTCTGGACCAAACACTACTTCTCGACTTCGTTTAACTTCCTTTGTTCCTTGATCCACACACGAAAACCATCGATATCGTCCGAATATCCGACAAAGACTGCTTCGACACCTTTAGCATCCCACTTCTTACGACGTTCTTTGGGCACCATCAGGTAGCAAGTGGTTCCAAAAATATGGAGCCTGTTCAGATGCACACTCTTCTCAACAAACAGCTCACACGGAGACTTGCCTTCTACAGAGCTTGGACCAGTTCGATTGAGAATATACACCGCAGCGTTGACAGCTTCCGCCCAGAGAAACTTTGGAAGATCCTTGCTAACAAGCATGGTTCGTGCTAGCTCAACAATCGTTCTGTTCGATCGTTCAGCACAACCATTTTGTTGAGGCGTGTAAGGATTAGTGACCACCATCTTCGTTCCTTCAGACTTCATAAGATTCTTCACCGCCTCATTATCGAATTCTTTTCCTCCGTCACACTGGAACAACTTGACAGACTGACCGCGTTGATTCTTCACCAGCTGCATCATTTCTTTTATTTTGTCAACCACCTCAGATTTCGCCTTCAAGAAGTAGACGAAGCGAAATCTGGAGTAATCACACGTGAAGCAGACAAAGTAACTAGATCCACCAATAGACTCCTGTTCCATGGGACCACAAACATCAGCATGAATAACTTCTCCTGGCTCTGTAGAACGCTGTTGACGAGACTTGAATGGTTCCCGATGCTGCTTGCCTTCTACACACGATCCACAGAACTCATCATCAGGTTTCATATCGATTCCGTGTTTCTTGAGTACATGCACGACATGACGTTTGTTCTGATGGCCTAAACGTTCATGCCAAACTTGCAGAGAGTCCTTGGACGCCAGGTTAGCTTCACTCACACAGCATCCGTCCGGTACATTTACTTTAAGCATCATCTTGAACAGCTGACCAGTTCGTACACCTTGAGCCTTGACAGCACCATCCAGCAAGAATTCACATCTATCCTTGGAAGAGCTGAAAGTCATACCTCTATCCAGCGCACGTGTAACCGAGAATAGATTTCTTCGAGCATCAGGAACATACAGCACGTTCTCCATAATACAAGGAATAAAGCGCCCATTCACAAACGCCTCGAAGTTGATGGTTCCTCTTCCCAAAGCACTCATCACTGAGTTGTTTCCGATACGAATTTCTGCTGGAATCGAGAAAGCTTCAAAGACCGAATACCATTCTTTCTTGAAGGTCATATGATCTGTTGCACCAGAATCGATAATCCAAACATCATTCTTGGTTTCCGCACTGAACACTTCGCTAACAAAAGCTTGTTTGTTTTCAGACATCACATCGCTCTTTGACTCAGATTTCTTCTTCTTCTTCCTCTCTGTTGGACAGTCTCTTCGGAAATGACCAGTTCTTTGACAACCGTAGCACTTGTAGGCCTTCTTCCCTTTCTGGTTGGACTTGACATCGTCTTTGACCGGTTTGACTCCTGCACCCTGTTGACTTCCACTTGCACCCTTGGGCTGAATCTTCAACTTAGTTGCCATCAATGCTGTCAAATTGTTCTCCTTCTCTTGCCGAAGTTTCCGCCTGTGCTCATCAGATGTCAAAACGTTGATAAGATTATTCAGGGTCTGTTGGTCATCCGCCCTGGCCCACCAGGCTTGTCTGAAACTTTCAAAACTATCAGGCAAAGTTTCCAGCAACTTGACCATCAAAGCTGACTCGTCGGGCTTAACTTTCAACTGCTGCATGCGAAGAATCAAACCTTCAAATTTAGCTATATGGCTTACCATATCGTCTGCTAAATTCATGTCAAAACTGAAAAACTCAGTCTGCACTGAATGCACAGCCTGCCTTGTTTGCTGTTCATAAATACCGTGCAGTTTTGTCCACATCTGATGAGCAGTTTCGCAGGCGACGATCAGGGTCATGACACTTGAATCAATTGTCTTGATGATAATTTGACAAGCTGCGCGATCTGCCTTGTCCCAAATTTTCATCGACGCCTCGTGAGCCGCAATTTGAGCCGCCGTAGCATTGGCCACCAGTTCCGGTTTACTAACTCGCCGACACTCACTTCATACGCTTGGTCAGTTGCCCGCAATAAATTGCGTACCATAAATTTCCAAATATTCCAGTTCTCCGAACCCTTCAACTTCTCAATACCATGCAATTCCATGATTGTCAGTCACCAAAATTCCAGCAACTATCACCTTCAGGTTACGAGACGAAAACTTTTCGGAAAAACACTATTTGTTCCTTTTTGATTCAATTCAATCTTCGTTGAAAACGTTGATCCAATCAAACCGAACCACGCTCTGCTACCATATTATAGTTTGTACTCAATAATATGCTTTAATTAGACAACGTATCACCACAACATTTATTGACTGAATTTTAATTGACAGAAATCAGAAAAGTGACTAAAGACAGTATTTGTCATTAGGTTAATTGAACATAGTTTATAATCAAATATTATAGTTTTACATCAATAAAAATAAATTATATCAGGTCAGAATTTGCCTACACTTTTGGGCTTGACCCTTCTCTTTTTCAAATTGTTAACATTCAGAATTGTAATCAACTCATATTTTATTTCAAATCAGTTTACTATAATTCCAAAGTGAACTAATCCGCCAAAAGCAAGTTGCAATGCTTGTGGTGAATTTTTGTGAAATATTGTAATTTAATAAGACATGTAAAAAGGTTTCATCCAGGTATTAATTATTATATATATTATTTTATATAAGTGCATTCATTTTTAACACGTTTATAATAGCGAAATAGTTTAGTGCGGAGATTTAAATACAGTTGAGATGGAATTATCTGTGGGTGATTTCAGAAATGCAGATCTGCATAAAAATTGAGATTAGTAGGTACTTGCTGACATGTGTTTCTACTTATTGGCTTCTTCGGGGGCAAGGCAACCTTGAAAATGTGAAAGGAATTAGTACTATGGAGCTTTTAGCTCTGAAAAATATAGTAGCTCCGATTAGACCGACATTACACTCTATACAGGCACAACAATGACGGAATATTCAAACAGTAGCCACAGGTAAAACTGCCCGTTCAAGTGGGGTGAATTTCACTGTATAGCAAATATTATTATCCTTATCTTATTTACAGGTGAAATGAACAAACAACTTATAAATTGAAGTTTCTTAAGGGTGTTTTGAACTGTTTTGAGAAAAATTATTCATAAAGAAAAATGATTCTGGATTTCATTAGGTATCTATCCCCAGTAGAGTTGAAGTTCATTCAAACATATTTTCCGAATCCTGCATTTTTTCATCAATATGGTTTTTCTTTAGGACGTCTGTTGAGACATCATAACTTTGACATTTGTATTCTATGAATTATTAAAAAATTGGAATTTGCAGATCCAAAAAATTTAGAAAGCGCTGACGTGAGGTCAGATTGCTTTGACGCTCTTGTTGAGCTACTTGCGAGTAAATATTCAAACCGTAACAAATATATAAGCACACTGATCAGGTGAACAATAGTCTTTTCCCGTACTATGGGACAATGTGATGCAAATATGAACGCCTAATGAATGAACAAACCTATATCTCAAATTAAAAATTACTATTCATAATCTTCCCCAAGTTTTGTTCGAAGCTGTAATTCCCTTTTCCTAAAAACTTACGTCAGTGCTTTCCCGAATTTTGACAACGTATATTATTTCAGCCACCGAGATTGAATTCTATCTCTATGATTTCCCGTTATGAAAAATTTTGATTAATATTACGCCAACTGACACTGATTAATGAGCCCGGCATTTGTCAATCGAATATCGATCTGTGATGGCCATCGTTCAAAGAAAATCATCGGAATATATGTCATTTCTCTTTTCTCTTCAGTAAATGAAAAAAATGATCATATCATTAGATGGAAGAGAGCTACGGCAATGAAATTTGAGGATAAGTAAGATATCGATCACCTCAATATATTCACGAATTTTTATTGAAATCCAAAAAATATCTGATGAGATATCAGATAGTGCAGATTAAAAAATTTTTTGGGAATTTTTTAAAAATTTTCTAGCGTGACGATTTCTTCGATTTGCGAGCCGTTTTGTTGCAGCCTCCCTCAACAATATTTCAAGTATCAACTTGATCGGATGAATATTCTAGTAGTTATTGAGGAAGCAAAATTTCAGATGCTCATAACTACTGAACAATCCGACGGATTCGGCCCAATAACGAACTTGACCGAGATATTTGGACAATTAGCCTATTCTGAAAATATGAAAACTCTAGCACATCTCTTTTGGATGCTAGAGAGGATACGGCCGGCCGGACAGACTCAACTTTCGCCACGGATTCTTCATCGGGGAGTCGAACCCAATCGATTGAGACTATTTTCGGCTCGATATTCCAAAATTACAGACATTCGGGTAAAATGATAGGCACTCTGTTCGGGTGAACAAGAGCGCCAAAAAGAAACATAAAAAATAACATAGATAGAAATCTTTGATAGTTAGGGAAAATGAAAAACATGGCAATATTGATAAAGAATTGAAATTGGGAAAGTTAATATTAGATATGAGTATTTTCTTATGAAATGTTTGGTTAAATTGAAAAATTTCAGAAATTCCAATATTTTCACCAAAACTGTGCTGAATTGTGGAATTCAGACTGATTTTCAGCTGTAATAATCAATTGGATGTAAAATTATGTGATAATATCTGAAGAGTAGAAAATAATGTGTTTTATCATAAATATTACAGTTTGCAGTCTCAAACAGAAACAGGTTGCATAAAAAAGCATGTTTTTACAAATTTATGGAATGTCATAAGGAAAAAGCTGATTTTTTTGTGTAATCTTGAAAAGAATCCAGGAGTGGCTTAGCCCAACTTGAAACCTCAAATCGGTTATAACTTCGAAACGGGGTAGAATTGGAAAAAGTGGTTTAGTAATAAAGTGTTTCCTTTAACTTCAAGAATCAGTAGTTAAAATTAACTCAGTGGCCAAAGACTCATTCTGTATAAATGCAAACAATAAGTAATTGTCATGAGAGCTTGAGAGCACTTTTTTGTCTAAGATAAACCACCTCACTGACACGATTAATAATTATTCTGGTGAATATTGTAGAGCCATGCTGAAGAGTCAATCATGAACGTGAGAAAACCATTTTGTAATTTTGGATATCTATGGTTCGGTTGGGTTCTAGCTACTGATACGTAAAACTCAGGTACATCGAAGGATAACTTATCTTAGACAATAGCACCTGCACCTAATCTATTTTTTTCTCCAAAATTGCAGGTAATTATATATTTGAATAGTATTTTAAGGATCATATTTCATGACATTATTTTATCTATTGTAAAAAATCGTGTCGGAAGATTTTCACTTGTTTTCAATAAAACAGTGTACTTTCGTTTCGCCGAATGTCTGTAATTTTCGAATATCTAGCCAAAAATGATCTTAATCGTTTATATCCGACTTTCCTATGAAGAATCCATTTTGAATCTAGAAAATAACTTCTATTTGATACCTCAAAGATATTTATCAGAAATCCACAAAATTTTGAATGTAGATCGATATCCAGGTAAACTTCGAATCGAGGATCGTTCCATCTTTTAATAAGAAGCTATTAGTTTTCCAAATTCAAAGATATTGGAAGATAAGAAATATTGCAAATCTTAATACTCGAAAAATATTGTCTGTGTGGCTGACGTAACAGGTTTATTCATTATTTGCTATTAAAATAAACTCCATATTTTCAATTTTTCGCCATAATGTAGTGAATGGTGTTCCTAAGATAAAAAGTGTCATTATAAATACTGAAGTGACCCAGTTACGATCTTCACGGAAAAATTTATCTTTAATCCATCCTTTTATACAGACTACCGGGCTTATACTTTACCTTGAGTTATCGCACATGTGAACTTTTTGGACTAGACATTCCAAAATCACAGACATTCGAATTGAAGGACGATGTTCAATGATGCTGCGATATTTCACACAGAACTGATACACATATTCTCTTCTTCAAATCGATTCGTTATAATTTCTATTAACCAATTGAATTCGGCAATTATATCCGCTTTGTGAAAAAGTACACAATTTGTGTCCTTGTTCAACCACCATATCTAAGTGATTTATAGTTTATAGTTGGTTTCTCCATTAGTATTTTATAAGATTGTACTGTTACGTCCTTCACGTTCGAATATTTCTCTTGTGTTAACATGACCCAACACGCTCCATATGTCATATTATAATTGAAGAATTTTTCAAAATCAATTCAGACAGAACACCAATTATTTCGGTATGAAATGAATATTATGAACAAACTTTTTATCATCCAAGTAAAATTCATTGTAATGATTCAGATTTAAGGTCTTTAATGCCGACAATATACGCTACGGTTTACCGGACATGGAACCTCTACAGGTACGCCTTCACAGGTGAACCGTAACATGTGAAATTTCTCAAGTCTGTATTCGTAGCAGGAGTTAAATCGAAATTCGGTTATTTTATCAGCCCCTTACGTTCGCCAGTGAGCCACAGACACTATGGTCTGCCAGAGTATTAACTGCTCGAGTTCCATCTTCTGTAGATCGTAGCCAACATTACCATAGACAGTGGTAGGATCACGTCAAAGTAATAGAGAGGTGTTCCATAACATTAAAGTGGTAACCTTGAATCAACAACCACTCAACTTCTTTCTTGAACTGCCTCAGAATCAAGGATCTGATAGGCTAAATGATTGTAGAGCTTTCCTCCCATATAAGAAGATGTAGATTCTTACTTCGCTGTATGATATCTGAAAATTCATAAATCATTTCTATGCCTGGTGTTACAATTATGAAAATTTGAATATTTTTTTCTAATTATGCTTGTTTTGATTAATGTACAATAACCAATTTGTTAGAATCCTGAATTTGTATAAGAGTGGACGGCATTAATTGGTAACGTTTCAGGTGAAAAATTAGCCTTGAAATCTTCTTCTGACAGATGGACAACCTTTTTTTTTTTGCCTAGAGGTTTGGGGAAAGCCTTATGACCATCTCCGTTAGCGGGCTCGCGGTGCTAACGGATTTGTGTGGGACTCTCACACCACTAAAACCCCTCCTCTTCCTGACCGACACAGTGAGTCCCAAGGATACCGACTCCTCTGTGAGGCCTTGGATTAAGACACCGGACTTTCCTTTAGAAGGAATCTCTAACGTGACGGATTTCACTTGAGTACTTTCCCCACTTGGAAATTTGGGTCAAGCCTTGATTGTCCGATTTTTAGAAAGCATGGACCGCAGATCTGCCCTTATTTGAACATTTCCGCCACCATCAACTTTCCCTGTTCAGTATTCACCTGCAATCAGATGGACAACCTGCCTATCTCAACCAGTCACCCCCACAGAACTACACTTTATCACAAGTGACTGTAAATTGTATTATTCTATCCATCATGAACTGTATACTATCTACGAGAACAGCGGTGTTATCTGTATGTCTGGTGTTGTTTAGGTATACACTATTCACCCTTATGCTTTTTGCGATCTCACCCAAACTTTCCTTGAAAATGGATTCAGAATAGATGTCGAAATGGCGATAAAATACAATTTTACCTGAAACCCCTCATCACAGCAAAGGACTCTGAGGTGCCATCGTCCAGTCGGACTTCAGCTGTTTGATTCCAGTATATTCGAGTTACTGATACGGTATGTTTCTGAAATGGCCATCAATAAGGTTTTTAAGGGTTCAATAAAATAATGGGTGTGCCCTTCATCACACGAAAGAAGTAGTTTCTTTTCGGTAGGACCGGAATCTGTAGAGTTGTGAAAATATTTTTGAGATAAAAATCATAAAGGATAGTTATCGAAAACTCACACCTTCAATAGGGGACACCGTGATAAGGTATCATTTAAATTGGTTACCAAATCTGATCTAATGACGCGCTTCTTTGAGTGTCTATTTTATTATGACTTTTCCTCTGTGAATGTGGATATGCAGAAGAAACAATAATCTCATCAAGAATTGTTGCTTACATGAATTTCAAGATGGTTTTAGGGCTATTCACGATGTTTCCGATTCTTTCTTGGGATGGGTTATACATTTCAAACAATGTTGATACGCATTTTTTTATTCAGTTCTTTTTTCTGCTTTCGTCTTTATATTTTCAGATTCGATAAGTGCAACTTAAATAAGCTTCTGTGTTTATTAATAGAAGACCAATCTTGAAGAAAGAAGTCCCTCAAATAAATTTAAACTCATTTTGTACTCACAACAATACTTATGCTGGAAACCGGGGTTTTTTTACTAGGATTTTTTCCCTAGGCTTTCATATCATATAACGAATTGTATGGCTCCCCGTCAACAACATTTGTTTTGTAAAACAAAAGTTCAAAAGAATATATATATAACGAATTTTCCTTTAATTCAACAGTATCAATAATTTTTGTGATCTTATTTGCGAGAATGAATAAATTAATTATTATATTATATGTGATGTAACATCTCAGGTTTTTTCAATACAAAAAAATCGTAGTCTCATTCCACCCTATGCTAATACGCCACTGGCAGTTACCAAACCGTGGAAATAAAATTCCATGGTCAGAATAAAAGAACACGGCTGTCACTGCTAATTAACGGCCATTAACGGTGGTGTTGTGAGAGAAGTAACAGAGACCCAAAAAAAGAAGTGTTAGTGCCTTTGTGTGAGTTCGAAAATGAAGCCATCTTACATTGAATGACCCTAGAATATATCTCGCAAGTATAATTGAGACTATTTTGAATGTTATCAGTTGCTTGTCCCATTTATTAACCTTTGTTGATAAATAGCATTGAGAACTGGATTGGTTCAGTGAATTTATTATTTTTCTATTATGTTTGTAAATTAATACTGTTATTATGCAATATTATTGAGTTTCATGGTGTATGAGGTGGTGTTTGGGCCTTTGCCCAATTTCATATAACTATTCCTTTGTTCACATAATGCTTTGTCCAATTTCATATAACTATTCCTCTGTTCACATTATGCTTTGTCTAATTTCATATAACTCTATTTCCTTCGTTCACATAATACTTTGTTGAATTTCATATAACTATTTCCTTTGTTCGTATAATGCTTTGTTTGATTCATATAACTCTATTTCCTTTGTTCACATGTTTTGTTTGTTCTTGTGATATTTTGTTCACTTTATATAATTCTACTTGTGCCATAACAAACAAACCCCTTATAGTATGTGATCCCATTGTCTCAGATATTACTACTCTTGGAGTTCAGGAGTCTACCATAACAATACGTAGCACCATGGTGTTATATCGAAGGTTAACTTTGTTAAGTTACCCTTGTCTCATGTGATCATTATGTATATTTCGTACTGCTGTAATTGGTCATTTTACTGTGTAATGTACTTGCCTTACTATTCATGGTTATTATAGTGTATATTTCGTACTGTGTTAACTTATTCTTCTTACTGTCGTGATGTATCTTCTTGTTTTCATTATGTATATTTCCTTCGGTTGATTATGCAGATTCTCTGCTTTCATTATTTATATTGCTTATTATCGTTTACCTTTATCTGTTTCTGTTATTTGTGTCCATAATGCATTCTGGTTCTTATTATTTACTCGTGATGGATATTCTATCAAGATTTGTTGTTTCTTTATGGTATGATCTCGTACTGATATCTATATGCTCGTATAACATGATATTTCATTTAGGGAGATTGTGGACCATTCATATACTGTTGTATGAGATTTCTTAGGTTCCTGGATCGAAGGCCTTGAAGGGTCCGGTTCCAAAGCCTTAAGACAGAGACCGTTACCATCATGTGCTATAAGGCATGAGAGAATATACCTTTTTTATCAACCGCGAAACTTTCTGTCATTTTTTCAGAGCCGCCGCTGGAACTCCGTGACCTTCCCCGTGTTCCCAATTCCTTAGCTCATACAATATTATAGTTATGGCTCACATACCCTGGGGCCATGACCATGATGATGGTCATAATTAGTCGTTTACTTATTTGCCATGATTATTATCCTGTTGCATTATTGAAGTATACATTTGCCTTGTTTATTATCCTTGTTGTATTATAGAAGTTTACGTATTTGCCATGATTATTATCCTTGTTGTATTATTGAAGTTTACATATTTGCCATGATTATTAATTCTTGTTGTATCATTGAAGTTGCCATATTTACCATGTTTATTATTCTCTTTGTATTATGGAAGTTGCCCTGGTTATTATGATTACTATCTGTTTTGTATTGTTATAATTTTCTCAGAACGGTTATACTTGCCTTGCTAGCTGTTAATGATTGACTATTTAGTTTTAACCAAGTGCCCTAACATCACCTAACATGAGGGGTTTCTGCCTGAGACTTTCCCCTATATTTTTTTAGACCCTGAATAAAGCGTTGACTGTTTGGGTCTAAGTGTTGTGTTTTATTTACTATCTTTGTTTTCCAATTATTTTCACTATTCTCAATTATCACGAACTTGAATTATTACGTAAACATAACGTTGAGTCCTACCCTTGCTAGACGATCACATTAAATGGCCAAGTCCTTGTATCTGGAATCATTCAGACTCCAGTGTCGTAGTTAGTTTTAACAATAACATTTGTCATTCTTTTCGAAAGAAAAAGTGGCAAATGTTTCAGTGAAATTGGTATTATAAATTATATAACGTATATTACGTGCATATTTGTGTTGTCGTGTTTTTTTCTCAACCAAGCCAATTCTTGAACAAAATATCTCAAAAATGTGCACAACTTCATTCGGTCCATAGAATATAACAGGGGAAATATCGAAAAAATGGAATGCATTTTGAGAGAATGACAACGGGATCTTTGATAACTCTCAAACGTCATAGGATAATGTATAAATTTTCAAATTACTCAATATAAAGATAAACAAATTCAATTCAACTTTAGATCATCATACAATGTATTATAATTATTTCCAATACAAAACAGAAAAACCTTATACTTTTACAATACATACACCTAAAACTAATGTATTACAGATTTTGCACCTGAAATATATCTACCCTTCGAACTGAAATCAATCGCTATAATTATTATTGATCGTAGTACATGAGCAATTGGAATATTTAATATTTTCTCGAAAATTCAGTGGCTGTTTCTAAGAATTGTTATGAAAAATCATACCATCATTTTATATACAAACAAACCAATTCTTTAACATCAGAAACAGAATTCTGGCAAGTCTTGAATGAATTCGATAAGAATTGGTTTATTTTCGCCCTCGTCGAACTTTCAATATCAGGTAATATTTGGGAAAATTTCGGTATAATTAATTCCACCGATGGCACAATTAACTCGTCAAATTTGCCTACCTCATATTCGTTTTCTTCGATTGCATCAAAAAAGGTTATGACTTCTTTTTCGAAGTTTTTCATTGACTCAATATTCTTGCGTTTCTCTCGTTCTTTGAATTTTATTTCCTTAATCTCTCTAGATATTTTAGACTTGCGGTCGTTCCTGAATAATGTAATTATGCTCATTTTTTCATCAACCGATTTATCTTCAATAATCGCAGGGAAATACGGAGAAGAATTAATCAAACAAGATGGTACTGCAACTTTTTGTTTTTGATGTTCTTTTTTTGATTCAATGTCATTTTGATATTCTTGATTATGGCCAATTTTCGATCGAATCTGGGACATTCGTTCCCGTTCACATTGATACCTACTTTCCGGACTCTCATATTCATCAAATTTCTCAAAATATGGATCTACAGTTGATTCGGGTATGTCATTCCTGGAAACTCCACTGTTTGAATTTACCTGTTGTATAACATCCTCATCCTCACTATATGTTGGAAAGCAAAAATAAAAATTCCCAAAGTGACCACTATATTCTTTCACTTGTCCCATGCAAGGACAACTAGTACAGCATTTTTCTTCACTCTGCTCTTCCATACACTGAGCTCTGAATATGCTTTCGATTCTTCTACAAGATATCTGAATCCTCAAAGTTTCGTGCATTTTTCTTTTCGGGTTTCCTTTAATAACGTTTTCAATATTTTCTTGGAGAGAATGTTGACCAAGATTTTGATTCGAGTATTGACAACTTTTCTCTGCAAAAATTTTCCCACTTATTCGTCCAGGATTATTGTCACCTAACACGATTATGGCATCAGATCCGTGATTTTTGCAAGTACCTAGAATATTTTGCACATATGATGAAGATTGTTTATAATTCATGGAACACACAGAACGAATCAAATCTTTGCATATCATCTCATTTACTATATGTTTCATAGAGATTTTTCCTTGGATTCCGGCCATAAGTATTTCATAACCAGTGGTTGATGATGACTTATCAGTTGAAAACTCGATTGGAGAAATGAAGGTTGATATCGATTTGAAAGTAGCTCTCGATCGCATTAATTCACCAGTTTCAGCGGCATTCGCTTCGTAAATTAGTTCATTTTCTTCTGATACGTCTTCCAATATCCTGGACAAGGCTTTGAGCGAAGTAAAACTTCCACCATCCTGATTGAATTTAGACTCTAACCCATTCGTGATGAAGGATGACAGAATATGAACAAATGCACTGGGATCAGGAACAATAGCAATGGCGTCTCCACTGTCTTGGTATCTATTTGATGACGGAGTTTTAATTCGATTTCGTCCCGTTTCCAAGTCAGTTTTTGCGTCTACCACAATTTTTCGAATAGCTCCTCCTATATTCTGACACTTTTCGAATTTTCCTCCTGTCGAATTCGTTTCAATTTTTCTTTGCTTTTGTATACAATTCTGGAAATAAGGAATAGAAAAGTTTGACTTATTTTTACCGCTTTGCTTTGCCTGAAGGTTAATCGGATTTGCATGAGCAATTTTATTGTTTCGGTTTTCTTTCAGCATGTTCTTGTTTTTAGGATGGACTTTTTTCGATCCCGTTTTACCCATGGTCCGTTTCGGCCTTTTAACTGGTTCGATACAGGGATGATTTGGAAATTGGAAGGGCTGGCATCTAGTTGCTAGCCTGGTCTGCATTATTATTTTAATGCGCTTCTCGATTAAACACTGTAATTTTGAATTATTTATGTCGAATAGTTTTCAGTTTTTTGAAATATATCAAATCTGACAATGAATCAGATTATTTGTCATTTCTATTTGATTTCTGCGAAAAAGAAGCGAAATTTATACTTATGTTTGTGGTTCAGAAATTCAGTTGCCCCACACTGATTTGCCATGTAGCACGAACCAGGCAAATCGTCCCAGATTCTTGGCATATTTTTTGTGAAGACCTGGTGGTATAAAATGTAAATTTCTCCTCCTTTGCCTAGCGTTGTTCAATATTAAAAAGTACCAGACCTCAGTTATTCTTTGCTCATCATGGAGAATACCCAATATACCATCTACCTTATAGTCGAATACTTTGTTCGAGGCTGTCAAGGATAAGATCTGTAATTTGAGAAACAAATTATTAAAAGTGTTGAAACATTCAATCAAATGAAAGTTGTTACAGCAGGTAGAATCAAAGTCCGTAACAGTAAGTAGTGGATTTAAGTTCCTTAGGAAGGAACAATAAATTTAGTAAACTACATAGCAATTCCCAATAAGGACTATAATTTCTAGTCGCCAAAAGGTAGCGCGCCTTATTTTAAATGAGAGTCCGCAGACAGGATATACCGCCACGCGACTGGCTATTAGTGACCAGGGGGTGGGAACTGGCCTTCTACAAAGGTGGTCACGTTTTTCTTCAACGAACGGCAGAGACATCTTTAGTTATTCCCAAAGCTCGGATCGGTAAATTGGAAATTCTCAGTACCTAGTGATCGGTAAAAACGGATTTTATCAGATCTCGGACTTGATGGACTTTATGACGAGTAAGAAACTATTCTATGACGAGCATGAACTTTCATGATATCTATGCCAACGCCATTTCTTTTCTCCAATGTCGTGTTCTAGGTTTATTCCATAGTTTATTCCATACATAGACTACTTTTTTTTATTCAAAAAGTAGTGTTATTCAGCTAAAGAGGTATTTATTTTCAACGTATTCAATTTAATTTCATTGAAATGGTTTATTCTTGCTGTGTTCTCAATTGCTACAGTTATAGTAATGTCAAAAGGTATGTGTATTATTGCATTCATTTAAGTGGTGGTTTTGGATTAACTTAAAACTTACTAAAAATGTACTGTGAACTAATATTTTCTGTAGCAATTTCATATTCGTTGTCACAGGTTCATTTTGTCAGAAAGCGAATTAAAGGAAATTTCAAAACAGGTGAGATCTATTATTCTTTATCGGCAAATATCAGTTCCAATATAGAGATCTTCGGCACATCTGTGAGATAAATTTTCTCGCCATTGAATCATTATAGATTCATTATGTAGAGGGCATATGCGGTCCATTAGCTCATTTAAATTTTTTTGGTCTGACGGTCACATATTTTGATTTCCATATTCCACTTTCGAGAAATTTCGATTCAGAAAGAATAAAGGTGTGGTTAATGACACAAAGTGAAATATTATTACCTTTTATGCTTTCTTCGTTTTCACGGATCTAACTTGGTGTCAATTGCAGTACTTGAAAATTACATTTGTACCTTTACCTTAATTTACCTGAAGTGTAATTTTCTATCGACAAAGTCGGATTTTGCAACTACCTCTCGCCTTTAATCTCGGATCCGCCTACCATCTCGTAAGTAAATTTTTTCAGTTCAATTTGTAATCGTTATTTTCGTTCGCATTTTGGTTGATTCGAATAGTAAGTGTGATTGGAATTTATTACAGAGGCTCCAAAGTGATATCATTTTTCTCGGGAAACTAACCAGAGTTTTCTGGTATAGCAGACCATTAATTTCGGACCCATTGCTCCTGGAGGTTACCCAGTCATCGGACTATTGCCTTCGGCGCCGTTTGGATCAACTGACAAACGAATAGAGCCTGCCAAAACGTCATTATAAGGTCAGAACTTTCCAATATTTACCTGTCGCATAGCTAGAGCAAGAAGATCCTTCATTTCTGTTTCGTTACGACATATTTGACAAGCTGAGTCATAATAATTAATAAATTGAGTTAATTCGAATTCTAAACAATACTTTTTTTTTGGGTTGAATTTAAGCACATGAGATCAGTGTATCTTGTTGAACCTCTGGATTGATTCTTTTTTTTTTACTTTATATCTTTCTTATACTGTTTAATTATTGTGCGGCCGGTTGTATAACGTACGTTATATCGAGGCAAATCTACCAACTTGATCAAGGTATAGATGATATTATTTTACGGATAGCTGGTCAAATCGTTGGAGCTGATATAAAAAAACAAGATTATAACTATGAAATTTATCCCTCTCAAGTAAATTCTTGGATAGCACTATATCTGAAATTCCGGAAAGTTTGAAAACTCCCTATTCCATTTACTAGATTCAAAATGTAGTGCAAGTAAAGATGTGAAACGTGATACAATAGCACATTCCGTAATTTCCATTGTTCGTTCAAGAATATTCATTTCCAAATTTCAGTTAGCTGTAGGAACTTATGTCTACAGAAAAACAGGTTTTCGTTTGATAATTGAGAAGACGAGTAAATTAGGAGTATCGGCTTCATACCACAATATTCAATTATATGAAGCTTCCGTTATTAGGCAACCTGCAAAATTAACGCATCCAAACTCTTTCATTCAATTCGTTTTTGACAACATATATCACAATGTAAATACGTCGGATGGTCATGAAACATTTCACTGTTTGGGGGGTATTAAAGTCATTACACCAGAATAGGATGTTGAATATGAAGGAGGTTCCAAAAGGCTGATGGAAATGCCACCTGCTTCTATTTTTGCTTCACATAAGAAGATATAATTGATACCATTCAGTTACACAAATCCTGATGAATTGAAGAGTGTAGAGTTCGTTGATAAATCAAAACTTCATATAAAAGTACAACCTGAAGTTCCAAAATCATATGTTGCGTATTTATGTGCGAAATCTCTCGAAATAGAAAATATTCCAACATGGCAGGGTTTTCACGAAATTTTATCACGAGACGTTACATATATGATGTCGCATGTTAATTGACTCCCATTCATTAATGCACCACCATCCAGTTTAACCACATTACATACAGCTTTGCTCTATGTAGTTGAAGAAACGAAGAGAAATAAAAGTAGAACAACTTTTGTAACATTCGATCAGCATCCTTATTTCAAAGCTAACTCTATCATTGTGCAGTCGTGCAATCCTGAATTTAGGAATATTGCTGTGAGATTAGAGGGTTCCATTTATTGATGTTATATATGGGCGCCATTGGCTTTATCATGGATGGGAGTGGTTTGAAAGATCTTTGGGCTACTTCATATGCTGCATAATCAGTGAAGGAAATGTCTGAAGGGCTTTCAGCAGAGCTTTACGTGCTCACATATTAACTTTCACTGCTATAGGAATTCATATTTTGAAAACAAGCAATACAACTCCGACTGATGTAATTGAGAAACAAGTGAAAATGATGTTCGAAAAATGGAAGGAAAATTCTCCTACTGTGGGCGATTGTAATATTGGCCCAATGATAGTATGTTCAACTTGGAAATTCGAGGAAACACTTCAATATTTGAAGATCGTGAATATTTTACTCCAGTTTGTCGAAGCAGAACGTATTGGAGATTGAGATTTGCACTTAAGCAGTGTCATGAAAATGTTAGCAGTTAGTGCTCAATGGTACTTACAGGATATGGTGCATTTGGAAACAACGATGGATACATTAGAATTCGACAGGTTCACAAAAGAAGGATATTTCACTATTCTTAGGACATACAAAGCTTGGAGTGGTGTCTGGAGTGATATGTGTATAGAACAAACACTAAATAGATTTTTCGGTACCGATTTAAGGCATGGTAGAGGAGTCACACCCAGTGTTGTTGCGCGTTATCTTCTGGGGATGCCATCGGCATTTGACGTCATGGAATGTTTGGAGGCAGAGGCTGATTTGAGAACAGCGAATAGTGAACAGCACGTGAATTTATCTGAAAGTCGTATGAAGAGAGATAAAGAAGACATAGAAAAAATTGTATTCTGGCTAAAATGCCATAATCCTTTTGAGAAAAGAGATTGTCTGATGTCTCTTTCTACAGGTATTATTGGTAGCGACTATATTAACTGTCATATGGCATTTCAAGGACGCAAAGGAATGGAAGCAATCGTTGGAAAAAATTTGTGAAATATGACTTTGTCATCAAAATTTAAAGTTGAGAATTTATGCGAGAGCCAGAATAAAATTCGTATTCCTGGAGGTACATCTTCTATAGACTCATCTGCATTGTTGCAGAGAATGGATCAAAGAAAAAAAGAGGCAATTTCTTACGAATTGTCGCCATATCCACTATCTCCCTTCGACGAATATGGATTAATAAGAAAAACTGTTAACTCTGACCTCTATAAATTATTCCCAACGCATCTTCAATTACAATCCTTGCTTACTGGTATGATATATGTTATAGATGGTGAATGGTTATTACACCAAGTTGTATGGCCTCACAGTAAGAGATTCGTAGATGTGTTAGAAATATATAAATAGTCCATATTGAAAAAATTGGGACAGAATTGTAAAATTGTATTTAGCGGTTATTGGGATGAAATCGTCGGAATAATATCATATGAACGATTCGGCCGAAAAGAAAAAGTTGTTCCCTCTGATGTACAAATTGATGAAGACAAAATAGTAACAATGACACAAAAAAAAAATTGTCAAATATTGGGAATAAATATACATTTATCAAAATACTGTCCAATTTTCTACGAAAACATATTGTAGAAGTAAATGTAGCAGAAAAAGATGCCGACGTAGATATAGTAATGACAGCCATCTCTCTGAAAGAGAACATTCCAGAATCGGTTGCTGTGATTGGCAGTGACGTAGATCTCTAACACCAGATCACAGCAATAGATCACGGAAAAAATAGTGAGATATCTGTACAACACAAGTGGGGAAAATTTTAGCATCGGTGAACTGAGATATAAAATATTCACAACCCCAGTTTTAGGAACCAGGAAAACATCACCCCTAGTAATGCTTCCTCCAACAGAGTTAGCATTGATTGAACACACCAGACGAGTTTATTATCAAATTCAGGTTTGGCTAGGACGACCGTAGTTGAAACCTGAACATTGGGGTTGGCATAGATCACATTGTATGCTACTTCCTAAAATGATGACAAAAGCAGTAGCTCCACAGGAATTATTGAATAATGTGATCAAATTCATTCACACCCTAGTTTTATTAGTTTCAGAAATTCACTCTTATTCTTGTTTTTATTTATTCACATTTGTTTAAGGTATTCTGCAGCTGTAATGGAAAATGTGATACTTCTCGCTACAGTTGCAAAAAAGCAGGACTGAAATGTACAAGGTTCTGCAAAATGTGTAACGGCATAACTTGTGAAAATGTCTCTGACCTGATAAACAGAATATAAATGAACTCTGATGTCGATGAAGACGAATGGAATCTAGATGACGGTGAGGAGATGATATTGATGCATTTAATTGAAGAATTATTAGTAAAAATGAAAAAACAGTTTTTCCTGATATTATTCACTGCAGAAACTTTGATTATTATTCATTAATGCTATTGCTTTTCAAATAATTACTAGTTTTTTAATTAAACTCTTTTGTCCCATTACTCTGAATAAATTTCTTTCTTTCGAAGAATTACTTATTTTACTATCACAAACATACCTACCTACGTCTGAATTATTATTCGTATATCGTATGCATCTTAAGGAAATTCAGCTAGGAATTTGTTCATAATTGCGGCTGAAATCTATTTTAGTTTTTGAATTAATAAAATTTCAATTTCAATTTCGTCAAATTACAAAATTTCCTTTTTATAATTCATCCAATTTTTGACTTTTCTATTTTTCATATTACTTCTAGCCTCCATTGAAGAATCTATATCGCCTTCGCTAGCACATCAGATTAGAAAACCGAACATCATTTTACCCAAACTGTCCGTTTCCAAACAACTCAACATTATATGATAGGGTTCCATGTAATAAAAGCAATACAATAACAAAACGAGTAGAGTCCAACTCTGGCGAATATCTTCCAGATGTTTGCTTCGGCCTTAACAGGTAGTCATTTCATCGAGCGCCAAATTTAAAATTCGTTGGTATTGCGCTACTAAAGAAATACGCTGTTTATCAGTATACAAATTCACTTTCGAGAACGCTAATTACATAATTTGGACTAGAATTTTCCGCTCTACAACTTTTGTTTAAAACATTTTCTTACTAAACCTTTTAATTCATGAAAATATCAGAAAAACCGCATTTTTCTCTATATTTTCAAGGATTTTTCAATGTTCCTGAAAATTTTAACACCTGCATTTTTGACCATATGCTTCTTTCATTATAACAATCAACATATCAAGAATGCAGCTCTTTCCGAGAAAAAGTGATTTCAGCCCTTCCTTTACTGGACTAATAGATCAGAGCTGTGCCAAAGCATTGTGCTTAGTGCTCGTGAAAGCACTCTAAGCACTTTAGTGCTTCCGAGCACTGTGCTCGCGAGCACTTTTCAAAGGCTAGTGCTTAGTGCTTATTTTTCGGAGCACTCTCGCGAAAATCTTAGTGCTTAGTAATCCGCTAAGCACTAAGCCTTTCCGAATTCTTGAAGTAGGGTCAATATAAGCAGGTACGGTATTTGATTTTTATGTGCGCAAAGATAATATGATCGTTTTGAATTAATATTCAGTATTTCTTCAGTCACCATTGATTTGACTTTATGGTTATGAAGGCCAGAAAATTTTTGTTTTTGCGCGCTTGTTACTAGTGGAACAGGCGGGCTATCATTCTGTCCAAATGTCTATCTTGGGAAAATGCAATTACGAACTTGATCGAGATATTTGAGATATTTTGACAATCAACATATTGTGTAAATATGAAAACTCAAGGTCATCTCCTTCGGAAGATAGAGAGTAAACGGCTGGCCGGCCGGCAGAGTACTCAAGTTTGAGCACGGCTGCTTTAACAGGAAATCGAACCCAATCCTCAATTGAGACCATTTTCAAAAATTACAAGCGTTTTGGCTAAACCATAGCATGCTGGTCCACTTGGAATAAGTGCGCAAAAAGAATCATTGTCTCAATACTAAACATGCAAATTTTAACCTGATCCCTTTTCCAAAAACGACTACCAAATAGGCCATCCCCGTGAATCGCCCTGTCTATGCTTGATAAGGAAAATATAAATATATACACCTAATTTTTTTCAGTACCTTTTGGCGCGCTCATTCCTAGTGGAACAGCGTGCTATCGTTCTGCCCAAAGGTCTGTAATTTTCGAATATCGAGCCGAAAATGGCCTCAATCGATTGGGTTTGACTTCCTGATGAAGAATTCGAGGTCAAACTTGAGTATATCGGCCCTCCGGCCGTATACTCTCTATCTTCCGAAGGAAGGGACCTAGAGTTTTCATTTTTTCAGAATAGGTCGAGTGTCCAAATATCTCGATCAAGTTCGTTATTGGGCCAAATCCATCGAATAGTTTAGCAGTTAATAACATTTATTTCTTGAATATTCATCCTATCAATTCGTAACTTAGAGAATGTCTAGATAGCGTTAAAAGGAAGGAGTGTGCCAAATTTCGAGAAAATCGTAACGAGAGAAAATTTTTAAAAATTCCCAAAATGTTTTTTTTTCAATACACGATATCTCATAAGTTATTCGTCAGATCACAACAATTTAGGGCATTTATGCAGGGTATAGGTACCTAAAATATTTTAAAATTTCATCATCATAGCGTACAATCTCCAGAAGATATAAGAGTTTTTCTGAAAATGAAGTCACAGATTATATTTCTATCTATGAATTCACATCACATCAACTATAAATCTCTATGAGGGTGGTTTTAATTTGTGACATAATGAGTGAATATTGAGCCGAAAATGAAACTAATTCTGTGGTTTATTTTTTATGACAAACATGTCTAAAATACTGGTGTGTGCAGTTGTCATATTTTGAATGGAAATGTCATTATGAATTTTGCGACAAGAGGACTATTTTTTCCCAAATGTCTGTAATTTCTGAATATCGAGCTGAAAATGATCGCCATCGGTTGGATTTGACTCGTGATGAAGAAACGGTGGTCCAATTTGAAAATGTTTGGCTGAACATTCTCTATCTTCCGAAAGAGATGAGATAGAGATTCCATATTAATAGAATTAGTTTATTATCCAAATATAAGTCAAGTTAGTTATTGGGCCAGACCTGTCCGATAGCTCAGCAATTATGAATCTGAAATTCGGTTATAATTGATGACACTCAACTGCAACAACTTATATATGTTATAGAAATGTGGAAAGAATGCCAGATCGAAGAATTTGCTGAACTGTAAGTTCACTCAACTTCCATTTAAGATATATGTTTATTGATTCTTTCACACTCATTGCGCTGGCTGATTTTGAATCTCACTCTTTTTAAGTCAGAGGAAAGACTTTAGAACAAGCGCGGAAAAGCTCCTGATCTCACGTCAGTGCTTTCCACATTTTTTCAGTAATGTTATACTTATACGCTTATAAAATAATTGGTCCTCGATTATTAATTCAACATTATGCATTGATTAGGAACAGCCATTCAGATTCAGATCAACGAATAAGATTAACTAGTACCAGAATGTAAATTGAATGCATGCGTTTCACAAAACAAATAACATGGCTTTTGAGTTTTCCCAGTCTCGAAATCATAATTTTAGATATGTCGATGAAGCTAAAGAGTTCTCATTTCAATCAAACAACATTACATAAAATAGTTCCCACTAAAGTGCTTAGTGCTTAGTGCTCGAAATATTCAATTACTTTTGCAAAAGTGCTCGGTAATCCGGAGCCTTCTGTCGAAAGCGGTGCTTAGAACTCGAGACTCGAAGCCTTTTTTTTCGAGTGCTTAGGCTTAGTGCTCGAAGCACTTTTTTTCGGTGCTTAGCACAGCTCTGGTATAGATGATATTTATATTAGTAGTAACTATTTGAATAGAAATTATGTACATAATGGATGGGTGAAATATATTGATTATATTGTATATTTTCGTGATTTTTTTTCTTAAGGTTAGGTTATATTTTCGAGGATCTCATTCTCTCCATTATTAATAGCTAAAAACTAGGAACACAAAATCACGTGGCGCCCGTTTCAGATAAGCTAGCTGAGGTATCCTATCTTTCTAACCGCATCTATTGAAAAAGTTAGTGTATTTTATTCTTCATTGTTGTTCACACGGTACTGTGACATTATTTTTGGCGCCCAACGTGGGGCCCTGAGTTTCAGCATTTGTATAACAGAGTTGAAGGTGTTTTCTTTACTAGCGTGCGGATATTTGTTTGAAACTTTGAATGGCAGTTTGTTCCGTTATTGCCTAGTGGCGTATCATAGAATCTCGAATAATTTTATTTGGTTTTCGTCGAAATTTCTTATGTAGGAGAGTCAGTTGGAAATATTAATTTGGAGCAACTGAGGTCTAGATAATTTTTTTTTGTCGTGCCGTTCGTAACATATGCTCCCTTGTAGAAAATTTTTTCTTTTATCTTATCTTTCGTAAATACTTGGGACTGTATATTATCTTTACCGTATATTTTATTGTCTTTACTTCGATTTATTTTTTTTCTTGGTTTGCCTTATCGTACGTAATATTGGTTTTCTTAGCAATAAAGATGGTCCTTCGCTTTAAAGTTAATCGTTTGAGAAATTATGAGTTGCACTATGAGCTCACTATGAGTGGTTTTAATGTTTCGGAGAATCAGACCGTTGATGATATGCGTTCTTGCCTGCGTCCGCTTTTGAAGATGGAATCAGGTAATAGATCATTTTCCTATCCCGACGTGGAAATTAATTCGGAACAGGAATTGAAAATTTGTTTGGAAAAGTTTTTAGAAATTGTTGCGTATCTAGATCAACCAGAAGATAATAGTGAGAAAATTTTTAGTCGTTTAGTTCACTTAGATTCGAGGTCAGCGCGAATAAAGGTCGATGATTTAAACACAGAGGCGCAACGGGATTTAATGACTTTGATTCGCTGAAGGGTAGAACTATGCTCAAAGACTTGACTGAGGTGTTCGAACCCCTAGAAGAAAACTCGACTTCTGATTCGTCTGATGAGGAAAAAGTTGATATGCCTCATCCTCCCGTAGTTGGTCGAACCAGTACCAGGAATTCTTTTGGAGTATCGTCACGTAATTCCCATAATTTGCAGAAGTGGAATTTGCAGTTTTCCGGCGATTCCAGGGGTTTATCTGTTTACAGTTTTCTGGAGAAGGTGGACGAGATGCGTGTTTCGCGGAATGTTTCGTGCGATCGGCTCTTTGATTCAGCTGTAGATTTGTTTTCTGGCAAAGCCTTAATGTGGTACCGCTCCAATCGCGACAGGTTTTCGGATTGGAAGAGTCTTTCGGATTTATTGCTTAAGCACTACGAGCCTCCAGATTATCGATCACGATTACTCAAAGATATTATGAATCGTACTCAAGACCCTTCAGAATCCATAATAGATTATCTTACATGTATTAATTATATGTTCCGTCGTTATGGTGATGTTAATGAGAACATCAAACTGGGCATTCTCGTACGCAATTTGGCTCCCTTTTATTCGACTCAACTGCCTAAGGTTTCTACCATGCAAGAATTAGAGGGTGTATGTTTGAAGTTAGAAGTTAAGAAATACCGTGCTGATAGCTACGCTCCTCCTTCTAGAAGAAGACAGGGATATGTTGACTCTGACCTTGCATTTAGCTCACGACCTTCCTGTTCGACTGATGCTTCTGTGAGTCACCCAGTTTCTGAAGTACAACCTCATCCTGGTGCTAAATCACGAGAATGTAACAAGTCCATCCTCTACTGGAATTGTGAGTGATCAGGTCATACACGGCAAAGTTGTCCGGAGCCCAGGATACTTCTTTGCTACCGTTGTGGAAAACAAGACTTCACGGTTCGTAATTGTCCAAATTGTTATCGATCGTCCTCGTCTTCGGGAAACGGACGTTGAGGAAACCTACAGATCGCGGGCATTCCTCCGACCTTAGTGAAGCGGTCTTTAGTCAGAAGATAGTATTGGACTATATTTTGTCACATGTAGATCAAGACAAGCACCCATATCTTGATGTCACGATTCTTGGTTCTTCTGTGGTTGGTCTGCTGGATTCGGGTGCTGGTCGAACTATAGTTGGTAGCTCGGGATATCGAACTCTCTTAGATCTGGGTTTAAAACTCATTCCTCAAGCATCATCATGTACAGTTGCAAATGGGCAGACCTGTTCAAGTATCGGATATATCAAAGCTCCTGTTGGACTTAAGGGCAAATTAGTTTGGTTGGATATTTTGGTGGTGCCTTCCTTGAGTCATCATCTGATACTGGGTATCGATTTCTGGACTAAAATGGAAATTATTCCAAGTCTGAAGGATGACGTATGGGATTTCGCTAGTTCTCCGAGTGTGTCTTCTGTTTCCGGCTTGTGTGACGATAATTTTCTTACTTCGTCTCAAAAAGAAAGCTTGCAACAACTTTTGGAGGAAAAATTCAAGCTCATGGGGGATGATTTGGGTTGCACAACATTTGGCGAGCATGAAATTGAGGTTTTACCCTCTGCGAAGCCAATAAAACAACGCTGGTACCCTGTGTCTCCTTTAAAGCAGAGAATTATTGATGATGAGTTAAAAAGTATGTTAGACAAAGGTATTATCGAACCTTCTAAGAGTGCTTGGTCGTCTAGTGTCTGTTTGGTTTCTAAACGAGATGGTACATACAGATTTTGTATTGATTACCGTCAGTTAAATGCTGTGACGAGGAAAGATGCCTATCATTTACCATATGTTTCAAACATATTAGATAAATTGCGCGATGCCACCTATTTGAGTAGTCTGGATATAAAGACTGCCTATCATCAGGTTATGGTCAAGGAGTCGTCGCGGGAATACACTGCCTTTACTGTTCCTGGGCGTGGGTTGTACCAATTTCGAAGATTGCATTATGGACTAACAAATTCCCCTGCTACGTTTCAGAGAATTATGGATAGAGTATTAGGAGCAGATCTAGAGCCTTCAGTGCTGGTTTACCTTGACGATATCATAGAGATATCCAAAGATTTTGAGTCTCATTTAGCAACGCTACGGAAAGTTTTTGATCGTCTTATTCAGGCTGGGTTTGTGGTGAAAAGAGAGAAATGTTTCTTTTGTAGGCCTCAACTAAAATACTTGGGGTATGTGGTAGATAGATATGGTTTACGACCTGATGCCCACAAGGTAGATGCTATTTTTTAAATATACCTAAAAATCTCACTGAGCTTCGACGTTTTATTGGTACTGCCTCTTGGTACAGACGATTCGTGCCTAATTTTTCTTCTATTATTGCTCCCTTGACCAACCTCACTAAGCAAAATGTTAAGTGGATCTGGGATTCCGATTGTGAGGTTTCATTCCAACTCATTAAGGAAAAGCTATCTACAGCTCTAACTTGCCCCGATTTTGACAGACAGTTTGTTCTTCAGACGATGCGTTGGCGTATGGTATTGGAGCCGTCCTATCTCAGGATTTCGATGGTGATGAAAGGGTCATTTGGTGTCTTTCCAGAACTCTTACTCGACAGGAACGCAACTTTTCTGTGACTGAAAGAGAGTGTCTTGCAGTGATTTTCAAGGTGATCACAGATCATCACTCTCTTCTGTGGCTCAACAAACTGAAGGATCCTCAAGGTCGTTTAGCCAGATGGAGTCTGCGCTTGATGCCCTACACTTTCGAAATCGAACATCGGAAGGGAAAACACAACGTTGTACCGGACATGCTTTCTCGGGCTGTTGAAATCAGTGTAATATTCAGTCGCTACATCGAACTCCCAGTTTCATTGTCAGTTCAGCTCAGCTGTCGATCCATGGTATTCACGAATGAAAGTTCTTCTGGAAGAGTCTCCTGATAAATATCCTGGGTGGAGAATTGCTCAAGTATGTGACTCCTGCTTACTCTGGATTGGGAAACGGGTCTGATTGTTGGAAGATTATTGTACCTAAGGAATTTAGAAAATCTGTTATACAGAGTATTCATGAGGACATAAAATCCGGCCATCCTGGTATTTTTAAAACCTACTGGAGATTACGAAATTCTTACTACTGTCCTAAAATGAGAGCAGATGTGGTGCGATATGTTGAAAGTTGTAAGACTTGTGCTGAATATAAAGTGAAACCTAGAGCTCCCGCTGGTTTTATGGGGACACGTCCTGTTATAACTGAGCCTTGGGAAATGGTTAGCTTTGATTTTGTTGGACCACTTCCGAGCTCTAACGGATTCAAGTATATTTTGGTTGTTACAGACTATTTTTCGAAATTCGTCATTCCTTTTCCAGTTCGTGATGCCAATGCTAAGTGTTTATGTAGATTATTGGAGGATCACATCTTTTTGATGTATGACATGCTGAAGTATCTTCTTTCTGACAATGGGTCTCAGATGCGGAGCAGGGAGTACGTGGCTCGTGGCTCTCTGTGAAAAGTACCGAATTCGTAAGATTTATACTCCATTATATTGTCCACACTGTGATCCAACTGAAAGAAGCAATGGTATCATAAAGACCATACTATCTTGTTATGTGAAAGAAAACCATAAGTCATGGAGCAAGCACATAGCAGCTGTGGGTTACGCTGTTCGAACCTCTCGTCAGGAAACTATAGGTAGCACGCCTTTCTTTGTTATCTTTGGCCGGGAATATCGCAATTCGGGAGATGCTTACAACCATCCATTATGTACATAATGGATGGGTGAAATATATTAATTATATTGTATATTTTCGTGATTTTTTTTCTTAAGGTTAGGTTATATTTTCGAGGATCTCATGCTCTCCATTATTAATAGCTAAAAACTAGGAACACAAAATAACGTGGCGCCCCTTTCAGATAAGCTAGCTGAGGTATCCTATCTTTCTAACCGCATCTATTGAAAAAGTTAGTGTATTTTATTCTCCATTGTTGTTCACACGGTACTGTGACATCGTGTAGTAATTTCTGATTGGTAAAAATTTGGGACAGTTTCTAATACTGTTTTCTTTCTAGGTTTTCCATTACATAAGTTGTGGGTGTTAGAAATGTTTGGTTGGAAAGAATCGGAAATCTATGTCTTCATTCATCAAAAAGCGTTATTTGCATAAAGCATTTTCATATGGATTGTATAAACCCAAATGGAAAGCTGAAAAGATTTGCTCTACCAACACTTAATTTGCCAAGTAATTCATTCTACTCCCTATGATTATCATTTTTGTAATTTCAATAATCCTTCAGATTATAAACCGCCCTAAAAATGATGATATATTTTTTCTACTATTCATAACTCCTGAAGAAACTTTGAGGCAACAAGGAAGTTATATATAAGTGAACTGCTCATGGTCATTGATTATAGTTTTGGGTATTCCACTAATAGTGGGTTTCATAAAAATCGTAAGATTGTAAAATGATAAGGCAATCAAGAATATATAATAATATCTTTCATGATTTTTCTAAAAATCAAATCCAATGAAAATATGAGATTCAACCTGCGCTTGCGTGGAATCCTATGATAACTCATATAAAATGCCCTAGAGGGCGCCACATGACGGGACGTTGTGCGAATGGAATCTGTAATAAAGTAGGGAATAACTAAAGATGGCGCTGTAAGTTGAGCTCTCGAAATCGGGACCAAAATTCATGCCATAGTTGCCTATCTATAAGTACTCTATGGTAGTGGCTAGCCTTTGATTCGAGGATGCTTATTACCAATCGAACCCAATTCGCGACCGTGAATTCCAGTCACCGAGAAGTTGCGCACTTCATTTCAAATATGTGCATGCACACCGAGGATACCACAAGGCGACTGATTTTGGGAGACACAAAATGTCAGTAGCAAGGAGCCTACGACGCGATGCGACTGAAAAATCAATCAGATTCGGAGAAGGAAGAATGTAGTTCAAGAGCTACTCCATTCAAGTTCATTCATTTCAAATCTTGAAGAACAATCTAAAGGCGATTTGTGTTATAGAGTTAAAATTTTGATATGGTTTTAGTGAAGGTTCAAGAATAAATATGTAAAATGGCAGTCGGTTTTGAATAGCATAAGCTTTTGATAAACGAGGGAGAAGCCACCAAGGTGTACGAATAATAGGTGTTGCGTGAACATATACAGTGAATGCAATATATTTTATTAGATCAAGAAAGAAAATTTAATGGGAATTTTGAACACTGTTTATTATCTATTATTCGTGACAATGCCAACGTTTCGAAACAAATTCGTTTCTTTTTCAAGGCTGAAAATAAATAACGAATACATTATAAGATATACAATATGACATAATATGAAAATAAATTAGCTAGTTAGGATAAAACAATATTGTACACTTTTTTGGAAGATTTAGACGTTTTCTAAGAAAAAAAATATATTATTATTATCATCATTAGTTATTCCGAACTTCAGTGAACAAGGTTGAGATAGCATGTATGATAGCCAAGATCCGAAATGGATAGGAAATCTGAAAAGAAGAAGCCATTTGATGAAAAGAGCAGTTTTGTTAAAATTTGAAATAATTTCACTGATTTTCATATTTGTGTTGTTTGATTCTACCGCGTAAATATTGTTTTGTCTGGCCAATATAACACAATTATCACAGGCTATTTTGTAAACTACTCCCAATTCTACATTTAAGGTTGTAACGGGCAAATTTCCCGATGGCGGTTGGTTCGGAAGTCTCCACTGAAAATTTAGATCGAGGCCTGCATGGTGCGATCTCTGAGCTTCAGTGTGGCGCGTATAGGCAGAAGTGGGGTTGACTTCGATCGACCTTCTCCGATTCTGCATCATTTTTTGTGTTAAAAAGTTAGAAAGTAGATGTGTCTATCTTGTGTAATGATCTTTTTCGAACTGAAATTGAGTTTCAAACAGATAGTTTGTCGTGGCGAACAGTTTTATAACGTTCGTTAAGTCCAGTTTTTGATCAGACAAGGTTTATTCTATTTTAAATTGTCATACTAAATTGTTTTATGTACAGGATATGGCAAGGGTCTCGTACATACTTTTTCAGACCGCAATATTCAGTTCTCCACGTGTCTTTCGGAGAGATTTCTGATACTTCAACTCAACTTTCTAATTGCTTCAGTATTCGTGCTATACTTTGTTGCTCAATTTTTAGTTTTTTTGTTTCTCAGTTTCTAGATTCCCGGTGAATTTTTTATCGAATTATCTGTAATATTGTGTTCTTTTTTGAGCACATAGATATTATTTCTTCCCTTGAATTATTATTGATTTGTGAGTCAACACATTCATGAATCGCTGGAAACTGCAAACAAAACCTGCCAGCGCTGAAAATTTGCCGGACCAGTAAATTTACCTAAGAACTGAACAAAATTTGCCGGAGCTGGAAATTTACCTAAGAACTGAATCAAATATGCCGGAGTTAGAATATTAATGAATTTGACATACCTTGCTGAAGCTGCCGAGGTTGAACTTTACGACGTACTAATAGAGGTTTCCCTGAAGACTAGGGAACAGAGAAGAAATAGTATTTGTTGGAAAGTTTGTCTATTGGGTAGAAGACTTAAGATCCATTTTTGACACCAGACTCGTCCCGAACACCCAGGATGGTTCTGTTATCGCATGAATTGGGACTCAAGGCAGACAAGATAAGTTCCAGCAACAATTGTAGATATGTTGATTTTTATAGTCAGAAATTAATCATTTCCACTTGCAACTTTTGATTTGGACAATTTGACATTTGTACATACTGTAAATATCCAGTATTTGTAAAAGAGTAGAATAAATTTCGATTGTTCTAGTATTGGCTATCATTGACTGAGGTGGAAGCATCTATTTAATCTCTGTGAAGGTAAATGTGAGATGGTTTTGTGTTCTAGCTAGTCGGAGCATTTTCAAATAAATTAAATTAAATTGATAATTTTTTTTTAACCTTTAAAAGGTGTTTAATATTTTGAATTTGTGAAGAACCTTTTTGTGATGGATAAATTGTAGAAAGCGCACATGGCATTCAATCTTTTAATATTCTATTCATTCCGTGTGAAAGACCAAATAAGTATGGAAACTTGAAATTGGAAGAAACATTAACTCTACGACTTCCGTTGGATGTGTGTTTATTTGTTATTCTGTTTTTAAGTATGTGGGATAGTTATTCTGTTTCGAAATATTTTCAACTTTATCTGAGTTCTTCTAATGAAACTGTAACTCCCTTACGTGCAGTTCCTTTATTAGTAATCTCGGGCGCCAGACTATTTGCTTCTGAGGGCGTCACCCTCACCTATTGAGCTCCTCCGGAATGTCCAGAAGCTCGAGCCTAGGTAGACTCCAGTGGAGAATGAAGTGGGTAGCTGTTGGAGGTGGAGGTGTCACCAATAAAACACTCGGTTAACTAAAAATATACTCTCTATTCATACAAAATAAACAAACTTTCCAAAATAATACGTCTCACAGTCCTTAAAACAAATCAACAGTTCATATCAGGTACAACAGTCCTTAATCTAAATCACAAAATCTTCATAGTCCTTAACCTCTAAAAACCCAAATCCCAAATCTACTTGTCCATCACCAAAAGTCCAGTAACATTCCGTGAAGGGGTTAGAGTGCACACAAAGCGATTACAGTGGCGAGTTACTCGATGTATTAGGCATCAGAAGGAATTAGGCAAGCAAAATAACGTAGGCATAAAAATGGGTTAGGCTCAACAGAAAATTGCTCATGCATGAAAATCGAACACGGCCGTGAGACAAGGATGAAAATGACTCAGGCATGAAAATGACTAAAGCCGTGTGATAAAAAATGATAATATCTCGGGGTTGAAGCGAGAGGGGGGGGGGGCGAAAACCAAAGCCTCACTCAGGCCAACATGGACCATCCAAGCGGAGGGGGGTCGCTGGGGCACGGTTCCGCGCGGCGCAACTAGTGTCCGCGCGCAACAGAACCCCTCGAAGAGAACTGCCTAGGTCCAGCCCAAACCGGAGTGACCGGCGGTATGGTGTGCGCATGAGCAAACCACCGCGCGTCCACCCGCGATGACGACAGGACCAAGGTCGAACCAAGTGCCTGCCGCACAGCAGCCCACGCCACGGAAAAATTCGGTCTCAGCACGATTGAGCTTTGCCCATCTCGCACATCAACGTCAGTTCCGGGAGATGGACAGCAGGAGTCCGCCGAGGTAAAACGGTCCACCACCTAGGGACGATTGAGCTTTGCCCATCTCGGCACCCAGATGCCGGATCCGCAATACCGGCTACAGGACCCAGCCGACACCCGCGCCGAATCCCGCACCCTCAAAGATCGGGCCAACCCAGTGCCCGCCGCGCAACAGCCCACGTCACGGAAAACTCCGGTCTCAGCACGATTGTGCTTTGCCCATCTCGTACGTCGACGTCAGCTCCGAGAGATGGACAGCAGGAGTCCGCTGAGGTAAAACGGTCAACCACCTAGGGACGATTGAGCTTTGCCCATCTGGGCACCCAGATGTCGGATCCGCAATACCGGCTAAAGGACCCAGCCGACACCCTTGACGAACCCGTGCCTCTAAGGGATCGGTTCGACAAACGACAACAGCGGGGGGCGGCCACAACACGACCCTCACCGCGCAGCAGCCCACGTCACGGAAAACTTCGGTCTCAGCACGATTGAGCTTTGCCCATCTCGTACATCAGCGTCAGCTCCGAGAGATGTACAGCAGGAGTCCGCCGAGGTAAAACGGCCAACCACCTAGGGACGATTGAGCTTAGCCCATCTCGGCACCCAGATGTCGGTTCCGCAATACCGGCTAAAGGGCTCGTAAAGGACGTGATGCCCTGAACGCCCTCCTGCAGCCGTCGTTCGGTCTCAACGATCGAACCTCACACTCACCTCCTGGAATCTCGTCCTCCACAAGTGGTCCTCCGGTCCCCTCTCTATACCCCTTTCCTACCTTACTATGTCTGCCTACCACTGCACTCACTAACACTTGCTGAAACCGAATGGTGAAAGCTTTTCCGCTTCGCGTCTCGCCGACCGAGGAACTGCCGTTCCCGCTGCACGACTCGCCTATTAGTACCGTTCGAGCTCCCCCCCCAACATGCGCCGTAGGCGCTCGACGGTCGAGGTGGGAACAATCGGTCTGGTCTCCCCACTCACTGGCGTGATCTCGCTGGAGTCGATCGAGGTCAACGGTTTTCTGCCACGCAAACAAAACTACTTCGTTACACTCTCCCCTTACTTCCATAAAAAAATTTTCTCTTTCCTTCCTGACCAAACAAAGAAGAAGAAAGGACCTTAGCCTAATGAAACCCTTGAGAAAATCTTAATCCAATACAACAATATAAGGGAAAATCTTATCCTAAAGCAACAATATAAGAGAAAATCTTAGCCTAAATCAACAATTCTCTTTAGTGTTTGTCGAGGTTGGTGACACGCACTCTGCGTTCATTTGGGAGGATGGTGACGCGCACTATTGTCATGCGGAGGGAAAAAAAAGGACGAGAACTATGCGTTCATTCGGGGGTTGGTGACGCTCACTAATGTCATGTGGAAAAAAAGAAGAAGCGCACTATGCGTTCATTTGGGGGGGGACGACGACGCGCGCGGCATGCGTACCGACCATTGTTGGTCTCGCGCCGGTATGATTATCCGTTTTACCACGCCGCCCAGGGGCATCCGAATTCGCACTCGGCACTTCTGGTCCGGCCGCCGATTTCGAGGCCGATACGCCTGGATGCGCCTCGCGAATTCCGCCGACCACTATTGTGGTCTGTGCTCTTCTAAATATCGTTGCACGCTAACACTCACCGTTAGTACCTCACGTTCGTTAGACGGTCCGGCACCTGGCATCTCGGGTGGTCCCACTGCGGAGACCGTTGCGGTGGTCGGACGCAACGCCTCCAGCCGCCTTACTAAGGTTTCCGCTTCCATCCTCGCCCCGTCGTAAATAAGTAGGAGTCCGCCAACTATCGTCTCCCAGAAGGGAGGTATTTGCTGTAGTAAATTTGGGGGCAGCTTCCCTGTGAACTCGCCCCGAGGATCTTCCAGGAGTTGGGCTGCCTCTTTCTGGAAGGGGTTGGGAACCCCTAGGGCCTGCAGGACCACAAGGCCCAGAGCCCACATATCGACGGCCTTACCGTAATAGGCCCCTCGCCACATTTCGGGAGCCTTATACGCTGGGGTTCCCGCCTTCTCATTGGTCTTCACCATGGCTCCGCTCATCTTGAAGGCCACACCGAAATCCGCCAGTCTCACTGCGTCACGTCCGATCAGCATGTTCCCCAACTTAATATCACGGTGAACGATCCTAGCCACCCCGTGGAGGTATTTCACCGCCCCGGCCAGCCCGCAGGTAAAATGCAAGAGGGTCACCGCGTCACACTTACCATGCCTCGTCAGGTAACGATCCAGGTCCTCCTCCATCCTTGCCATCACGAAGTAGGTCCTGTCTAGGTTTTCCAGCAGTCCGAGCACATTTGGGTGCTCCAATTCCTGCAGGATACCTTGCTCGTGGGCCCTCAACCACATCGGCCCCTTCACTTCCTTGATGGCCACGGCTTCCAGGGAACCTTTCCTTACAGCCGCCCAAACCCGGCCGAATGCCCCCTCTCCAAGGAGTCTGTCACGCGCCGACGGTGTTTCTCTGCGGTCTCTCGCAGCCGTCTCCTTCTGACGCGTACAGCCTGGCGATGGCTATCTGCTACCTCTATTAAATTTACTACTGGGGGTACCGCTGCACCCCTCGGGGGCTCCCCTGGCAACCTATTTCTTGGCATCTGAAACATAGGAAGCATTAGCAGGCTTCAGGTCTTTTATATGGATATGCCTTAATTTCTTGCCCGATCCGTTTCGCAAGTCGTAGACCACCGGTGACACTACTTTGGTCACCACATATGGCCCCGAAAATTTCGGCGCTAATTTGCCCGAAAACTGGTTCGCCGCTGAGGACAGTTGTCGTTCCTGGCGCCAGACTTCATCTCCCACTCTACATCTCCATTCCCGTCGCCGGAGATCATAATAGTGGCTTTGCTGGGTGAATGCCCGACCCAACTGCACTCGTACCAATTCAAACACTTCGCGTAGCCGTTTTACCCGACTCGCGTGACTTCGGACCTCTTCACGACTGGTGTCCTGAGCATCTTCTTCCTCTGCTTCGGAGTCTTCTGGCTCCTCTCTAGGACCATCGTCATCAACAACCACTCTTGGTATGTTCATTTCACGGCCGAAGTTAAGGAACGACGGAGTAAATCCCGTCGACTCATGTCTCGCCGAATTCGTCGCCATAGCCAGCTCGGGTAGTCTCTCGTCCCATTCACGATGATCGCCTTCACAAAATTGCGCTATCATCGTCTTCAACGTCCGATTCGCCCGTTCGACCGCATTCGCTTGAGGGCTGTACACAGGAGTGAATCGTACTCGAACTCCCAATTGCTTCAGTAAGCTCCGAAATTCTCGACTAACGAACTGTTTGCCGTTGTCGCATATCACCGTGCGAGGACAACCAAACTTTGCAATTACCTGCTAGAAGAGAGCCCATGTTACTGCTGGTGCTGTCGCCTTGCGTAGAGCACGAAATTCCACCCACTTGGTGAATTTATCCTGAGCCACAAATACAAAAGTATTCCCTCTGGTAGAGCGCGGTAATGGACCAATCAGGTCAATGCAGACCTTATCCCAGGGGTCTTTTCCTATACTTGGCTGCATCTTTCCAGGAGTCTGTTGCTGCGAAACTTTATATCTTTGACAGGACTGACACGATCTCACGAACTTAGCTATATCCCTAAACATTCCTGGCCAGTAATATAGTTTAGCCATCCTGCAACTAGTTTTCGCTATTCCCATATGTCCGGCGGTTGGAGCATCATGGTTTTCCCGCATAAGAGCCTCTCTTTGGTTGGCGGGCACACACAGCTTCCAGGGTCGGGACATATCGGGTTCAGTCAAGTCGTTCAACTCGAAGAAATGTCGATACAATTTGCCATCGCTCACGCAATAGTCGGGCAACGCCTCGGGATTATTTTCGACTTCGGCCAACTTCCTTGTATACCATTTGCATTTGGTCTCCTCAGACAAGCAAATCTCTCCCTCGGTTGGGCCAGGCAATGGACTTCTTGACAGCGCATCGGCCACTCTATTGAGGGATCCTTTTCGGTATTTTATATCGAAATCGAACTGGTGCAAATAGACTATCCATCTGGCAATACGTCCTGCAGGGCTCTTGACTGAATTCAGCCATCGGAGCGACTGATGGTCTGTCAATACTGTAAAGTGGTATCCCTCAAGGTAGGGTCGCATCTTCTCCACGCCCCATACTATAGCCAGACACTCTTTCTCTGTTGTCGAGTAATTTCGTTCAGCCGGTGACAACGTTCTACTAGCATAGGCTATAACTCTTTGCTCTTTCGACCTCATCGAAACTCTGGGTCAGCGCTATGCCCAATTCTTGGTCTGAAGCATCAGTCTGCAGCACGAACGGCTTCTCAAAATCAGGACACTCCAAAACTGGGCCCCCCGTGAGTTTCTTCTTTAGCAGTTCGAAAGATTTTAGTTCCTCTGCCTCAAAGCGCCATTTCTGCTTCTTGCGTAGTAGGCGAGTCAACGGTGCCACAATCTGGGAAAACTCCGGTATGAAGCGACGGTACCAAGATGCCACTCCGAGAAATCTTCTAATTTCGCGGACACTTCGGGGAACTGGTATTGCTTGTATCGCCGCCACCTTGTCAGGATCGGTCTTGATTCCGTCCGAGGACACGACATGACCCAAATATCTCAGGCTTCTGCACCCAAACCGACACTTCTCTGGATTCAGCTGTAAGTTAGCTGCTTTAAGCCTTTGAAAAACGCTCAGGATCTGCATATGATGTTCTAGCGAGTCACCCAAAACTATTATGTCATCCAACAAAGGGTTCCATCTCTGGTCCAATGATCCGATCCAGTAATCTCTGAAATGTTGCTGGCGCAGAATGTAGACCAAATGCCATTACTCGGAATTGAAAGAGACCTCGCCCAGGTACCGTAAAAGCTGTTAGGGCCTTACTTTTGTTGCTCAGGGGTACCTGCCAATATCCTTGCCGTAAATCTAGGCTGCTAATATACTTTGCTCGCCGTAGTTTGTCGAGGATATGCGAGATGTACGGCAGTGGGTATGCATCTTTTATAGAGGCTTCGTTTAATTTTCGGTAATCCACGCAAAAGCTAGATCGTCTATCCTTTTTCTTAACTATCACGACAGGCGAGCTCCATGGACTGTTAGATGGCTCTATTATTCCCTCCTCTAGCATTCGGTCGACCTCTTCATTGATAATCTCTTGTGTCGCAGGATTACGTGGTTGGTATCTTTGTTTAATGGGTTCAGTCCCCGGTTTGAGCTGAATCTTATGTTCGACCAGGCTCGTCGTTCCTTGGATATCGTCAAATTGTTCAAGTTTCCTGTCCAGAAAGCGGTTGAGCTCTCGTCTTTCTTCCTCAGGGAGTTCCAGTTTGGTTCATGGTCGTAATCGGCTTCCGAGCAGGACAGTGATTCCTCTCCGACAGATCTCAGTAATCTACCTTTGTAGTAGCAGGACACAGTTCTTAGTTCAATGCTAAAATCGTAGTCACTCAGCACGTCCATCCCAACTACTATGTCTACCGGTAAACTCTCCATATACAGCATATCCACCGTGATATAGTCGTCGTGCAACTGCAATGGAAGTCTATAGCATCTGGGAATTGATACTGACTGACCATCAGCTATTTTCGCCGTAGCCTGGTGTGTGAAAGATGGTATGTTCATTCGATCGCAGTAATCAGCCACAGTTCTTCCCAGGAATGATTTCGTAGCACCAGTGTCCAGTAACGCTCGAAAGTTTCTCCCTTCCACACTGACATAAATTATAGGTCGGTTATCTGGCGGATGTCTCTGAATGGTATTTAACTTTGAGGCTAGTCTTTCAGAGGATTGCGGATGCCTCGTCCTCGCGCAATCCTCACTTAGTTTTCCGAACAACCACATTCTCTTGCAGAAACGCCATCTCTCCCACACTGTGGACAGGAAATCTTGGGGGGGTGTCGGCAGTTTATTCGCATATGTCCTGTCTCTCCACATCTAAAACATACCATCGTGTCCTCTTTGAATCTTACAGTTCTTCGGTTGGGACTAGGCCGTGGTTCCTGGGCGACAACGTTCGTTCTAACGACCGTGTCACTATTCCCGTGTGGTAACTCCATCGACATTCTAGTCGGTACCTCAGATCCATCCGTGTCTGATACATTCGGTCTGGCTTGCGGGCTCTGGTACACGAGATGAGGCTCTGCTGTTACTACGGCATTCTGTACTGGAGGTGGTTTATACTGTTGTGCCTGCCAATGTACCAACTCAAACACCTTGCCTTCATTCAGTAGTTCCTCAATTGTATCGGTATGCTGGAATACGAGTGCTCTCTGAAGATGTGGCAACAAGCCTCGTCGGATAATTGTGACTTGCTCGGTCTGAGTTACACAGTTATGTACCAGCTTTCGAAATAGATTTTGCATTCGAGTCACGTACAGTACAAGTTTTTCATATTTGCCTTGCGTTCTCTTTTTAATATCTTCGAGAAGCAACTCTTCGTAATTTGGTGGCAAGAAGGCTTCTTTGATTTTGGTCTTAAAATCTTCCCAGCTCTCTAAGTTTGCTTTTCGTGGTACATACCAATCTCGTGCATCACCCCTCAATATCTCATAAATTGACTTAAATAAATCTCCGTGTGTCAGGTTTCTCGACTCGGCTAGTTGTTCGATCTCGTCCAGAAACGCTGTGATACTTCCCGAGCCGTCATAATGTACGTTCCACATGTACAATGGAACTGTGGGGGCACGAGTGGGGTAGATGTGGTACATACTCCTCTCGTTCTCCCGTGGTGGGGGAACTGGCGTTTCTCTCTCTTGTCTCATTGTCTGCACCGATAGTGGGGTAACCACAGACTCCACTGACTCTATTGTCTCCCCTACTATGTTTGCATTCTGTACTGATGCTCTCCTCGTTGATTCAGTAAATCCACGTCTTGGTATCTCTGTCGTCGTTGGCACAGCCTCTCTGCGCACCCGGCTCCGTAATGACTCAAAAATCCGGCGATTGATGGAAGCGGTCGTCGTTCGTATCCCACAAGGTCGCGTGTTTGTCCCAATCGTTCGAAATTCCTCGTCTCTGCCGTTGATGTCAAATGAAAGCCTCTGGTCTCTAACTTCTCTTGCTCGGTAAGTCCTATCGGTCATCGGTACCAAAACTGGCATATTATCTACAGGTATCGGCGCATCAATTAAAGACGGCGTCTCAGTCGCCTCCGCAGCCAATCCAGCGATGCTAAGTGCATCCTCTAACGCTATTCGAGCGTCCTCCAAAACTTCCATCATTCTATCTCTCGTCAGTCCTTCCTCCATGGTGCCTGGCCTCAACAACCTCAATCTATGCTCAACATGCTCCAGACGGCTGAACATCCTCCTATATACATTTCGTGCATTTCCAGTGTCAACCTCCGGAACATCTTCCAACAATTCGCTCAGTTTCGTACCACAGACCGCAAGCTCCAATCGGGTATTCAGCTCCACATCCTCGAGAATGTCTATCCCTCTTGACAGCGCTCTCCTCAGCATCAGCCTATCCTCATCCTCAGTGGATCCAACTTCCAACCTCCGGGCACGCAACTCCCATACGAGTTCGTCACTCCGAAGCATATCCACATCCATACTTTCTTCCTCAGGATATCCAACAACCTCCAACAATCAATGTCCCTGCTCGGGCGCCAGAATTGTAACGCCCTTATGTGCAGTTCCTTTATTAGTAAACTCGGGCGCCCGACTATTTGCTTCTGAGGGCGTCTCCCTCACCTATCGAGCTCCTCCGGAATGTCCAGAAGCTCGAGCCTAGGTAGACTCCAGTGGAGAAGTGGGTAGCTGTTGGAGGTGGAGGTGTCACCAATAAAACACTCGGTTAACTAAAAATATACTCTCTATTCATACTAAATAAACAAACTTTCCAAAATAATACGTCTCACAGTCCTTAAAACAAATCAACAGTTCATATCAGGTACAACAGTCCTTAATCTAAATCACAAAATCTTCATAGTCCTTAACCTCTAAAAACCCAAATCCCACATCTACTTGTCCATCGCCAAAAGTCCAGTAACATTCCATGAAGGGGTTAGAGTGCACACAAAGCGATTACAGTGGCGAGTTACTCGATGTATTAGGCATCAGAAGGAATTAGACAAGCAAAATGAAGTAGGCATAAAAATGGGTTAGGCATACCAATGAATCAGGCAGAGAATAGATAAGGCAGTCGCTCAACAAAAAATTGCTCATGCATGAAAATCGAACACGGCCGTGAGACAAGGATGAAAATGACTCAGGCATGAAAATGACTAAAGCCTTGTGATAAAAAATGATAATATCTCGGGGTTGAAGCGAGAGGGGGGGGGCGAAAACCAAAGCCTCACTCAGGCCAACATGGACCATCCAAGCGGTGGGGGGTCCCTGGGGCACGGTTCCGCGCGGCGCAACTAGTGTCCGCGCGCAACAGAACCCCTCGAAGAGAACTGCCTAGGTCCAGCCCAAACCGGAGTGACCGGCGGTATGGTGTGCGCATGAGCAAACCACCGCGCGTCCACCCGCGATGACGACAGGACCAAGGTCGAACCAAGTGCCTGCCGCACAGCAGCCCACGCCACGGAAAACTTCGGTTTCAGCACGATTGAGCTTTGCCCATCTCGCACATCAACGTCAGTCCCGGGAGATGGACAGCAGGAGTCCACCGAGGTAAAACGGTCCACCACCTAGGGACGATTGAGCTTTGCCCATCTCGGCACCCAGATGGCCCAGATCGGGCCAACCCAGTGCCCGCCGCGCAACAGCCCACGTCACGGAAAACTTCGGTCTCAGCACGATTGAGCTTTGCCCATCTCGTACGTCGACGTCAGCTCCGAGAGATGGACAGCAGGAGTCCACCGAGGTAAAACGGTCAACCACCTAGGGACGATTGAGCTTTGCCCATCTCGGCACCCAGATGTCGGATCCGCAATACCGGCTAAAGGACCCAGCCGACATCCGTGACGAACCCGTGCCTCTAAGGGGTCGGTTCGACAAACGACAACGGGGGGGGGGGTCCACAACACGACCCTCACCGCGCAGCAGCCCACGTCACGGAAAACTTCGGTCTCAGCACGATTGAGCTTTGCCCATCTCGTACATCAACGTCAGCTCCGAGAGATGGACAGCAGGAGTCCGCCGAGGTAAAGCGGCCAACCACCTAGGGACAGATGTCGGTTCCGCAATACCGGCTAAAGGACTCGTAAAGGACGTGACGCCCTGAACGCCCTCCTGCAGCCATCGTTCGGTCTCAACGATCGAACCTCACACTCACCTCCTGGAATCTCGTCCTCCACAAGTGGTCCTCCGGTCCCCTCTCTATACCCCTTTCCTACCTTACTATGTCTGCCTACCACTGCACTCACTAACACTTGCTGGAACCGAATGGTGGAAGCTCTTCCGCTTCGCGTCTCGCCGACCGAGGAACTGCCGTTCCCGGTGCACGACTCGCCTATTAGTACCGTTCGAGCTCCCCCCCAACATGCGCCGTAGGCGCTCGACGGTCGAGGTGGGAACAATCGGTCTGGTCTCCCCACTTACTGGCGTGATCTCGCTAGAGTCGATCGAGGTCAACGGTTTTCTGCCACGCAAACAAAACTACTTCGTTACAAAACTTTTCGTTGCTAAGATTCAAAGCTCTTTCTATTAAATTCTCTATTATATATTTTTGCATCCGTTAGTACTTATTGGTTCAGTGTTCCAATCACTAATACACTAATAGCCTTTTTTCTAATTATCAATAAATCAAAAAAAGGTTAACTATTTTCTCTTTTTACTTAAATCGTGAACTTTATCTTATGATGGTAAGAGATGAAAGCATCTAAAATATACTGAATTTCATCCCATGGTACCCACAATAATGTATTATCTACAAAAAACTTGATGAGTGGGATATAATATTTTTTTCAACAACATTACCAAAGGCCTCATTCATAATCAAACTAGCAAAATATGGGTTTATCGGTACACCCATTAAGTTGTCTATTGAATTTTCCCTCATAGACAAAATAACCATCATCAAATCAAAGATCAGTCAATTTCAAGAAATTTTCTCTACTGAAACCTGTAAAGCAGCTTATAAATTCCCATCTTCTTGTAATGATAACAACAACAAGTTCTTTCCAGATAAGTACGTATCCCAGTGGTACTTTTATATCTGAAATAATTGTAGATAATTCAAAAGAATCTTTCAGATCAAAAATGGAAGTAGACAAGGAAGAAAGAAGTTGAGGTTTTATGTAAATATTTACGAATGTTATAAGTAGGAGATTTAATACAACTTACTATATCTAAGTGAAATTGACAGAATTTTGAGTGATGAGGACACCTACAAAATTGTAGAAACTGACCCAACGACAAAGATTCAGAATGCAGTCAATAGATGCCTGCTGAAACTCAAGAAAGAAGACTATATAACTCAGGCACAGCATAAAACTTTGATTAGACATAAAAGTTTACCACCCAAGCTGTACTGTTTACGTGAGGTCCATAAAGATGAGCTTAATCTGAGACCTATACACTGTTAATCGTAGAGAAGATGTACAACACCTGAGCACCATTTATAATAATATACTTAAAGAGTAATAAGTAGTGGCTGACCTGGTCATTAGTGTTAAGTTCATTCTTGATGAATAATCTGTTGCTTTATATTAGTTGTCAATGTCATAAATATAGATACTAATAAGACGGATGTTAACATTGTGCACCTGCTCTCTGGAAATTTTGATTTCTTAGAAAATGTTGAAATCATTTGAAAAAGTGTATAATTTTGTTTTAGCGTAACTTACAATATTTTCATGTTATGTCATATCGTATATTTTCAGCCTCAGAAAAGAAACGAATATGTTTCGAAACATTACTCGGATATACTGAGGAACAGAGCAAACGGTTTATCTGACTCTCCTCGCATCTATTCAAAAAGTCGTAGAAGTTCAAGTCTCGGACCCTGAAGAATATACTGTTTCAACTACTTTTTGCAGCGGCTGACATTTGAAATGGATTTAATATTCTCTGGAATCCGATTATAAAGTTTAGGTGCAAAGTATGCATATGATCTCTGAGTGACGAATTTCACCATTAAAGATACAGTATACTGATCCCTATGACGAGTGTGAGACTGATGTGAATGCAGCGATGCTCTATGTTTATATATATGGTATCTGGAGAAAGAACCCAAAAAGTACAACTGTCTTATGTCCAACATACTAGATTCGATGTATAAACTATCAGAGAGATATCTACTATTTTTTTAGAACATCAACTTGAGGAAACGCCTTTGCATAACTTCAACCTGGTGAATATGACCTTTCGAAGCCCCTCCTCACACTGCAATTCCATAGCGAATATGACTCTCCACAAGCGAAATGTATAATGTTTTAAGGTATCTCAGGGGCTGCTTGTTTCCTTCCCGTCAAATAACTCTCAAACAGTCTCAGTATGTTACCTCGTATTCCGATCTCCTCCAATGAATTCACGAGCAGACGATGATTAACGGTGTTAAATGCCTCAGAAATGTCAATGAACAAACATAAACTCTTCTTGTTTTCATTCAAAGCCTCAGTTACCTTCGAAGTCAGGGCAAGTACTGCATTATGGGTGGACAGTTTCTCTCTAAATCCGAACTGGCTATCAGAAATCAAATTATACTTCTTGAGGAAAGAAACGAGTCATTTTTGGATTATCTTCTCGAATATTTTTGAGGGATGGGTAACCAAAGAGTGGAGAAACAACTGTTTTCTTGAATTCTCCGGGGTAAACACCTCCCTCCACACATCGATTGAGAACATAAGTGAGAGGATCGATGATGTAATCCGCTATCAGTTTTATATTCTCTGCCTACAAGCCATCAGACTTATTATTTATAAGCTCTAAAATTGTGCTCTTAAGTTCAGTCGGATCAACCGGTTCAAAGAGGAATGAATTCGACATTGAAGCCCTCCCGATTTCATCAGGTGTGCCGTTCGCAAACCTTCCAGCAAGAACTCTACCCGTCTCTGCGAAAGTGACATTGAACGCATTTGCAATAAGCGTTCGATCAGTTAAAATTGTGTCGCCTGTGGAATCCTTAATTTTACCCATTACATTCCTTTGTTTTTCGTTTTAGATGTTTTCTCAGTTACATCCCATAGCAATCTTAAGTCACCCGGATTACTGTCGATTTGCTCCCGGTAATAATTAGATTTAACTTTTTCATCAACAATGTCAACCTGATACGGTACATTTGATATTCCCTATTCAATTCAACATCGCCACTATTCCTCTGTATGTTGCGAAACATGCGATTTTTTTGTTTAATGAATTCAACAATCCACTCGTCAGGGTGCCAACTTGGTATCCCTTCTGCGAATACGACGCTTATCCGTGCATGCATCCAACGCTCTCAACTCAACTCCTCTGTACAAGAATTAGGTGTTGACGAAGAGTAGACACCATACCAGGAAACATAACCGAATGAACTTTGTACTCCGCTAGTGTTGATAAAATTTGTAAACTTTTTTTTGTTTAGATTTATTTTAAATTTTTCTTTGAATAGAGTCTGAAGCAAATATGAGTGATGATCTGTTATTGTTGTCTTTAATACAATAGGAATAATATTTTCAGTTGAATCAGGATCTTAAGACTTAAAGAAGATATGGTCTAAACATGATTAACTACTGTAGGTACCCTAGTAGGTTCGTTTATTGTGGATATATACCCAGATTCATTCAACTTCCTCAGATTTCGATTGTATTTTTGTCATCCACATCCAGCAAGTCAACATTTATGTCCCCTAGAAATATGGATAGGTCAGCATTATCACGGTGGCTCTCAAACAAGCTACACAGATTCACATTGAACTCTGGTATACTGGATTTTGGTGATCTATACATGGCTGTAATTAGTATTTTCTTCTTGCTCATTTCAAGTTCGATTCGGAGGGCATTCATCCCATCAGAAATATGTACTATTTCATAGGTGAAACTTTGATTCAACTGCATATCGGCAACTACCTCATCGTTCTGGTTATAATGACTTTCATGATATATCATGTCATATCCATTCATATAAAAAACACTCTTGTCAATTACCCCCCTATTCTCTGTCAGGATAACGACATCAATATTAGATCTTAACTCTCGCAGCATAACGAGAAACTCATCCAGGTTTTTACCAATTCCACGAATATTAATATGCAGAATCTTGAAATTTTTATGGCTCTCGTTTATATCCAGCATCTGGCAACACTCTTCAGTGGCGTCCAAGCTATTATATATATATAAATATATATCTCTCAACATGTTCAACTATAAAATCACGAATGTAGGGATCCATACCACAGGTCAGTCAAATAGAAAGAAAATAAAGAACACACACAGACAAAAAAAAAAGTCACGTCAAACACGTTTCCACAAAATTGTGTGAGCAACCATTTCTAAACCAATGCTGGTGTACCAACATTAATAAAACCAACGGCCGAACGAAAAATCCATACTCTCTTCGTCCCATCCATTCACTTCTCGTATCCTTCTATCCCTTCCCCGACAGCAGCATCTCACATAACCAAAAGAGTACTAAACCCATGCTCAACAAAACAAAAATTATTAAATGAAGCAGTTCACTTATTAGATCTAAGCCTACTCCTAGTTATTTCCCAGGATAATGGTACCCCCGCCTGTTTAGAAGTCTTTTTTCCTGCAGTTGTTCTGGGAGTGCTTGGATGTTTTCTGCCTGTGTTTCCTTCCTCGACGTTCTTTTGGGAACGGAGATTCAAAGTAAGCTCAGCCTCCAGTGTCGAAACGCTACAAGAACCTAGCGTGGGAGTGCCTGGATGTTCCCTGCCTGTCTTTTCTTCCTTGGCGTTCTTTTGGGAACGAAGATTCACAGTCAACCCACTCTCCAGTGTCGGTATGCTACAAGTGCCCGGCGTTGGAGGGGCGCTGTTTCACTTCTGAGTCAAAACCTCTCTCTGAAGTAAATCCTCTACCTTATATTCGATTCTATCTACGTAAAGCCTTCCTCCCCTAATGTAGCTATCCTCGGTATGCTTTCTAGCTTTATGAAGGTGTTCTCTCAATATTCTGTGGTCATTTCTTTGTCTTACTGTTTGGTCGCGAACAATGAATACTCCTGTACCCTTCAACTTATGGCAGTTCCGAAGTATCTCCCTCTTTTTGAGATAAGACACCAGTTCAAGCTTTATTGGACCACTTTCAGAATTACCCAGTGCAAATATAATGCCGATGTCGGATTCAGTTAATTGAACCTCGAGTAGTTATTTAATCTGTCCAGATATTGTGGCAACAGACAACTCTGTTGGATCACAGGCCAGTCTGATTTTTTTATCCAATGATTCAATATTCAGGAGTAACCGAGTCTCACTATCTTCTATAAATATTTTTTCGTACTTCCGGGCCTAAAGTGACAACTTCACTCCCTTGTGACAGGTACAAAAGTGTCACATTTAATCCCTCCGGGATTAAATATTGACGAAACTCCCGGGACGATTAAATCACAAACAAACGAATTTAAGGGATATTTTATTGAAAAATACAATTAATTAGAATGGTAATTAACGTTAATATTCAAATTAATATTGTTACAGTTCGTCATATTGACCAGTCTTTCCTGGGTTAATGCAGCAGGTAACTGACGAGTAACAGATAGGTCCTTATCATATTGAAGTGGTGTTTGTTTCGAAGATCCTGCGGAAACAGGAAGCGAGAATAAGGACTGTGGCATAACTATAGAATCGGCGACTTGACCAAATATTTTATCTGAAATTTTTTGTTTATTTTTAATAGACGATTCAATATATCCCTCGGCCACGTTGGAGGATTTCCATCCTCCATGTCTCTTCAGCACTTCTATTGTTGCTCCCGAATCAGCTAACAACGTATAAGACGTCGCATTTTCTAATTTCAAGAAAGCTGCTATTTGCCGTGGAAATGTACCAAACATGTTATTTCCTACTACTCGCGTAGTACATTCTTTGTTGATATATTGAACAAAAAATTTTGACTGAGGTGTCCCTGTCTTTCGCAATGCCACATATTTTCGAAATATCGCCACAAAACTGATGGCACTGTTTTCTGAATTTTTGATCACAAAATTTCGGTCAATTTTATTTTTGGTGTTTCTAATCGCAATTAGGAAGGAATCGCCCAAATCTCTCACATCGTCGATTTCTAAATCAACCAACTCTTTTCCACGACAAACTCCCGCAACACCCAAAATAAGTGCAACCTACAAAAAAAATTGATTTCTTAAAATTTCTGAATATAAACTCCCTGCGGTCGGGCCATAAACTTTACCTTCAGGATTGAATGTACTACTTCAGTCCCGCGGTATATAATAAACTATTAACTCACTCCTATTCTTCACTATTTCCTCATATAGTTGCCTAGTGGTAACTTCAGTTTCAGCCTTGGTCATTTTATCTCGAACAGAATCTGTGGTCACAGCACATCGATGCATAACTAAATGTTATGTGACCCCAGGACACCTACCAAGTTCAACCCCTGGAGAGCTCAATTGTATTAACTGTTATTCGAACATTAGACGTGGTTCATTATAGAGGTAAACGTACCATTGTAAACGTAATCTAGATTTTAAGAAATGACTGAAAGAAATGGAACAAGGACAGAAAGCAGACTATTCACTCTCTTGGATCTTTAACAGAGTCTTCAAACAGGGGGAAGACCACGGAACAAAAGCAAGGTGGACAAAATGCGAATCTAAAGGAAAATAAGATTGGGAAGGATAATACTTTCTCTCAACGTTCAAATTAAACGGAATCAATAGGCATCGAACACATATCCGAAACCTTTAATATGGATCATTCCGTTAAAAGATAACGCATATGTATGAAAAACGTATGTTATAGGAATTCCCCCGATACTATCAGGAGCATCTCAATGAATCATTCATCAATCTACGGTCAGCTCACCTGCATAAACTTCACAAACATATGGAATGCTTGACGATACCACTATTTATGTGTTGTTAAAAGAATGCACATGACCTTTGCCATATCCAGTACATTAAAAATTGAATACGACAATTAAAAATTGAATAAATCTTGTCTGATCAAAAACTGGACTTACCAAACGTTATAAAACTGTTCACCACGGCAACTCTTTATTTGAAACTCAATTTCAATTCAAGAAAGATCTTTACACAAGATAGACACATTTACTTTCTAACATTTTTACACGAGAAAAGATGCAGAATCGGAGAAGATCGATCGAAGTCAACCCCACTTCTATATCATGCGCGTCACAGAAACACAGAAATTGTACTATGCACACCCATGTTTAGCGAAGATTTCCGATAATCGCAAACGGACAATTCGCCCGTTACAATTGGACAATTAATAATGATATGAAGTATTATTTCTAGTAGATACACTATGTTTTAGTGGAGCACCGTAAGGCATAAAAATTGTAAAATCTCGGAATCCAGGGCAAGTCATTGAATCTTCATAAAAACTGTTCGACTGCATTGTTGAAAGCTCAAATAAAAAAGTTAAAAAAAAAATGGCCGATCTCGATTATATCAATTTATAACAACAATTTACTGAAAAATGAGAGGGACAAGAGTAAAAAAAATGTTTACAGTAAAGGTTTCAATTTTATACCTAATAAATTATATTGGCATAGTAACTTGAATATCAATTTATTAATATTTATCAAAAAATAACGAGTTACAAAAATAAAATTATTATCAACTATATACATTTCTACATTATTGTTCATTATTGTCGTCGTCATCGTCATCGATCTCATTGATGTGGATGTAAATGTTGCCGAAGCTTCATAGATTTTAGCTTCTTTGTATGATCCGCAAAAGCCTAAAGCGTTGCATATTTCAATTATTTTTTTGGAGCCAAATTTTCTATGAAGAGTAACAGCTAGTGCCACATGCAGTGGTGATATGAATGAACGAGGCCTTACTGCAGATATTATCGCATGAGCTATTGAGGTGCATTTCGTTTCATAATAATGAATACATTCCGGTTTACCTTTTTTGTCATTAAGAATTATTTCTGATAAAAAAAATGATAGGGATTTCGGTATTGTCTCATGAACATTGTCAAACATTTTATCACTCGCCGGATAAATTTTATTATCATAAACCTGTGTCCGGATATGTCGTCGTAAAATTTCACCAGCAGCCTTCAAAATTCGATATTCTTCTTCTTCATCATCTTTCGACCTCTGATTGTACCAATTATCGGACAATATTTCGTATTGCTTGTTTAAAGCATATTATTGTATTGGACCCAAATTTACTGGAAAATACAATATTATCCTCGTAATGGTTCATTAATCTCTTTTTGGCGCTCTTGTTCACCCGAACAGAGTGCCTATCATTTTGCCCGAATGTCTGTAATTTTGGAATATCGAGCCGAAAATGGTCTCAATCGATTGGGTTCGACTCCCTGATGAAGAATTCGTGGCGAAAGTTGAGTCTGTCCGGCCGGCCTGTATCCTCTCTAGCATCCAAAAGGAATCAGCTAGAGTTTTCAAATTTTCAGAATAGGTTAATTGTCCAAATATCTCGGTCAAGTTCGTTATTGGGCCAAATCCGTCGGATGGTTCAGTAGTTATGAGCATCTGAAATTTTGTTTCCTCAATAACTACTAGAATATCCATCCGATCAAGTTGATACTTGGAATGTTATTGAGGGAGGCTGAAACAAAACGGCTTGTAAAATTTCGCAGAAATCGTCACGCTAGAAAATTTTTAAAAAATTCCCAAAAAAAATTTTCAATACTCAATATCTCCTAAGACTTCAATTAGATTTAAACAAAAATCCGTATATATATTGAGGTTACCGATATCTTACTCATCCTCAAATTTCATTGTTGTAGCTTTTCCCCTTCTGAAGATATGATCATTTTTTTCATTTACTCAAGAGAAAAATAGAAATGTCACGAAGTCCGAGCTTTGTCATTGAAAGATTTGCCATCACAGATCGATATTCGTTTGACAACTTTCGGACCTAGATATCAGTGTCAGTTGGCGTAATATCAATCAAAATATTCATAGAGGTAGAATTCGATGTCGATGACGTTGTCAAAATTCAGAAAAGCACAGTCGTGATATTAATAAAAAAATTTTTTTTTCATAGAGAGAGAATTTGATGGCGTTGTCAAAACTCAGAAAAGCAATGACGTAAGTTTTTAGGAGAAGCATAGAACAAAATTTGGTGAAAATTATGAGTAGTTATTTTCAAATTGAGATAAAGGTTTGTTTATTCATTAGGCTTTCATATTTACATCACATTGTCCCATAGTACGGAAAAAGACTATTGTTCACCCGATCAGAGAGCTTATAGATTTGTTAAGGTTTGAATATTTACTCGCAAGTAGCTCAACAAGAGCGCCAAAGCAATCTGACCTCACGTCAGTGCTTTCTAATTTTTATTGTTTTGTCGTCAGGAATATGCTCAGTCGTTATAATACTTTTTAATTCTGTCAGTGAAAACTGGCAGGTATCGTTTTCTTCGATGTATTTAAAAATCTGATCCATTGCTGCGTCTACTTGAATTGTTATTGGATGAATTTTTTCCCTCTGGGTCTGTTTTATGGTACTTCTCAAATGTACGTAACAATTGGCGTGATATTTAGCTCCCTGAGCCACTAAATCCAACACGCCTACAATTCTTTTATGAATATTGCGACAATATTCACTTTTCTCTTCACTTATCAAATTTAGGATGTTTTTTTGAAATCAGAGGTCGTTACATAGCTGATTTGTTGTCTTGACAGTTTGGACTTCCTTTTTCCTTCATTTCATCCGCTTCTTCCCCACATAAAAACATCTACTTTTCCAATCAAAGTCAATCGAAGTAGCCGTTCGAAGCTTTTTTTTAGGTGGAGAACATACTGATGTGACGTTTGCTTTTTTTAAATGAGCACTGATACATCCTTTATTGATATATTTTTGTCTGCATACTGAATGCACGTAGACAAATTCGCGAGTATTAAAATACCCTGCAATCCATCCGCTCTTTCTGCAGAAGCAGCTTTCAGCGTTGATATTCCTCTAGTTACCTTTACAATATCTCCTAGTTCGGAGCTTAATTGAGAACTAGATCCGATTTTGTCGCAAATAAGGCAATCATTACTTTGATTATCATCACTATTCGATGGTTCACTCATTTTGATAAGAAGCTGTAACAAATATTAGTAATATTAATAACTAACGTTCATATAATGATTAGTAAATAATGTTATTGAATTTTACTATAACATTATAACTTTCATCATCGATTTATTATAGAATAAACTATTAAGTATTAAAAATTTATTTTAGAAGTGAGTAATATAAATAAAAACAAATACTTACTATCTATGCCACTATTTTCAAAGTTTGTAAAACACAATTATGTTGAGTAATTAACTATTATCGCATGAACTGCACAATAATAAATATACATAAGTTGCAAATAAACAAAAATCAGAAATATTTTTTCTCAAAACGCACAAAAATAGCTACGTATTTAGCCTAGCCAGGTGCAACGTGTACTAATTTGTTAGGGACCGCGTCAACAATGCCCAACAGCTGCTGTTGTCCCTTCTATAATTTCCCCACCCTCACCTTTGTACCTGCAGTCCCTTGAGGCCCAAGGACAAGTTTGTAATAGTTCTCCTTTTCCAAATATAACTTTAAACTAATGAAAATAAAAGAAAACTCCGAAAAATTAATAATTATTTATTTTAATAATTAAAAATTGAGATCCGACAAAATAATTTTTTAATATTTTTCTATATGCTGTTAAAAACACATTTCAAAAATTTATATGAAGATACATTGACTTGCCCTGGATTCCGAGGTATAAATCTTACGGCGCTCCACTATTTATTCTAGACCAATATTGACCTATGACCCCCTTAGTTGATGCCCACAGTGTGTTAGAAATCTACCGACCGCCGCGTCATCTAGCGTGTTCTAGATCAAGCCCTTAATCGATGTCCCGGGTAGGAATGAAGTCTGTATTAACGACTAGCGTCATCTTAAGTTTGGAAAAATTCTATCTGTGGGATTCGAACCCAAAATAATTGGGTGAACGCCTGGAGACCTAACCACTGCCCACAGGCAGTGTTAGTATATCTGGAAGTTTTGTGGGTGTAATAGCTCATATTTGAACAACACTCATCTGATTGAAAGCACTGACGTTGAATCAACTGTGAATGGATGATTTCTCAATGTAAAAGCACTGACGTTGAATCAGTTTCTGAAAAGCTGAATGGGGTAATGTGAATGCACTGACGTGTAGTAGGTACAGTTGGACTAATTATAACACAGAAATTCAAAAGCACTGATGTGAAGTAGCTACAGTTGGACTCAGTTTAACACTGAAATGTCGAAAGCACTAACGTAAAGAAGTTGTGCTATTGAATTGTTCGGTTATTTCTGCAACATCGTATATCGTCACTGGTTTGCCAGGATGTGTCTGTAACCACTCGCAAGAGAGAAGCAGACCATAATCGACATCATAGTCGCTCAAATTTGGAAAATATTTATCTTGAATCGATTGTGAATTCACATGTTTTGCGCAGAACGTTGTTGTGTCAATCTTAAAGGTGATATACAGAAAGTATTCATTGGCCCTTATTTCGAATATTCTTGTTTGCAGAACTAGAAACGATCGATTCCTCTTAGATATAATCTCATACGGAAATTATGTGCTTCATTCAATCCACTTTATAGAAATTCGATGAAACCAGAATCGATTATAACGCATTTCCGGTCTGCAAGATGTTTCCATACATGCAACAAACGAACTCAATAGAGTTTGTTTATGTAATAACATAAACAAGAGCAAAGACGTTTTTAGTTGGGGCAGTATCGAATTCCCCAAACTGTTTATTTTAAGCATGCAATCCGCATATATGTTATTGGTATCATTTAGCCAACGAAGGGCTCTATCACATAAACAAAAGCAAAGATGAATAGGGTCATACTTATTCTCCCAATTTGAAACTGAAGAATATTATTGAAGAGATTGATTCATATATTTTTCAACATCATCATATTGATTGGTCTGCATATTTCATTCAAGTGAAAACAAAATCTCTCTCAATTCCATAAATTTGGACATCCAATAAGTTGATAATAATAATAATAATAATAATAAGTCCTTTATTTCCAACAGGTTAACACCCAATTACAGGAAAATTGTGATAAATCATCAGAAATTTATACTAACATATGACAGCATAGGCATGAAAACAAAAATTGTAATGTTAAACATTAAAAATGACCAAACCCATCAACATAAAAAAATCCAAGCGAATATCAACTGACCCCATGAGAAAAAAACAAAATTTTACAGAACATTGCGAACAAAAATTTCTACTCAATAGAATTAACATATATGTCCACTATTTTATCTATAGAATCAACAGTTACATCACACTTATCAGCCACAGTATTGTAAATATTACACATAAAATTAATTGGTGATTGCAGGTTCAGATTAGTCCTACCAGAGTTCAAATACAACAAATGTCTACTTCTAGCTTCTAACCGTGGAATAAAAATTGGTAACTTCTCCAACAATGCCGGGCAGTCAATCCTGTTATTCAGCAAATTGTAAATAGTTTTAAGGGCTAATACAGCCCTCCTGTTCTCCAATGTTTGTCCATTGAACCTTTCCAGTAGACGTCTGTGATTACACCCTATTGGAGGATATACAGAGTCTTCTCCAAACTAGAAATTTACAGAATTTACGCTGAACGTTCTCCAGCTGATCCCCATGACACCGGTATATAGGTCGCCAAATAAGGCTGGCGTACTCGAGTCTACTTCTTATCAACGAATTGAAAAGGGATAGAAGAGTTTTAGTGCTTGCGAAATACACACTGTTACGAACTATAAAACCATACACTCTGAATGCTGACGATATCAGATTTTCAAATATAAATGATAAATATAAGTGATATAAGTGATAAATAAAAGAATGATTCAATGAACATTAAGAATTTACCAATCTTTGAAATGTGAATACGAGGAGGTTTTGTAAATCGCTGCAATATTCAGTTTCCATTTTGCATCTATACTTTCAATTATTTGATTTGAAAAAACATCAGATCTGAAAAATGCAGGAATAACTGAAAAACTTTAATTAACAGTAGATTCAATGAAGAAATTTCATTCAAGCGAAAATAAAATCAGTCAATTATATTATCGTTATGCAAGGAGCCGTGAACAAAGATGTAATTATGATATTTTTCATCACATATTTAGGTAAAACCTTTTTTGTATTGAAAAAATTTCTGATAATTCGAATCATTCATAGATGATTTGGGCAGACTCTAACAAAATATTGAAAAGTGCATGTTTGAAAAGATGAAAGAGTTGAGTAGATCTGTTTCAATAAGTTTCCATATTTTCCATGAATTTACACATCTTTGGTGGTTCTGATTTGAAAACTTGAGATTTTTCATAAAACATAAAATAGATAGTTCCAATATTTAAAGCTGTGGTAGACTCTTTTGTGTGCGATGGACCGAAAAATGTAAACATTTGTGTGTCTCGCGTTCTGCGACTGGAGTGGGGTGGTTTGATTATATAAGCAGCCGTTTTGCTTGACGTAAGACATTTTTCTATTACTTCTGTATAGAGATACATCCTTGATCATTAGTGTGCAGATTGAAATTTCCATTTGTACTTTTTGTCAAAGCTGTTGAATTTGTCATAGTGTGATCCTTGGGTAAGCATCAATATGAAAATTATGTATTTATATATTGAAATATTTTTTTCTAAATAGCAGTAAAAGGAAAGATTCATCATCCATCAAAGAAATTTCAACACTAAGTTACCTCTACATAACAAAGTAAGTTTCTATTCATCTTACATCTCATGCATGTTTTTCTCATTTATTTCAAATTCAGACATGGCGTTTTTGAACCAAATTAACAAAAAATCTCTTCTTGAAGATAATAAACCAATAAGGAGGTTATCAGAGCTTGAGAAAGATAAAAAATTCAGAATTGAAAACTGCATTGCGGTGAATACCAAGTTTGGTACAACTGTGCTAGTTGAATTCGAGGAATTCCATTCATTCCTTCCAAAAAGGTTGACGGAGGACTACACCCCACATACGGCAGAGCTGTCAACAGGAAAATATTCATTGATATTCCGAGGAACCAAAGATACAGGGAAAACTCATCCTGCCATTTCCTTCGAGATTGTGAATAATTAGGTAATTTATCTATATCACTTCATCTCAACCTTTTTCTTTTTCTTTTTGGCGCTCTTGTTCACCCGAACAGAGTGCCTATCATTTTGCCCGAATGTCTGTAATTTTGGAATATCGAGCCGAAAATGGTCTCAATCGATTGGGTTCGACTCCTGATGAAGAATTCGTGGCGAAAGTTGAGTCTGTCCGGCTGGCCGTCCGGCCGTCCGGCTGGCCGTATCCTCTCTAGCATCCAAAAGGAATCAGCTAGAGTTTTCAAATTTTCAGAATAGGTTAATTGTCCAAATATCTCGGTCAAGTTCGTTATTGGGCCAAATCCGTCGGATGGTTCAGTAGTTATGAGCATCTGAAATTTTGTTTCCTCAAGAACTACTAGAATATCCATCCGATCAAGTTGATACTTGGAATGTTATTGAGGAGGCTGAAACGAAATGGCTTGCAAAATTTCGCAGAAATCGTCACGCTAGAAAATTTTAAAAATTCCCAAAAAAAAATTTTCAATACTTAATATCTCCTAAGACTTCATTTAGATTTAAATAAAAATCCGTATATATATTGAGGTTACCGATATCTTACTCATCCCCAAATTTCATTGTCGTAGCTTTTCCCCTTCTGAAGATATGATCATTTTTTTCATTTACTCAAGAGAAAAATAGAAATGTCATGAAGTCCGAGCTTTGTCATTGAAAGATTTGCCATCACAGATCGATATTCGTTTGACAACTTGCGGACCTAGATATCAGTGTCAGTTGGCGTAATATCAATCAAAATTTTCATAGAATTCATAGAGGTAGAATTCGATGTCGATGACGTTGTCAAAATTCAGAAAAGCACAGACGTAATATTAATCAAAAATTTTTTATCATAGAGAAAGAATTTGATGGCGTTGTCAAAACTCAGAAAAGCAATGACGTAAGTTTTTAGGAGAAGCATAGAACAAAATTTGGTGAAAATTATGAGTAGTTATTTTCAAATTGAGATAAAGGTTTGTTTATTCATTAGGCTTTTATATTTACATCACACTGTCCCATAGTACGGAAAAAGACTATTGTTCACCCGATCAGAGAGCTTATAGATTTGTTAAGGTTTGAATATTCACTCGCAAGTAGGTCAACAAGAGCGCCAAAGCAATCTGACCTCACGTCAGTGCTTTATAAATTTTTGTGTGTTATTGTGCAGACATGAACCGTTTTGAAGGTACCTTATCCAAAATTGATCAAACGTTGAAATCAATGGAAGTGAATCATTCTCCTTCGAATGCACAAATGTGATATTACGTCTTATATACAAACATATTCATCAGTGTAATTTGGCATTAAAAAAATTAAATTTCTCTATTGGTCAGAAACGCATGATATATTCAAAAATTGCTCAATTAAAAAGAATGCGTTGTTTCAGAAAATGTTTTCCAAATAGATACATAGGTTCTGGATTAGGGCAGACTCAAAGGCGCAGCTCTCGAGTAATATGGCGCACTATAAATGCTATATATAATTGTAGAGTTAGAACCGGTATTATTATAAATTTAAGACATCCGGATGTTAAGCAATTTTTGGCAGATGCTTTCCATTTGTTTGAAACAAAAATTTATAGTCTTTTGAGGAATATGTCAATTTTGAAAGTAAACTCAATCTTTTATGCTGATTTCATTAAAAATAATGGTGATGTTGAATTTGTTGATCGGAAATTTTCACTACTCCTAATGCTATAATTGATTCATCTACTGAATTGAAATTTTGGTATGATATTAACATAACTGAACGTTTCATAGCTGACATATGAGCAACAAAGGTAGTGGGTGAGCTTTGAGCAAAATAATTGACTTCGAAGTTGCAATTAATGAATTTGAAATAGGAAATAACGGTGGATCATCTTACATTAAACTACCAGATCAAATTTCGAGAAAAAGCATGTATTAACGTTCAGAATGAGGATAATGCATGCTTTTTTTGGAGTGTTGATAACACTCTTTATCCAGCAAGAACGCATTGAAATCGTACCAGAAATTACCCCAATTATCATAGCGTACTAAAAACTGATGGTTTAGAACTTCCCATGAAATTACTACAAATTGCAAAATTTGAAGAAATGAATAATATATCTGTTGCGTACCACAGTTTACTGTGGCTATTCTTAATGAACCAATCTTCGATTGACTCAGTTGGGTTGTATATCTTAGAGGTACAAAGATATACGTTGATACCAAAACGGTGTATCGAAATTTTACTTGATACTGCTGGCTTAGCTCAAAGTAAAACACTATTTAACTACAACCTACAACAGTAAAGTGACTTTATTGTTTCGTCAATCTACGACTGAGCTTGATGTTTACAGTACGGAGGTTTGCGTGATTCCTTTTAAATACATCTGTTTTTAGTTTTTATATTCTCATCCTTCTGGTGCAAAAGTGGGGTAAAAACATTCGAGAATATTCTAATGGAATTCCAAGAGCTCTCTCGGAAGATTAAAAAGGTTCCTTCCAGAGCTGTGTCAAAGCATTGTGCTTAGTGCTCGTGAAAGCACTCTAAGCACTTTAGTGCTTCCGAGCCCTGTGCTCATGAGCACTTTTCAAAGGCTAGTGCTTAGTGCTTGTTTTTCGGAGCACTCTCGCGAAAATCTTAGTGCTTAGTAATCCGCTAAGCAATATAAGCAGGTACGGTATTTGATTTTTTTATGTGCGCAAAGATAATATGATCGTTTTGAATTAATATTCATTATTTCTTCAGTCACCATTGATTTGACTTTATGGTTATGAAGGCCAGAAAATTTTTTGTTTTTGCGCGCTTGTTACTAGTGGAACAGGCGGGCTATCGTTCTGTCCAAATGTCTGTAATTTCCGAATATCGAGCCGAAAATGGTTTCAATCCATTGGGTTCGATTTCTTGATGGAGAAACCTTGGTCAAATTTAAGTAGGTCAGGCTGGCCGGCCCTCCGATCGTATACTCTCTATCTTCCGAAGGAGATGACCTAGAGTTTTCATTTTTCATAATAGGTTGATCGTTCAAATATCTCGGTCAAGTTCGTTATTGGGCCCAATCCATCGTTAGTTATTAGCATTCAAAATTTGATTTTCGCCTAGAATATTCATCTGATCAATTTATAATTTAGAATATGTTTTAATGATGTTTAATTAAATGAATTTCCAAATTTCGAGATAATCGCCACTCTAGGAAATTTATTAAAAATTCCCAAAAAATCTTTTATTAGAGCCGATTTTTTATAAGATATTCGTCAGATATCTATGATGTTTCTATGGACGTTATTGATTTCCTGAATATAATTAAATTTCATCTATCCTGAAAATATATTATAATTTTATGGAACCGAAAGCGAATAGATTGGAAATTTTGAATTCTCATTCCTTGTTACTATAAGCCTTCGTATCTCATCACAAAAAAGGATCCAAAATAGGAAAATTTCTATAAACAATCTGATTATCAGCTACATTTGATTTCATAACGATTTCTGGATGAAATTATATGGTATTCATCAAAATGTGTTTTGTGCATTGTAGGTCAAATGCTTATTTTTCAATCATTTATGTTTCCATTGTTGACACTTCATGAGTAGGAAGTTGTTTAAGGGCTAAATTGTGTTCGTATAAATGCCTGTTTATATCGTATCACTTATAGAACAAACGCGTTGAGACTGCTTTGCAGCATTTTCAGATTTTTCACTTATATGCTCCATCCACACTAATGCGAACAATGCATCATATCGGTAGTCTCGAACGTCAGAGAGCGAAAACGGTAGAAATACTTTGAGCAAATCTGTAGATTCCAACTGAAAAATGGTAAACGAGGAAAACCATATTCTTAAATAAACTTCATTCATTACTGGTTCAAATGGTGGGAATTCGAATAGATGTGAAATAAAACGAAAATTCGAACTAGATTAGAATGATTTATTGCACAAAATTTTCTGTACTCTTTTTCACAACATCATATCACTGATTAAAATGGATATTACACCATAATAAAAGAAGATTGATAAGCTCTTTTAAAATATTGTAAACAAACGAATATTTTCACAAAAACGTTAGACCAAACTGCCGTTCCCAATTGGGAATTTTTAAGCCAGATGTTCTTGTGCATATTTTTTATGACCCATCAATTTTAGCACTCTTCGGAATTTCTGTCGGCAAATTTGTTGATTATTTGGAAAGTTTGTGAAACGTTCAATTGGGCCCTAAGCTCACGGAGATATTTAAATATACAAAACCAGGGTTCAATAACTACCTTATTAGTGGCACTCGGTGGGTAACCGGTAGTTGTAAAATTCGAAAGTTATGGCAATCTTTGAAACACAGCCCTCATTTTTGCGCGCTTGTTTCTAGGGGAACAGCGAGCTATCGTTTTACCCAAATGTCTCAATCGATTGGGTTCGACTTCCTGATGAAGAACATTTGAGTATGTCCGGACGCGGGCCCTCCGGCTGTTTACTCTCTATCTTCCGAAGTAGATGACCTAGAGTCCTAGAGTTTTCATAATTTCAAAATAGGTTGATTGTCCAAATATTTCGGTCGAGTTCGTTATTGGGCCAAATCCATCGAATAGTTTAGCATTTGAAAGTTGATTTTCGCAATAATTCCTAAAATATTCCTCCGAGTAATTCGTACCTTCGACGAATTTGAAATAAAAGGGTTGGCCAAATTTCGAAGGAATCGACACGTTAAAAATTCTTAAAACATTCCCAAAAACATTTTTTCAATACTCGATATCTTATCAGATATTCCTTCGAAATCAACAAGAATTCGTACATAAATCGAGATTATCGATAATTTGTATGCCCCAGAATTTTACCGTCGTAGCTGAGTTTTTGAATAAAACAAATCAGTTCTAGTGTGAGATTCAAACCCGGGAGGGTGGAAAAACATTAATATTAGGTAGTAATGAAAATGTCAAAATGAATCTACTTCAATAAACAATTGAAGTGACATTTTTCAACTACATTGGAATGCGAAAAGCACTAACGTATTGTCACTCTAATCCCAATCAGAATAATAATAATAATAATAATAGTAATACATCTTCATTTTGAAGAAACTCTCAATTACATAATAATAAGGCTTAAATAAAATAGTGTCTAAAATAATTAATCAGAACAATTGTATTTCGAGAATATAAAATATCACGAATTCAGAAAATCACACAAATTATAAGGTTCTAAATCTAGTAACCACTTATGTATAACACTTTTGAATTCTTTCAGATTAGTAATTTCTTTGATCTTATTTGGAAGCTTGTTGTAAAACTTGATACATCTATAAAACGGTCCTTTTTCTGAAATTTTGAGCCTGTGTATTGGATAGTTATAAAATAAAGATCTTTTCAGGTAATTATTTTCTTGTTTGAAATCATTGAACATATCCCTATTTTTGAAGAAGAACAACAGTACTTCTTGTATATATATACCCACAACCGTTAGAACACCGAAATCCCTAAATTTTTTCCTACAAGATTCTCGGTGTGTCATAGCTAAAATTATTCTTAGAACACGTTTTTGACAGATGAATACCCTTTCAACTTGCTCACTTGCTCCATAGAACAAAATTCCATACCTTATCAAGGATTCAAAGTTTGCATGATATACGATCTTCATTACATCGTTGTTTACTTGGTTCTTAATCACTCTGAAGGAATATGTAACTGAGCTTAGCCTACAAATCAGACTGTTTATATGTGATTCAAATGATAGAGTGCTATCTAAGATACACCCTAATATCTTAGCTTCTTTTATACACGGAAAAGTTACCTCACCTACTCTGATTTCTGTAGGAATATCAAAATTAGGTCTGACCGTGGTAAAAATTACTGTCTTTGTTTTAGCCTCATTTAAGATTAAATTATTTTCTCAAACCAATTCTTAATTTTGCAAAGTGCTATTTCCATATTTGCTATTAGACTCGTTAAATCATAATAATAATAATAATAATAATAATAATAATAATGTTTATTGATCCTTACAGATATCACATAGATATATAGGACAAGTCATAATGAGAAAAGGAATTCAAAAAAATTTTAAATCAGTTTATCAGAGAGGAACTCTCTTGGCTCATAGTAACCCTTAGAACGCAAAAGTGACTTAATTTCCTTTTTGAATTGCCTATCGGTACCTGTTTTATATCTGTCAGGTAAGTGATTGTAGAGGGAAATTCCGGCAAACCTAGGTGAGGACTTGTACTTAGTCGTTGAGTGCTTCGGTATACATAATGTATTATGATGCCTAGTTCCATAACTATGAAAGTCTGAACATTTGGACAAATTTGGCAGGTTAGATCGAACGTAAAGAAGACAACTCAAGATGTATATACTGGATAACGTTAGGATACCGGAACTCCTAAAAACGTCCCTACATGAATCAGTAGGTTTCAAACCGAACATAAGGCGAATTATTTTTTCTGCGTTATGAAAACTCTTTTACTCTCCGATGCCGCCCCCCACAGTAGTATGTTGAAGTTTAGATGGATGTGAATGAGGGAGTAATAGACATTTAGGAGTGTCTCAGTTGGAAGAGACTGCTTCAACCGGTGTAAGGCATAGTACCCCCTGTTGAGAGTTTTACATAGAAAGTCGATGTGAGAGCTCCATCTCAAAAATCTATCACAGTAGAGTCCAAGAAACTTCACGCAGTTCACTGTCTTGATGACACTACCGGCGACATTCAACACCAGTGGTGGGGACTGACCTATCTCACAATTTTGAAATCTGATGATCTGGATCTTATCGGGGTTCATGATGAGTGAGTTCTGGCGACACCACGATTTGAACCTCTGAATAAACTCTTCACAGAGACATACCAGTTGGTCAATACTTTTAGCTCGGACAGCTATGGACGTATCGTCTGCAAATAGGATCAATATACTTGCGGAAAGGTGTTCTGGCAGATCATTTATGAATAGCAGAAATAACAGAGGCCCCAGGACTGAGCCCTGAGGAACCCCTAAGTCATTCCGATACCCTCGGATAAACAACCATTACAGCTCACGAACATAGTGCGATCAGAAAGATAACTTCGAATCCAGTCGAGAAAGATTCCCTAAATCCGATTTGGTAGAGCTTATCAAGTATGAATTCATGTCGTAAACAATCAAAGGCGCGCGACAGATCGAAGAAAACCCCATAACATGATCCCCATCATCTAGGCACATATGTATAAAATTCACGAAATCAGAGCAGGCAGTCTGGGTAGATCTACCCTCCCTGAATCCATGTTGTTGGCTTGACAAAACGGAAAACTTCTTCAGATACTCATACATCCTCTGATAAACTATTTTCTCAAATATTTTGGATAGGGAGCTCAAAATTGAAATCGGCCGGTAGTTGACTATATCGTCCTCACGCCCTTTTTATGTACTGGAATAACTTTGGCAAGTTTGAAAACAGATGGAAAACACCCAGATTCAATTGAGAGGTTAAACAGGAAAGTTAAATGCTTGGCGATTAGCGGAGCCAATGATTTCAATATTTTTGTCGAAATGCCGTCGTGACCTGAACTATTTCCATTTTTTAAGTTTTTAATTACAGACAAAACGTCTTCTGTGACGACTGGAAAAAAAAGAAATTATTATTCATCAGTTTATGTCTCGTACAATTGACCGATAGGGCAGACCCGTAGAACTCACGTAGAGATCGCTCACTGATCTTCGAAAAATACTCGCCAAAAATTTCACAGATCCTCTCAGGGCAGGACAATACTTTACCATCGACCTGAAGGGATGTGATCTCATTTTTCACAGATTTGCGGTTTAATTCGTCATTTACACATTTCCACACGGTTTTATTTACATTCGCAGATTTGGCAAAGAGATTTCGGTGATATTCAAGTTTTGCAAATTTCAGCTGCAGATTATATTGATATTTCGCCCTTTTGTATTTCTCATTGGTCGTTACTGTGTTACAGTTGCGCACAAGCCAATGCAGATTACGTAATACTTCCCTAGATCTTATAATATGCGAATTTATCCATCTTGGATGTTGCCCAAGAGAACTTTTGTAGATCCTAATGGGACAGGCAGTTTCAACAGACGACCTAAGAATATCCACAAAACAACGAAACCCATCCTCAACCGACAGGCCATAGCAGGCACTCTCAAAGTCAACCTCTCGGACGAGGGAAAAAAGATAGTCTAAATTGCCCGGAGAAACCGATCGAGACAACTGAATCCCGGACGAGCACTCTAGGAACGAAGTACTTAGAGAACAATCAAGGATGACCGCCTTGTGGTCACTGATGAACGGTTCCTCAACAGAAACAAGAAATCTGTCAGAGGTTAAATTGGTAGCAATATAGTCCACCTTACTATTTGAAGTGATTCCACGCTTGTTAGTGAACGTTCTAGTAGGTTGACATGAGCCAAGATTTAGATTAAAACTTAGTAACAATTCTTCTAATAATTTTTTCTGATTATCATTAGAGAGAAGGTTGACGTTTAGATCACCACATAAAAATAATATATTCGAAATTTTAGCACAGTAGTGCAATACATATTCAAGAGTACGTATAAAAATCATCAAGTCACCAGATGGACGTCGATAAACACTAATTATGCAACAGATTATATCACCAATCTTCACTTTCAGTCCACACAATTCACAGTACATTTCCACCGAGAACTTATCAATGTTCAAAGAATGAGTTACATACCCAGATCGAGCATATAAAGCACATCCACCACATTCCCGTTCCAAGCGGCAGTCTCATAAATGGTACCCTATCCGGGCTGCACCAGTGCTCAGCAACGCTGATGAAATCAGGGCCAGCCAGCGTGAGGAAGACATCAATTCGATTTATTTTGTTTATTAAACTTTGGACATTTAGCTGCTAAATTCTCAACTTGGCTTCGGAAGCGACAGAATTTACCATGGACCTGTTATCACTTTCCATGGTTTTTGGTGCCCCAATCTCGGGATCGCAGAAAAAACTTATTTACCATAATTCCTTCTGGCCAAAAGGACGGCTCCATGACAAGGGACTCATACTGCAACGGCTTGCACCCCTTTTTCGTACGCCCCTGACTGGAAACGATTTCGCGATACCATGCATTACAGAAGATGTATGTGCTCTATGCTTATTTCTGTGTTCCGGAAGCTAACCTCTATCGGTGACCTTCAGCGATTCAGCGATTTCTGTTCACGTTCTGTTTCCACGTTCATATTCTGAAGAAATTAAACAGATCAATTTCTAAGAGTAACTTTTCTGAGTTAAATATCTGCGAGAAGTACGTGATCGTTCTCGGTAAGTGAATATTCCCTCCCAGGAATTGGAATTTTGGTGTTTTTCGGTTATCCATGTGAGGGCACGTTTTTATTTTTACTTTAGCTCGATTAACTTCAGGACAGAACTCCTTCTCGGTTTAATTTGTTGCTCTGATGTGATTTTACAATAATTCAGTTTATATTTGTCTAAAAGAAATCGAGAGGAGCCCTGTTATATATGTCTTTGTATTTTCTAATGCTCTCTTGTTCACTCTAATATAGCTCCTCCCTGGGGGTTAAATTGCATCTTATGACGAAGCCAAGAACATCACAGTTTGATCTTGAGATGAGTTATACCATAGGCTGTTGAGCTACGTCCTTTCACTGGATTAAGCACTGTTAATTTGAGCTTGTGGCATGGTCACCTTCTTCGACTGAGATGAGAATTGCATCGTATCAAGTAGCTGTCTGAATACGATAGAGAATTCGTGCAGAAACCATCTACATGCACTGATCCCCTGGCATAGAAGATCTTCGTGGGAATTCACCTTATATCTGGAAAATTGGAGGATGCGCTTGGAGGCTCGACAATTGTTAAGATAAGTCCCTAATGTGTGTTGTACTTGGGAGATTGGACATTTGACACAATTTTGTATTTTAATATTGTATCTTTTATTGTACTCATTATATTTGTCAAAAACCGAGGGGAGTTTTGTTGCTGGGATAATCAAGCCCACCCTGAGAAAATTAAGAGTAGAGTCTCATGCTCACCATCACTACTTAACGTGGCAATTAGCACGTTACACATTGGCGCTCAAACGTGGGACTCGAGGAACCTGGCAACAAATTAATCTCACTTATAACGACAAAACCAGTCTCTCATAGTATTTCGTTATCTACATTTATATATTTTGCTATTGCATGTGTTGATGTTATCTACCTTTCTGTTTACTATTATCACGTGCCTTAACTGTTATCATTTTGTGCTTTTTAACTCCAATTATTATCTTATATCTAAAAAAATTTTTGAAGTCATGAATCCGGACTCCTTAAAGAGTCATGAACTCTCTTATGAGGTTGCGATACGCTTGGGCAGGGATGACAGGAGAACCGTTGAATTTAATCGTAAGATTTTGAGAGGTCTTTTGGCACAAGCAGAGAGGGATGGAGGTCCTTCTGAGTATCGGAGTATTTTTTCTGTAGAGGATGACTTTCATGAGCTTTCTCTTTCGATTTCCGATTTAGAATCGAAGATATCTAAATTAACTCATAAGTCTGGCCTTGCCGATTTGGCCAAAATTGAGGATAGGTTATCTCACTGTGCTGGTCGCTTGAAACGCATTTCACTTGAGGACGATACCTTGGAGAGTCAAAAGCATGACCTTAGGCTTAAGATTATTGATTTAGAGGCAGATTTCCATGACCACAAGCTCTCGACTAAAACTGCTACCTCCGTTCTTTCGGATCCTGTCACTCTAACTTCTCACTCTTCCTCTTGTGTACAATCATCTAGTAGTAAAGTGCCTGTTTATAAATGGAACATCAAAAAAATTTTCTGGAAAAGAGCCACTCGTGCCATTTCTCGAACTTTTGGATACTTTAAAGATCTCTCGTGGCTGTTCTGATGAGGACTTATTTGCCTCGGCTTCAGATTTATTTGAGTCAGATGCCTGGACTTGGTGGCACAATCACTTCGTTAGAAAATCTTTCAGCACGTGGTCGGAAATGGTGGATGCGCTCAAGGATGCTTTTCTGCATACAAATTATGATCAGGTTCTACTCGATGAAATCAAATCGAGAAAGCAGCGTTCACGGGAAAGTGTTGGTGTTTTTATATCCTCGATGGAAGCCCAATTTTATCGTTTAAATGTTAAAATTCCTGAGGTAGAGATGGTTAGGATTATTAGATCGAATTTGCTACCGGACTGTGTGAGGGCATTGGTTTTGAGAGATATTGATACTCTGTCTGATCTGACCTCCTTGTGTAAAAGAGTGGAGGGTACTCTTGGGTTGAGCACCGTGAAGTCTCGTGAAGTTTCTCAGGTTAACTTGATTACATGCTGGAATTGCGACAAGACTGGACATAAATATTCATCATGCGTGAGGCGTCGGAATATATTTTGTTATGGCTGTGGAGCCAAAAATCTCATAAAATCGAGGTGCCCTAAGTGTTCAAAAACGCAGATGCTGGTCACGTTATGGCAGAGGGCGTGATTCCGCATTTAGACCCTGCCAGAAGTCCAGGTCCAAGCGGCACAACATTGTAGGTACATTTGACCGTGAGGATTTTGATGATTGGTTGCTGAAAGTCAAAGCCTTCTGTTCAACTGAGAAAACACATCCCTTAATTCCCAGCCAGAGCCTCTTACTCATTCTGTGTGTCCCTTGATAGAGAGAGTTTTTGATGATAATAGACCTTATCTTAGAGTGAAGATTTCTTCTGAAAGTATCTTAGCGTTATTGGATAGCGGTAGTAATGTGTCGATTATTGGTTCACCGTCGTTGTTTTTGCTGAAGAAGTTGAATTTACCTTTGAATTATGATGTTTCCTTACATGTCACCACCGCTGATGGAACTTTGCAGAGTACTCTGGGTTATGTTACTCTGAGTATTGAATTGGATGGTGTCTCGAGACCTGTTAGGGTGTTAGTTATTCCTTCCATTTCTCAGGAAATGATTCTTGGGATGGATTTTATTCAGACTTTCAACCTTAGTCTGAACTTCACTGATTCCTCTTATAATTCTTCAGTGCTAAATTCATCTGCTGTTCATGTGATTAGACCTGCTGATGCCTTGACTCCGGCTCAGAGATGTAACTTGGAGGAAGTCATTGATCAATTTCGAATACTTGGACCGAAGGATAAAATAGGTAGAACTCACCTGCTATGCAGTCTGTCCTCAATAGACGGATAGACGAGATGCTAGAACTCGATATCATTGCGCCTGTTACCACTGTTTCTCCTTGGTCGTCTCCTCTTTGGTTGGTGGGTAAGAAGGATGGATCATATAGAGTTTGCTTTGATGGCAGAAAGCTGAATTCTGTTACCCTCCTGATTCATATCCTATGCCTTTGATTGAAACTATAATTAGTAAGGTAAGCAATGCCTCCTTTTTGTCCTCAGTGGATCTGAAGTCTGCTTTCTTTCAAATTCCTCTTGATGATGAGTCCAAGTTGAAGACTACATTTGCTGTTCAAGGTCGTGGTCTCTTTTGTTTTAACGTTCTTCCTTTTGGTCTGAATAATGCCTCCCAGGCTATGTGTCGTCTCATGGACATGGTCATAGGTTCATCACTGGAACCGTATGTGTTTTATTATCTGGATGATGTAATTATTGTCACCCCTGATTTCGAGACCCATGTTAGAGTGTTGAAAGATCTTGCCAACCGTCTTAGAGAAGCCAACCTTACTGTCAACTTTTGAAAATGTCAGTTCTGTCGTCCCTCACTCAAATTCCTGGGATTTTTGGTGGATGAGCATGGTCTAAGAACGGACCCTGATAAGGTTAGATCCATTTTGGAATATCCTGTCCCCACTAACACCACTCAGATTAGGCGATTAATTGGTCTCATTGGATATTATAGGCGATTTCTGAAGGATTTTTCTAGTGTCTGTTCTCCTATTTTGGACCTTTTGAAGGTTCGTAGGAAGGGACAACCTGTGCAATGGACAGATGATGCTAACACTGCCTTCATAAAGATAAAGCAGTTGCTCACCACGACTCCCATTTTGGCCAGTCCGGATTTCTCCAAGCGCTTTATTCTTGCTTGTGATGCCTCAGATGTTGGTGTGGGAAGTGTACTCTTTCAGGAAACCGATGGAGTTGAACATCCTATAGCATATTTCAGCAAATCCTTGTCAAAGTCTCAGCGAAACTACACCACGACAGAGAAGGAGCTTCTCGCCGTTCTACTTTCTATCGATCGATTTCGCCCTTACATTGAGGGAACTGAGTTCACGGTGATAACAGACCACTCTTCCTTGCAGTGGCTACATTCAATGAAAAATCCCTCTCCCAGAATTGCTAGGTGGATGGTTCGATTATCTTGCCATCGCTTTAAGATAGTCCATCGGAGTGGCTCCTGAATACAGTTGCTGATTCCTTGTCGCGAATCCCTGAGGTGGCTGTTCTTGATCTTGGTACCTTGAAAACAGATAGTTGGTATCGTGACATGTGTGACAGAGTTGGAAGGAACCCTGAGTCCTTTCCTGATTTTAGGGTCTCTGAGGGTGTTTTATACAAGCATATTATGTGTAGGTCCAGGTTCTCGGATAACTCTCCGGAATGGAAAATTGTGGTTCCGACGGCGAACAGATTGGAGCTTTTAAAGAAATATCATGACGATCCCTTGGCTGGACATTTTGGTGTTTTTAAGACCCTCTCTAGATTGTCTCAATTGTACTATTGGCCTAAGATGAGAAACTCCGTGAAAGCTTACGTTCGTAGATGTGGGGTGTGTGCTTCCTGTAAGTCTGATAATTTGCCGCAAGCTGGTTTGACGGGAAATTACCGAAACATCAATCATCCTTTTCAACTGATATCTGCGGATTTAATAGGTCCATATCCTAGGTCAAAGAGTGGGAACCAGTATGTTCTCGTGGTTACGGATTGGTTTACGAAATTTGTCTTGGTGCATCCTATGGCTTGAGCTACCGCTAGGGCTGTTGCCAGCTTTGTTGAGAATCAGGTTTTCCTTATCTTTGGGGTTCCTCAGATAGTAGTGGTGGACAATGGAGCTCAGTTTGTTTCTGGGGAGTTCAAGAGCTTGATCGAGAGGTATAAAGTACAGAAAATATGGTACAATGCGAGGTATTTTCCTCAAATAAATCCTACTGAGCGAGTAAACAAAACGATAACAACTGCCATAAGATCCTTTATAGATGAGAATCATAACACCTGGGACCAAAACATTCACCAGATTGCTCAGGCTATTAGGTTGGCCAAACATGAGGTTACTGGTTATTCCCTTCTTACTTGTGTTTTCATAGAAACGTCCCTACAGATGGCGCATTTTTGGATTGATTTCAGATAATGCTCGCAATCTGGTTGAAGTGGAGAACAAGCTTTTCGATCCATCTCTGCAGCTCAAAGAACTTCCGGAGATTTACAACACTGTCCAACATAGATTGTTAGATGCATATAAGAAAAATGCATGTCGATATAATCTAAGGAAGCGTGACGTTCGTTTTGCGGTAGGTGATAGGGTTTGGAAAAAGAACTTTGTCCTTTCGGATGCCTCCAACAAGTTTTCTGCGAAACTGGCTCCTAAGTATGTTCCTGTATTGTTGATAAAGTGGTGTCTCCATTGGTCTATGGCCTGAAGGATCAGAACGGACACAAGTTGGGCAACTTTCATGTCAAACATCTTAAGCAGGACCTAACTCGTCGGGAGTCCACCAGCTCTGGCGGGGATGATCATGAGTAGCACGATTATGACCTTTGCCTCCTTAAACTCTTTCTTTCTGGTGCACCCCTTTTCGATTGGCAGTTGTTGCTTGCATTATCTTGTGTTTTTGTGGTTTAGCCATGTTTGGTTTGACCCTGTGGAGGTTCCTTTTGGCCTTTGGTGCTTGTATTTTCTTCAAATCTCGCAGGTTACGAATCTTCTTTGCGAGTGTTGCCATTGATCTGTCTGGAGTACATTGCGGATATGCAGCTGATAAGCCCTCTTTGGTGTAACCGCCGGTGTATTTTGGAGTTGTTTTTTAATTTGACGTCGAGTGACACTCTGACGTTTTCTTGTGTACCGGATTGAAAGAATTGAGGCTTACCTTATTTTGTCGTAGATATCTTGTCTGATCTTATCATACATATCTTGTCTTATCTTGCCGCGGATATCTTACCTTACCTTATATCGCATATCTTACCTTGTCTTACCGTGGGTATCTTGCCTTGTTTTATCGCGTGCATCTTGCCTTACCGCGAGGTACATATTTTACCTTATCGTGCACATCTTGCCTTACCTTATCGTACATACCTTACCTTACCTTATCGTATATATATCTTACCTTACCTTATCGTACATATCTTGGTTTGCCTTGTCGTATGTATCTTTCCTATGATTCCTTATCTCGATTTTGTCTCTGTAAGCTTATGCTTGCTGGCGCCCAATAAATTAAGCTGTGGTACCCTGGTGACGGAGGGGTGTTTTGGATCCGCCATAGGCCTGGGAATGTGACCGTTGAACATCTGACGTGTTGATAACTATATATATATCTGATTTGACGTTTATCGATTTTGACATTTCCCGATTTTGACGTTAGTTTTTATCTTTTCTATATACCTACTTGTGTCTCTATGTATCCCGCTAGACTCGCGAAGAGTGTGACCTGTCGCTGGTCGTGCATCAAGCCGTAGCTTTTTGCCCACGAGGACCTTTGACTTTTACCCAATGTTGTCTTTTATTACGGATTTTGACATTTCCCAATTTTGACGCTACCGATTCGGACATCACCACTCTAGGATGTGATGGGGTCGTGGAGGATGCGACCTTAGTTAAAAAGTCCTTCTTGTCCAGCACCTTGTTCGAGACCTTCGATTCGGGTTTTGAAGAAGTTTCTCTTTTAGTTATAAAAAGGTAAAGAAAATCATAAAAATCTCGGCCCATTATTTAATATCCTTTGTTGAATCGGTTTATGTTTTATTTTATTTTTCTTTTTCCCTTATATCTAAGCTGGACATGTCGGTACCTATTTGCCTTCAGCAGATAGGTATCTTTCACCTTTTTGTTGTGAAAACACCTTGGGGCGTTCTCTCTCGTCGAATCCCTTGCCTTGGCGTATCTTGGTATCTGGCCACCCTCAGTGACCACATATCTCATGACATTTGTTTAGTTTGACTTATATTTCGGGATTTTTAATTGGAAAATTTCTCATTCTAAAAATTTTCTTTCCTGGGAGAGAGGTGTGTGCAACGGCTTGCACCCCTTTTCGTACGCCCCTGACTGGAAACGATTTCGCGATACCATGCATTACAGAAGATGTATGTGCTCTATGCTTATTTCTGTGTTCCGGAAGCTAACCTCTATCGGTGACCTTCAGCGATTCAGCGATTTCTGTTCACGTTCTGTTTCCACGTTCATATTCTGAAGAAATTAAACAGATCAATTTCTAAGAGTAACTTTTCTGAGTTAAATATCTGCGAGAAGTACGTGATCGTTCTCGGTAAGTGAATATTCCCTCCCAGGAATTGGAATTTTGGTGTTTTTCGGTTATCCATGTGAGGAGGCACGTTTTTATTTTACTTTAGCTCGATTAACTTCAGGACAGAACTCCTTCTCGGTTTAATTTGTTGCTCTGATGTGATTTTACAATAATTCAGTTTATATTTGTCTAAAAGAAATCGAGAGGAGCCCTGTTATATATGTCTTTGTATTTTCTAATGCTCTCTTGTTCACTCTAATATAGCTCCTCCCTGGGGGTTAAATTGCATCTTATGACGAAGCCAAGAACACCACAGTTTGATCTTGAGATGAGTTATACCATAGGCTGTTGAGCTACGTCCTTTCACTGGATTAAGCACTGTTAATTTGAGCTTGTGGCATGGTCACCTTCTTCGACTGAGATGAGAATTGCATCGTATCAAGTAGCTGTCTGAATACGATAGAGAATTCGTGCAGAAACCATCTACATGCACTGATCCCTTGGCATAGAAGATCTTCGTGGAATTCACCTTATATCTGGAAAATTGGAGGATGCGCTTGGAGGCTCGACAATTGTTAAGATAAGTCCCTAATGTGTGTTGTACTTGGGAGATTGGACATTTGACACAATTTTGTAATTTAATATTGTATCTGGTAGTGGAGTCCACTTCTGTCAACGCCTTCAAGAATGGACTGGACGAATGGAGGTCGCATTGAAATTATTCTTATTTCTTTCATTCGGGATTCTTATGTTTGTTTTATATTCAATTCTACTGGTGTTCATTTTCGTGTTTATTTTTATTTGTGGGTTTATAGGATTAGCCTCAACCCTTGTACAAGGTTAAATAAATAATAAATAAATAAATCTTTTTATTGTACTCATTATATTTGTCAAAAACCGAGGGGAGTTTTGTTGCTGGGATAATCAAGCCCACCCTGAGAAAATTAAGAGTAGAGTCTCATGCTCACCATCACTACTTAACGTGGCAATTAGCACGTTACAATACTCACTTGGAAAAGATAGCCGGAACGAGGAATATATATCCGGTTTCTTAGAATTCAACTTCTAAATCAGAAATACTATCGCCAATAAAACTTTTAAGATCACCCACAGTCGAGGTAGGACTAAGCCTCGATACGTGAACATGAGACAATCTTTTTTTAGGCACAACTGACAGAGCTGTCGAATTCGATGAACCAAAAATTGGTTTGCGCTGAGGTTTTGCATTGGCTGGTTCAGTATTTCCATTTTTAGATGTGTCCTTAGATCTTAATTTTCTTTTATTTTTCACAATCTTCCACTCATCAGTTCGATCCACAGTTGTAAAGGATGCATTTCCTGCGACAATATTCGCATGCGAAAGTAGTTCACACTTATCCGGGACAGCTGTAGATAATTCACCTGTCGGAATCGAAACATCCTGAGGTGAGCATATTAAAGGTTCGCCCGGTCTTTGACCACCATCATCTGGGAATCCCGCTGAGTTGATAAGATAAGCGTGTCACTGTTTTTGTCATGTCTCAACATCTGAATTTCTTCGATAAGCGAAGACATTTGTTTGTTTTGAATTGAAATAATATTTTTCAATTCAAAAATTTGAGAATGCAATGGTGTAATTAATTCATTCACAATTTTGTGGAGTGTAGTGAAAAGTAAATCCTCACCCACTGTTTGAGTGCACTGAGGTATAGTTGCTCCAAAAGTAGAATTGGGACCATCACAATTGCCACAAGCCCACTTTGTAATAAGTTCATTTTCCCGCATTTCATTGATACTCTCGATTGATATATCACGACATTTTATGTGGAAATTATTTTCGCACTTATAGCATTTAATAGAATCATCATATCGACTTATTTTGGAAGAACACTGAAAGCAAGCCAGTCCACGCAAGAGCGACATGTTGAATGAAAGTCACAGAGTATATTTCTATCTATGAATTCACATCACATCAACTATAAATCTCTATGAGGGTGGTTTTAATTTTATGACAAGTTGTCATGAGTGAATATTGAGCCGAAAATGAAACTAATTCTGTGGGTTCATTTTTATGACAAACATGTCTAAAATACTGGTGTGTGTAGTTGTCATATTTTGAATGGAAATGTCATTATGAATTTTGCGACAAGAGGACTATTTTTTTCTCAAATGTCTGTAATTTCTGAATATCGAGCTGAAAATGATCGCCATCGGTTGGATTTGACTCGTGATGAAGAAACGGTGGTCCAATTTGAAAATGTTTAGCTGAATATTCTCTATCTTCCGAAACAGATGAGATAGCGATTCCATATTAATAGAATTAGTTTATTATCCAAATATAAGTCAAGTTAGATATTGGGCCAGACCGGTCCGATAGGTCAGCAATTATGAATCCGAAATTCGGTTATAATTGATGACACTCAACTATAACAACTTATATATGGTATAGAAATGTGGAAAGAATGCCAGATCGAAGAATTTGCTGAACTGTAAATTCACTCAACTTTTAAGATATATGTTTATTGATTCTTTCACACTCATTGTGCTGGCTGATTTTGAATCGCACTCTTTTTAAGTCTGAGAAAAGACTTTAGAACAAGCGCGTAAAAGTACCTGATCTCACGTCAGTGCTTTCCACATTTTTTCAGTAATGTGTTCTCGCTTATAAAATAATTGGTCCTCGATTATTAATTCAACTTTATGCATTGATTAGGAACAGCCATTCAGATTCAGATCGACGAATAAGATTAACTAGTACCAGAATGTAATTTGAATGCATGCCTTTCACAAAACAAATGAAACGGCTTTTGAGTTTTCCCAGCCTCGAAATCATAATTTTAGATATGTCGATGAAGCTGAAGAGTTCTCATTTCAATCAAACAACATTACATAAAATAGTTCCCACTAAAGTGCTTAGTGCTTAGTGCTCAAAATATTCAATTACTTTTGCAAAAGTGCTCGGTAATCCGGAGCCTTCTGTCGAAAGCGGTGCTTAGAACTCGAGACTCGAAGCCTTTTTTCGAATGCTTAGGGCTTAGTGCTCGAAGCACTTTTTTCGGTGCTTAGCACAGCTCTGGTTCCTTCAATATATTTGTTTACCCTGAAAATGCTTTAAATGACCTGAGCGGCCGAATATCCTGTTGGTCAACAGATGTATCTGTTCAATGAGTAACAAAGGGATCGAACAAAATTCTTTTGTTACATTTCAACCTTGTGCATTCCTCAATAACCGACCACTCAAGCAATTATCTTCTAGGAAATATTGTTTATGGTTAACAAATATATCTGTTCAATGAATTATACAAGGGATCGAACAATATCTGTGAATGTGTATGGTTTACAATTGATAGAAAAAGAAAATCAATCATTTTATACAGTATCACCTTTAAGACTGACACAACAACATTGTGTGCAAAAACATGTGAATTTACTATTGGTTCAAGATAAATATTTTTCAAATTTGAGCGAGTATGATGTTGAATGATTGTTTGGGCTATTACCATCATCTATTGTGGATGTAATGTTTTCCGACGTTTCGATAGACATCTTCTATCTTTATCAAGGAGAAAAGTAAGAAACCTTTTGAAAATTATCAATTTTCAAAAAGTCAATTGACAGAAGTCATGAAAGAAAAATGAACGATGATATATACTCATTTGTGATATGATGATCTTTTTAAGTTCGATCGAACTATCGGCGTCCAAACTTCTGGCAGATCTATAGATGGAGCACTTATGGAATCAGGTGTTATTTTCATAAATGCTGCTTCTTTGATTTTCTCCTTGCAAGTTTTTCTTCTTTGGATATTATTGATGCTTCATCCCACTTTATACGATGATTCTCATTTACAGCATGTTGGACCAACCTGGATTTGTCGCTGTCTAGTACTCGTAGAAGCTCCAAAACAATAATTCAAAATACTGATTCAATATTCAATGTGATGCGTCTGAATTTGCCCGAAACAATTACAATTGAAATATTGAAGAAATTTTGCGTATATAAGTGGAATCAAATAATCATGGATGCCAGAACCTATGCAAAGAAAACAACTTCATTTGAGTATCCTCTCTTTTCTTCAAGATTTATCACTAGTCGTAAAGCTCAAACCATATTCTATGTAAACAAGACTGGAGTAATGAATATGATGAGGATGAATTATGTATATGGCGAAATTATTATCATATTAAAGAGTTTAATTTATTTTTGTGTAAGATTTGTTTTAAAATTTTTCTAAAAGAATTGAAAAGGAGAAGGTTGATTCAAAATTGTTCAGCATTCGCGATCATTCCCATTAATACATTAGCCGACACATTCTATATAACTTGTATAGAAATAGAAAATATTGGTTCAACGCAGAATTTGATGGAGTTCTTTTTGATATATACGATAAGAATTCATGTTGTGATAGATTACATGATTTAGTGCCTAATAATGTTTTTAATTTTAAAGCACATTTCAAAAGATTTATAGACTCAGAAGATGAACATAGTGACATAGATTGTTAGAATTGATAAAAATGTTGATGTACATTCCAAATAGATATGTAGATTCTGGAGATGTTAATAGTGATATAGATTAATTGAATTGTTAACAAAAAAGAATGTCAATGTAATGAAATTGTGAATAAACATGTTACGTTGAATTGTTTTTCATTTTTTATTTCTCATACTGATACAATATACAAGCATATCTACAAGAACCATAAGATTCACAAATTCGACAAGCCAGTCCATCCACTTGATCTGCACTTAGATCCACGCCAATGCACTTGAGAGGGCAGCAATATCTTAATCCGTCAATGATGTTGAAACTTCTTTCCTCAGTCATTTTGTTGCACAGTTTAGTATCACTTTCCATGCAGATTAGTCCACAAATGAGACATTTCACATGTTCTTTATTAAATAAAAATTTGCCACACACAAAACATTATTCAGATTTCTCAGACTGTATAGAATTGTTAAAAATAAAAGTGTACTAGTTAGGTGAACTCCAATGGAAATGTATCTCACAATTAATTCATAGAGAGAACCTTCCATGGTGGCAGACACTTAATAAATAAGCTATAAAAGTGTGGATGTACTTTATTCTGAACTCATTAATATGCTAACGCTTAGAGAGGGAGGAGGTCTAGTTGATACACTCATTAATAAGTTACCCATTGAACTACATCTACCCGGCGGCTACAAATTCTGCAGACCTGGTACAAAGTTGGAAAAACGTCTAGAGGAGGGTGATAGAGGTATCAACCCGCTTGATGAGAGTTGTAGGGAACACGATATATTTTATTCGCAACAAAAGGATTTGGCGGAAAGACATAAAGCAGATAAAATTTTAGAGGATAGGGCTTGGCAACGTGTAAAATCAAGAAACGCTTCGGTTGGTGTAAAAACTGTCGCACTCATAGTTGCAGGTGCCATGAAAGCAAAACGCAAGTTGGGAATGGGTTTCAAAGTGAAAAAGACGTTCAAGAGAAGCTTAATAGTTCCTTTAACAAAGGCGTTGCGCAAGTCAACTAATAGTGATGATGTAAAAAAGTCATCATTAATAGCATTAAAAGCTGCCCGAGCTGCTATCAAAAAAGCTGGTGGTAGGAAGAACATCAGATTACCTCGAATTATTCCATTCAAGTCTGGTGGCATATTGCCTTTGATACCAATTCTTGCTGGTTTGAGCACTTTGGGTAGCTTACTTGGTGGTGGAAGTGCTGTTGTCAAGACCTTTATCGATGCCAAAAACGCAACAAAAAAGTTGGCTGAACATCAGCGTCACAACAGGGCGATGGAAGCGGTAGGGCATGGTCACTATATGAAAAAATATAAGAAAGGTTGTGGACTCTTTGTTAAAAAACAAAAAAACGAATTGCGAAGCTACTCAATAGAGCATTATTCGACCATGAGTTGGTTGATTATGCGAAAAAATTGAAAATTCCAAACTTTCGAGGTGTATTCATGCGTGATGATTCATTAAGAAGACATGCTAGGCTGAAGAAATGTGGCATCATCAACTTAGATTCTTCAGATGGACCTGGAACACATTGGGTAGCCTATAGCAAAAAAAGGGACGAGGCGGAGTATTTTGATTCGTTTGGAGATCTGAAAGAATCTGAAGAATTGGTTAAATATTTGGCTGGTTGTGATATAATCTACAACAGAAATGTATATCAGACATATAATACATCCAATTGTGGTAAATTATGTTTGCAAGTTTTGTTGAGTAAAAATTAATAAACCATAAATAGAATTATTCTGATAATCAATCATCAGTCATGTCGACAGTATTCACATTGAAAGGACGTAGTTCGACACTATCAGCAGATTTTGTGCCTCCAATCGAACTAGATCCCAATCATCAGTATGGTATTGCTTTAATTGGTTTTTATTCATACAATACTATACCAAACATTGAAGAAAATACGTATTTATATTATTCAGAAACATCTGCAGAAGGAGTGGACGAAAAAAAGCTCGAGGTACCTAGTGGAACATACGAAATTTCCGATATTGAAAATAATCTTGGAAAATACCTGATTGCAGAGAACGAGAGGAGCGATAGAGATAAAATCTATTACTTTAGACCAAATAATACCACGTTGAAGTGTGAACTTTTCCATCGGTCGATATCTATTGATTTTACCAAAAGCATTGTACTTGGTAAGCTTTTGGGCTTTTCACCAAAAAATTTTGTAGCAGGTGTTGAACATCAGTGTGATTTGCCTGTGAATATAGTTCCAGTACGCTATATTCATATAAATTGTAGTATTGCTCACGGATCATTTTACAACAATAAAATTTGTCACACCATCTATGAGTTTTCAGTTGGCGTTGATCCAGGATATGCTATAGATATAACACCACAACACTTGATTTATCTGCCTGAGAGTAACAACGGCACAATTGATAATATCACTTTGACTATACTAGATCAAGATTTCAACATTGTGAATTTTCGAGGTGATGAAATTATAGTTCGACTAGAACTGAGGAAATGATCTTGATTTTCCCTCAACAACAACCATTTCAACACAATAAATATGTAGACAAGTCTGGGGAAAACGCATTAGTACAACAACTACTATTACGAGATTATCCCCGAGAAATAAAAGATTACTACAATCGCTCGGCTATGTTGTCAGACCGCACGTTTGACATTTATCGATCGGTAGATAAAGATGATTCAATCGTTGCAAAATGCAATACGTATATCCCTCAAACATTTGCTCAACATGTTTAATGATTATCCAAAAGCAATATGTGGTTAACAGCTCATTAGGTTAATTAGGGCTCGAAACGATAGCAATTCCATGATAATCACAGCAGGTGCAGGAGAGCAGCCAGGAGTGACAAAAGGAGAAATAACGATAAGTGATATAGAGCTTAGAGTTAAACATGTGTATCCAAATGATGAGATCAAACTCAATCTACTTTCCATGATAAAAAGTGATAAACCCATTTTACTTCCCTTTCGGAAATGGTAAATCCATCAGCTTCCAGTTCTTACTGTTGGAGCTACTCAAGAATTGTGGAGCATTAAAACGGGCACAGTTGTGGAATGTCCTCGTTATGTTATATAGCTGCTTTCACTATGATCGAAAAGACAACCCAACTAAAGATCCAAATTACTTTGAAAATGTCGACATTTCAGATATACGTGTATTACTCAATGGTGAATATTATCCTCAAGAAAGGTTGCGACTAAATTTCAACCCAAATGACTATAGTGAAGCTCATTATAATTATTGCGAATTTGCAAACACTTATACTGGTAGAACAGGAAATACTGCAGTCCTAGATTACGGTGAATACAAGGCAAGATTTCTATTTGTCATTAATTGCTCTAAGCGTGACGTTAAATTGGAGATTGAAGCGAGAAAAGGTTTTCCCGCCAACACCAGTGTGTACTGCATCATTGTTCATGACAACGTCATCGAGTACCACCCACTAAGCGACATTATAAGAAAATTAACAAACTTTTGAGGATTCAGTTCAGTTGGAGCAGTCACACGGTAACAACAAGATGAAATTGGCAGTAGTAGATTTTCACGGTTTCACAATTAATGGTAGCTTTCAACCAAAAGAGCTGTGTGTGAATAATGGACATCAAATTGCGCATTTTTTAGTGCAACCTGAAGTAAAATTCTCATCCTTATCGATGCAAGATCAGAAGGTAGTAAGATGGCTGGAAAATGCTTTTCATGGAATAAAATATAATCTTGGTTGTGGTGTGGAACTCAGTGATGTTGGTGATATTCTTAGGAGATTACTCTCAGATGTTGACATAGTTTATGTAAAGGGTAGTGAAAAAAAGGAATATTTATTGAGGATTGGACTGTCCTAGTGGTTGTTGAAAATCCAACGCACTTTTATCCTTACTTCTTCATCCTAATGGTCTTAAATTCGAAAATGTTTACATATTCTCGAAAAGTTTATATCAACCCAAATATCAGCTACTCGAAGAAGTGTTTAACGGTGTTCATGGTATAGGTTATCACAGTTTTAGAGAAAATGATGAAATCATAGATACTTCAGACGCTAAAGAAAATTCCATATTCATATTTGACGATATATGTAACAGCAAGCAAGACAAAATCAGGTCATACTACTCTATGGGTAGACATAAAAAAATTGATGTTGCTTTTCTATGTCAGACATATGTGTCAATAAATAAACATTTGATTAGAGACAATGCAAATATAATTGTTGTATTCAGAAGTGATGATGTGAATTTGCGCCACATTTTCAACGAACACATATCCCCCGATATGAGTTATGAAAAATATAAAGAAATTTGTTCCGTATGCTGGAGCGATGATAATTATGGATTTTTAATGATAGTTTTCAACTTGAACAATGGTCGTTATTGATATGGTTTCGATAAATTCATAAGCACAAAGGAAAATTAACCAGTTTATAAGTACCATGTCGGGTGGCAAATCAACACAACATCGCAAACTCAAACTTAGACGACTCATCAATAATGTTAGAAGAAAATATTTAGCATTTAAATTGGGTCGTTCTGAAGGAGATGAATCTATTAATCGAATTATTTCACCCATTACAAATCGTCTAGATAAGATGACACAGCATTTGAAACAGGAACCATTGTTAGCAACCAAAATCATCCATTGTTGTTGTGAAACATCGCCTGCTGAAGTAATTGAAGAAAAAAAAGTTGATCCTTTACGAATCCACAGTAAAACATTCAAAAAAGAGATTGACTCTTCTTCCTCGAATGCACCGCCATCATTTGTGGAAGAAATTGAAAATTATGGTAATTATAAAGATTCCAACATTCTCGAAGAATCTTTTGACGCATATCCGAAAAATGCTCAACGCTTCATTCGACAATCGCTTAATAGAGAGCCACAAATTGATTTCACATATGGTCCTAGATATAAACACCGAACATCTACTTGGAGCTTGGTTGGTAGCTCACTAAATTTCGATTTACAATGCGGTAATATTATTGTTGATGATAAATTGCATTTTCCTGGCATCGATGGTCTCATGAAATTGTTATTCAACAAGGAACCAGAAAGATTCACACGAGAAGACGAGGAGAATTATAAGCAGATATCAAACACCAATAACTTATATAGAAGGGAGTTCAATCCATCGAAACAAATTAAGGCATATATTGGCCATAAATATAAATATATCATAAAGAAACTTGGTGGTGGAATGATGCGATACACCGACAAAGCGATAGAGTATAGATATTGGGACAACATTAATGAATTAGTTGATCGTTTGTGTTTATTGCATGCGTCAAAAGAAGCTGGTAATACCTCAAACGATAACGAAATCGAAGCAATTGTGGACGAGTTGCGTGAAGCAAGAGTTATACATTAGTTGACGTTGTTTGTTGCGAAATTCATTCTACCACCTACAATGGATAAATTTGGTCCGGTAGCATACCTTCGCCACATCTCATCAGCGAAAAGGTTGGGAGTTGATTATACTTTTCCATCATTGACCAATGAGGGTGATGATAATTTTGGTAATCGTAAGCTATGTAATGTGAAGAGACCAACTGAAAAAAGTGATGTGGTGACTAAGGAAGTCCTAGATATGGAATTGTTCAATCTTACCAAAAAGCTCAATGATTTTGGAAGTAAATTAAAACAGCAGAGAGAGAAATTGGAACGCATGGGTGATGAATTGAAAAAAAAATTGTGAAGTAATTTCAAGTTTGGTATACGCAGAGTTGTCTACTTCAAACACACACACTCCCCAAGATCCGATCATTGAATTGTAAGATTGTGGAATTCGCACAAATGTCACAACCATCCAAAGAAATGATTCAAGTTATTAAGGAACTTCACCGTCCTGCGCGTAAAAATTTCACTCAACGAAGAACAATCATCGAAGGAATAGATGATCTCTGGCAAATGGATTTAGGTCAGCTTTATAGGCTCGCCACAAGCAATGATGGTTATAAATATTTTCTGGTCGTAATTGATTGCTTTTCGAAATTTTTATGGTGGACCGGTGAAAAGAAAAACAGGCAAGGAGGTGACTTTGGCTTTTCTCGATATTCTTGAACATAATGCAAGTCGAAAGTCCATCAATTTACAGTCTGATCAAGGAAAGGAATTCTTCAACAGACAAATTCAAGAACTAGTTAGAAAACATAACATTAATCATTAAAATACCTACAGCGATAAGAAAGCAGCAATAGTGGAACGAGGGATAAGAACGCTAAAAGAGGTGCTTTATAAGAAATTTAGTATGAGAGGAACTTATCGTTGGATTGACATACTTCAAGACGTTGTGAATGTGTATAATAATAAAATACATCGAACGATTGGAATAAAACCAAGTGATGTAAACAGAAAAAACGAGGGTGACATATATAAATTCGCATACAGCCACATAAAAATAGCAGCACCTCATAAATTTCAAACGGGCGATATTGTACGTATAAGTAAATTTAGACATGTTTTTACGAAAGGATATCTACCACAATGGACTACCGAACTATTTAAAATCATAAAAGTTCAATTGACCAACCCTGTAAGTTACCTAATTGAAGATTTAACAGGTAGACCTATAAGCGGAGCTTTCTACCAAGAAGAATTTCAAAAGACAAAGCAGCCTGATGTTTATTTGGTTGAAAGAGTATTGCGCAGGCGTGCAGACAAGGTTTTGGTGCGATGGTTGGGAATGAGTAAAGAACATGATTCCTGGTTTCAGTCAGAAAACAAACTTTGAACAACCATGCTATCGCCAATATATGAATCGGCGCTAAGTGAAAATGTAGATTCGAGTCCTGAATCATATAATTTTGAAGTTACAAATGGAAAGCACTACCTGTTAAACGGCCAGTTCCACCTGGAAATTGAATGTGGATTAGGGTCTGCTTCTCTATACATCTACTGTGGTATAAGTCCAGCGAGACAATTTACACCTGCTGTCAAGCTGTGATATCCTTTGATGATTGGGAATGGGAGTCATTTATGGAAATAATCGAAAATGGCTATCAACAAGAATGTGGAGCTACAGTTGTACGATGTTCTGGTGAATCTATGATTACTAGTGTCACAAAATGGGGAAGCTGCATATATTTCAGTGAAGCTGACTTGAATAAGATATCTCAATTGACTCAACTGATAATTATCAGTCGTCTTGAAATGTTGAAAAATCTCCGAATGACTTCGTATTACTTTAAATTTGTCGATACCATGAAAGAATTGATACGAAGCTCCAGCAAAAATAACAACAATCAAAATTCTGTTGAAGATTTCATAAATACTTTCTGTAGAATTAATCTATATGTTCAGAGTTATGCAATTTTAGAATGTACTTACTTTTATCGGAATAAAGTATTGAATGATGTAGATAATTAACATTGCGTCAATAAAAACTACTCTCGAAATTATTTTTCAATTATCCAACCCTTTCCAAAAATTCAATAGCACAACTACTTCACGTTAGTGCTTTCGATATTTCAGTCTTAAAATTAGTCCAACTGTAGTGACTTCACGTCAGTGCTTTCACATTACCACATTCAGCTTTTCAGAAACTGATTCAACGACAGTGCTTTCAATCAGATGAGTGTTGTTCAAATATGAGCTATTAGACCCACAAAATTTCCAAATATAGTAACAATGCCTGTGGTGCAGTGGATAGATCTCCAGGCGTTCACCCCGTTATTTCGGATTCGAATCCCACAGTTAGAATTTTTCCTAAACTTAAGATGACGCTGGTCGGTAATACAGATTTCATTCATACCCGGGACATCGACTAAGGGGGCTTGATCTAGAACCCGTTAGATGGCACGCCGGTCGGTAGGTTTTCTAACACACTGTGGGCATCAACAAAGGGGGTCATAGGTCAATCTTGGTCTAGAATGAACATAGTATATCTACTGTTTCTTCTGCATATCCACATTAACATCTTGCGAGTTCCATCTGAATAGCATGCTATTAGTTCGACCATGACCTGTTGTCAAACCATCAAGAACTGTACAAACATTTTTCTTGGAAGATCAAAACCCGGAATTTTCTGAAGGATCAGATATGAGATTTTTATTACATTTCATAAGAGTTCCACTCAATCTTCCTTAATTATTCGGTAATTTATCAGTTATGTTCATATTGAAGAACGTATTATACCAGAATGGTTTACGTGACTTCAATCTTGGAATTGTATTTTGTGGAATGTAAGAAATGATTGGAAATAAATTACGGAAAGAATGATATTCGCTCCAAGGATTGAGAGCTGCAGTCTGTCTGCGAATATGAGGAGGGACAATGTTGGACAAAACTAATAAATAATAAGTAAAAAGGATAACAACTCGACAGAAGGTACTTATTTAGGTACTAGCATTGTGTTGATAGCAGAAGTATAACAATATGAGTCTGCAGTATGAGTAATTATTATTGTTATCGACAGAGGTTTCGACGTAAAAACAGTATTCAATATGGCGTCTGCTCCAGAGTAACTCAAAGAGCATTGTGAATCTTTGTTAACGAATACCCGTATTTCATATTTTTGGTCACTTCTTCTTATAAAACAGCGTGCTATCGTTACTCTTTAACTTGCGTAAGGTAAAGTTTTCATATTTTCAAAATAGATTAACTGTCCAAATATCTCGGTCAAGTTGGTTATTGGGCCAAATCCGTCCAATTGTTCAGAAGATATGAGCATCTAGAATTTGGTTTCCTCTATATCTCCTTGAAATATCCATTGGATCAAGTTGAAACTTGAAAGATATTTGAATTAGGTAAAACAAATAGGCTTTCAAAATTTTGAAGAAATCGACATTCTAAAAAATTTCCAAAAAATTCCACAAAAAAAAGTTTCTGAACTTTGAACCTCAAAAAACATTCGACATATTCAAACGAGAAAATTTTGCATGTATGGTCGTTACTAATACCTTTCATATTCTCAAGTTTGATTGTGGTCGTTATCTTCCATCAGAAGATTTAATCATTATTTCATTTCCTTTCACAGGCAAGCAATCAGAGAAATGAAAGCTAATGTTGATTAATTACGTTGATATTTACGTTCCGTGTCGACTGTTAACTCATTGAAACTTTGGGGCAGCAGTTGAAGACGAATCTATAGGAAATTTCCCATCTCCTGGCATTCCATATTCACCTCAAACTCATTAAAAAAACTTCTAGTGGATGGTCTGGAAATACAAATTTTTCGAAAAATGACAAAAGAAAAATATCAAAAAGTCCGTCAGAATTTTCAATTCTCGATGCTTTCACAGATACGTATTCGATTAGCATCGGCCAAACTTATTAATTCAGTTTCAGTCGATGGAAGATCAATCGAAATAATTTATGGTGAAATAATGTATGAAAAAAGCACTGACGTAAGTACAACGTTACGTCAATGAATTAAAACAACACACAGATACCTTAGTAAATGATATGCCTACTTTTGATTGGTTTTTAGTAGAAGAAAATTTAAGCTTCGAACGAAACGTAAGGAAAACTGTGAGTACTTATTTTTAATTTGATATATAGGTATTGTAATGATTTATCCGATAATTACATTTAATTGATTACCCCAGCTCATTCGGTTTCAACTGGGTCGTGAGCCTGATCACACAATTCACAAAGATGGAAAAGACGAACTCACAGTCGAACTTGTCACTCGTTTATTAACACAAGTATTTCCATTACAAATTGTATAAAACAGTTGATTTGGTACCTACCAGAATTAGTTAATAGATAAATATTTACGGATATACAAATTTGATGAGAAAATGGAGTTAATTTTCAAGGAAAAATATCAAATATACAAATAAATCCCAGATTTTTTTACTATATTTGCTTCCTTGTTACAATGGGGATCCAAGCTGATAAACAGACAAAGTCTTGGTTCCTTAAACTCAACGTCAACATCTTTGGCTCATTAATAGCCGGTTTCTGAAGTCAAAATAAACTCAGTTTATCTATTCGAGAAAGTTAAACGAGAGATAACTGTCGAATTGGGTTTCTGACTACCGCGCCGACAGATAAACTACACATACACTCCATTTATCTCAACTCGTCCCGATGACGGGTTATCTCGACGTTAACTAGTGAATGTTTACATGACAATTCCAAGATAACCTCAAAGTTATCTCTGAAAATTCGAAAATTCAAGTTCATATATAACTGAAACATGGAATTGACAAAAGAAATATTTTCAAGTCCCTCATCAGATGAAGAAATTCTGTAATTCATCAATAATACCTATAGCAATACCTCGACAGATAAGGATTCGCAGATCTCCGATGGAAATCATTCAGATGAAGAGTTTAGGTAAGTACTAACAGTAAACATTATTTATTTGTTTATGAAAGTGTCTTGGATGTTTCTATTAGAATTATTCTCGTAATATGATATTGATTCTTCAAATTTTTTTAGGCAAAGATACCGACTGAACAGTGGGATATTTATGTGATGAACTGAATCCAGTTTTATCCGAGACATCTCAGAGAAAAGTGGCATTATCTGTTTTGGAACAGGTGTACATTGCTCTACGATACTATGCCACAGGCACTTTTTAAATTGTTATAGGTGATGATATCAATGTTCAAAAATCAACGGTATCTAGAGTTATTTTCAATGTGAACAAGAAAATAGCCATACTATCTGAAAGATTTATATGTATGTCAAAAAATGATACCGAAATTCTAGAAACTGAGACAGGCTTCTATAACATAGCAGGCTTTCCAAATGTACTTGCTTGTATTGATTGAGTCAATACATGCTACTGTCGAAGGAAATGCATTCAGAAGATTAATAGCAATTCAATATTTCAGGTGAGTGGCAGGGTATCAAACAGGTATTCTCTTCAAATTTCTTAATTTTATTCGTATTTAAGCTTCTCATTTTGTGAAGTCATCTGAGATACAAATATTCAAATTGGTACAATGGTATGAAATTATTACCTTTATTAATGAGGAGAAATGCCATAATTAGTAGGAATAAATATATGTATATTTTATAGCAAAACGTGTGTGATAGCCGAGGGAATTCTTAACTGAAAGCTTGTTTTTGCAACTCAGATAACGTCACTTTGTGTGAGAGAGACGTCAGAACTTTCTATCTCTCTGCAAGATGTAAGAGAATACCTGTGTTTTTAATCAAGGGGTAAATGAGAGAACTTTTAATTTAAGTTATTTATTTTTCCTATAACTTTTTTTTCATCACTTCTAAACGCAATTTCGCCTCTTCTATTTCTATTAACTTCAAGGTAAGTTCTGCCTCCACCAACTGTTCCCTCTTTGTCAAATAGAATTCCTCTTTCTTGGCCTTCAGATATTCGAAATCAACTCAACATTTTTTTCTGTTAATAAGTCCTCATTGGCCTGCTTTGTATTTTTTCTTTTGATAATTGTGTTTGTTGTTATAATGAGGGCTTTTTTTTGTTGCAGTTAACCCTAATCGACTAGATGCTGGTCTTTTTTCACCTGGTCGCCTTCTAGGAGTTTCAGGAGTCGCCAGAGGACTATTATGTGAAGAGGGGTTCTTTCTGTGAGAGAATTACCTCCTCAGAGAAATTCAGTTCCATATCTGCAATGTATTTTAGTCGAATAAATACCTTTTGTATTATGGTTACCTGTTTGATTGGAATATCTCAAAAAGGTCCCTCCACCAGTTTTGTATCTTTCACACTGCAAATCGACAGAAATTATGAAAACAATAAAATCCTTCTTGCTTGTGTTTAACTATGTATTTGAAATTTGATTTTACCTACTTTGTCGTCGGCGAATTTTTTTTCGCTTTTTTCTTTATATTATCATATAAAGCACGCAGCTGTTTCTCGCTCCGCGAACCAGTGTCTCCAGCGGCGTTCGAATTTTACTCTATAATCTGAAAGTCTTGTTTTTTCAAATTCAAATTACTGGCATCCGTCTTTTTATTGTCGATAGTACCTATAAAATCTTTAGCAATGTCCAATAACAATATTTTTTCACGCTCAGAGAAATTTCTAGCCCTTTGTCGACTCATTTTGTTGCGTAATTGTTTTTTTCGTTTGTTTTTGAATTTGAATTCTCAATCTTCGACGTCAAAAGAACGTCACAGAATGTTGAATCCATCTCTTGCTTCTGTGTTCTGCTTTCGATACGATTTGTGAATACGAGTTTTTTCCATACAGGATTATAAGAGAATGATTATTTTATAGTTCTGATTAGTCTCTCTTTGAAATTATATTGAATGTTTAAAAATATGACTGGCTTGATTACAGTGACATCTATTATTGCTTCCATGAACTAACTATACTGTCGATACCGTGGAGTTATCCATTCGATAGCTAACCGAAGCATAAATTTGACATCAGAAACCCGTGCGGCGTTTATCGAGCCGATTAATATTAACCACAGTTAACGGCTGGATAACTATCTGACGTTTATCTCTCGAGTTCAGAAACCGGCCATTTTAGACAGGAAAAGTAGTGGAATATGGTATATTTACAGTTTGGAATTGCCAAAATTGAACTTCGAAGAAAAACTCCAAGCAGAAACTCCAAGGAAAAACCCGTATATAAAAATGTCTTTCAGTCGAGACCAGTAAAAACAATAAATTGAATGATAAGATGATTCCCCGAATCACATCCTCACAATATGTTGAAGGCATTTCCAAGAAAATAACTCTGAAACTTATCTTTAAACGTAACGAAACAAGAATATCAACAGTACCGCTGATGCGGAAAACGTTCTAATAACCTTCCCTTTATTTTAGTGTTTTCATTCTCTCAAAGTACGTAAAGAGAAATCAAAAATAAAGATCTAAGAAAATATCAATTCGACACATATTACCGATCGAAATCGTAACGAGACAAAGGTATCAAATCTTCCAGACATCTGACCCATACGGTGACATATCAGATGCGCTCGTACCAACATTTTGTCGCCTATTCATTTACTCACCGGTCTTGTCAATAAAATGAAAAAACCAGCGAATAAATTCGCGTGTAGAACGCTACAGTATGTTCATTCAACGTGGCGGCTGTACGGTATATGACTCTAGAACAAGCATGCAAAAACCACGGACCTTTCGTCAGCGCTTTTCTTAATTTTTCTATGATCATCTTTTATATTTTATACAGTCGCCACCGTAGTAAAACACAATTCGATATAACACCGATTTCCTTCACATCCCTGGAATACACTGGAAGATATCTATTTATCATCTTTTTCGACGATTTCGTACTTCAGATGTAAACGTTTACTCTTATCGATATATTCGCCAAATATGTTTTAAACATTATTCTAAATGAAGTCTCACACTTTGAATATACTGCTGAACGTTTTCTACTATGATAGATAAATTCCTAACTTCTCATATAATTATTTTTCAAGTTTTTAATCAAAAATATTATAACGTTCTCAATATCTTTCATACAGGAATACTGAGTGTTCAAAAATTTTTTTTGTTTGGTGTAATTCAGATAACCACGAATTTTCCGCTCAATTCTCACGTCGCTCATAGGCATGGTAAGTGATGCTGCATACACGAAATAGTTACGACAATAAGGGTTCTGTAACATGAGATCTGGACTACCTATTTTCTCGTTCGGTATATATGAAACAAAATCTGTTGAACTCGTTGAAGGTTGCTTGTTGCAGAACAATGTTACACATTCTTTTTTATGTGAATCAAAAATTTCATCAGAAAGAATTTCATTTGTGAATTTCATTCGATTTCTACCTTTGTGCTGGTTTACAAAAGTACTGTTTTGTCTAGAATCATCTTCCTTTACTATGTTTTCCTTGGAGATCGTCCCCGAAAATTCTTTTTCTTTCGTTTCAGTCTTACAAATAGAGCTAGATTGTTGATAAGTGTCTTCGAATGGACCTGAAGTTCTATGTAATTTTTCATTGTGAAATATCTGTTCGATTTTTTTATCACTATCCATTTTATACCTATTTTTATTTTGTTGAGGATTCAATTTACTTTTTTTCGAAGAATTATCGTACTGTTTTTCTGCGCTCTGATTCACAAGAAATTTTTCGATTTTGATGCAGTGTGGATCATTGGTCAATGCAGGAGCAGAATCATCATTAGATTTGCAACATATATTTTTCTCTTCTTTTTTGAGTGAATGCTTCCAAAGCACTTCTATTTCCTTCAGAGGGTAATAAGTCTTCGACATTTTTTTGGTGATGTCTAAGTCTAGATTGTGTGTCTCTTTTATTGCAATCTCTCCTACTCTCTCTTTTTTGTGGTCTTTCTTGTTTTCTGCTACTGATATGAGGTTGTTTATACCACTTGAAGATATCCTATTTCGAAGTAGAGATTCGTTCAGAGTAGGCAACATCATTGAAATAACCTGTATGTTCACATCTGGATAACTTATTTTAGGACTACTCAATTTTTTTCCCATACCTCTTGAATTCTTGTTCTCATTTGTGGAGTATGTAATATAAGTTTTAGAATTTTTCTTGTAAAACTGCACTTTGGATGAAGGCTTGAAATAATTTATTTTTGGTTTCCTTGATTGCATAAATATATCAGAATTCTCCCCAACTTGAATCCTTCCGGGCTCAGATGAAATTTCATTTGTAGGTATAGCAGATCGGCCAGCGTAGTTTTCTCCAGAATAAATAATAACATTTTTTCTATTTTCCAGTCTCAATCGATTGTTATTCGCTTGGCCTCCATTATCGACACTTCTTTGGATCCTGTCGATGTCAATATTTGATATGCTAGCTGATAAGCCAGTATCTCGAATCGGTGTTGTTATAGAGGCTTTGTCGTGGATAAACTTGGTGTTTGTATGATCATTATTCTCATTGGATAGGTTTTTTTTCATCCTTTCCTTCATCTCTATTGATATTCAATCCTTATGTAACTAAAATTTTGAATCTCCTCAAGATAAATCAGGCTGACAAATGTCAAATTTGATTTTATGTCATCGATGCTCGAATTTTTCGATTGCCGATCCTGGAATAAGCACAAAGGTATTCTCGCTTTTCTTTCGTATGATCTTCGCTACTTAGCCAACTGCAACATCACAGTTCCTGCCGTTTCCTCATAGCTTCTACAGAGATTCATGAGCTGTTGATCATAACATAATAGTGAATGACGTTAGTGCAAATCTTACCAAATATAATTGGTTTTATCTCCCAAGGTTGTTAGCAGTGTTGTATTCGACCATTTGGGTTAATTCGAGAATCAAAATCAGTACAATTAATAACTTATTGAACTATAATTCATAATGAGAAAATACAACTTCCACTATTTTAAATTACAGTGTTACCGCACCTACAAGTGTCAAAGTAAGGGATCACAGAGTATACCATAGAATAGTAACAAGCAGTTCCAGAGATAGATATTGACTTATTCAAGTATATCGTTATAAATTTGCGATAGCCGTAGTTAGCTTTAAATATCATGAAAAGTAAGCATCCTCAGGTTAGTTACCAGGATATTGTGATTCATTATTCTGTTTCATATTTTCTAGATCACTTGGAGTTATTTCTTCATTGTTATTACAAAGTCATAATCCACTCTGACGAATCCAATTATCACATTGAATGGCGCAATTCTCACAAGTTAGAAAAAAAACCTAGAAACACTCCAGCAAAGTAACTTCCCGAATTCTGAATGGGATCATTTCAATGGTATCCTGAAGAACTGCTCATATAGGGCCTCTAGGATTAACTAAAAACTGAGAGGTGAATGAGCTTTTCAAACCACAGAAAAGCATTCAAACCTCCCGACTTTGTCCTCTTCTCAGGCAAGCTTGATTCTAGGCTTTATAGCACTTTAAAAATGTCATTATAACTACACCAGGTATTAAATAAGTTCCGCCTAAGGCATTCAGATTTGTGGCATTGACATGTGAGGAATTTTTGTCCATCAAATCGATACTGTACATTAGAAATGGGGTTGAAAACATGGTATATACGAGAAATGACACCATGTTCTTGAACAGACAGACCTAAGCAAACTTTCTAGGTGAATGAGAAAGGGTGGAAATAGCTAGAAGGTGTCCTTTGGGGATATACTTTTTCATATTTTATGGAATTTGGTTGTTATAAACAATCTAATCAACCTGGGATATGCAAACGACTCGACCAAATTTGTGGAGATAGGAACTCTGAAATAGAACAGATAAAACTAGCATTGCGACGATTTCAGAATAAATGCAGTTGAAAAACTTTTACAGTTTGTTTTTTTAAATTATTTTCTGTATTTGGAACAAAATTACGTGAGTTCTGTAAAGCGGACAATGTAAGCTATGAGGTTGTTTTGACTGTCAGCGAGTTGATTCTCCCGCTCAGTTGAACTACTAACGTCATATTTGACTTCCTGTCGGGTGAATAACCTCTTTTGTTATCTTGAAGTGTCATGAGATGAGGTGTAGTCGATTTGAAATTTTTGGCCATTTTTTTCATATTCTAAGTCATCCGTGCTTATTAGTGGGATTCATATTCTAAATCGAATAATCGACTTTATTCCGAAATATTTTGACGTGAAGTCAAGAGCATTTGCCGGTTTGTTCTGAAGTATTATTTCGTAATCTGGAACAGTGTTTTACTGAAGAAATTGTCACAATGAATGGACAATCCTGTAAATTGAATTCCAAAAGCTGAGATATCGGTGTATATGAATCAGCTGCCAAATATTTCTGCCAAGCTTCATCGATCTAGAAAAATTAAAGAAACAACTGTAACTCGTTTTTTCAGATACTGTTCAATTTCTACACCGAATTATCCACTTCTTCGTGCTGTGAATCTTCGTTAGTAGGTTCGATATCTCATCACACATCACAGTCAACACCATAAGCGTCTTCTCATGTGTTAAAGATGAAAATAGAATAGAATAACTCATTCATCCTGATAGACATTTTACAATGTATAGGACATGTCAGTTATACCAAAATAATACACAACAATGAATAAAGAAGAAGGAAAATATAAAACAAACTTATTCTAAAGAATATTAAGATATTCTTCAACATTATAAAAACATTTCTTTTGCCAGAAGTTTTCACAACATTACGAAATTTCAATTTATTCAGTGATTTTATGTCGTTGGGCAGTTTATTGTACAATTTTATACATTGGTATATGGGCGATTTCATAAATTTGCTTACTTAATGGCCATAGCATTCATCCTTTTTCAATATGAACGCCCTGACAAGACATGTTCAGCTGATTTCTCTCTTTTATTCTGCAACGATTGTCTTTACCTCTATTTCAATTTAAATAAAAATCTTTCTGAATCGGAGTATTCTCCATTTCTATATAGCAATCTCAAAATGATTACACCTAAAACTGAAATTGGCACCAGAAAAATTCTATTTGACATATTCGTTGAAGGAACTTTGAATTTTTCAATCATACCTTTCTAGTGAGTCACAATCATTCTAGGATACTGTATAAAATCAAGATTTTTCATCATTAAACGTCTCCATATATTGAAAAAACGTAGAAATACTGTCAAATTGACACCTATAAGTGAAGATTGAAAAATCTTCAAATATTATCAGCTAATTCTATAAATTATTTAATTAAAAGCAAATTTTTAAATATTGCACAAATAATAATCTTAAACGTATTTGTTTCAACCTCAGTCAAATCTTTTCCAAGTGACAAATGCATCAGATGAATATTCTAGGATTTATCGTGGAAATCAAATTTCGGATGCTGGCACGGCAAAGAAGTTAATGAGAAGGAACGACAATTCCGATGAACCATCGCTCCAATGGTGCAAGCTAGCCAGAGATTGACGTATGATGTCCCAGATACTCAAGACCCCAAGTGCAACCGGGGACCGGTTTCGAGGTAACTGTCTTAGTAAAGAACGTCATGAACCTTCTAACCATGTCTAGAAATGCACCATCTATTTCTTGAAGACTGAACGAACCTCGCTTTTTGTAGATTAACACGACAACACGTGACTCCCAAAATCAACTACTAACAATGGACATTGAAAGCGTAACATTAATAAAACGACCACCAGTGAGTTGAGGGGGTTCGCTCACTAGATTTATAGGTGAACTATTCGACGGATTTTGGCTAATAACGAACTCGACCTGAATATTTGTATAGAAACCTTATTCTGAAAATATGATAACTTTAGCGTCCTTTGGATTATAGAGACTATACGGCTGGGCGGCCTGATGGGCATACCCAAGTCAATTCCAATCGATTAAAACCATTGTCGACTCGATATTCGAAAATTACTAACATCTGTGCAAAAGGATAGCTCACTGTTCTAGTAGGAACAACCGCGCAGAAAATGACTGACATGCAGTCAGAAGCTTTTGACACTAAAGCAACCACCATAATGAATTTGAAAAAATCAACAAACCCATACAGTACACGCGTAAAATTATGAAACAAATTCATTTTCTCCGAAGAAAAATATTTGGCAACAGAATCCTGAAATAGGTCGATTTTTGCTTGATCATTTTTATCAAAGTTTTATGCATCTTGAAAAATATTTATTGCACTCTTTGTCATCCCAATCAACCCTCTAGATTTTTCGAATATAAGGAATGTGGGTCATCAGGAGTTTTTGGCATCGTCTTTGTATCGTCTTTATAGGGATGCAGAAGCTTTCAGGAAAAATTCCTGAAAGGCGGCCTCCAACACGTATAAGTCCATGCTCATAACAAACCGTTCACGAAAAGAAGGTTTCTGAAGCTCAGCCAGCTCCTCGGAAAAATGAACAAATTGAACGAGACGTATCAAACAATTTTCGGCTTCTTGGAGCTCAACAGAAGTGAGAAAGCCTAATCGAGGGAAAGAAAGACCACGAGCATTCAGTAGGAAACGCCGACAAAAGGCAGTTACTAGCTTGAGTCGAAGATACGAGGAGAATCATTCTATCATGGTAGGTTCGTCAGAAATGGTTGCTAACACCAAAGCGGAGACCGGCTTTGCCTCATTGTTAACTTGCTCAGCTTGAGACGAATCAACAGAGGATATAGGCCACGAAGAATCGTTGTGAGATAACCAAGAAGGACCGGGCCACTACAATGGATGATGATGAATATCAGTAGGCATCAAACCCCGAGAGGCACAATCAGCGGGATTATCCTCAGACGCCACATGCCTCCAGCAGCTACGGAAAAGTCGCAAAAGCAATATTTTCAGCACCGAGATGATGTAGGATACGGGTGGATAAATAAGACATCAGCTTGGCGAGAAGATGGGCACCACACAGCTCTAGACGAGGCTGAGACGTAGCCTTGCAAGGAGCAATTTTCGATTTGGCCGCCAGGAGGGAGATGCTATTCGTTAGATGAAGATGTGTGAAGATAGACGACGGCAGAGTAGCCGGATTCAGAGGCATTATAGAAGCCTCATTCGAGAGAGGTTCGTCCCATCCCAAATTAAGAAGACATAACTTTCGGAAGAATATCTTGGCAAAGAAAATGACAGGAGTTAACCATCCCAAGGGATCGAATATTATCGCCATCTGACTCAGTACAGTTCGTTTGTTGACTGCTTTTTCAGTCAACCGGACAGAAAATAAGAAGTGATCAGATGCAGGGTTCTATCCAAGTCCTAGAATCTTGAGACTTGGTTTACGATCTAGAAGAAGGGGATCGATACAAGAAGACTCCCTACAATGACCAGGAGGAATACCGTCGAGCAGAGGAAGATGATTAGTAGCCCATTTGCGTAGCTCGAAACCGCCCGCCATGAGCAAAGCTCGGACTTGGTGTTGCAATTCGAGAGCTTCTGACTCAGAAGAGCAGCCTGTCAGGATGTCATCGACATAAACCTCATCCAGCCAGACCTGGCTAGCAGCAGGGAATCGGGGACCGTCATCCAAAAGCAGCTGCCGAATCATTCTAACCGCTAAATAGGAAGCAGCAGAAACTCCATAGGTGAAAGTTTTCAATCGATAATATTTTATGGGTTCACGTGGAGTGAAACGCCATACTATATCTGTATCTGAATCTGCCGATACAAATGTTTGATATCAGCAGTAAAAACATACCGATGCAATTGAAAACGAAGCAGAAGAGTAGAGATGTCCGCTTGCACCTTCGGACCGGTGAGAAGAAGATCGTTGAGGGATTTGCCATTAGCGGATGTACATAAAGCGATAAAAACCACTCGAATTTTAGTAGGAGGATCATCTGGACGATGTACAGGGCGATGAGGAATATAATAGGGTTCATATTGAGGACGGCACCAACTCCATGTGACCACTATCGAAATAATCCTGCATGAACTCATGATAGGCGATATTAAGGTCAGGGTTGTTACTTAGCCGATGCTGTAGATGAATAAACTGCTTAGTTGCCACAGTGACGGAAGTGCCCAGATCATGAGATGACAAAGTTAGACCAACAGTGTATCGGCCGGTGGAATCACGAGTTACATCAGCGAAATACTGAGCCTCACATTCTTTTTCGGCATGTGTCAAGGGAAGCAATTCAAGCACTTTGTCCAGTTCCCAAAAACGCCTAACGATGTTGATGAGTTCCATATCCGATTGCTGGCATAGTAGATGGCTGTGGAGAAACACCAGAAGACTCGCTCCTATCAGACGAATCACATATGGTCAATGCACAAGAAGCATCAGGCAGAGAAGACTGAGAGACTCTGCAGAACCTGGTTGACGAGTGCACATCGACTAGAAGAGTAACCTTCATTCCATCGAAGCCATGGATGAATGAAAGTATAATCAGGCTGATCCGACACAAAAAATCATTATGGCAGCGCTATACCCGTGGAAAACAGCGAACAGACTATGATTTTCATAGGAGTTTCTCTAATTCCTTAGCGTCTACAATCGCTAAAGCAATAAAGAACTACGAACTGAAGCTGTTACGATCTATTGATCATAAAGGTTTCTTCAAATATGTAAGGTCAACAATGAACAACAAGGTTGAGGCACCATTGATTTATAACGGGGACAACAAGCCATGCTCAAGCCTGGAGGAGTCTGCGAACGTTTTGGCCGATTCTTTCTTGTCATCTTTCACCGACGAAAGTGGTCCACCCCCCGTGATGGTGACCCCTCGTCTGTCCGTCGAACTCAAGGAAATAATTTTTCCTCCGTCCATCGCAGAGGCCAAACTTTCTTCTTTAGACGTCCAGTCTGCGCCTGGTGCTGATGGTTTTTCCGCTAGGCTACTCAAGGGATGTGCTCGTTCCCTGGCACTTCCGCTCTCTCTCATCTTCTCTCTCTCATTTGAAACATCCTGCCTTCCTTCCTCCTGGCGGAGTGCACGTATAACGCCCATTTTTAAGAAAGGAGATAAACGCTGTGCTGACAATTATCGCCCTATCAGCCTGGTCCCGATAATAGCAAAAATTTGTGAAAAGGTTATATTGGATGAAGTTCTTCAATTTGCACTTGAGCACGGAATAATACCCAACTGCCAGCACGGCTTCCTTCCAGGGCGCTCGGTTATCACTAACCTACTCGAATGCATCAACTTCTGGTCAATGTCTCTAGATAGAGGCGACCCAGTTGATGTAATTTACCTTGATTTTGCCCGAGCCTTCGACCGCGTACCTCATAGACGTCTTCTGTACAAGCTCGATCATGTGGGAGTTCGTGGCCGCCTCCTCTCCTGGATAGGGGCTTTTCTTTCGGACCGAAGCTTCCGGGTCCGTGTTGGTGAGTCTGTTTCCTCATCGAGGGTCGTATTGAGTGGAGTACCGCAGGGCTCTGTATTGGATCCGGTTTTTTTTTTTATATGTTTCAGACTTTTATTTATTAGAAAGAAGAACACAAACAGGTATTCCAACCCAATACAGTATTCACAATTCAAAAATGGAAAAAATAAAAAACTTTATCATCATACAATCTCAGCATTATATAAACCCAACCCATTGTACATATACTTATTTTAATACTTAACCTAGAAACACGAAAAGAAAAGAGAACACTTGCCACAAAATATCAGCTCTCACTGCTCCCATTTCGTCGATGACACAAAAATATTTAGCCCCTCTAGTTGCGCTCCTACTATGCACGGGGACCTCGACTCCATCTCGCGGTGGTGTACGGAATGGCAGCTGCCTCTGTGATTTAGGTGTGGTGGTGGCCGATAATCTGAGCTGGTCAGATCACATTCTCTATGCTGTCAACAAAGCCAAAAGATCCTTATTCCTGATCCAGAAAGCATTTGGCAGATGTGATCCTTCAACATGTGCGGCTATATACCGAACCTATGTGCGGCCCATCATCGAGTTCGCCGGGCCTGTTTGGAGTCCGACGTTGTGCCGGGATATATCATTGCTGGAGAATCTTCAGCGTCGGTCAACACGCCTCCCTTACGGAGTTTCGTGCCCCTCATACAGTGAAAGGCTTTCCATAATGAACCTACCAACTTTTATGGACCGGAGGACTCGTGGTGACCTTATCACTGCTTATCAGGCTATGAATGGTCTTTTTGGAGTAAGCTTACGTCACCTGTTCACATTAATAAAGATCGTCGTTTGCGGGGCCATGCGTTCAAGCTCCGCAAGGAGAACTTTAAGACAGTGCAAAGACAACATTTTTTATCAAATAGGGTGTTTGGTGTATGGAATTCCTTGCCCCCTGTAGTGATTGAGTCAGTGAACTCTTTTAAGAACAATTATAACAGATGGTGTTTGAGTTAGGAGAGTGTTTTATTTGGTTTGTTTTTTCAGACAAATTGTTATTTTTTTCTTTCGCTCCTCAAGCAGTCCTGTGCAACTCTTTTCTTGGATTTTGTATTTTTTTTGTGAGGCCTTGCCTAAACTTTAATCCCTTTGTAATAATAATAATAATAATAAAGACGCAGCAGATGATCATCCTGCTAAATACAATGAAGAGGTATTCGAAGATAATTCCTAATGGTTATATGAAGTACTTCGACCGAGACTACTGATGGTATCAGGTGAGAAGGAAACGTGTTTGGCCTTCTTGCAATGGCAAGCAAACAGCCCATAGAGATCCCAACCTAAGGTGGTAGATAATGCGCCAGGAAGTTCGGACGATGGACATAAGGTGCAAGGAAGAATCAGCTAAGGGAGCACATCAGAGCCAATCAACATCCCTATGGTACGAGGAAGATGAAATAGTGGATCAGCCAAGCTGAGATGCTGAAACTCAGGCCAACGTCCATTAAACACCCGGACAGGAAGAGGATCTATATGACTGTCAACAACTTAGGCCTTTATGACAAGAAAGGGAGGATCTCCTCGGTGACAAAGAGTGAGATATGCGTACCCCTGTATGCGAAATCGATCCGAGTGCTCAAAGTGCGCAGTTGAATCGTATCTAGATGAATACGCAGATCAAGTTTAGATGCCCTGTCTTGCTTGATGAGGGTGTGCTGGCAGCCTGAATCAAGAAGAGTACGGCCAAACATGACATTCCGCTGATTATCTAGGCGTATCCAAGCGGTAGGCATGAGGTATTCAGGATTATAATTCTTACGCAAGGAAGATCGTGGAGACGGAAACATATGGCAAGAAGAGGATAAACAAGTAGACGACACCCTACGATTATTTGACTGGATTAGACGATCACAAGATGACCATACTTGAAGTCATTCGGTACTAGTTCCGGAAGATGTGCGATCATGACTAGGCGACGAAGTTTTTGAAGCCCTAGGAGATACTGAGTCTAGCGCCTTAGGGATTTGGCGCAATCTACTCCACACTGATATTCCCCGAGAGGTGACAGCACGGGTTGGAGACCTTGATAATACAGCAGGCGAAAGACGGTGGTCTGTCGAAGAAGGTTGCTCTTCCGTCCGGGAAGCAGAAAAGGATACAGTGACGGTAGATGCGAGGTGAAGAATCGTGTGGTGTCGTCCTCCGCATTTGTGACCACATTGATCTGAACCGCAAGCGGCAGTAATATGTATCACCCGCAATTGTCGGTTGGTAAACTCTAGCAATTGGGCGAGAGTTGGGAAGCTATCAGAGGATAACTGTCCTTCGAACAACTGGCGAGATGGTACGTCAAGGTTGCGCAGAGCAAGAGAAAAAAGGAGGTTATCAGCCAGATCTGATATGGGCAATGTCTTGATGGCATTTATGGCATTTTGATGCGTGGTCACGAATTTTTTAAGCTGTGTCCTAGGTGACACCGATGCTGGTCTTGAATCCAAAATCTGGTTTACATAAAGATCCGCTAACTTACGAGGATTTTGGTAACGGGATTGAAGAGCCTTATATGCCAACGAATAATTTGTCGAATTCAATTCGAACCTGGAGATGACAGAAGCCGCTTCACCGGAAACAGCATTCCTTACGAGGTGAAATTTTTGAACAGGCGCTAGGGAGTTATTTTGATGTACGAGGGCTTCGATTAAAGCGATTAACCCAGGTCAATCCTCGATTCTGCCAGAGAAGCTAGGAAGCTCAACCCGAGGAATAGGAAGATCCACCGATGAAGAAGATGACGCCTCAACAGAAGGAGTTGCTGTTACAGATCTATGGGTAGCACGCCCATGCAGGCAAATTTCGAAAAATGCTACAAACTTCGAAGGAGATTCGTCTCGTTCCGACTCATCCATTTGAGAGTTGAGTTTGATTATCAACTCATCAGCCTCTTTGAAAGATCTTTCCACCCTGATCAACTCCTTAAGGCACATATTGGCAACATCGACCTCGTTGGTCAAACCCTCAACTAAGCGGAGCAGTGTAGATGCCGCGGAGAATGCGTTTTCCGTTTGATAATCGATTCCGCTATAGGTGATTTCAACTTGTCCATCGACGGCATTTTAACTTTTTGATCCTCCCCGTATGTAAAGAACAAACTATTTTATTCACTTGTAGTAAAACAGATGGATTCCCGATGAATTTGAATGAAAATGAACAGACGATTTCGAAAGCGAAAACAATTCCAGATGACACGCGATAAATTAAAAGTAAATAGGAAAGAAAACAGATGTGCAATATAATATAATATTGTTCCCGGGTTTCGGCACCAATAATCAGCCGCCAATGAATTTGGCGATCGATTTCAGGTGAAAATTTTATGCGAACACCGAACAAAGAAAAACCTTGAATAATAAAATGAATAATTCACTTACCCAAAGGGGCTTTAGATGGATCTTAGTTTGCACTACACCAGAAATAACCTAACAAAACTAAAAGAGCTAATTCGATCGTACTCACGAACAAATGAGCTCAGACTAGCAAGAGCGCCAAAAAATATATATTTTTTTTTGAAACAGAAGTTGAATGGTTTAGAAAAATATGACAATATATACAGGGTGCTCGGCACATGGACCGTCAAATTTTTTTGGGGCGTTGGTAGGGTCATTTGTTACCTTTTCAGTCTTGGAACCTGGGTCCTTAGTATTACGGTTACGGAGTTATGATTTTTTTATTAGGTTTTTCTAAATTACCCAAAATGTACCCTTCGAAGGCACATAACTTTTTTTGCCTGAGCTTTTACATGCATTTTTCTTATTGTAGTCTACATGAGTGTGTGTTTAAAAAAAACGTATTTATTGTTACAGATAACACCACAAAATTAACACCTGTGCCTTTTATTAAAAAAAAATTATGAAAGTATGAAAACATCTCCACTCCTATTGAAATTTAAAAAAAAGTTACAGCTATTACAAACTTAGTTTTATTTTAAAATGTTCTTTGGTTTATAACGTTGCTAACCATATGCTATTTACGTAAGTCAATAAAAAAAATAATACTGCAAATAAGGTTTTTTCAGTTTTTATCGTCGATAAGTCGTGGAGAATGTTTCGTGTTGGGGTAATCTTCGATCGGGAAATTTGGCTTGATAAATCCTTTGAGCTGCACGAGCAACACCATCGGCCTTGCCATATGCCATCACCATATCATCATACTCAGCATTGGTGAAATTAGGCATATCAACAACCAAAATTAAAACAACAGTAGCAAAAAGTCGATAAAAGTAACAAAAACAAAAAAATACAAATTTAAAAAACTGAACAACGCTGCACAGGCACTTCCAACAGCAGAGACAGTTAAATCTCGAATGACGGTAGGGTCAAGTCAGCGGCGACTAACCCAATCCAACCTAAGGACAGAAATAGTAATAATAATTCACACGCGTATGAAACGGGCAGGTAAAATTTCCTTGCTCGCTGTGTTGTGTCGAAATCCGTACTTTTCTTTAGGTGCGACTTTCTTCACTCTTCTGACTAAAACCTTATTTGCAGTATTATTTTTTTTTATTGACTTACGTAAATGGCATATGGTTAGCAACGTTATAAACCAAAGAACATTTTAAAATAAAACTAAGTTTGTAATAGCTGTAACTTTTTTTAAAATTTCAATGTGGAGATGTTTTCATACTTTCATAATTTTTTTTTAATAAAAGGCCCACATGTTAATTTTGTGGTGTTATCTGTAACAATAAATACGTTTTTTTTAAACACACACTAATGTAGACTTAATACAATAAAAAAAATGCATATAAAAGCACACGCAAAAAAAGTTATGGGGCTTCGAAGGGTACATTTTGGGTAATTTAGAAAAATCTAATAAAAAATCATACCTCCGTAACCGTAATACTAAGGACCCAGGTTCCAAGACTGAAAAGGTAGGAAATGACCCTACCAACGCCCCAAAAAAATTTGACGGTCCATCTCCCGAACACCCTGTATATTCAACTTTAAATCTGCCAGACTCCACAACCTTAAGAATCAATATCAAATTGCGAAACACCAAGTGTGAATACTTACATATTGTTCGACATCAGAACGATTTCTCCCTTGAAAATATTCTAATTTGAATGATTCAAAAAAATTTATGGAAAATTAAGAATATCACTGACGTGAGGTCAGGAGCTTTTGCGCACTTGTTTTAGAGTCTTTTTCCATGCTCTGGAACAATGTGATACTAATACAACCGCCACGGTGAATGAACAAATCCATATCTCAAATTAAAACTAACAACTCTCAGTTTTGCTTGAATAATTTAAAAGTAAGTGTATCAACTCCATCAAAAACCATTTAGAATATCTGTCTTTCCCTTAGCTCTTGACCTTTGATATACTTCATATATTCAAGTTCGAATCGCCAATATCTTGATTTCCGGGTTTAAGAACCCCATTGTCTTTCAAGACCTGACTAATGATCAGGTTATCACTTCATCGCTAGGGGCTATATTTTCCATCACAAATTACTTTGAGTTTAAGTTTAAATCTTGAGACTGAGTAGATCATAAAAAAAAATACTGAAATCTTTTAATGCGTACAGGGGATGCTGAAAAATTTTATTTCACAATAGTACAAAGACAGATAAGTATTCATTAGGTTCATTGAAATAGGCTAAGGTAAAATAGGATCTTACTTTATAGGCCAACCTAAAATAGATATTTGAAACATCGCATTATTTCATTGCGGCCGGCAAATTCTTACGGAAAAATTTGGGGACTTGACAAATATCTCGAATTAAAAATAACCTAACAGTTTTCTTTCAGTTTGATTGGGCCGCAATCCTATTCCACTCAAAACTGTACTGCTTCAAAATATAATCAATTGAATCATTTGAATGCATATGGACATAACCAGAAAAATTTATCTATCGGTAAACAAGGTCTTCTTTCACCATCATACCAGTATTCCATCAACTTAAACTGAATTTACAAGGCCGACCCATGTCAATCGAATACATATCTGTGAAAGCATCGATCATTGAAATTTCTGACGAACTTTTCAACATTTCTCTTTTCCGACTTTACGAAAAAATCGTTTTTTCCTACGAATAATTTGGAGTTTTTCCCATAAGTATGAGGCAAATGTGAGTTTCCAGGAGATGAAAATTTCCTATTGTTCCATTTTCGACAATCTCCCCAAAGTTTCAGTGAGCCGAGAGTCAACAGGAAACGTAAATGTCAACATAATTAATCAACATAACTTAAACTTTTGTGGTGGCTAACCGTAAGTAATTGATGAAATAATTATATCTTCTGATGGAAGAAAGCTACGATAATGAAATTTGAGGATAAATAAGATATCAATGAGGTCCCTACATGCACAAATTTGACTGAATACATCTTATGAGGTACAAAGTATTAGTAAATTTTTTTTTGGATTTTTTTTTAATTTCCAAGCCTGTAGATTTCAACAAAATTTTTCAAGCACATTTTTTTCAATTCAAAAGTTACAACTTGATCCGATGAATATATTACAATAGGGTTGTAGAGAAAGCCAAATTTCAGATTCTCGTGACTCCTCTACCATAAAACGAAGTTGACCCTAGAACAAACTTGGCCGGGATATTCGAACAATTAACTTATTCTGAAAATATGACAACTTTACCTCATCTCTTTCGGAAGATATGGAATATATGGTCGGCCGGACATATTCGGATTGATATTCGAAAATTACAGACATTTTGGTAAAACAATAACACGCTGTTCTACTAGAAGCGCGCAAAAACAAAATCATATATATATCTAAGAAAAACGTTTTATGGTATCATCGACTTAACTATACGAACATGAAATCATCATCAAAATTCCATTTTAATAGGACGTTGAATATTCGATTTCCGTGTGATCTAATTAAAAAGGCTACTATTAAAAAAACGAGTGTTTCAAACTCAGGCCACTCATCAATTTGGAACTCAAGCACGATTATCCAATTGAACACCAATTGTAAGATAAGTAGCAATTGCAATTTGAATACCCCACTTACGTTATCACATGGTGCCTATCCGAACAGTACGCTCTATCGATGCCAGAATAGTTTCGCCTGAGTTTTCGTTCAGAACAATCGCTTTCGGATATTTTTAACTCATCGAAAACAACCGTGAAATATGGAAAAATTCGAGTTGGTCAACGTGTCAGAAATGCTGACGAAACATTTCAAAACCAAAGTGAAGATCTTGGAAAAAGATGTCAGACTATTAACCGGTCCTGGAGAGCATTACGGAAGTATAATACTAAAACTAGACGTTACCATCGAAATTAACGGCGTGCAAAAGAAATTGAAACTTGTCGCGAAACAAATACCAGTGAGTGAACTTCTTCAGACAGCATTTGATGTGCAAGTAACCTTCAAGAAAGAAAGTTTTGCATATGTCGAAACCATACCAACACTCATCCAGTTTCAGAAAGAATTCAATTTTCCCAAAGAAAAATTGCTCACCTGTTTTCCTCGATGTTTCGGATCGAGATATAATTTACATGGTAACGATGAAGTCGTTGATAGGGATGCTGTTCTTTTATTCGAAAATCTGAAGGACATGGGATATGAAACAGTGGATAGACTAGTTGGTTTCGATATGCAAGGTGCAGAAGTAGTGTTGCAAGATATGGCTAGATTTCATGCCGTTCCGATTGCTTTGAGGCAGCTCAGACCAAATGTCTTCAAAGAGAAGGTTATGCCGGGTTTGATTAGACACAAAGGTCCTGAACAACTTGGTATGGAAGTGGTTGGGGTTTTTCACAATTCGATCATGAACGCAGCCGTTGAATGCAATGAACTTAAACCATATTTAGATCGTATTCAAAAAGTAGTAGATTATTATGCCCAGCACCCTTATATAATACGACCAGAACCTAGTGAATATTATGGAACTATGTGTCATTGTGACATCTGGACATCCAATATAATGGTACTTAAAGATGTTGATGGTTCATCTATCAATAGTAAAATTTTAGACTTTCAACTTACCAATTACAGTTCACCTATAAGAGATCTAATATTCTTTATTTTTACAAGCGTGAAAAACGATATACTGGAATCTAACTTGAACCATTTCATCAAAGTGTATTACCAATCATTCGTTGACACCCTTAAGTACTTTAAAATTAATATGGAACCCTATTCGTGGGAAAATTTCAATAAGGAATTGAATGAAGTAGCTCCAGATGAAGTTTATCACATTTTAGTAATGTTAAAAATAATTTATTCTCAAAAAGGAAAAGTAACAAATACTCTTGACCATTTCGAAATATCTGATTGGACCAGAGAAGATTTATTGGGGGAAGATCACAGAAGAAAAATGAAGGACACAGTACTAGCTCTTGCTTCGAAGAATTGGATATAGACATCACCAAGTTCAGAACCTGTTTACTGGATGGGAGCTGTCGATGTCAACAGTATTTCTAAATGGTGGATATTGGATTTCCTGGGTCATGGGGAAAATTCAAAAGTCTAGTGCAGTGTTATCATATACTTGTGACGTTTAACAATAGAAATTTTTTTGATAATCTACCAGAAACAAAATTACCTTGTAATACAAATATTTCTTGAGATCCAGCTTTGTGATTAATTTCGAAATACTGATAGAATAGTTGATTGAAAAATTCTAAAGATGCAGGAGATCGCAGAAAGGCATTGTTAAGTTTCAAATTGAAATATCGAGATTCTGAAGTCACATTTCCTGAGATCGCATACATCTACAAAATAACGTAATTGCAATTATTTGCTCAATAATTGAAATTTAAAGGCACCATGATTTATAAGTGACCTTGAAATAGGTATCGCTCATTTCGTATAATTCGGTTTTTCTTTTCATAACAAATTAACGTGCTTGGCAATTTATGTGCATCACATACATGTGAATACAGATTCTTGTCGAATAAAGAGGGGAATCCCTTGTTCTTTCGAAAATATCTTCTCAATAATTATTCAACCTTTTCAAGATTATTTGGACTGTTCCCACTATTCATGGTAATTTCTTTAGGTATTTCGGTAAGCCAACAGCTATTTTGACAATTACTGTTAGGATTACCTCATGCAAGGATTTTGAAAAACTATAGTAATTATGGTCGTTATGTTCATGTTGCTATTGACTTATACAATGAACTGTCAGTTGAGTGTCTGGGTGATAAACAAAAATTATTTGTTCCATATGTTTCAATGTATTCGGAAGTAAGAAGTAATCATCATATTTCGTGGAAGATTAGCTGAAAGTAGAGATCTCATTGAGTTTTTTTTTGTGATAAAAATGGAAAAATCGGAATAGTTGATTATTTAAGAAATGATTATTTTAGTGCTCTGTGTATGACTCTGTGTTGACGTACAGACCTCCTAAATACTGATATTGAAATGAATTTTTTTTCAACAAGGTCATGTTTACTTTCAGTTCAATATAAAGTTCTCAGTCTGCATAATAAAAAATGTAGTAAAGCACTAACATGAAGTCAGGAGCTTTTGTGCGTTTTTTCTAAAAATTTCAAATGTTCATAACTGCTCAAGTATTCGAAGGATAAGGCCCAATGATGAACGTGCCCGAGATATTTGGACAATCAAACTATTCTGAAAATATGAAAACTTCAACTCATTTCCATCAGAAAATATACAACGGACTGAGGAACGGCCGGACATAGTCAAGTTTGACCGCGGATTCTTCATCCGAAAGTCAAACCCAAAACATCAAGACCATTTCCAGGTGGATATTCGAAAATTACAAGGATTTAGGCAATAAACTGGCACCCTGTTTTTCAAGTTCAATGAATTGTATAATACAGCCACGTCAAAGGAAACTCCAATATCTCCAATATCCTTTTTTGAAAAATGAAGTTTATGTGTGCACGCACTATAAGCGAACACTTTGAAAGACAAAATTTTTATGAAATTCCATCAAGTAGTTTAGGATATAATACTAACCGAAAATCATCGTGAAATATGTATTAGTATGAAGAGAATATATTCTGAAAGTATCAAGTAGGAGGCATTCATATCTGGCATATACCAATTTTTAAGCTCTGTTATTCAAATAAATATTCAAATGCTACTGTTATGTGAGCTTGTTGAAAGTTGAGTAAATTTACTCTGAACCAATTTTCATGCAGTATTGGATATCTAACACTCTGTAAATTTTGGCCGTTCATGCCAATTAAGATGTGACAACGGAAAACAAAAATGAAATTGAATATGGTACGACTTGAATACATAATATGTGATTGAACGATGGCTGGGTGACTATACGATATATTTAAAACATTTCTTCGACCTTGAAACCGATTGCTGGTAAACTTTGGCCATGAGTAAAATGAATTATGTAACTGATCGAGGTGATTATTTTTTAGCCAAATGTGCAGTTTTTAAATTGGTATGAGAAACACGACGGGATATTTCGAGTTACCCAATGTTTGTTCTTTCTGTGATTTCAACTAAATGAAAGTGATTTTGGGAAAAAAATTTATTATTTATTTTTACATAATTGTGAGAAGAAACTATTGATGAAAAACATGACTTGGATTCTGTTGTTCATTGGTTCAATAAGAATAAAATTAAATTAAATATAAACAAATGCTCTGTTATTACATTCACTAACAGGAAAGAATACCTAGTTGAGGAATACTCAGTTCTGGGAAATATATTGAACAGAAGGTACGAAACTGTTGACCTTGTTGTAAACTTTCAGTGTAGTCTGAAATTCAACAACCATTACAATAATATTGTTAATAAGGCATTCAGTATGCTGGGATTTACTATACGTAATTGCAAAAATTTTCAAATACCTACCATTATAAGATTGTATTCCTCATTTGTCAGACCCCAGTTGTAGTATGCTTCCATCATTTGGTCACCTAGATCATATTCTGGTAGTGACATGATAGAAAGAGTTCAGAAACGTTTCTTGAGATTTCTGCATTATAAAAAGAATGTAGTATATCCATTTAAGATTTCCTATTTAAGTATGCTAACGAGTTTCTCTATAACTAGGCTTAGAGATTCACGACTTGACTTGATATTCAAGCTACTTGACTTGACTTGACTTGAAATCAAGTCAAGTTCGAGTCAAGTAGTAGTTTTTCAATGTCAAGTCAAGTCAAGTATTAATTTATCAAGTACTCGAAAAACCAATTACTTCTACCAAGCTACTTGATCTTTAATTTGAAATTTTTATGTCAGTCTACACATCAATAAATTATGGAATGAGAATGAACTTTTATTTATCAAACTTGAATATGAGTATCAAAAATATTTTCATTGCCAAAGAATTCATTTTATTTCTTCCAGGCAAAATTACTTTAGGATTTAAGTATCTAAAAACTTTTATTTCGTCCTCGAAAAAATTTAACAGTAGGTATTTTTTCACCATATATTCCACAAGTAGCCTCTGAAACTTTTCATGGTGGAAATCCTGAAAATGTAGAACAATTTCAATTAACATCTGAATATAAAAAGACAGATTTAACAAAATAATGCAAATATCATTGCGCTTTTTTTTTAATTCTAATACATTATATTAAATTTTGTTTCAGAATATCTCAAAATATACACGTCATATTTACAAAAATTATACATTTAACAGTTACTTACCCTTTCATTTGTATTACTGCCACTTCTACTAAGCCAACTTAAAATTGTACTCTCCTTATTAGCAGTGCTTTCAGAGGAATTTGCATGAGAAGTCGAATGTTCTACTTCCTCAAATACTTGTTCATAGATTTTAGTATGCTTGAATTGCAAATGCCTTTTTAATGCAGATGTTCCACAATTTTTCATTTTGAGTACAGTGGGTTTCGTTGTGCAAAGCGTGCATGTCCCTTGCTTATCAGTCTTTTTCTAACTCTTCGGATCTTGTTCAACTGTGAAATAATCTATCATTTTTTTTCTTTCCATTACTCTTAGATTTTTTGTGTGCTGTCTCTTGTATAAGATCACGATCTCCGGATTGAGTATTTTCCTCAAACACCTATTCTTACCCGCTGGTTTCTAATTCCATTATTTCCGATGGAATACTCATTGTTTGAACTTTTTTTTTTGAAACACTTAATTATTTGACATAACGACTCACACACTTGGACAAAAATACCTCTCTATTCACCTAGATAAAATTAAGAAGACTGCGCGATCGCTTCATTCAGCTCGGTGCTCGGGAAACCCCCTAAATTTGTCTAAACACGCATTAACTTGCAGAAATATACGCAGCACGACTGGTTCGTATCAAGATCAAGTAATACCAAGTAGCTTGATATCAAGTCAAGTAATAAATATCTCAAATCAAGTCAAGTCGAGAGTCAAGTATGTATTCGTTAAAAGCTTGACTTTCAAGTCAAGTTCTTCTTAAAAAAATCAAGCTACTTGACTTGATGAATCCCTGACTAGGCTATCGAAAAGAAGAGACATCCAATCTGTCGTTTTCATTTACAATGTTTTAAATAGTAAGAAGTATAATAACTGTAATCTAATAAACAATATTTGCTTCAGGGTGCCTAACATTTGGTTGCGCACTTCTGGTTATGACCTGTTTCAAGTTGATAGAAATAGCCTATCTCCGCTTTCCTTCATGCTGGAGATCTGTAATAAATTACTGAGTTCTGATGTTTCTTTAGACCTTTACAACATAGATGTAGGCAAGTTGAAAGCCACAGTCGTAAGATCCTTGTAGATTGATTTGATTGTTATTCGGTCTGTATTCATTATGAACACCTTTTCTTTGCCTATGTATATTTGCATATTATTCTCAACTCAATTGTGTATATTATATAGAGTTTGGTTTTTTTTTGTTGCTAGGTTTATATTAGCTTTTTTTCCATAAATGTATCTGGGAAGGCATTATATAGACTGCTAATGGTCTTGTATGTAATTACAATTGTTGTGTTTAAGAGACTGAAATAAATAAATAAATTAATATATTTGAAAATTGAAAAGGAATACTGAAATGGGGTCAGGAGCGTCTTACTATACGAGACAAAGACAACGAAGGTAGATAATATAAAAAAATCAACGATCAAAAATCTAACATCTGAGTAACTGTTTTCTTTCAGTTTTATTTCATCAGCAAACCTCTTTCACTCAAAACTGTAATATACCATCTCACTAAATTTACTTCGCAGTCAGGTATGTCACCATGGGGCATCAAAATCTGGTGCTTTTAAGCCCTCTCTATGAAAACAAGCGACTTAATTGGAAAGAGCTAGGGCAGATCGGAACGCATCAAAAGCGCTCCCGGAGTTCCTCAGTTGGTGACTGGAAAGTACAAATGTCACCACACGGGATAGGACATGTCATTTAATGAAACGCCATCATATCAACTGAATGTATCTTGAAACCAGATATTTAGACTTTATTATGGTTATCTATGACTCAATCATGAAGCATTTTCATTGTCGATGAATATATTTTTTTCGATGATTTATGGTATTTAAGAATGATATTTTTCTTTCACGAATTTTTTGAAGTTCGGTGACTTCCTTATATAAATAAAAAAACTATTTCACGCCCCAATGATGAACTTTTAGACTATGCAAGAAAGTCGAAAGTAATAGATTGAAATCATTTTCGTTTCGATATTCGAAAGTTACGAACATTTGGAGAAATGATAGCACGCTGTTCTAAGAATTGAACGAACTTGCGCGCAAAATGGAAGTAGGTATCTATAAACGGTCTACGATACGAGTATTCTTATGAAATATTTCGCTTCATTGCATGAAGAAAATCAGGTCATCGATTAGGATGAATATCTCCGATAAAGTTTCAATAACAAGGAATTTCTGAATTCGAATAATCACTTCTCAAACCGAATCAAATGTTTACATTGAGTTCATGAGTCCTCACTTTCTTAATCAAGCTAACTGCGAGCCGAGCCACTTAAGATCTACAAAATATTTCAATGGTTACAGAACCAATCAAACTAATTTTGTTCATAATAAACTTTCAGTAAGAGACTGAATACTGGATAAAAGGTTGAAAAGCGACTTGATGTTAGAAGCTTTCACAGGTTCCTTCTCCAAACGATACTACACTAACGTGAAAATACTATTAAGATTATCAGGTTTTTTCTCGCTTCTTCCCCATAAAACAGCGAAATGAAAGATTTTTTGAATGTCTAGCCGAAATTAAATTCAAACGATTTGACTCTCACATGAAAAGTCTGTGATCTCCGTTGAACTAGTCCTTCCGTATATGCAATAAGCTGGAGTTGCCATATTCTGAGAAAAGATTAATAGACCCAATATCTCGTTTGACCTGATAAATTTTAGTTTGTATTTGGTATAATCCGATCGATGTTTCGGCAGTCATGAAATGAGATTTCTCAAATTACTGGACAGATTTTATTGAAGAAAAAAGTTTTCGCAGTTTCATGAAAACCACTAAGCGGGAAAGATTTTCAGAGAGTCTCAAAATTTATTTTGAAATGGTCTCTTGGGTGGCCTATTGAATTAATATAAAAATTATTAATGCAAAATATTTGAAATTTGGTTGATCAACATTAGGCTAGGTAAGGTACGATTTTAAATGTTTTCAAATCTCTAGTGTTGCAAGATATGTGCATATTTGACAACAGCTTTGTAGTTTTAAATGAGACACCCTGTACTTATATTATTTCATGATTCTCCATCAAAAATTAAATTGATTTTACACTCAATTTCATTTATCCACCTTTAACATTTTTTTATTTATGAATCATTCTCACACGGTTTGGATCAAATTTGAGAGTTACGAAAATGACTATATATCTCGAACTATTAGAGATTTCAATCTAAATTCGGCATAACCTTAGATAATAGTTTAATCTGTGCCGCTGATTTCGACAATGAGTTATAAAATATACAGGGTGGTCAAAAAATTATCGTTTTTCTACTCATAAAATTGTGAAAAATCTCTACTCTTTTAAATTAGACACCGAGTATGTTTTTTTCATTTCGAGAATGGAAAATACACACTTTAAAATTTTTCTACCCATTTCCCTATACCTACATTGTTTGAATTCTGAAGTAACTGCTTTTATTGAATTTCAGATATATTCAATATGCCAAAAATGCTCTTTATTGATATTTCCTTTGTGCTTTCCATATAGTCTACGGATCAACATATCTATGACTGAGTTTTATCCATCTAAATCACTATTCATGTTCACAACTTAAACAACATTGTTATAAGTATTTTGCAGGGGTTCTTGTATAAAAAACCTATATATGAAATTCGAAATAACAACTTATAGTTTTCCCTAAGTTTTTTCGAAGCTTGAATTTTCTCCTCCTAAAAACCTACGTCAGTGTTTCTCTAAATTTGACAACTTACATTATTTCGCAATAATACAGAATTTCGATTAATTTTTTCCCAACTGACACTGATTACTTGCTGGAATCAAGGACACCAGAACAACTGCTCCATCCACTGCCAGACGACATAGTCGAGAGAATGAATAAGACTATGGGAAAATGCTTGGCCAATGTGAACAGTCTGAAGAGACTGTACTACAATCATGAGAAGGTCCAAAAAACGACACCAAGGCTGCGGAAGGTGGATACGAGGTGGGAGATTTGGTATGGTTATTTAGACCCCAAAGCTTCACAAAGATTGAAAAAGACCATATAAAGTTGTGAAGAGAATCAACGACGTAGCCTACAGCATCCAAAAATTGCCGAGAGGGAAGAAACGCGTACTCCATGTGAAACGCCTAGCAAGATATGAGGCAGATCACAACCCTCAGAACGAGACTGGAGCAAGAAGGACTACTAATCAGACCCCAAATCAGGAGGAACTGAGCTTCGGTCAGGTCATGGTAAACTATGGAGAGATCGGAAAAGCGAGGTTCGGTATCACAACCGAGCAGCAACAAGATCTTTTTGCGGTGTCAGTAGACTACTGTTTAGCACACTGTGTAGTTGAAGATCTCAACATGTCCAAAGGAATAGCCCTCATACTCATACATACCATAAAAATTTGGTCGTGTACTTGACCTCATTGGGCAACAAACCTTTCCTTAGCTGAATCCTGAAGTTGACTGATGGGACTCGTTACCCCTTTATGAGGTTACCAAAGAGAAAACTTATGAAAAACCAACTTACCAAGCATGTGGACCACCCTGCTGAACCTTAGGAACCAGCTGGCCAAATTGGGTCTGAATAAGCTTGCAATTCCCAAGCTGGGTTGTGGACTGGAACGTCTGAATTGGAGAGTAGTTCGTAACATGCTGGAGGTACTTTTCAGGAATACCGGCGTGCGAATACTGATTTGTAATTTCAATCCAAAAGGAGGTTCTGCGAAGAAAACGGTATCCTGCTATTTCGTCATATTTCAGCAGAAAAGAAGCCACGTGGAATCCTCTAGAAACAACCGGACTCATGCACTGGAATTTTCCTGAAGCGCCATCATGATATAAAATCATTTGAGAAGCTACAATGAGTTAGTTGATTGTAGAACTTGCTGACAGCACGTGCACATGATGAATATAAATTCTGGCAATAAATTATTGTTCAAGTGGTGTAAATAAATTAGTTGAATTAGGACTTGTTATTTCACGTTAATGTTTAGGAAATACGTTACAATATTGATGGTAAATTTACTGTACTTCTTTAGGATACAGCTAGTATAATTATTAATAATTGGTTGTTTTTCTTTGCGAATCAATTTTTGCAATTGGGTACTGCAGATGATTCTCCAAAAACCGAGATTTAGTTAGTCTTGTTCACTATCGAGGGCAGCTCTTCAAGAAATGCTACTATGAATTGTCATAATAAATATGTTTATGAGGCGAAAAATCATCGTATGGCTGGGTGTGTTGGGAAATTATTTGATTGGTTCATTTTTTTACCATGGGGTCAAATGCTCAAAGTAATAGACACTTTCTTGAAAAAGAATTACTTTTACTTTTAAATGATGTGCCATTAAAGCTAAGGCGGGAAGCACATTTCATGCATAATGGAGCTTCAGCCCACATTGGCGTTAAAATGAAGACTACATGTCAAGATCGTTGGATAGGTTGAGGCCGTCCTCAGGCTTGGCATCCTAAGTCTCTTGATCTCAATCCATTGGATTTTTGTTGATAGGGATATCTTAAATCTTTAGTCTACACGACCCCAATTATCGATATCAATGATTTGAGAAATCGAATTGTGGCATCTTGTAATTAATATCCGAAATACTCCAGGTACATTCGACAGAATACGGCGGTCAATAAGACATAGAATTGACTCACGCATTTTAGCTAGAGGTGGCCACTTCAAACATCTGCCTTAACTTAACTTAATTTTATATTTATTTCAAGATTTATATGGAACAAGCAGTTTAATTAAATTTTTGGTTGGTTTGGTTTTGGTTATGAAGTAATAAATACAAAGCTTTTCAAAGGATTTGTTGTTTCTTGAATGAAAAATATAACCGCAATATAATTCTTCAAATACTAATTTAACTGATACTGTTCGGTCCTTTTGTTATAGCATGAATTTGAAGCTGAGGCGATCGCTAAATATTTGAATTTCGCGCTAATTTTATAAGTCAACACTGGTGACTTCGCACATGTTATGGATACGCATACGCCTCTAGAACGCGAATTGGAATAGAAGAACTCTCGCTATCACGTTTGTTATCGAAATTGTTTATAAAATCACGCTAATTTTGATTTGTTTTTTGGATATATTACACGCTTGGTTTCACCCGCATATTTGGAAGTTTCGCATCGCATTTTGATTGTGTTTTCAACACCGCATTTGAACAAAAGTTGGACTAGAAATCCCGCAGCAAGGGGTCCCTGTGAAGAGCTGATAATTGGAGCAGAGCCCTGAAATCATCGTAGTTCACCGCTGTGGTAAGTCATCATTGTTGACCGCATTTCTTTATATGAATTTTGTTGTTTCATATTATATATTTCGCGTTCGCACCAACTTCAAACGCAAAAATAAATACAGTCTATTTATCCCTCAAAATTACTGAGCTATCGGACAAACAGATACAATCAGGGCTATTTAACTCAATCACAAATTATTCTATGAACTTGAATGTAATGCAGATGAGCTTTCATTCCAAATTTTAATTTGTTCCAGGAAAACTATTGATTTTATCAAAATTTTCTGAGAGGCAATTTTTTTCGAAATTGAGGATTAAAGGGAAGAAGAAAGTTTCAAAATCTCGTGATCATAAAAACAGAAAAGGTAATAGGGGTCGCTATTTCAAGCCCTAATAATGAAGTTAGGAGGTTGAAAAAATCCCTGAAAGGAACAACCATGTAGATGATCGAATGTGTACAACTTCATTACTATTCGATTCCCAGGACCGGTAAAAATAATTTAAAACTACAAATTCGTCAACCCCTTCTGAAGTGTGTAACTTAGAAAGAAAGGTGATTTCGAAATATTTTTAGTAGATGAATTTTCACTGAGGAAACATTTCTCAAAGTTCTACGCATTGATTTAGTGACACCTTGTATAAGTTCCAAAATAAAACTGCTTGAAATAACCTTCAAATACGACAAACGCAAGGACGCGTGATCGTATGCAGCGAATAACAGCATTTCTTGTCCTAACAAGTCTTTACATTTAGACCAGGGTAGATAATTTTTGAAACCAAAAAAAATTACACTAGGATGAAACCCATTAGAAAAGGAGGGGAATATGATCAAATTGAAAGGAAAAATAAATTACGGTCGATCCGAGTTCGGGAAGTGGGAGGGGATGAGTTTTTAAGGGTAAAAAATGGTTTATCTTGATTTCCGGCAAAACTACAAGTCCTATGGAAAAAAGTTAAATGGCAATGTTGTAGGCAATAAAAATATCTACAACTTTTGTATTCGCAGATTTTGCACATAACCTCAAAATTTTGGTGAAAAATTTAAAAAACCAAGTTTTTGGTTTTTTATTTATATCTTTTTCAAAAAAATTTTTTTTTCTACGAAATTTGGTGAAAACTTACCTTATTATGTCCCTAATACACCGTAATTTATTTGATTAAGAATATTAATTTTTTCGCTTCATTTTAATTTAATATCAAAAAAGCACCCTAATTTTCAATCAAAAATTCTGACGTCAAAATATCAGCTTTTTTCAAAAAGTTTGGGGGCTTTTTGTTCGTTGAAATATCTACTTTCTGATGGTGTAAAAAAAAATATACATTACTATAGGAAATATTCTTAGAAAATGCAAAAAATTGAAAAGACCTCAAATTCGAAAATTTTTTTTTATCATTATGTACAATTTCATCAAAAAAATGTGATTGCTGCAATTTTTTTTAGTTAAAAAGTTTATTTATTTTACTCGAATTACATTCATGTCATAGAAAATCTCATACAAAATAAATATACATGTAAATCTTACTATTGAATTTAGAAACTTAATTCTGATTACGCTATTCATTAATTTTTTTTAAAAAACGTTAATCTTGTTATTTATAAATACGTTATTTGAAATTCTAATCAGTTACTCATTCGTTTTTGTCTCTTTGGAGGCATTTCTTCATCGTCAGATTCGACAAATCTTTCCAACTCTAGTTGATCGTCGAAATCTTCAAAACCACCATCTTCGTCTCCAATGTTATTTCCAGTCTGCATTGGTTCTTCATCAATAATTTCATCTGAATCATTTACTTCCTCGTAGATTTTTTCGTCCATATTGGAGCAATTCTCAGAACCATGACAATTAGTGCATAAATTTGTGCATTTTAAACCATGTTTTCGGCAGCCAGATTTTAAACTGTTACATCCAGTTTCACAGCTGCAGTAAATAGTTTTGAGCAATACTTCCGGAATTAAATCCTTTTCTGTAAATTTGGGCATAATGCCATGGTGATGTTGCTTCCAGCCCCAATCTGTTGCTGTCAATTCGTTACCCAACCAAGTTTGAAGCTGATAATATGCTCTGTAACAATGTTGTTCTGCTGCTCCTTCTGTGGGTGGGAGGTTTGCCAAAATAAAGGATGATTTAATTTTTGCCAATTGATATTTTTGAAACCTTAATTGATTCAGTGTTATTTTTTTTGCATTTATAAATAGATTTGATTAATTGTAATCCATTTTTTTTTATATTTTCTTTACTTTCATCGTTTTTGTAAAAAACATTGGCCAAATTTGACAAATTTTTCTCGTCTAATATAGAATTAACGATACTTTTCTATCCTTTTCCGGCAAATCCAGATGTTGTATCGCAACCAGAAAAACAATGCAGAAATGCAACATTTTTGAAGGATTCGTCTTTGAAACTATTAAACGTGAAAAATAGATCATTTCCAGTTCCAAAGCCTGGTTTGAGAAAATAAATGTCATGATTATTTGAATTTCATTGATTTAAAAGAACCAAAAGATCAATATCTTGACCCACAACTATAACAGTTTTATTGGTATCTCTGGCAACTTCTATCGAGGTCTTAATTATGTCGGCATCAGCATCTTCTTCAACTTGTTTACAGGAAAATCCTTGTGACTGTAATGTTTTCATTGAACTTTTAATTATTTTGTCCTTGTTTTTCTCGTTAGATGAAAATTTTTCTTGCGAAAATGGTATTTTTGTATGGTTCTGATAATGGAACTCTGGAATACTGTCTGAGGTTTTTCTACGATTACGTTCTCCTCTTTTAGTTGAAGTAGCTGCTGGTACTGTTGAGACAGTAGCTGATTTCTTAATCTCGGGGTACCCATCAAAGACAATATAACTGCTTGCTGCGTAATGTTTTTCTACATAGCGCAAATATTTATTAATGATCTCTTCCACCGTTTCATTTTTCTGCCAAATTACTTTGTGCAGTAAAAATCCACCGTCGACGACATGCATAATGCTGTCAGAATGCGTTGGTCGATTGACAGTCACAAATAATTCGTAGAGTTGAGATTTCACATTTTTCCGTGGCTATAATATCTTCGTTTACTTTAACGGAAGATTGAACTGTTTTGAGAAACAAGACTTTGTTTTTCCTTTTAAATTTTACACTGCCAAAATTCATTCCCACAATAGCTTGCAAAGATTTTTTTCCTTCTTCATACGCTTCATGGCAATTTACAGAATCATTATGAGTTATTAAAGTGTAAATTTTAATAAATACCTCAAAATTGTACATAATGATTAAAAGAAAAATTTTGAATTCGAGGTTTTTCAATATTTTGCATTTTCTAAGAATATTTATTATAGTAATGAATATTTTCTTTACACCATCAGAAAGTAGATATTTCAACAAACAAAAAGCCCCCAAACTTTTTGAAAAAAGCTGATATTTTGACGTCAGAATTTTCGATTGAAAATTAGGGTGCTTTTTTCATATTAAATTAAAATGAAGCGAAAAAATAAATCTTTTTAATCAAATGAATTACAGTGTATTTGGGACATAATAAGGTGAGTTTTCACCAAATTTCGTAGAAAAAAAAAATTTTTTGAAAAAGAAGAAACTTAGTTTTTTGCATTTTTCACCTAAATTTTGAGGTTATGTGAAAAATCTTGTTGATCTTTTTATTGTCTACAACTTTGCCTTTTAACTTTTTTCCATAGGACTTGTAGTTTTGCCGGAAATCAAGATAAACCATTTTTTACCCTTAAAATCTCACCCCCTCCCACTTCCCGAACTCGGATCGACCGTAATTTATTTTTCCTTTCAATTTGATCATATTCCCTTGCTTTTCTAATGGGTTTCGTCCTACTGTATATTTTTTTTTTCATTTTCATTTCATGAGCGAATAGAATATCGCTTCACCTGACTAACCCTAACTTAATATTCTTTCGAGCTTTGTTTGGTAACCGTTGAGAGAAATATCAGTGTTTTTTCACATAATGAGTTGGAAAATAAGAGAACACTTACTCGAGCTGATTTAAAAGAGTATTGGGTTAAGTTTGATGACGATGACGTCAAAAATTTAGATTTCAATCAAGAAAGCGATTTCGATAGTGACCCGAATATTTCAAATGAAGAAATGGCTTTTGGATTGGAAAGAGGAGAAGATGAAAGTGAGATGGATATCAAAAGTATAAATTTTCAAGAAAATCCTCTGAAAGAAACGGACGAATGTATTAGTAGGTAATTTACATACTTGAATTTTCCTTCATGAATTAGAATATAATAATAATAATTTATTTATTCTGTAAGATACCATAGAGGCATATATAAAATGTCAATTACTTCAGAAAAGGTAAGTTCACAATAACATATCAATACAACTCTTAGCTCAATTCATCTGAGAAAAATTCCTCCAAGTTATAATATCCCTTGGAATATAGCATTTTTATCTCTTTTTTGAATTTCCCTCCACTCAACGACTTGTAAATGATTAAAAAAGCAATACCGGCATACCTGAGGGATGACTCATATTTAGCAGTAGAGTGCCTTGGTACACAGAACATTTTGGCAGTTGGTTAATAATAGATCTTTTTCTAGGCTATAAACACCCTGTCACACTCCGACGATCCGCCCCACAAGATGGTATTGTAGTTAAGTTGTACACTATAGAATAGTAGATGTTTAAGAGGGTTTCAGTACAGACAGACCAATCAGTCGATGGAGAGCGTAATAGGAACTGTTGAGCGTTCGGCACAGATGGTCCACCTGAAAGTTCCACCTCAAAAACCTGTCAACGCGCAGTCCCAGAAACCTTACGTGCTCCACAGTACTAAGATAACTACCCACAAGAACTCACTACAAGGGGAGCGGATCCACCGAAATCTCGGTTTTGAAACTTGATAATCTGAGTTTTCATCAAGTTTATTACAAGCGAGTTTCCACGACACCAGTCAAGAAATTGCTCAATGAGTTCTTCACATATATGCTTGAGTTCTTCAATACTCCCTTCCCTGACCGCCAAAGAAGCATCATCTTCAAACAGTACCAGAACAGACGCAACCAGATAGTCAGGTAAGTCGTTGACAAATCGCAAAGGTCACAAAACTGACCCCTGAGCAACACCCATTTTTGTACGATATATCTCGGAAAGGCAATAATTGAGTTCGATGAACAAGGTTCTGTCAGACAGATAACTGGAGATCCAGAAAACCCCCTGAATCCTATCTGGTATAATTTGTCGACTATAATATTGTGCTGCAAACAGTCGAACACACGTGAGAGGTCGAAAAATATTCCCGCAGCATGATCACCCTCATCCAAGCAGCCATAAACGGACTTCAGAAACTCGGAGCAGACAGTCTGAGTTGACCTACCTACTCTCAACCAATGCTGTCGATTGGAATGCATCGAAAATTTTGTGAGGAAATCACTCATCCTTTGATACACGATTCTCTCAAATACTTTAGACAATTGCCTCAAGATTCAAATAGGGCGATAGTTGGCTATGTTGTTTGTAGCCTCTCTTTTGTGAACAGGTAGGACCTTTGCCAGTTTTAACACCAATAGAAAACAACCAGAACCTCATTTGAATCAATTGGAAAGAAGAAAAAGTTGCACAGCAACAATTTTTGGACTGTGCAAGTTCCCGGTATTTGGCCTCCATAATAGCTAATTAAGGATCGTTGACTCTCCTCTGTGAAATGCTCACCGAATGCTTCAGCCACCATTTTAGGACAGGAAATAATTTTTGGAATTTTCAAATAAATTGTTATGATATGCGAATTTCGCAGCGTTCAGTGTTCGATAATATTGCATTTTAGCTTCCTTATACTCATCACGGCACGTTTGTGAGTTTGTGCACTGCGCAAGCGAATGTAGGTTACGTAGATTTGCACGCATTTCCAGAATTTGAGAATTAATCCATCCTGGCCGACACGAGTCAGAACTATGCTCAGTTTAAGAGAACATGCAACCTCTATAGCAGATTTTAGTACAAAAACAAATTCCCGAAAGCTATCCTCAACTGATTGAGCGCTAGAGATAGTACGAAAATCGGTATCCGAGACTAATGCAGGCAGATGATTCAAGTTGTTTGACACGGATCTTACCAGTAAAGACTGCTTGTAGTTACTTTTTGATGAACTACGTGTAAAATAATCTAACCTAACAACTTTGTGATCGCTTATAAAATGCTCATGAACTGAAACTATGAATCTATATTGCATTGCATTAGTTGCAAAAGATTCCGTGCTTATTTGTTAATATTCTTGTAGGTTCGCTTGAAACAAGGGACAAATATAACCCATGAGCAAATCATCCTAAAGTTTTTCAGGATAACTATTCGCTCCCAAATAATTAATATTGATATCTCCACATAAAAACAGAATATCGGAAATGGAGCTACAATAGCTTAGTACATATTCCAAGACCTTTAAATGAACAGGTTATTTGTTATAAATGAGGATAGAAAAAATCCTTACTGTCTGACAATCTTTATTTGGAATTCCATGTGAGAACAAAAATATTTTCAGGAGGATCAAACCTAAATCATCAAGAAATTTGAAAGCTGTTGCGATGAACTGGAAAAAAGATGCCTACGAAAAAAAATAATTTCTTCAATAATTCAAATTCCGGCAGCTCTATACGAGAGAATCTGGGGGCAAGTGAATGCTTTGAATTAATTTTTTATGAATGTCTCTTGACAAATATAGCTGAGCAAATACATTCTTTTTATAGACAAAATTGTTGTAATGACAGCATCTCATTCCAAGAAATGGACCGATGTTTCTATGAATGAATTGTATAGTTTTATACTTATATCTTTCCTTATGCCTCAATTGAAAGAACTTATCATCATAGATTACTGGTCGAAAGATGCCTTATTAGAAACTCCAATATTCTCGCATCGGGTTTGGTTTTTATCTATTCTAAGGAATTTACATTTTGCAGATAACAATGCAAATGACAAACAGGATAACTGTGGAAAATAAGGATGGTAGTTTCTCATCTTCAAAATTCTTTCAAGAATACAATGTATACATTCGAAAACATGTGTATTGATGAGTCTTACGCTGTTCAAAGGAAGACATTCATTCAAAGAGGCATAGATTTGGGGTGAAGGTTTCTGTTCTTTGTGACTATGAAACAGGATACATATTGAATTTTATAATTTACTGCGGTGCCGGTACAGACATCAAGAATGAAACGGATGATGTTGGAGTATCAGGAAATATTGTCTTGTTGACTTTGATGAAAATATACATCAATTCTGGCCATACACTTTGTATAGATAATTTCCAGAATTTATATAACCTATTGTGGTCAAAATAAACGAATGCATGCCTTCATTTAAATCCAAACTGGACAAATGTAAAATTGAATATTTATATTCTGAATATCTCAATTCTGAAATGGCAGGACAAACGTGAGGTTACCATGCTGAGGAGTACTTTTTATATGTCAGAAAAAACTGATAATGTGACAGGCGAATTAATCAAGAAACCTGTAGTAGTTGTATATTAGTATAACAAATATATGGGTGATGTAGATCGAACTGATATATTACAGAGCTCCATTGAATCAGTAAGGAAAAGTGTGTAATGTTATAAAAAAGTATTTTTCACCTTTTGGACGACACTTCTGAATGCACATGCTCTATACAAGATGCAAAATGGCGACAATATAGGCATTACAGAATTTCAGCTCTATTGGTAAAAGAGTTACTTGCTAAAAATCGTGTGGAAATACCCAGAACAACAAGCAGAAAAGCATCTGGTGAAGATTCACCTTTGAGATCGGTTGCTAGACATTTTATTTCACACTTAAAGAAGGACGCTATAAACAAACCAACCAGATAATGATGTTTTTTTTGCTCTAAGGGCAAAATGAGGAAAGAAACAACGAATCACTCTGCAAGCAATGTAATGTTCCTTTGTGTTTATCACCTTATTTTGAATTATATCATACCAAACATTTTTATTGGATTTAAAATTTTTCATTTGTCTTTCAAGGCACTATTTCTTTTTCAAAAGAATAAATAAATAAATTTCTTTTTGTGTGGTGTCTAGGTTTACTAGATTATACATCATTACTTGAAATTATTTATTGTTATTATGTTATGTTGATGTCCACAGTTATTGGAATATTTTTTATTTGTTATCATTTATTCTTTTTTGTATTTTTTCAAATTTACTTATGTAATGGCTATTTATAATATTATTATAATTTTCAGTAACATGTTTCTAATTCTTTTGAATGAGTAAATAAATTTCCTTTATTCTCAATTAATTTTTTTCTGTTATAATTCATAATAATATTATTCCTGAAGTCATTGAAAGTATTCTTCAATATATATTCAAAAAAAACAAATAATTCTGATCCTAGGATATCAATTTTCCATATGCGCTTAAAAGCTCCAAAAACGGGAACCGCTTGAAAACGCGAAAACTCTAATCGGGAAACGAACGCATACGAAAGCACTGAAAAGCCCCGTCTGTAGGCCCCGTCTGTAGGGCATGACACGAGAAAAAAGCCCCGTCTCGAAAGGGTCTTTCTACCATTTTTTTCATGTGAATCCCCTAATAACTCAAATATTGTTGGTTTAGCCCAAATTGATGCATATTTTCGAAATTGTAAGGTAATGAGTCATATAAGTCGCCACATTATACTAAGTATTGTAACATCCTAGGTTTTCCTTCATACAAAAAAATCGTAGTTCCATTTCACCCTATGTTGAGACGCCACTGGCCTCACGTACATCGAAAGAGAAAAGAGAGTTGATTGTCAAAATACATCCTATGGTTGGAAGCGTGAAGCTAGCACGTTACGCGACTGCGTGTCAGGGGAACCGGCAGAGGGAAGAAATGGAAGATGGTGGATTATTATCAGTTTACTGCTGAGCGAATTAAGTCCTTTTTTTCGAAAGTTTTAGTGAGAGTGTGTGAGTGCAAAACCGAAGCCATTGCTACATTGAGTGCCGCTCGAATCTATTTTACAGGTAGAATTCAGATTAATTTAATTATTAGGAATGATCCATCCACTTTACTAACCTCTTTGTTTGTAAACAACATTGGAATTCTCATTGTTTCAGGAAATTTAGTGCTTTCGTATCTATGCCATTATATAGATTGTTTCCCTAATTATTGTTTAATTTAATGATGTATTATTAGGTTGTGTTTGGGCATTTGTCATTAATACTGTTGTCTTATGAATGTAATTCCTTTGTTCACATCATGCTTTGTTTGATTTCATATAACTATTTCCTTTGTTTCACATAATGCTTTGTTTAACTTCATAAAACTAATTCCTTTGTTCACATAAGGCTTTGTTTGATTCAAATAACTCTATTTCCTTTGTTCTCATAATGATTTGTCTGATTCATATAACTCTATTTCCTTTGTGCACTTAATACTTTGTTTGATTCATGTAACTCCTTATAGCATGTGATTCCATCATTTTCGATATTATTGCCTTGCAGTTCAGGTGTCTACCATAACAACGAATGCCTTATTTTACAGCTTTCTACAATGTGTTACTGGAGTGTAACCGATCAGCTTTATTTACTGTACCCTATGGTACAATAGGAATTGCCAATCTCTCCGTAGTTCTGAGCCTGTGATTAAGCAGGAACGTATGGTAATACTAGTATGGTTGATATGGAATAATGGATGTAACCAGTGCACGTAGCACAATGGTGTTATATCGAAGGTTAACGTTGTTAAGTTACCTCTATCTCATGTTGTCATTATGTATGTCTTGTACTGTTGTTCTTGGTCATTTTACTGTGTAATGTACTTGCCTTACTAGTCATGGTTATTGTTGTGTATATTTCGTACTGTGTTAACTTATTCTTCTTACTGTCGTGATGTATCTTGTTGTCGTTATGTATATTCCCTTCGGCTGATTATGTAGATTCTCTGCTTTCATTATTTATATTGCTTATTATCGTTTACCTATACCTGTCTCTGTTATTTATGTCCATAATGCATTCTGGTTCTTATTATTTACTTGTGATTGATATTCTATGAAGATTTGTTGTTTATTTATGCCATGATCTCGTACTGCTATCTATTTATCTATATGCTCGTATTACATGATATTTCATTTAGGGTCTCGAGATTGTGGACCATTCCTATACTGTAGTATGAGATTTCTTAGGTTCCTGGATCGAAGGCCTTGAAGGGGCGGTTCCAAAAGCTATAGGGCAGGGACCGTTACTGACATGTGCTATAAGGCATGAGAGAATTTTTATATCAACCGCGAAACTTTCTGTCATTTTTTCAGAGCCGCCGCTGGACCTCCATGACCTTCCCCGTGTTCCCAATTCCTTAGCTCATACAATATTATAGTTATGGCTCACATACCCTGGGGCCGTGACCATGACGATGGTCATAATTAGTCATTTACTTATTTGCCATGATTATTATCCTGTTGCATTATTGAAGTATACATTTGCCATGATTATTAATTCTTGCTGTACCATTGAAGTTGCTATATTTACCATGTTACTATACTCTTTTATTATGGAAGTTGCTCTGATTATCCTGATTATCGTCTGTGCTGTATTGTTATAGTTTCTTTTCCTAGATTGTTATACTCGCCTTTGCTAGCTGTTAATATTTCATCTTTTAGTTTTAAACAAGTGACCAAACACCACCTAAAGGAGTTTTATGCCTGAGGCTTTCTCCTATATTTTTTTAGACCCTCTTAATAAATAGCTGATTGTCTGGGTCTAACCGTTGTGTTTTATTTACCATCTTTGTTTCCCAATTATTTTCACTAATCTCAATTATCACGAACTTGAATTATTACTTAAACATAACATAGAGTCCTACACTTGCTAGACGATCACATTAAATGGCCAAGTCTTTGTATCTGGAGTCATTCAGACTCCAGGGCCGTAGTTAGTTTTGAAGATGATATTTGTCATTCTTTTCGAAAGAAAAAGTGGCAAATGTTACAGTATGCTTTTCGAAATATGAAAGTAGTAGTCAGTTTCCGGTAAGACCGAGAACCGAAAATTTTTTAAGACAAAATAAATTAATATTTCAAACAATAACGATTGAATTTTCTGCTGAGATTTCCCATTTTCTGAATATAAACGTCCAATGGATCATCGCCGTGTACCATCTTGTGTATCACGTACCTTCGTAGAAGATTTCAGGGAAATTGAATCGAAAAATACAGAAAACCATTGAAGAAAAAGTCAGAACGAAAACAAACACGTCTGCATGCTTTGGCAGATCTGAAAGAATTCAACGTTATTCGGAATATTTTATTGTAAAAGAATGATCAGTAGAAGATTCTTCCATTTTTTAAGTTTCAGAGTCTCATATCTGCCCAACCATTGGACGAATTTTGTACAACAAGGAACTTTACCAATATTGAAAAAAAAGCACTTTTTCACACTTTCCAATTCAATATTCAAAAGTTGCGACTAATGAAGAAAAGGCTACAGTGACTTTACACAAGACAGTGGCGACAATAGGCTATAAGCCGCCATTAACGGTCGGCGGGATTCAAACATGAAGCATTATTTTTTGAGATATCTTTTACTGTAGGATCTTTATACTCGAATTTACCAAGTTTATTGATTAATTTTTGAGAGTCGAAGAGCTCTTTTTGGAATTCAATTTTACCTATCTACTCTAAATTTAATTAGAAAAATGTAGCTGAACTAGAAAATACTCATAGTTTCTCGTTTTCAATTCAATAATCATATTATCTGTCATACAGAGCATTGTAATTACAACTATAAAATCCACATACTTCTGAAGGCGTCGGTTTTATGAAAAAACACCTCAAAAATTAATGGCATCATTATATGAAAAATGGTCAATTTAGGCATCTTTCAAAATATTTCAGTATTGTTCAGCTGATTAGTAAATGAACTGTGCAAAGACTGTGACAAGCAATACATATGAGAAACTTCGCAAAGACTAAAATACAGACTAAACGCACATAAGTACACAAAGAACGCAACTACAGCATTCAATAAGCATAAAAAAAATTAAGAACATGATTTTAACTACGAGGACACGAAAATTTTAGGAATCGAACCACAACAACGACGAAGGGAAATATTGGAAAAGATTGACATAATGGGTGGCCCATTTAAAAATTGGAATTTAATTTTGCTATAAAAAAAACTGCTCAATATTTTCCAATGGTTGAATATTTATTTAAAAGGTTGGTTCATGACATTTATTTATGACATTTATTTATGCGTAATAATTTCGGCCAAATGACCACCACGGCTGACTTGGCAGTAGCCTATTCGTTCCACCCAATTTTTTAATATATTTTCGATTGTTTGGGGCTCTATTTCACCAATAGCAGCTCGAATTTCGGTCTTGAGGTCTTGAATTGTTTTTGGCTTGTAGGCGTAACACTTATCTTTCACCGCTCTCCAGAGATAATAATCCAATGGCGTCAGATCGCAGCTTCTTGGTGGCCAATTCACATCAGCATTTCTGCTGATTAGTCGATTTCCGAAAATGCGGCGTAAAACATCGATTGTGGCGTGTGCTGTATGGCTCGTTGCACCGTCCTGTTGAAACCAAACATCGTCCAAGTCATTAGCTTCAATTTCTTGAAAGAACCAATCGTTCAACATTGCGCGGTAGCGCTCGGCATTGACGGTTTGAGTAGAAGACCCACCACTTTGGAAATAAGTTTTTGATATTTCCCAACTTTCTTCAAGCGATTAGCGTCCCATTTCGTAAACTTCAAACTTTCAACTAAATATTAGTCACGTCAAAAAGAATAGTTGACGTTTATAATGTCAAATAATCGGTAGTTCAAATTCCAAACACTAGATGGACCACCCGTTACAAGTTAATAACGAAAATGTAGTGAATGACAAACAAGACACGAAAAATCTCAGTCAAATCATTGAGTATAAATCTACCTAGAGGGAAAACGCAGTTCAAAGAAATGAAGCCAAAAATTCTACCGGTTAAGTGGCGGTCTCAAGCTTGTAAACACGGAAATATTTATTTCATTGTATTTATGGTTGCAGCGACTAGGTCTCTCTGTTTGAGCTGGTCTGAGCCAGGGCCGGATTTATTCGACATCACCTCTCAGAATATTTTATTATTTAGATATCTTGACTTACTGTCCAATGATCTGTGTATGACGATTTTAAAAATGAATTATGGGCATATTGTTGGTGATATCAAATACGTGAAGTGAATTTAGATCAGTTACGCATGTACACAAGAAAATTGTATGTGACATATATATTTGAATGAGCAATAAATAAATTATATATAAAATAAAATATAAAATATATAAATTATGATAGTTTTTGGAGTTAATTGCGGAAAAAAAACTTAAATTTCTGAAATGAGTCTGGAGCAGTTCAGGTGAACGAAAAAGAAAAGAAAGTGAAATGTTTCGGTGTATTCAAATGTTTGAAGCAACAGAAACAAAATATTCACAGTGAAATTTTTGCATCAAATCCGTCTGTTTACGAAGATCTCCTGTAATAAAATATTTTTAATTTTAATAATATTAATAATGGTAACTTATTACCTCCTTCTAAGAATCGATGAGGATAAATTCTTAGGATGAATCTACATAATAATTTTTTCAATGGTATAATGTGTAAAAAAAATCGATATATCCTAATCACCCTATAACTACCTATTGAACCCACAAACCTACCATGAAAATTTCACACTATATTTTCTTCCGTTCGAGAGTGATCGTCTTGACGGAAGAATCGATTTTAACCACACTTTCCGAAATAAAAAATGGTTATTAGTGGAATCCTGCACTGAGAATCTGTAAGAATAATGCAAATTGTATTTTTGTTTATTTTATTATTTGAAGAATATATCCTGAAAAACATTTTTCATTACACCAAAATCACTTCATAATGACTTCAAGCTAAATATTCATCCTACAAACATAAAACAGTATTCTCTTTAGATTTTTTATTTATTTTATTCCGTTTTTCCTTAGAGAGCATTTCGTTACTTCAGATGAGTTGCAAAACTATAAACACAATCAGACTAAGATTAGTACCTGCTATGGAATAATCTACCATGGTATAAAATTATTTCCTGTAATTAGTAATATTTGTTTTATTCTCATTATTTGCATGCACCTTCTTGATTCCATTTATGATGTTAAATATTTAGTAGGCTGAACTATCGAGCATAAATTGTTTTCGATAGGTCTTCGTTTCAATAACTTTTAAGGTAAACGATTGTGGAAATAAATTTTGTGTTGACCCTAGCTTCATTAAATTTTTTAATGAATTCAGGATAAATGATTTCATTATCAACAAGTCCACTGTACCAATATCCAGACTCTCCTCTTTATAATTTGTGTCACGCTTGTAATTCTGTTTGTCCTAACTTGGATATCTTTTATTGTAGCATCTCAGATATCAAGTCATATACTATTTTGGCTAACTTTGTATTACATGTCTCATTTAGTATATTTAGAATTAGTTTTTTGTTCCTGTTTACCTTGTTCTGTAGTTGGGTTTATCCTGTAGAACATTGTACATTTAAAATAAATAAAATAAATAAATAAATTTTCCATTTCCGTTAAGTCAGCCCAAACTTGAGACGTTTTAGACATAGAATCAGAAACATTGATATAATGTTATATCTTCAATATTAGTACAAATTCTTGTTAAAATCGTATCATTTTGAAAACTAGCGCCCTAAAACACCATCCTTACGCTAGTGCTCTTAAACAATTTTCGTGAGATACAATGACAGCAGAAAGTCTGTCATAGTATTTTAAATTACATAGTATAGAAAGCGATGCAATTTAGCGCTCGTTCACAATGAATGTAACGCATAGAATTTAATTTTTAATCATTATTCAATCAATATTCAAGTTCATTTTCATTACAAAATACAGCGTGAGTTAAATTATTATGGGACCGTCTATTGTCTATTAAGTTACATAATTGCCTAAAATGTGTGAAACTCCAATAATGTGAAGATATTTTGTGGTTGCGTTTACGTTACATTCATTGTGAATAAACCCTCACGATTTTCATTTTTGAGTTGGAAATGATAGCCGAATGTAAACGCGCCATTTCAGTTCGAAATCTTATTATCTTATTCAAAGAAGTGTTTCCTGAAATTCTATAAAAACACAAGTATAATATATAAAATCATAACTGAGAAGATCCAATGACATAACATACATGGGAGAAATTCGGATAAATCATGATATGAGGGATTCAATATATAATGCTACTATCTTGTCCTCCCCTTGAATCTTAGTTCGAATGAACAAATATCGAAATGAAATAACTATGAATCTTCGTGAAGAACAATATATTTTCTGAAGCCGGCCCTGGCCATCGTCTAATAGTTCGGTTACTCTCCGTTAGATGCTTTAAAGAAAAAATACATTTATTTCCAGAAACATACGGTCCATCTATGAACCAGAAATCGTACTAGTAAATTTCTGGCTTCATTTCTTTGAACTGCGTTTCCCCTCTAGATAGATTTATACTCAATGGTCAAATATACATGCCAATACTGAGAAGACCACCGAAAGAAAAAAGCAGACAAGACAACCAATATTTCACTGACTACTGATATTGACATTGACATAAATGACAGGACAATACCAAACAGACGAAACTAAAAAGGGCGAAAACAACCAGTGAGATATTTAAAATGTTATTATTTTACTTTTTTATTATTATATGTATTATTATTATTATGTATATTAACAAGTATTTCAAGAACCTAGATGCCCAATTTATCAAAACTTCACAAATCAGTTACTGGGTAAAAACCATAAAAAATCACTATATGTATATATATATTACCGAATGGAAGTATTTACCCTGTGTGTGTCCTTTTTCTAGCCTGTAAAACGCATTATACACAATGTAAAAAACAATAAGAAGAAACAAATAATTTATAAGTATTATGAAGTCCTAAAACACTCTATTGGATCGAGATCTAATTCTTTTAAACCTTCTAAATAATTTATTTATTATTAATAATTTATTTGTTGGACGTCATTGGGGTTATGATTTTAATAGATTTAAATAATATTAAACCCTGAAAATCAAATACTATATATATTGCTATATTGGAATTATACGTTGACTTCTAACTGGTTGTCTATACATCTTAGCTCTTTGGAATCCTTTTGAAGGAGAGAATCCACTAGTGTATAGGGTGTTCCTTTAAAAAATGAGCATAGAGAGAGGGTTTCTAGTCATAACATCTACATATGTGCCTTGCTACTTTTAATCCTTCCTCAGATAAATAAATCAATGTAAACAATAGTCCAAACTGGTATGCATAAATAAGAGTGCGAGATAAAACTTTCTAGTTTATAGATAAACCCAAAGATATGTCTTTTCCAGAATTAAAATATAGATATTCACAAATATAATGACACGCTTCAAATTGCACTAACACGTTAAGAAAATAGAACAAAACGCTTTAGAACATGTTAAATAGCACGGCAAGCACGGTAAACAATGAAATTTTGACCAATATGGCGGAACCAATCAAAACGCTGACCATCATTGTTGCCACTGTTCAGTAAAAGAGGCAAATCACGAGATAATGGACGAAGTTCATAAAAGAAACGAAAAAAGTATATTTACAACATCAAAAAGAAAACAAATTAAAATTATTTCACAATGACAAAAAAAAGGAGAAGAATGAGTTTGAAAGTGAGAAAACCTCGAAAAATGAATAGTCACAACTATTTGTCAATTATTAAGAGTTCACCTCATTCGACGGAAAGAGAGTCTCGAGTGATACGCCAAAACATTTCTGACATTTTGTAAAGGAATATAAGGACTGGCATGATAGCTCCTTTTATAACGGAAAAATAACGCAGGAAAAATTAAAAAGAAGAAGTAAAGAAACTGGTCAAACGGACAGAACAAAAAGAGTACCACAAAAATACGAGAACAATGGCGGAAACACCGCGGTGGGAAACAGTTTACCTGAAGAAGGTGCGGAACAACCACCAAATCGGGAAAATCTTGTTGGGTATCTAACAATTCTTGAACGTGTTTTGTTTGAACCTTGAAATGAAAATATTTTCTAGAGCATCGCAAATGAAAATACAGGAAGGAAAAATTAAAACTCTGGGGATTTTAGAAGATGAGTAATTTAATTTATTTAAAATGTGTCCTGTAAAATTAGATTTCACAGGGGTGTTCTTCTTAATGGATATAAAATATTCTTGAGTTCTTACCTTGATGTACCTGAAAGTCTTTTCTATTAAAAGTTATCACAAGATCAGTCAACAGATTTTAACGGTGAGAATAATTTATTTATTTATTTAATTTGACTTCATTAATTCAAAGTTGCTCTGGCTAGCTAGAGTACAAACCATCTCATATTTACCATCAGAGAGTTTAAATAGATGCTTCCACTCCAGTCAATAATAGTCAATACTCCAACAATCGAAATTGATTCCACTCTTTTGCAAATACTACAAAGATATTTACAGTATGTACAAATGTTGAATTGTCTAAATTGAAAGTTGCAAGTGAAACTGATTAATTTCTGGCTATAAAAATCAACAGGTAATGTCCACAATTGTTGTCTTGAGTCCTAATTCATGTGATAACAGGACCGTACAACCATCCTGGGTATTCGAGATGAGTCTGGTGTCGGAAATGGGTCTTAAGTTTACCACCCTGTAGATAAACTTTCCAACAAAAACTATTTCTTCTCTCAGTTCTCCATTCTCTCAGGAAAACATATGTTATTACGTCGTAAAATTCAACTTCGACAAATTTGATCAGCCTCAGCAAGGTATCCCCAATTCAGTAATATTCCAACTTCGGCAGACCCGTCTTAGCTCTTACGTAAACCTTGAGCTCCGGTAAACTTGGTACAGTTCTTAGGAAAATTTCCAGCTCTGGCAAATTTGGCTGTCAAAATCAATTTCATAAGGTCTTGAGCCGACCATGTTCCATAATTTCCAGTTTCCAGCGATCCCTGCATTGATTCACAAAACGATAATGATTTAAGAGAAGAAAAAATTAATGTGTTCAAAAAAAGAACTCAATGGTACCGATAATTCGATAAAAACTTTATCAGGGAAATCTAGAAACTGAGAAACTTCAAAAAAGTAATCATATAGCAATAAAGTATAGCATAAATATTGAAACAAAAGGTGAGTTGATTCATCAGACCCCTCTCCGAAAGACACTAGGAGAACTAAACATGGCGGTCCGAAAAAGAACGCACGAGACTTTTGTCATCTCCTGCACATAAAACAATTAAATATGACAATTTAAAATTGGATGAACCTTGTCTGATCAGAAACAGGACTTACCGAATGTTATTAAAACTGTTCACAATGACAAACTCCCTATTTGAAACTTGATTCCAATTCGAAAAAAAAAGATAAATGCACCTTCTAGCTTCTTCACTCGAGAGAAAAATGATCCAGAATCGAAGAAGTTCGATCGACGACAACCTCACTTCTGTCTAATGCGTATTAGACAGAAACAAAGAGATCACATCACGCCGACCTCGATCTAATTTTTAGTGGAGATTTCCCAAATAATCGCTATTGGTTGAATTCGCCCTTAAAAGATGAACATATTTTTTTATTTAATTTTATTTGAAGCTATTTGCAGAATTATGTGACATTTGATTTTAAAATTCTTAGGCGTTAAAGGGACAAAAAGAAGTCTACGGAAAAGGGACCTAAAAGCTGCAAGTTTATGAGATAATGGATTGGGGGGAAGAATGAGGTATGACATGGTCAGTAGTTGAGGGCTTTCAAATAGAGATGGTCAATTTATTCGATTCTAAATATAATAAAAAAATCTTCAAAATTCAAATTGTCATCAATATTCTTTTCCGTGGTAAATGAAATTCTGGGATGCAAAGAATTTATGTGGACAATCAAATCGTTAAGTTTTGAATCATCACTCAAAAATATAATACACATATCGCTTCCATAAGAATATATGCTTTTTAAAGATATCCTGGATTTTTGGGAGGACTCTAATTACCTCAGAAAAAATGGTAGCTAAGGAAGATCCCATACTCAAGCCATTCGTCTGCACATTAAAGCAATTATTGAATTGAAAGAAGTTTTGTTTCAGACAAAAATTGGGCAAAGAGGAGAGACCAGAAACACTATTGTCTTTTGTCTTCTTACGAGGAATCAATTAGAAGTCTCAACCGAGGGAGAAGAAGAATATAAGCATTGGGTATAAATCTAGGTAGATTTATACTCAATGATCTAAGTTAACGATATTGTGGCAATTTAACACTTTGCACATAAATGTAGAGGTCAAAAGAAACCATATACTTCTTCTGATTATATTTTATTTGAATTTCACAGTCGATGAATCGAATAACTATGTTTTATATCACACTGTAAGGCGAATTCCACTATATGAGGAGCAAGCAACAATAATTATTATTATAAAACAGAGTGTAAGTTCGAGTGTACTACATACAAGCAAAGAGTAGAAACAAGAGGGTGCACTCTGTCAAATTAGTACTGAAAATTTTGTTCACGTATTTCGAAGCGAAACCACAGAATCGCATAAAACGATTCCTCCCTTGACTCAAAATCCCATAAGAGCAATGTAAATCGAGGCAACACCACTGAAATCACATTTCGTTATCACGTGCAATAAGATAGCCAATCGGTTCCTAGTTCCTGTAGCAAGAATCAAACAGAAAAGGATTTTAATCGACATGAAGATGAATTTGGAAAAATCATTTTTTATTTATTAGGAAATATGAAAGCACTTTTCTTTCATCACAAGTGTTTCTCAACGACTTAATTCAGGAACCAATACGCAATTTCGTGAGTAGCAATATTTCCACTGTTAATTTGTATTTTCATCATTTGCAATCTATTTTAATTTATTACTAAAATATCTTATAATTTAAAGCTACAACAATTCAACTGAGAAAATTGTAAAAATTCACACCTTTTAAAATTTTAGGTCATTGCCATACAACTTTGAGGAAGCATTCAATAACAGAACATTTATTTCCTGTGGAATATGTGTGAAGACCAGAGAGAATTCATAAGAAACAAGAAAATATCATTTGACACAATGGACGAATTAAATAGTAATGTTACCCACATATAGTTCAACTAATACTGCAGTTTTGTAAACAAACGAATAAGAAATATCCTTTTTCAAAATCGTATGAGAACAAGAAATTTTCTTTTGATTGATCTTATTATATGTGGATGAAAATTATTTGATAAGCATTTCTAAAAAATTTTCAAGTATTTCCTAATACAAGAATGTAAGAATAATGTGTAATATATTTTCATCAAAATTTTAATGGAACCATTATATTATGTTTGCAAGTTAGAAGTCCTTTGATTATTGATGACAAACTTCTTACAAAGAAGTTAATTCCTGTCTTATGAATTGTTTCACCAATTTCAAAGTTACACAAAATAAGCTGACGAATAATTATAATCATAAAAGTTTGTGAATTTTGCTGATCAAATTTTTTACCAATTCCCGACAATAATTTCACTTTCATGTATTGAATGTCTAAATGATGGACTAAAACAAGAGTGCAACAAATAAAAAGGAAATTTTATTTATAATTCATTTAATATAGTTACATCAAAAGTTAAAGAAATTCATTAAAAATTTGTAGTCAAGTTTTCTTCAGCATTATCAATCTTTGTTATGTAATTATCTCGGTTCCATCTTAAGCATTCTCAGAACATAAAAAAAAACATAAAAGAGTAATTTCTTATTCTATAAAAATATTCATACATACAAAGGGATCAGATCCCTGAACTTGATATCCAGTTGAACGGTAACTGTTGGAAGAAAACACTGAGAAATATTAACTTAACATCATTTGTGCTGCAGTATATTAAGCTTTCTAATTTTTTTATTTTTCCTTTTGTTACATTCATCGCTCTGTAAATTTTGATTTGCATACTTCATTATGTAAAAAATTCTCATTTTTAAAAACAAATTTAGAATATATTTGTAGGGAAACTGAGCAAGGATGATGAAAAGGGATAGATCTCAGCTTTTGGATTAGCAGTTGATGAGGAGATGTAGTGGCAGTAGATTTCATGTTTTGTGATGTTTGCACATTGCAGTTTACCATTATTGTGGTACATGTTTGAGTTCCCTCATCGATTCCTATTCCATCGGTTTGTGTACCTATATGCTCTCTTAAACAAGTTCAAAGTAGGAACAGCCGTTTTATTTAAGTAGCGGCCAGTCATCAAATAAGGTTCGAAGTGATCACTGCAAATCCTGTTTCCTCACAATTGTCGCATCACTGCAGGCCAATTTCCATTGCAGGGCTCGTTGAGGGTCATCTGAACTGGGAAACCTAAAGAATCTCACACCCGAAACATTCGAACAGTACTTAACTGAACATCTTCCCTTGGTTTCATTCTTTTTATCTACAAACCAGACTTCTCTGCAGAGCTATGAAAAAGCTTAATCCAAATATGAAAACCCGTGCGGAATGAAATTCTAAATTTTCTATACAAAATCAGCGATAACTTTTACTCTATATATCACACTATCATTAAAAATTTTCGAATGGAGGGAAAAGAAGTCATAGACAAGTTATATAAAATATGCCATTTAATTCAAAGGTTTTGATTAAATTAAGGATCTGCTATGATTTTCATAAATACCCGGTGAATTTTTTCGCGGTTTAAATTCGAATTTGGAGAAGAGAGAGATATATCCTTCTTGTTAGTCCCGCCCCTTTTTTCAACGATAGAATTCTCAAGGTCATTGAATCGTTGACGAGAAAAAGGCCGGAGTGCTCCATATTTGTAAGTTAATCTTTGATACAAGTATCTTTCTAGAGAAGAGACGGAAACCATATTGAAGTTATTCTTTTTCTCATCGATGCGTTAGAATGAAAATGATTACGCAGCGCACACATGCTCATTTAATTATAATTCTCGGCGGAAAATTCGAACAGATATCAAAAAGGACAATCCACGCCCAATCATGGGTGATGATTCAGAACTCAACTTCAGAATCTTATTTACCATGGAGAAGAATGTTTATCTTTTCTAGATATTTTATAGCAATTAGAATTGAATGAATTTTTCTATGTATAGAAAGCCCTCAACTACCGATGATCTCATACCTTCTCCTTTCTGCCACCTATCATCCCATAAACTTGCCGTTTTTTGAATCCTTTTCCATAAACTTCTTTCTGTCCCTTTGTCGCCTGAGAATTTCAAAATGGGATTTGATATAATTCTGTAAATAGCCTCAAATAAATATTTCCCTATTGACATGATCAAAAGATTAAAAAATAATAAAAAATCATGTTGTTTTTTATACTAGATCTAGGACTAAACTTTGCCCTGTCGAAAACAAGTCCATAGTATTGCTGAGCTTGCCCTAAATTCCGATCATTTCTGAGGCTCTCCGTAAGTTTTTTCGTTAATGTGACATCCATGTTTCTTCAAAGTTGGGATTAACATTAAGATCCCATCTCTCAAATGGCAAAGATTCTTTTTCTCCTACGAAGAGAATGAGCTTATACAGACACGATTACTCTTATGGTGAGTTTTACATAGGAAGAACTTTTTGGAGCATCAAGGTGAGAACTCAAAATAATTGTCGGGACATTAAGAAAAACGCTGAGAAATTAACCACTCCCCTTCAACAACCCCCACAGTTTAGTTCTCTCCTCAAAGTCCTTCCGTTTGCGATACTCTAGAAAAGATTGTTATTTCAACGTCCAAACAAAACACCCCAACAAAATTATTAAATATTTTCTCGATTTGATGGTTGGGCAGCATCTTCTTCAGGCTGACTCTTTTCCACCGAGGTGATTTAGCCATTGTTCTCGTTTTTTTGAAGCCCTCTCGTTGATTTGTACATTTGACCAGCACTTTTTCTTCTTCTTTTCAGTTTCCCTGCGCTTCCCATTCTCCGATATAGACGGAGATCTCAGTCCTTACATCCCTTTACAAAATTTCAGATTTGTTTTGGCATATCACTCGAGATTCTCTTTCCGTTGATTGAGGTGAGCTCTTAATAATTGATAATAAATAGTTGCTACTGTTAATTTTCCGAAATGCTCTCTCATTCAAAACTACTTGATTTCATTTTTCTTTCTTTTCTTGACATTGCGAAATAATTTTATTTGTATATGTTTCTTTCACTGCATTAAGATGGCCTAACTTGGATAGAAATATGTGATGCAACTCTTGAATATTGAATTGAAGTAGACAAAATGTGGTTTTTCTTCAAATATTTGAAAACTAAAATATGAGTTGATATTAGCCAAGATATTTGGACAATTTATCTATTCTGATAATATAATAAATCTTTCTCATCTACTTCGATATTTATTTCATGACATGTAAGGCCGGACGGTAGGATATTCTCCACGTCAACCATAGATTCTTCATCAGGAAGTCGAAGTTTTAATGGAGGACCATTTTTGGGTTAAGAATTGGAAATAACAGATATTTAGGTAAAACGATTGCTCGTTGTACAGCTAATAAAAGTGCGCAGAAAATTAACACTACTCGTTCAAACATTCACTGTAATGTCACAATACAATCACCACCTTATATTTAAAAATACTGCACATTTCATAAAACTATATTCAAAATACGAGATCGATGGTCAGTCATTCCAGAAGTGTCAAAGACAGCTTATTACATATTATCTAAACTTTCTTGTGAATGACTCAAATTATCAATCCTTTTTGAACCTCGTCTATTATCTTGGCAGAACTCTGAAGTTTATCTAGTTCTTCATCTACCAATTTTTGCTTCACTACTCTAGTCAAACCATTTTTACCTAAAATGGCCGGAAGGGAAAGAAATACATCCTCCTTTATACCATGCAGACCCTGCAACAATAAAATCATGAATAACTCGGTTATGATCCGTTGTTTTTAAATTAAGAAAAAAATTTTTGGGAATATTGGACACTGTTTATTATCTCTTAATTAATTTGTGACAATGCCGATGTTTCTAAATAAATTCGTTTTTTTTCAAGGCTGAAAATAAATGAAGAATATATTATAAGATATACAATATGACATAACATGAAAATAAATTAACTATTTACGATAAAACAATATTGTACACATTTTCAAAAGATTTAGACATTTTCTAAGAAATCAACATTTCCAGAGAGCAGGTGCACAATGCAAACATCCGACTTATTATTATAGTTTCTACATTTATGACAATGCAAAGTAACATAAGGCAATGAATTATTTATTAAGAATGGGCTTAACACTGTACTGGTCGAACTGGTGATTAGTTCGGAAATCTCCACTGTTAATGGGATCGAGGCCTGCATGGTACGATCTCTGTTTCCGTATAGCGCGCATGATTGAGAGGTGGGATTGAGCTTTCTCCATTCTGGATCATTCTCGTGTCAAAATGTTGGAGAGTGCATGTATCGGTCTTTCTCGAATTGAAATTAAGTTTCAAAGAGAGAGTTTGTCGTGTCGAACACTTTTATAACGTTCGGTAAATCCAGTTTTTGATCAGACAAGTGTTATTGAACTTTAAATGTCGTATTTAATTGTTTTATGTGCAGGAGATAACAAAAGTCTGGTGCGTTCTTTTTTCAGACCACCATCTTTGGTTCTCTATATAATGGGTGGCCCATTTAAAAATTGGAATTTAATTTTGCTATAAAAAAAAACTGCTCAATATTTTCCAATGGTTGAACATTTATTTAAAAGGTTGGTTCATGACATTTATTTATGAAAAATAATTTCGGCCAAATGACCACCACGGCTGACTTGGCAGTAGCCTATTCGTTCCACCCAATTTTTTAATACATTTTCGATTGTTAGGGGCTCTATTTCACCAATAGCAGCTCGAATTTCGGTCTTGAGGTCTTGAATTGTTTCTGGATTGTTGGCGTAACACTTATCTTTCACCGCTCCCCAAAGATAATAATCCAATGGCGTCAGATCGCAGCTTCTTGGTGGCCAATTCACATCAGCATTTCTGCTGATTATTCGATTTCCGAAAATGCGGCGTAAAACATCGATTGTGGCGTGTGCTGTATGGCTCGTTGCACCGTCCTGTTGAAACCAAACATCGTCCAAGTCGTTAGCTTCAATTTCTTGAAAGAACCAATCGTTCAACATTGCGCGGTAGCGCTCGGCATTGACGGTTTGAGTAGAAGACTCACCACTTTGAAAATAAGTTTTTAATATTTCCCAACTTTCTTCAAGCGAATAGCGTCCCATTTCGTAAACTTCAAACTTTCAACTAAATATTAGTCACGTCAAAAAGAATAGTTGACGTTTATAATGTCAAATAATCGGTAGTTCAAATTCCAAACACTAGATGGACCACCCGTTATATTTTCAGAGTGATCTGATGGATCAGCTCATCTTCCTAACTGTTTCAGTATTCGTGCTATAGTTTGTTGCTCAATGATTAGGTTTTTTTACGTTTTTCAGTTTCTAGATTTACCTCATGAATTTTTTATCGAATTATCGGTTCCATTGAGTTGCTTTTTTTGAACACATAGATATTTTTTCTTTTCTTAAATTATTATCGTTTTGTGAGTCATACATTCAGGAATCGCTGGAAACTGTGGCACATTATCGGCTCGAGAACTTATAAAACTGATTTTCACAGCCAAAACTTGCCGGAGCTGAAAATTTACCGAAGTACTGAATCAAGACCTACCGGAGCTAAAAATTTACCGAAGTACTGAACCAAAACCTGCCGGAGCAGAAAATTTACCAAAGAACTAAACTAAAACTACCGGAGTTAGAATATTACCGACTTTGAGATACCCTACCGAGGCTGAACAAATTTGCTGAAGTTGAATTTTACGACGTCCTTGAGGGACTAGAGAACTGAGAGAAAGAAATAATTTTTGTTTGGAAAGTTTGTTTACAAGGTGGAAGACTTGAGACCTATTTTCCACACCAGACTCATCCCGGACACCCAAGATGGTTGAATGGTTTTATTATGACATGAATTAGGACTCAAGACAGACAAAATAAGTTTCAGCAACAATAGTAGACATCATCTGTTGATTTTTATAGCCAGAAATTAACCAGTTCCACTTGCAACTTTTAATTTGGGCATTTGTACATACTTTTAATATCTAATATTTGTAAAAGAGTGAAATAAATTTCGATTGTTCGAGTATTGACTATCATTGACTGGGGTGGAAGCATATATTTAAACTCTCAGAAGGTAAATGTGAGATGATTTCGTGCTCTAGCTAGCTGGAGCATTTTCAAAATAAATTGAATTAAATACATAATTTTTTTACCATTATAACACTATTGACGAGGCCAGCCATAATATACTAATAGTATTGGCTGCCCAAGTCGGTAGTGTTAAGTCCATTATTGATAAATAATTTATTGCTTTATCTTAGTTGTCATTGTCATGGAAATAGAAACTAATCAGGCGGATGTTTGCATTATGCACCTGCATAATGATTTCTTAGAAAAAAATTTTCAGCCTTGAAAAAGAAACTAATTTGTTTCGAAACGTCGGCATAGTCACAAACTAAACAATAGACAGTGTCCAATATTCCCAATAATTTTTCTTTCTTAATAAAATCATCATTTCAGATTGACATTTGGACTGGATTGTTGATTTTTCATGTAGGTATGTATCCTCAATACCGTAAGCATGGAGACTTAGACCTCATTTTTATGAATCAATAAATAGGATGAACGATCACTAGCCGTAAATGACGACAACAGAGTCATAACAGAATTTTCACGAGGACCGGAATATTGTACACTAATTTAGGATTGCCTAGAACTCATGGGAATATAATCAGCTGTTTTAAAGCCTGTAGTGAGCGTTCTACAATCTGTGTCCTTAGATATAATCAGGGTCTCAAAACACAAAATATTACTGATGCCAGCCACATCTGCTGTCAGTTTTAGAATTTAAGCGGCTTCAAAAATTAAGCGGGATTTTAGTTCAAGGCATGAAAGGAGATATTTGGAGATAATTCTAAAGCGCTAGCAACTATTGCTGTTGAGAGAGAAACTGGAGAATTTTTCGTGAAACGGAGAACGCTTTGAAAATTCCGAATATAATATCCTGCATTACTTTCACAATGAATTGATCACTCAGTAGTCATCGTGAAATCGTAAACTGTCTAAGGAGACGATGGTTCAGAGTCGCCGTAACGGTTTGGTAATGATGAACATTCATCGTAAAGCCGTAAGTGAAAACTTTGAAGCCTTCAACATTCGAGTTCTTTGCGGAGAACAAAACAATTACTCCTTTTTTTCGGTTTTATCTTGATGAGTACTATAGGTCCTGAGAACTTATGAAACAAGACGAAATTGCATTCCATCCTACACTACATCCAGTTCATTGATACTCTTACAAATGGTCTCCCCCAAAATTTGATAATGTCTAGGAAGGACCGAAAACTTTCCAGAAGGGACGAAAACAACGAGACAAAATATTTAATAACTTATCGTCAACAATAACAGTACATTGTTTACCAGGTAGGAAAAGCTTAACATTCCTGGACGACTGTGAAGATTGCTAAGTCTCGGCTTGCGCCTCGACTTAGCAACACAGAGTCCAGGAATGTGGCTTTTCCTACGAGGTAAACATACTATTTTTCCGCAAATCGTTTAAAATTCGACAGATATTGATTGATTTTAAAAAAACCGCGATAATTTTATTCCCAAATGAATGGTGCTTTGAAATTCCTAATAAAATTACTTGGGTTACTATGGAAACGTATTGAGGTTGAATTGTCAAACTTGACGCTTATAAATTTAATTGCTGGTGTTTTTGAAAGTAAAATGATAAGTGATGATGAAATTTCCATTCCTGGAACTCCTCCAGAGCTGGTTGAGGCAGTGAATACTGCTTCATTAGAATTATTGCCAAAGAAATCAAGAAAAAAGTACTAAAATGCATGCAGACGTTTTATGGATTATCGCATGAGTAAAAATACGAGTTCTTTCTCAGAAAATGTTGTAATGGCATACTTCCTAGACCTTTGTTTAAAGATGAAATCTTCAACATTATGGGCCAATTATTCAATGCTGAAGTCAACCCTTGCACTTAAACACAATGTAGATATATCTACATACTCAAAACATCGTTCTTTATTGAAACGGCAAGCTCAAGGTTATAGGGCAAAGAAATCTAAGATTTTAACGAAGGAAGAAATTGAAAAATTTATCCAGGAAGCTCCAGATAAAGAAAATTTAATGATTAAGGTAATTTACAAGTTTTCAATTTCTATTTAGATTATAGCTTTATTTATTTTTTAGGTGGCTGTAAGATTTGGTATTTCTGGGGCCTGTAGAATGGATGAGTTAGTCCGAATGACTGTACACGATATAGAAGACTTAGAATCTAAGCTTTTAATCAGCATACCTGATTCGAAAACCAACAAACCAAGATCATTTGTAATCGATCAGATCTACTTGAATGTTTATCGAAAGTATGTTTCGTTAAGACCAGAAAATATGAACAGTGACCGATTTTTCTTTAAATATCAAAGCGGAAAGGGTTGTAGACAAGTGGTAGGAATTCATCAATTTAGAAAAATGCCCACAATAGTTGCTACTTATTTGAACTTGGTGAATCCGACAGAATATACTGGTCACTGCTTTCGTCGGTCTTCTGCAACAATATTGGTTGACTCTGGTGCCGACATAACTAGTTTAAAGAGGCATGGCGGATGGAAGTCATCAAACATTGCTGAAGGATATATCGAAGAATCGCTTAACAATAAGGTTGAGGTGGCAAATAAAATTTTCACAGTACAAAATATTAAACAAAATGACCCTTCCACCCTGCATGTTGTCCAAAATGTTTCTTATAGTTCTAAGAGTGTTCCTCCAATGTTCAATAATTGTACTAACTGTCAAATTACAGTAAATATAACAAATTGATCTTAAAAATGTATTCAGCAATGACTTGATGTTTTCAAAATATAAATTAATTCCTTATAAGCAATGTGTTTTCTATCATTTATGTAGAACACTAACAACTGTACGGAAATATCATTTCCTTACAGTAAGGAAGTCCTGACTTTTTCTTCAAGAAATTTTGACAGGAATGTCAAAATTTCCTGGCGATTTGCTGAAATAGTAATTTACGTAACAAGTCTGAAAATAGGTTTTTTTTTGGACGAATAGACAAAATTCTAGGACGAGCGCAAGCGAGTCCTAGAAGTCTATGAGTCCAAAAAACCATTTTCGGGCGTGTTGCGTACAATATTTTTTCGGCAACCGTCTAGAATAACAAATCAATGAGACGACACATTTCTTTTTATATATTTTAATTCTTATTTAAATTAAACAGAACAGAAAATATCACATATTAACAGAAACATTCTAATTCTTATTTATATTAATATTTATATTAAAATTCGAGCAATTACTGATATTGAAGGGATTCAATTTGTTTGAAATGCCTGGTATATTTAAATTCCTTTTGTTGAAGCCACAACAAGATGGCAAAGTTTCCGTTTCGCATCGATTATTTTCTTCTGGTGATTTTTGAATGGTCTTGGCAATTTTAATTTTGTTTTCAAGGGAATTATCTATATATCCTTCAGCCACATTGGTAGACTTCCAGCCACCGTGTCTCTTCAAATTTGTGATGTTTCCACCATTGTCAGCAAATAACGTCGCCGAAGTTCGACGAATGCTATGGCCTGTGTAATTTTAGGATTGGGTAAATGTAAAAACTCTGCGATTTTCATTCCGAGACTCCCGAAAGTGTGGATACCAACAGGCTGAATCGAACATTTTCCTTTTGTAATTCACGAATAATCTGTTGTGTGGAGTATGAGATGGCCGTAAAGATAAATATTGTCTATACAACAGCAGGTTTTCTTGCCCAATTACAACAAAAGTTCTCTCAATATGTGTTTTGGAATCCGGTATTTTCACAAGCAACATGTCTTCCTTATCGTTTATTAAATCAATCGACATTTTTGTCAGTTCTTCTCTTCTGCACACGCCGGCTAACCCAATAATTGTTGCTACCTGAAAAGTAAGTTGATACTTTTATATCCTACAATCGTAATATTTTGTTAAAATCACCTTCAGCATTAGATATGTATCATTATCCGCTTCTCTAATGAATTTGCTGATCTGTTCACTGCTGAAAACTTCTGATTTTTTGGCTTTGTAACCAACATTCTTCCTTTTAAGAAATGCGAGAACTTTTGGGAAAATGGCTATGTTCACATTTTTCTTTACTAAAATGGTACTTTTCAACATAGAGTACATGCTCCACAGAGTGGAGGATTTGACTGTTTCTGATTTATGCGCCAAATAGGCCAACATTACATCCTCTGTTATAATTTTGCATTGCTTCATCTCCATCCATTTCGTGAACGAATCATACACGTTTTCATACCTTGATTTTGATTTTTCAGGCAATAATTGTGCTGTAGCAGCGGCTGCTATATTGGAAATTTCCCAAGGCACATTTTCATTGTCACTATCACTGCTGCTTTCCATATTTTAATGCGGATTGGGATTGCGATCAGAAAACATGCAAATTCTTGACAACTAATTTTATATGAACTGTCAGCCGTTTTCTCAGTGCTATGGTAACTTCATTTATCAAAAATATACCTACCAAGATTTTCATATTTACTATGATCAAAACGACGTGATTCTTCCCGGCCTAGTCCGGGAAGTACGTACTTCCCGGACTAGGCGGGAAAGGCTTCTTTCTCAAAGAAAAGCGTCCGGAAAGTGGGTACTTCCCGGACGGTTGCCGAAAAATATGTTTTCAATCACTCTATTTTTTTTGTAGCTAGAACATGAACCAAGGAAATAATTTTTGTCAACAAAAATTCATTTTGAGCTGAAATTGAAGTTGCCACTCGTATTTCGAGGCAACGTATTATTTAAAGGTGTAACTATTAATTAATTAATACACTAACTCGACTCATACATATATACAAGACAACTATAAAAATTGTCATTCCTTAATTGGAAGAAGAATTGTAAATAAATACAGTAGTATTCGAAACAAAAGATACTTTTTGAGTCATTCTAACTAAAGTTGAATTTGTTGAATGATTATTTGGGCTATTACCATCATCTATTGTGGATGTAATGTTTTCCGACGTTTCGATAGACATCTTCTATCTTTATCAAGGAGGAAAAGTAAAGAAAGACGATACCAAAAATTGAAATCATGTTGGCGGCAGAAGAAACTGCTCAGAAAATTCGAGAACCTGGAAAAGCCGAAGAATACAGATGGAAAATCAGAACCTTGTTAGACAGGAATAACAAAACACCTCTACCCAATATAAATAAAGCTGAACAGAGGGCATTAAAAGATCTTAAATCGGATAGTTCCATAAAGATACTTCCAGCAGACAAAGGAAACGCCACTGTAATTCTAGATGTTGGCTCTTATAATCAAAAAATCAATGAATTATTAGAAGCAGGAAAATATAAAAGACTAAAAAAGGACCCTACCACCACAGTTGAAAACAAGATTTACAAAATCCTTTATAAATATCGAAATGAATTTCCAGATCAATTCGTTAGATCAAGACTTACACCTCACTTCAGTAAACCACCACATTTATATGGTCTACCGAAAATACACAAAGCAAATATTCCTCTAAGACCAATTGTGAGTTCAAGAAATTCAGCATGCCACCAATTGGCTAAATTTCTGCTGAAAATTATATTGCCATTAAAAAGTAATTCAACATCGATGATAAGAAACACGAAACATTTCATAGAAATAATGAAACATCAAGAAATTATGGAAGAAGACGTTATGGTCAGCTTCGACATCACCAGTTTGTTCACTAATATTCCGACAGATAAAACACTTATCATAGTTAGGAAAAAGCTTGAAGAAGATCAAACCCTTAGTGAAAGAACTACACTAAGCGTCAATGCAATTATGGAAATGCTTTCTCTTTGTATTGAAACAACATATTTCCAATTCGAAGACATCTTTTATCAACAAGAATTCGGAATGGCCATGGGTTCACCACTATCACCAATTTTAGCTGATTTATATATGGAAATTTTCGAACAGAAGGCATTAGAAAAATATGTACTTAAACCCAAACTGTGGAAAAGATATGTAGATGATACTTTCATTATTTGGCAACATGGAAGAGACACTATAGATGGATTCCTTCAATATCTAAACAATCAAGAGGAATCAATTAAATTCACAATTGAAATCGAGAAGGACAGACAACTTCCATTCTTAGATGTACTCGTACATAAACAAAATGGAATCCCAAGAACCACTGTGTATAAAAAACCAACGAACACAGGACAATATCTACATTTTGAGTCAAACCACCAACTAAACACTAAATTGGGAGTAGCAAAATGTTTATTTGATAGAGCAATAAATATTTGTTGCACTGAAGAAGACCAAAATGAAGAAATAAATAACATCTCGAAAACTCTTAAAAGCAATGGCTACCCCAAAAAAATATTAGAAAAAGCTAAACGAACAAGAGAAAGTCAATCTGAACCAACAGACATAAATCAGACCATTAAAACCGTAATTCCTTATATAAAAGGTTTGTCGGAGAAAATGAGAAGAATTGGAAATAGATACAACATAACGACTGCATTCAAAACTCAAGACACTATCAGAGCTAAACTTACAAAAGTTAAGTTTCTAATAATGAGACACAAAGGACAAAGAACTGCATATATGAATTACCTTATGAGTGCGGAAGATCTTACATCGGAGAAACTAAACGCCCTCTGAATGTACGAATAAAAGAACATCAGAAGCTTCTACGAGTACTAGACAGCGACAAATCCAGGTTAGTCCAACATGCTATAGATGAGAATCATCGTATAAAATGGGATGAAACATCAATAATATCCAAAGAAGAAAAACTTGCAAGAAGAAAAATCAAAGAAGCAGCATTTATGAAAATAACACCAGATTCCATAAGTGCTTCATCTATAGATCTGCCAGAAGTTTGGACGCCGATAGTTCGATCCAACTTAAAAAGATCATCATATCACAGATGAGTATATAACATTGTTCATTTTTCTTTCATGACTTCTGTCATATTGACTTTTTGAAGATTGATAATTTTCGAAAGGTTTTTTACTTTTCCTCCTTGATAAAGATAGAAGATGTCTATCGAAACGTCGGAAAACATTACATCCACAATAGATGATGGTAATAGCCCAAATAATCATTCAACACGAGCTCCATCATCAACAATATCTCGTCATCAACTAAAGTTGAATCTGATGGTGAAAATCAAAGAACACATAATTGCATATATGGAATACCTTTCGGATGCGAAAGATCTTATATCGCTGGAACTAAGAGCTTTCTAAAACTATGACACCAAGAACATCAGAACCTTTTTCGAGTTCTGGATACCGGTAGATTCAAGTAGGTCCAACATGCTGTAAATAGGGATCATCGCATAAAATTAAATTCAGCATCAATAATAACTAGAGAGAACATCCACTAAAAAAGAACAAGGAAGCGACAATCATACGAATCACATCTCATCTCATACATCTATAGGGCTGCCGGGACTTTGAAGGCCAAATTTTTGGTCAATCTCAAATATTCGTGTTAAATGAATTGTTTTATTTGACGGTTTGGATAGATTTGAGAATCAAAATCAGTACAATTAAACACAAATAAAAGTTCAATTCATAACTTAAAAATACAACTGGGTCTTATTTCTGCTATGGCAGACTTACACCATTTTAAAAAACGATGCTACCAACTACGTAAACTTAGAATTACATACAACTGTCAACGTATGGGATCACAGAGAATACCAACATGAATTAGTTTGTTTTTCAGAGCCAAAGGTGTCAATCAAAACGTGTGATGGAAGAATATCAATAAAATGTATTGAAACCTTGAAAACCAAAATTACCTTTGTACAAGTTCCATCATAGAGTAGGATACCTCACCAACTCCAAATGTAACAATGATATCAAAAAAGTTTTGTCACCCTCCCAAGTCATGCATGGACAATATCAAACGTTAACTATAGGCAAATTTCACATTCACCAAATATTTGAATGGAAATATATAACTTACTTGGACATTCACGGAGATTGCATGCAATTCGGAAGAATTTCTCAAAATACTTCTCACGATTGAGGCAACACTCAATCCTATTGCCCAAGAAGTATAACCCTTCAGTTTGATCACTTCATAGGCACCTTCAATAACTTCCTTGTGGACTTCACTCCATTTCTCGCTATCTTTCAGGGAACCTGCTTCTGAGTTGAGTTCTTTTAGACGCACACCAGCAACATTGACTCCTGACCATACCGCCACTGAAAATATTTACAGTCATAAAAATGCATTCAGGAATTAGTTGATTAGTAATTTAGTTATCAGATGATTATTTTATTCGGTTTTATAAATAGTTATTCAGTCAATTGCCAAAAACAGTAAAAAGAATATGACTTTGAAATTTCCCTGCTTAGCTTTGATTATAGATTCTCCCACCTAAGGGGTCCCTTGGCGATTCCACAAATCCAATGAATCATATTTCGGATTACTGGACCTGGCATGTATAGCTTATCCAACAAGTATTTGTCAAAGATATCGTAATGAAGTTTGATATACGACTCCAATGTAAATCATTCTTCAATTCCGATTTGTTAGAACATATCCGTTCAATATTTTTCATTTCAAAATGGAAATTGTTGTCGAGAAAGTTTTTTGGGACATAAAAGCCATAAAACATACATGAAACATATTCCAAGGCTAAGATGAATCCGCTTTTTGCGCGATAAGCCAAAGCCGAGGAAGATTCTACACTGCAAATAATTGGCAGAAGGTTTTACAAGAGCCCTCTACGTTCTCCTTCTCCCCGTGAGAATATGAAAGGAGGTAGCTCCGAAGAAGGGAAGATATTTTTCAGTCCGCCGTTGAAATTAATAATTTTAGCAGTATGTATGCCAGTGCCAGAGAAGGAACTCATCGCTAGTAGGCCACGTAGACCGTAAATTCTTTGTTGTTTTTGTGGAATTCTCGTGGAGCTCTCTGTCCACGTGGACGCACACTGTCTTCCTATCGTTTCAACCATACTTTCTCTCTTGTACCCGTTCAAGCTGTTTATTCTGGTTTCGCCATTTTAGTCGGACTGGGAGTAGAGCTTCCCACTTCTTCCCTGAAGGAGACCTACCCCTAAGTTTCGTATCCTTTCACAATAGTTTTATTTTCCTCTTCAGTTGCCGTTTACCTCATGCCTAGCCATATTAGTCGGGCTATGACAGAAGGTTTCCTCGCCCTTATTATTTTTCTGACAACCAAGGGAGACTGCCTCAGATTCAGTACCTTTCAATCTAACCGACAACCGTAAGTGACGCGAGTGTGTCACTTTAAGGCCGTACATCACCTTCTTTCTGCCTATACTATTTCAATGCTAATTTACTTCAAGAATAACGCATAAACCGTTTGTCGAATTTCATTCAAAATTTGAGTGAGCATTGGCATGAGTATTCCCTAGTGCGTACTTTCCTCCGATTTTTGATATGATGCATAGTTTTTGGCTAATTACACTTTGAAAATTGAAATACTCTTCAGATGCAAATATTTCCTCAAGGAAATATTTTATCGAAAAAAACTCATAGGTAGTCGTTCGGTATTACATTGAACTTTGAAATTAGCTAAAATTTTTTTTTCAATTTTCTCAATTTTTCGAGTTATTCTCGTTCTTGTATTAAATAATTGTATTTGGCCCGCCTCCCAATGGTTGACACCTCTTTACGGCAGATCGGCCAATAGAATCTTATCCTTCATTTATGACCCCAGGTATGATTGCCACAACTATTTTTACCAAATTCAGGGACAATTAAATATATGCCGTAGAGAATATTGCGACTTGATATTGTTCAGTTCTGAATAGTCGCTTGTTGTCGGAGCTCCCGTTTAAATTAAAATTAAAGTGGTAAAAACAGCAAAGTAAATATTAAAAATTTTCACATACATAGGAATAAAGGTATTTAATAAGTGAGTGTGAGTTTTATACAGGAATTATGGTGATTACACGTGAAATTAGAGATGAAATTGAAACCGCTGTGAATTCAGCAATTACCAAGTGTATAAAAAGTGACACTCTTATCAGCGATATATCGAAACAAGTTTCGCAGTCTGTGATAAACGTTGTTGAACGAAAGTTAAAGTTGATAGAAAATTCAGTGTCGGAGTTAAGGGACAAATATGAAACGAAGAATCAAGAATTTGAAAATAAAATTGCATATTTGGAAAATAAAATCATCAACACGGAATCAGAAAAGGGCAAAATGGAGATGAAAATGGACGAAATTGATCAATCTATGCGGTCAAATAGTTTGAGAATCTTCAGTGTCAAAGAGAAACCACAGGAAGATACTAGACAAGAAATTATCAATTTGCTTAACAGGAAAATGTCTGTTACTCTGGCAGAAGACGATATTGTGTTATGCTACAGAATTGGGAGGATGCAAAAGAATAAAGTGAGGGGTATTTTTCTGAAACTAAACAGTTATGCCACTAAACAATTAATTTATAAGAAAAAAAAATTACTGAAAGGCTCAGGAATAATTATAAGAGAAGATTTAACCAGTATCAGGGTGAAGTTACTAAACGATGCTGTGGAAAAGTTTGGCTTGAGGAATGTTTGGACTGATAATGGTAAACTCTATATAGCTGTGGACAATAAGGTGATTATTATAAGAAACAAAGAAGACTTTGAGAGATTGGTTGCATGAATGTTGCACTTTTTCTTTGCATTTGCTGTTGGAGAGCACTTTTGAATCGTATGACAACTATTCTCGATACATTACATCGTGCTTATTTTTCATTTGTTGTTATTTCAGTTCGTAAAATGTATGTAATGCCAGAATTGAAGGTTTTAATTTATCATCATAATCTGTAAAATGTTTATAGTCTAACAGTATATCTCGATTTGTTTTAAATTTTATATGTATGTATATAGGTATAATTTGCCAAATATTTTTAGATATAGGGAGTTCAAACACAGAACCATAATGATCGATTATCTGGATGTTTTAGATAATGAGGAAATACACACAGCCATAAATGATAATTTTGAGGATTGCATACGGGGTGGGACAGACAGTAGCAAATACTCCCTAGGTATTGTTCATTTTAATATAAGAAGTATACAAAAACATTTTCAGGAACTTTTGGTGTACATCGAGATGGCTGAAAACCGGTTTGATATAATAATTTTATCTGAAACGAGAGAAATAACTGATTTAAACAACTATACAATTCCAAACTTTTCTCTTCATTATAATGAATCATTGGTTAATAAATGTGATGGTGTTGTTGTGTATATAAGGAATAATTTAGATGCCACGGTAAACATATTACCAATAAACGGAAACAAGTTTTTAAGAATAACTTTTTCTAGTAAATTTTTTCCACATAATGTTGGCAAAATAGGATTAACAGCTTTTTATAGACTACCATCAACAGATGTGAGTCAATGCCTAGATGATTTAGAAACTTACTTTAAAGCAATACAGAAACAGAATATCGAGGTGTTTGCAGGTGACATAAACATTGACTTAATTAAAAAAGATGAAAATTGTACAAATAATTATTTGAATATTCTAAATTCGAATGGTTTTGTTTCCTTTATAAACAAGCCTACTAGAGTAACAACTAATACAAAATCGATTATTGATCATATTTTTATAAGAACTCAAAAAGTCTAAAACAGAAAATTGATATAGATCCTTTCGTATTTCACACCGATATGACTGATCACTTCACCCCGGCTGTTTTTATGTATTTTGAAAGTCAAAAATGCACTGCATCTAAATCTACAGTTAATATCAAAAATCTAAATATCTGTAAACTTCAACAACTTTTGACAAATGAACACTGGCGTGAAGTTTTTCTCGATAATTTGGATTCACAAGTGGCATATGATACATTTATAAATAAGTTAAATAATTACGTAAATCTTTCTACTGACATAAAAGATATAAATAAGAAAATCACAAAAATCAAGCCTTGGATAACAGTTGGTTTGATATCTTCCATCAAAAGAAGAGATTTTCTGAAAAAGAAATTGATAAAACGATTCTCAGCAGAACTTAATACTGAATACAAAAATTATAGGAATAAACTTAACGCTTTATTAAAAAAAAAAACTAAAGACGACTATTATAAAAATAAAATACATGAAGTTGGCGGTGACACAAAAAAAATGTGGAATATTATTAATGATATCTTTGGTAGGAAGCAAAAATCTAACAACATTGAGCACACATCTATTGTTAATGAAAATATACTCATAAATAATAATAAAGAAAAGGCCGATCTGTTTAATAATTTCTTTTCAAATATTGGCGTTGAAATGGCAAATAAAATACCCACGGTGAGACTACCTGATAAATTTATATCTAATGCTAAAGTTGAATCGAATATCTTCCTAAACCCAATAAGTATAAATGAAATTACAATTCTTATAAATCAACTAAAGAATAACTGTGCTCCTGGTCCAGATAAGTTGCTAGCTAAAACTATAAAAGCTGTTCATGACCAGATATCGCGACCTCTAGTGCACATTATTAATCTATGTTTTCAGAGTGGGAAAATTCCGCTGCAGTGGAAAGAATCTATAGTCACTCCCATTTTTAAATCGGAAGACAGAAGTAAGCTAAACAATTATAGGCCTATCTCCTTAATAAATAATTTCGCTAAAATATTTGAGATGGCTTTAAAAGAGAGGTTACTCAATTTTTTTAATTTAAATAATGTTCTTACAAACAAACAATATGGTTTTATAAAGAACTCAAATACAGAAAACGCTGTAGTAGATTTACTTGAGAATGCGGTGGGAGCTTTGGATACGTCATTAAAATGCGTAACCTGTCTTTCTTGATTTGGCCAGGGCTTTCGACACAGTCTCTCATGGGGTGCTCTTGAGTAAGCTAAGTAATTATGGTGTCAGGGGGATTGCATTAACTCTTATAACAGATTATTTGTCGGGACGTTTGCAGAGGGTAAAAGTAGGTCCGGAACTAAGTTCTGAGTCTCAAATAAAATTTGGTGTTCCACAAGGTACAGTATTAGGACCACTACTATTTATTATTTATCTAAATGATATTACTAAAATCAGCAGTTTCAGTGGTCAAATAATATGCTATGCAGATGACACTGCAATAATATTTACAGGAAAAACATGGGAGGAAGTTAAAATTAATGCGGAAAAGAATTTGAAACATTTAAACGTATGGCTAAAGTTTAACAAACTAACACTAAATATCAAAAACAAAATATGTCGCCTTCAGCCCTACAATTGTTGACCAACCAACAAATTTAAATATACATTTGCATGACCCAAATTGTAAAGTAGAAAATTGTACCTGTTCATCAATTGAAAAGGTCTCTTCTATAAAATATTTAGGTATTTTTATTGATCAACACATACGTTGGTCAGACCACATAATTCATGTCAGTAAACGACTAAGAGCTTTAATGCATAAATTTTATAACTTGAGAGATATTCTATCGCGGAAAAATCTAATAATGGTTTATAACTGCCTTGCGGGATCTGTTTTGAGATATTGTATTGTCGCGTGGGGAGGTGCGTTTAATACAACTCGAAATATACTAGAGATAGTTCAAAATACTCTTTAAAAATTATTTTCAAGAAAGGAAAATTATATTCAACTAAAAAACTCTACGAAGAAACTAAAATATTAAATATTAAATCCTTGTATATCTATAACTGTTTGATAAATATTTATACTAACCCTAATAAAAGCAGGTGTAAAGGCAACAGAGTAACGCGATCAGTAACAAATATGGAAATTTCAACACAGCAATTTAAAAATCGGTATCTCAAAGATCCTTATTTTTTCGGTCCGAAATTTTATAATATAATTCCTGTTGATATAAAAAGAACCTAAATTACATAAATTTAAACAACGCGCAAAAATTTATTTAACTGCTCATTTGGAAAGGTTTTTGAAATAATGGCTTAAACACATATTAGCACCATAGTCAATATAGTTAACATATTTAGCATAAAATTAATGACATAATCTATTAATATCTTGTGTGTACACTACAGTGTTTGGTTAGTCGTACAACAATCAAATCTTTCTGTCTGTTTTGCCTTTTGATGCAACATCCTCGTTACTTAATATATATAACCCTTCTATTTACTATATTGTGTACAGCTGTATACAATATCCTCAGGCTTTGTACAGTGCAAAACAGGCAACACTTGCCTAGGTACGGTGCGAAGTCGGTGGATATTTTTAACTCATGTTCAAATTATTGATGTTATTGTACTTACATAACTGTTAATAAATTACTGAAATTACTGATTCTTTATTGCGGTAATGATTTCCATGTGGAAACCATAATAAGGGATCGGAATTTCTGGAGATATACGATGCTTCCAAAATTAGAGGACTTTTACAAGAAGTGCATTATTCCAGAAATAATAGATGGCAGAATACCAAGAGGAATGAGTGTCCGCGAGATAAATTGAAATTATTATGGAAGTGGGTAAGTGTTTCTCACGAACGAAGCCTACATTCTACTCTCTCAGCGGAAAAAATTATATCGAATTTTTTCAGATGCAGGGGTCGAACACCCGTAGAAAGTTATATTTTTTTGACACGGGGCAGGGTTTTTTCTGCTGAAGTTTTTCCCTGGACTATTGTATCATACGCAGAATTGTATGGTACCCCGTGCACCAACCTCAGCTAGGGACATTTTGTTTCAATCTGTATTGCATTATATCAGCTCCCTCAATCCAAATAATATATTTTAAAAAACAAAAATTTTTTATTTCCCATGTTTGATATGCCCAGGAAAAATGTTTTGGAGACATAGAAATTTTATATGCTTCTTCAACTGATTAGATTTGTCCGAATAAATTTTTTTTCATGTAGTATAGCGCCCCATGTACAAATTCAAGAGATTGTTTTAATTAATTTGCATCACTCACATTCACATAAATAATTATAGGGTCAATTTAGACATTCAGGGTTACATTAATTCCCAACAAGCTGAAAGTTGGTGCAATTGTTCAGAACCTAATTATCAATAAAATTTGAAAGTTTTTCATTATTCCGCTGTACGGAAATATTCAAGTCAAGGTCAAAGGTCAAGAATGCGTTTTTCGCGATTTTCAGCAAAAAGGCAAGTTTTATCACAAAATTACTCCAGAAAAAATTGTAGAACATATATTATCTATAAAATATGTATTAACTTATTTTTCCAAAGAGCCACCGTTTTTGAGATACAACGTTTCAAAAAGTTATAAAAGTTGTAATCGTCATAATAAGCATTCTGGGATATGAGTTTATCCATCATACTATAGGTACTTATTTTTCAATGTACCCCCAGATAGCTCGATACACAATTTTGACTCACCCTGTATACGTGGCCAAATCATGTATATTATGACGATTACAACTTTCATAATTTTTTGACGGGAGTGATCTTAGCCACAACCACAAAACCGATAAAGGTCGCACACACGATCCGACTTATATATGTCAGGGTGCGAATATATAATAAATCTATTCGAAATGTATTCATTATGACACTTGTCATAATGAATGTCAGTCGATAATTTTTCCTCTGCTATTTTTTAAATGAAATAAGTATTATATCGCAAACTTCCCCAACTATGGATGATGATTTCCCTTTGAATGGGTTCCATAGCAGACTTCAAACATCAGAAGATCTGAAAAATCGTCACTTGGAACGCAAGACCCGATTCGAAGAATCCTCCTTGCAGATTGGCGACAAATTTTGTGTATTGGATCTGAATATAGAGGGTATTTCTAAGGACAAGAGGGATTATATTTCTAAATTAGCAAAGGACTATGGTGCTGAGATTATTCTTCTTCAAGAGACACATGCGGATACTGAAAAAAATCTTCGTCAAAGAGGAACCATAAAAGGTTATGTATTCATTGATTATCTCCTTAGTAAAATTTACGGTTTAGCTTGTTATGTTAAAAAATCATTGATTCACAATATCGAGTTAATCCAAAAAGGCGAATTTGAGGGTGTTTTCTTTATCTCTTTCAAATTTTGTAACATTTCTATCGTTAATATTTATAAACCTCCAAATACTATTTGGCCAAGAAATTTGGAAATGAATCTTCCTCATCCTTCAATTTATTGCGGTGATTTTAATTCTCACCACGTAATGTGGGGTTATAATAATAATGATAGAAGTGGAATAGCTTTAGCTGACTGGATGGAAGATAATAATTTCTATTTAATTTTTGATGGAAAAGATGTACCTTCTTTTCATTCTTCTCGATGGAATAGAGGCTACAATCCTGATCTCTGCCTAGTGTCTTGTGACAATACTCGCAAACCGCTTCCTGTAAAGCGTCAAATTTTAGGAGTTTTTCCTCATAGCCAACATAGGCCTATACTGTTGACTTCAAGAAGTTTAATTCAATATTCAGAATGTTTAAAAAGACCTCGTTGGAATTTCAAGAAAGCGAATTGGATTGAATTTGCTAAGAAGGTAGACAGTGATATTAGATGGATTAAACCCACTCATTATAACTATCACAGATTCTTAGGTGTTGTGAAAGCCGCAGCAAAAAGTTCGTTCCAAGAGGTTTCCGGAAAGATTATATTCCAGGTTGGTCGAAAGAAACCGATAATCTGTACAAGGACTATCAAAAATCACCATCCGTTGATAAATGTGAAAGGCTTATGAATTCTATCAATACAAGCCGAAAAGAGAAATGGGATAGTGTTGTATCAAAAATGAATTTTACACATTCGAGTAGGAGTTCATGGGATATATTGAGAAAATTAGGTGAAGCTACTCCTCTTACCTCCTCATCATCAAAAATTGATCCCAATTTAATCGCACGCCGCCTAGTTAATGTCTCTGAATCAGTCAATTTATCCCAATCTAAAATGAGGAATATGAAGAAAAAATTACAGATATTCAGGAGATCAGCTCCTACTTTAGAACATGTGTCACATCCATTCAATATAGATGAATTGAGGGCTGCAATCAAATCTACCAAATCTCGAAAGGCAGCAGGTTTTGACGGAATTTATCCAGAATTTATCAAACATTTAGGAAAAAGGCCTTGTCTTGGTTATTGTCTTTCTATAACAATATTCTGAATTCAGGAAACTTTCCTTCCGAATTTCGTAAGGCTAAAGTAATAGGGATTTTGAAACGAGGAAAAAATCCTTGTGATCCTAGTAGTTATCGACCCATCAGTTTATTGAGTGTTCCTTTCAAGATATTAGAAAGGCTAGTCCTTTTTAGAATTGAATCTTCTATAGAAAATGCTCTACAAAATTTCCAGGAGGCTTTAGGAAAAACAGAAATTGTTCGGATCAGGTTCTCAGCCTTACAACTTTCATAGAATCAGGCTTCAATGATAGGTTGAAAACAGGAACTGCTTTCATCGATTTATCCTCGGCTTATGACACTGTGTGGAAAGATGGATTAATTTTCAAACTTTATACCCATCTGAAGTGTGGGAAAATGGTCCGATTATTAGAAAATATGTTATCTGATAGAAGGTTTCGTGTTTTTATTGACAATAAGAGTAGCAACTTCAAAACATTGAAAAACGGCCTTCCTCAAGGATCAGTTTTAGCTCCTCTACTTTTCAATTTATATCTAAGTGATTTGCCCACTACATCATCTCAAAAATTTGTTTATGCTGACGACATTGCTATTGCTTACCAACATTCGGATTTCCATACTCTGGAAAACATACTGTCATCTGATTTGGAAATTTTAAAGAATTATTTTATTGAGTGGCGATTATGTCCAAATCCCAACAAAACAGAGGTATCTTGTTTCCATCTGAATAACCATGAAAAATATAGAAAATTAGCTGTAACTTTCAATGATTCTCCTATCGAACATAATTTTTATCCAAAATACTTAGGAGTTAAATTAGATTCATCTCTCAATTACAAGGCTCATTTAAATGATCTGAGCCTAAAACTGAAAACTAGGAATAATATTGTTCAGAAATTAGCTGGATCCTCTTGGGGTGCTGATGCTTCCACTCTTCGTACAGCATCTCTAGCCCTAGTCTTTTCTGCAGCTGAGTATTGTTGCTCTGTTTGGTTTAATAGTGCACATACACATAAAATAGATGCACAATTGAATACATCCATGAGAATAATTACTGGCACCATAAGATCTACACCGGTTCATTGGTTACCAGTATTGTCTAATATTGTCCCTCCCCATATTCGCAGACAGACTGCAGCTCTGAATTCTTGGAATAAATATCATTCTTTTCCCAATTTATTCCCAATTATTTCATATTTTCCACAAAATAGAATTCCCAGATTGAAGTCACGTAAACCATTTTGGCATAATACGTTCTTCAATATGAACATAAGTGATAAAGAATTATGGAAGACTGAGTGGAACTCTTACGAAATGTTCAATAAATATCTCGTTTCTGATCCTTCTGAAAAAGTTCCTGGTTTTCATCTTCCAAGAAAAATTTGGACAGTTCTTAATCGTTTGAGAACAGGTCATGGTCGTACCAATGGCATGCTATTTAAATGGAACTCAGTTCCTAGTGCAAGTTGTGAATGTGGAGAAGCAGAAGAAACAATACCTCATCTCATCGATAGTTGTCCCATATATAAATTTCAAGATGGTTTTAGGGCTATTCATGATGTTTCCAACTCTTTCTTGGAATGGGTTATAAATTTCAAACGAATATGATAGGTATTTTTGTTATTCAGTTCTTTTTTCTGCTTTTGTCTTTTTATTTCCAGATTCAATGTGAACACCTTGAAGAAGTCTCTGTCTCCACCAATAGAAGATCACTCTTGAAGAAAGAAGTCCCTGAAATATATTTCAGCTTATTTTTGTATTTTCACACTTAGACGGGGAGCCAGGGTTTTTTTTTCACAGGGTTTTTTCCTAGGCTTTTATGTCATACGCCGAATTGTATGACACCCGTCACTAACCCCTGATCTATATGCTTTATTGTTTGCTAATTAAATATTGTCAGCCAAAAGTTCAAAAGAATATATATATATATATTCGAAATGTTACTTCAATTAGGGTTGATCACTGTGGAACTATTGTGGAATATGCTTTCAATATACCAGAAAGCTTATCGAATGAATTAAAGTGAGGAAACTTGGAAATTATATATCTCGAGATACAAGGGGCGAAGAAAATCAATATATTCGAAATTTTCACTGAATGTCGTTGTTATAACGAGCTCAAATTATATTTTCATCAATGAGATAACCTTAAAGATGAAGTAAGAAAAAATGGACATCCGTCAGTGACGTGCTACAGGAGTCGAAAGTTCTGTTATGAGTATTCAAAAAATTCGAAATTTTCGATGAAATCGGTTTTGTCAGGCAAAGAACGCTATTGAAATATGTTTCTATCATTGAAACAAGCTATCAGACGGAATAAGAAAAAATGGACATCCGTCAGTGACGTGCTACAGGGGTCGAAAGTTCTGTTATGAGTATTCAAAAAGTTCAAAATTTTCGATGAAATCGGTTTTGTCAGGCAAAAAACGCTATTGGAATGTGTTTCTAACATTGAAACAAGCTAATAGACGGAATAAGAAAAAATGGACATCCGTCAGTGACGTGCTACAGGGGTCGAAAGTTCTGTTATGAGTATTGAAAAAGTTCGAAATTTTCGATGAAATCGGTTTTGTCAGGCGAAAAACGCTATTGGAATGTGTTTCTAACATTGAAACAAGCTATCAGAGGGATTAAGAAAAAATGGACATTCGTCAGAGACGTGCTACAGGGGTCGAAAGTTCTGTTATGAGTATTAAAAAAGTTCGAAATTTTCGATGAAATCGGTTTTGTCAGGCAACAGACACTATTGGAATGTGTTTCTAACATTGAAACAAGCTATCAGAGGGATTGAGAAAAAATGGACATCCGACGTGCTACAGGGGTCGAAAGTTCTGTTATGAGTATTCAAAAAGTTCGAAATTTTTGATGAAGTCCGTTTTGTCAGGCAAAAACGCTATTGGAATGTGTTTCTAACATTGAAACAAGCTAATAGACGGAATAAGAAAAAACTGACATCCGTCAGTGACGTGCTACAGGAATCGAAAGTTCTGTTATGAGTATTCAAATAGGTATGATCAATTTTTTGTATCCGCTTTTTTGATGAATTAGCTTTCTTCAATTTAAGATTTTAATAACTTCGGATGTTGTGAAGAATCCATGAAAAAAATTTGTTTGGAAATACCAGATGAAACTGTAAATATCTAATTTGGGATATTTGTGTTTCGACCGCTTGTTCTGGTCCACTAAATTAGTAGGGGATTTTGAATGATTGTTTGGGCTATTACCATCAACTATTGTGGATGTAATGATTTCCGACGTTTCGATAGACATCTTCTATCTTTATCAAGGAGAAAAGTAAGAAACCTTTTGAAAATTATCAATTTTCAAAAAGTCAATATTGACAGAAGTCATGAAAGAAAATGAACGATGTTATATACTCATATGATGATCTTTTTAAGTTGGATCGAACTATCGGCTTCCAAACTTCTGGCAGATCTATAGATGGAGCACTTATGGAATCAGGTGTTATTTTCATAAATGTTGCTTCTTTGATTTTTCTTCTTGCAAGTTTTTCTTCTTTGGATATTATTGATGCTTCATCCCACTTTATACGATGATTCTCATCTATAGCATGTTGGACCAAGCTGGATTTGTCGCTGTCTAGTACTCGTAGAAGCTTCTGATGTTCTTTTATTCGTACATTCAGAGGGCGTTTAGTTTCTCCGATGTAAGATCTTCCGCACTCGCAAGGTAATTCATATATGCAGTTCTTTGTCCTTTGTGTCTCATTATTAGGCATAAATTTTGTAAGTTTAGCTCTGATAGTGTATTGAGTTTTGAATGCAGTCGTTATGTTGTATCTATTTCCAATTCTTCTCGTTTTCTCCGACAAACCTTTTACATAAGGAATTGCGGTTTTAATGGTCTGATTTATATCTGTTGGTCCAGGTTGACTTTCTCTTGTTCGTCTAGCTTTTTCTAATATCTTTTTGGGGTAGCCATTGCTTCTAAGAGTTTTCGAGATGTTATTTATTTCTTCATTTTGGTCTTCTTCAACGCAACAAATATTTATTGCTCTATCAAATAAACATTTTGCTACTCCCAATTTAGTGTTTAGTTGGTGGTTTGAATCAAAATGTAGATATTGTCCTGTGTTCGTTGGCTTTTTATACACAGTGGTTCTTGGGATTCCATTGTGTTTATGTACGAGTACATCTAAGAATGGAAGTTGTCTGTCCTTCTCGATTTCAATTGTGAATTTAATTGATTCCTCTTGATTGTTTAGATATTGAAGGAATCCATCTATAGTGTCTCTTCCATGTTGCCAAATAATGAAAGTATTCACATTTATTTATAAATATATAATAACCTCCAAAATTGTTTCTACATGTTATTTCTTTTTCTTCAATCTTAGATTCCAACTATTTTTGCATTGTAGATATTCATGATTTTATTATGGCTGAAACATGTCACCTGAACGATTGAAAAAAATGAACAATAGGCATTAGAACTCCTAATAATATAAGAATATTTTCCTAAAAACGTAAAATCCATTATTATTGAGAATACTCGTGATAAGGAATAAAGTTGTATTCCACACTGAAACCTTCAATTCTTCTGAAAAAACAAAGGCATCTACCCGATTGAGCTTCTCCTCATGCAGTATACTAGCTTTTAAAGTTTTCTTACTCTCACGATACAAATAACAGATCCACATGTCAAGTATTATTGTCTTTCTTTTTCATTTTATGATGGCCAACTAGATGATTAAATTTGTATGACATGATAAAAAGATCAATGGTTTCCATGGAACATCGACAGCTCTGCCCAACTATCATTTGAAATTTAAAGCCTATTTGATATCATACATTTTCTATAATTTCGTTATCCCTGCATAAAATCACTAAAAGATTTAGGAGTTTTTTATGAAGTCGGAGGAATTAATGGAACAACCTTTCGGATGCATATTATTCTTGTACTTCTAAAGGTGTGCCCAAACATCGAGCGGCAATTGAGCGCGGCAACCGTGTGTTACCGGTCGCGCGCAAAACGTTATTTGTTCATTCGCCGACGATTGTGTGTGGACGTATTTCTGCGCATTAACATGGACAACGAAACATCAATTCGATCAATTGAAAATCATGGATCTTTTGAAGAGTTATGGGATCCTCGACAAAAGGATAAATAATAAAAATAAACGTGAAGACTTGTGGAATGAAATAGCTAACAATTTTCCCAAGAAGGAATTAAAGGCTAAAATGAAAAGTCTTTTAAGTTCGTAACGACGAGAAGGGAATAGAGAAAAAACAAGCAATACAACTGGATCGGGTTAGTTAAAATCTTTTAATAGTTAATACAATGTATACCAATGTTGCTGTAAATCTAGACCTACTTACTATAATCATAACAATTTATTGACTCAATATTTTGTAACCTCCGTTGAAAAAGTGGTTTCATGCAACATTTCCTCGTTAAAATGTTCTTCTCAGCTCAACGCAATTTTTTAATAATGATCAGAGCTACGGCACATGCGACCGCTTTATTTTAGTTCTGATGCCAACTGAAGCGCGCAGCAAATCTTGGTTGTGCCGCGCAGTACTGCTGCGCAAATATCGGCTTTGTCCAAACTAGAGCGCGGCATAAATGCCGCGTGTTGCTGCCGCAGTCTTGTTGCTCAATGTTTGGACACACCTTGAGAATCATATATCGTACACATCGAAAAGGAATACATTGAAGTTTGTGAATCTTTGAAGGAAAAATAATTACATTTATCTCCACTTTTTAAGTTTGGTTGGTTATTTATTTGATTATAATTTACGTTTCAACACATCGATCATATCGAATGATTATTTGGGCTATTACCATCATCTATTGTGGATGTAATGTTTTCCGACGTTTCGATAGACATCTTCTATCTTTATCAAGGAGGAAAAGTAAAAAACCTTTCGAAAATTATCAATCTGCAAAAAGTCAATATGACAGAAGTCATGAAAGAAAAATGAACAATGTTATATACTCATCTGTGATATGATGATCTTTTTAAGTTGGATCGAACTATCGGTGTCCAAACTTCTGGCAGATCTATACATGGAGCACTTATAGAATCTGGTGTTATTTTCATAAATGCTGCTTCTTTGATTTTTCTTCTTGCAAGTTTTTCTTCTTTGGATATTATTGATGCTTCATCCCATTTTATACGATGATTCTCATCTACAGCATGTTGGACTAACCTGGATTTGTCGCTGTCTAGTACTCGTAGAAGCTTCTGATGTTCTTTTATTCGTACATTCAGAGGGCGTTTAGTTTCTCCGATGTAAGATCTTCCGCACTCGCAAGGTAATTCATATATCAAAACTCAAGACACTATCAGAGCTAAACTTACAAAAGTTAAACCTAATAATGAGACACAAAGGACAAAGAACTGCATATATGAATTACCTTGCGAGTGCGGAAGATCTTACATCGGAGAAACTAAACGCCCTCTGAATGTACGAATAAAAGAACATCAGAAGCTTCTACGAGTACTAGACAGCACAAATCCAGGTTAGTCCAACATGCTGTAGATGAGAATCATCGTATAAAATGGGATGAAGCATCAATAATATCCAAAGAAGAAAAACTTGCAAGAAGAAAAATCAAAGAAGCAGCATTTATGAAAATAACACCAGATTCTATAAGTGCTCCATCTATAGATCTGCCAGAAGTTTGGACACCGATAGTTCGATCCAACTTAAAAAGATCATCATATCACAGATGAGTATATAACATTGTTCATTTTTCTTTCATGACTTCTGTCATATTGACTTTTTGAAGATTGATAATTTTCGAAAGGTTTTTTACTTTTCCTCCTTGATAAAGATAGAAGATGTCTATCGAAACGTCGGAAAACATTACATCCACAATAGATGATGGTAATAGCCCAAATAATCATTCAACACGAGCTCCATCATCAACAATATCTCGTCATCAACACATCGATCATAATTTGATCATAATAATTTGTTGAAATCTGGTTTGAGATTCATACAAATATATCATGAAGTTTCTCTATAGATAGTGTCGGCATTAACTCGGTGTAAATTCATCGTTACTGATAAGCAAAAGGCAATAAAAGTGATGTGAATTGGAAAATTTAATTTAATATATTCTCTTATTGTTCGAAGTAACTTGAAGAAGTCTTCAAATCACAGATAAGTACCAATTTTATCTAAATTTTATATTTCTGTCCATTTGACAATCATAAGTGAAAATTTGAAAAATATTCTGATTGTGTCAGCATTTTTAGAAGCTAATTCCACTCTTGAAAACGACAGAAGATGTCTGTTGAAATTTTGGATAGAAGAACAACAAGAGGTGATGGTTATTGCCCAAATAATAATTTTTCACGAGTTCCATCATCAAAAATAACACATCAACAATATCTTCGTTGTTCTCGTATCGCACTGTTGCGCCAAAGCTCCTAGACTCACATCAGTGCTATTCACCATTTTATAGTGCATAACAGCTACACATTATTGATCTCATCGTATTTCTAAAAGTAAAAGATAATAAAGAACAAATCAAAAACATTCATGTTGATTCTACTCTATTTCAGAACTATTGTTTTGTTGTGGTTATTATTAGTCGGAAAAAGGCATTAAATAATTTCTTAGAATTGAGATTATCCGAGTGACTACCAATCTATTGAAAACAAATATTCAAATACCTACTTCCTTCACAAAACTAGGACGAGTCAATTCTCGAAAATTATAATTTTTTTCCATCAATGGATAATCTAGCAGAGAATGGAAAGAGCATCGATTCATTTCTAAGAAATTTAATTTATCATGAGTGATACTTAATAGATATCCAATACATAGAAAAGAGTTGAAATACATCCTCTATACAAAGCTGGGACGAGTAATCTTCGGAGATAATTCTTTTCTCATTCAATAGCGAATTTTATTAGGAGTATATATCATCAAACAATAGTATTCACTTCAATTTTTCTAAAAAAATAAATCTTTCGAGTCTCATATAAAATAGATCAATTAAATAAAATTTCACATCCGGTTCAGATTTCTGATGATTGCAATACATTTTATTTTCATATTTTTCGATTGAATATTCTAATGTGAATATTTTTCCTCTCATTCTTTCCATTCATGCGAATAATTAAAGTATTTGGTATTCACTATACATGAAAACGCCTAATACAAGGTGTCCAGAAAGGGTATCGGGTATTTGTTTTCGCGCCATATTAGGAACGGTGCGTTTAAAAGAAGCGCATACGAGCATATTATCGTAATAGTGATTCAATAATGACTGCTTAACATCTCTATCGTGTGGAGCATGGTACTCTCGTCAAGTGACGATAGCATTACTAAATGGATCAGGATGTTCGAGAATACAGGTGCAACAGTAAAAATTCAAAACTCTGGTCGTCCTTGTTCAGTTCGCGATGAAGAAACAATTGAAGAAGTTGAGGCGTCGGTTCATCGAAATCCATCTTTATCCTTTCGAAAGAGAAGCCAAGCGTTGAACATCAAAAAATCGTCTTCATATTAGATTTTGAAAAAAAGGCTTACATCTTAAAACTTATCAAATTCAATTGGTTTAAGAATTGATAGATGCGGACTATGCTAATCGACTGAATTTTACGAACGAAATGCTGCAGCGATTTAACAACTTCAACAACATACTGTTACGTAACGAATCAAATTTTCACCTAAATTGTGGGTAGTGAAGAATCCGAGACGAAAGCATTAACGACCCCTGCATAGCCCAAAGGTCGTGGTTTGGGCCGCTATGTCTGCTAAAGGCATAATTGGTCCTTATTTTCATGAAGATCAACGAAGCCTAGCAATTAATGTGAATAGTGACCGTTATTGCGATATGTTGCGAAATTTTTTGGTCCCAGAGTTGCAGGAGTTTGCAGGTTTCAACTCAAGAACGTGGTGTCAGCAAGATGGGGCCACTTGCCATACCTCAAATGACTCAATGGAAGTTGTTAACGAATTATTCCCTCATTTCGCGAAGGGGTAACATCAACTGGCCTCCCAGAAGCCCCAAACTTAGCCCGCTTAACTATTTTGCATGGGAATAACCTAAAAGTAAGGTTTATCAAAATAATCCGACAAATCTAACCCAGTTGAAGCAAAACAACAGGTCAGAAATGGCAGCAATAGCTATGTGTCAACGTGTTATCGCCAATCTTCGTTCCGGTTTAGAAGAGTGCAAGCAAGGCAACGGTCATCATTTGGATAACATCATATTCTACAAATAATGCTCCAATTCATATGATAATAATAAACAATAAACTTTTTTATTGGTCGCAAATATTTTTTGTTTTATTGAACTTAAAAATACCCGATACCCTTTCTGGACACCTTGTCTAACATCCTCCATTACAGAGGTACAGATATAGAGTTTCAATGTTTGGGTGGATATTTTTAGAGGAAGGTTATAGGTATATCTTTGAGAAAACCTTCAGGCATTGCGATATTTGGATATATTGCGGGAAATTTTTGAACCAATATTAACCAATAATGGATGATTTCCTATTGCAACAAATTCGAGCAGTCTACTTCAACAAGACGGGGCACCGTGTCATAATGCACATCATAACGGCGTTCTCAAATGAAATATTTACGGACAATATTTGGCTTGGCAACCGGCGTCTTATTCATTGGGCGGCGATCTTACGTCTCTATATTTTGACCTCTGGAGAAGAATGAAAGACCACATATAAACGCCATCCTGATTTTCGTGAAGCGTTAAAAGGAGCAGTGCGACATGCCTTTCGTTCAATGCATGGGCGCCCGCAGGGAGGGGCCAGGGGGGGCCATTGCTCCCCCTGAGAATCAGGATAGTACGCATAAATTTTTGTCAGGGTTTAGTGTTTCGAAAAACTTAGAATGTCCAAAATGAATAAATATCGGCAATTCCGCATAAACGCCGGGATAAGGTTACGTTAACGAAAAACATGACTACATAAATAACCAAACCCTAGTATTATTATAGCAAAAGAAACAACGTAATTGACAACAATAAGCAAGACACTGAAGAGCAAGTGATACTGCCGGAGTGCCGGGTAACGGCATAGACATTATAGTTGACATTTCATAGACATTTCACGGCCGTGGCTTAAGTTTCACCGAAAACAGAAGAATAAGCATAGGCGACTCCAAATGGTTTTTTAAATTGACACACGTTATATACTAAGTCAAGTATACCAGTAGTTGGCAGAAATTTAGTTTACAATGGTTAATTTCGTTTATAGGAGTAAAAATGGTTTATATCTTTAAAATTTTTACTGTTATGTTTCTTCACAGCACTCTGAGACAAGTAAAAACTTGGATAAGGAGCACCATGTCAAACGATCGGCTTACCGGCCTCTGTCTACTGTCTGTTCATAGGAACACAGTAAAACAACAAAAAGATGAGCTAATAGAAAAGACCATCAATGTTTTTGGAATGGATAAGAGAAGAGTACAATTCTTGTTCAAGTCATAATATTTTACATCCATTCAGATCATGTCACACCTAAGTTCATTTTGAAGCAAATACATATTACTTTAAAACATTTTTGACTTCTACTTTTTTACTGTAAAGTGACATACCCCCAGACCCCCGGTGGCCTTGCCCCCCCTGGGAAAATATTCTGCGGGCGCCTTTGGTTCAATGCCTGCGAAGGAACTGATTAATGCTGTCAATAATGGAAGGAAGCGACGTCAATTTTGTTTGGATTTAAATGGAGCTCGATTCGAACACATGTTGTTAATAGATGACGATAATTTTTTTATGATGGAACTCGTGTAGCATTATTATTTGGACAATAGGCATTATTGTTCTTCTTCTCAATGTTTCAACAGATATCTTCTGTCATTATCAAGATAAAAATCATTTTTGAAAAAGCTGACAAATTCAGAAAATTTTTCAATTTTAACTAATAAATTTCAAATCGATAGACTACAAAAACTAGATAAAATTTATATTTTTTATATTATTTGAGGTGAGAATACTTATTCAAGTTACTTCGAATAATCGGCCTTCAAACTTCAGGCCACTCAATCACTTACACTTTCGTCTTGTAGGCTTCTCTTCTTTAGATATAATAGATGTATCGTTCCAACATGGAACGAAATACCTATAATATCAAGAGAAGAGAAACTTACAAGAAGAGAGATCAAAGACGTAGCATGCATGAATATCGATCTCAATCCCATTAGTGCGCCATCAATTGAGTTGCCGGAAGTTTGGAGGTCAATTGTTCTAAGAAACTTCAAGATGTCTTCAAACCACAGATAATCATCAATTCGTCTAGTGTTCATAACCTGTCGATTCGATTCACTTAATAGTGAAAATTGAAAAATTTTTTGAACTTGTCAGCTTTTTTAAAAGCTAATTTTTACCTTAAAAACGACAGAAGATGTCTGTTGAATCGTTGGAAACAAAGAAAATAATAGATGAGGTTATTGCTCAAATAATAATTCTATGTTGTTAATAGTTTTCAAATAAGGTTGCTCTTATTATTCTGTTAATTGATTAAATTTATGAGTTATGACAAAATCGGCATTGAATATTATTTTTTTTTTTAAACTGTTATGTAGAACTATTTTCTTTCGCATTTAGGAATGGCATCACAGATATTGAAAATACAACTAAAATATTTTGAAAACGGCAATAAAATGAGTGTTTTCAAAGAAAAGTAGCAACTATTATATATTTTGAAAAGAGAAATTCAGTCAAACACGAATATGTGAAAAAAATATAGGATGATTCATAAGAAAAAAATACAAGTTTGTGTTATAGCAGCAAAACTATAATTTTTAATATGAAACTAAGGACACCACTGGATTTTTTTAAAAATAGTGTTTCAGGAATGTTTTCAATAGAAATGCACAAAAGTGAAAAACACTTTGTATATTTCGAGCAAGTCAAGATAACAATGTGCGGTTTGCGGCTTTTATTGTCTTACGAAAATCGACCTTGTAGAATGTAGGCTAGTTTTTCTCTAACTCAGAAAATTGTTCGACATTAAGTCGCTTAGCGTCAAGTCTAATGCATTACCGCCAGCAAGTTCACAAATAAAATACGTATCATCCTTCTCGCCAATAATTATTATGACTGACCTCTTTGAAAATTTTGTATTCAAACCAGTCCAAAATGTCCGCGTTTCAATCAGGAAGAAAGTGCCAGTACTCCCATGGGGCATGAAATAAAATCCAATTCCGTTAAATTGGTTTGAATTCGACAGGATCATATTGCCACAAAATAAAAACACAAAGTGATGTCAACTTAGACCAACAAATAAAAGTAAACTAACCTAAATTCCTCCAAGCTGAAAATGAGAAAGATTATTCAAAATATAATTAAAACTCGAATTCGAAAATACTGTTAATCCTATATGGAAAAAATTTCATTCAAGTCGAAAAATGAGTTTTTCAAGATTATCTCAAAACGAGTTTAATCATAAAAATACCCGAAAAAAGAACATTATTGAATTTTCAGGAATTTCATCATCGTAGAGTTCAAGCATAAGGTAGCCTAGAAAGGAAAAAGAAAGGCCTAAACCAAAAAAGTGCCATTTCTCACGAGATACAGTTTGTCCTTTCAGTCCGTCGCAGTATATAGCAAATTTATACGGATTTCTATCACACCTTCAAGTTTCAGTGAAGATCCGCAATAATTTCCAAATGTTTTTTTGTGACCCTTCATGCTTACTATCTAGAAGAGAAGACAAAAATATGCGAAACTGGTGATTGTTGGGAATCCACACCAAAAAAAATCCAGAAGAGCAATTATTTTTCATTAGGAGGTTCTGCTCGTTTATTTCAGAGTTTTTTTATACTCTGAAACAATGTAATACTAATACAACCGTTACGATGAAAGAACAGAACTATATCTCAAATTAAAATAACTACTCATAGTTTTTCTCCAGTTTTGTTCGAAGTTGAAATTTCCTTCTCCTAAAGACCCACGTCAATGCTTTACTAAATTTTGACAACATACATTATTTCAGCCTATAAAACCATTTCGATTAATTATCCCCTAACTGAACCTGAATTTAAATATCCGACCAATGTCTATCGAAAACGTATCTGTGAAAATATCGAGAATTGAAATTTCTGACTGGCCTTTTCATATTCCTCTTTTTGATTTTACTAAACATTCGTATTTTCAGTCAACTTATTTGGGCTATTTTCCAATAAGTTTGAAAAGAATGGGGTGTATCAGGAGATTGGAAAATTCCTGTGGTATCGTTTTCGACCGCCGTCACAAAGTTTCAATGAGCCAAGAGGCGACACGGGACGTAAAGTCAACGTAATCAATTAACATTAACTTTATTATATATATATGAAAAAATAATTATATCTTGGTGTGGAAGAAAGCAACGACGATGAAATTCGAGAATATATAAGATAAAAATAACGCTCACACATGCACAATTGAACACGTCGGATATCTTATGAGTTATAACGGATTAGGGGATATTTTAAAAATTTTCCAGCGTATCCATTTCGGCAAAATTTTGGAAGCTCATTTATATCAACCTAATTCAAATATCTTTCAAGGTACTAGTTGATCCGATAGATATTATAAGAGTTATGGGGTAAATCAAATTTCGTTCATCTTGCCGGTTCATCAGTTCTATTATCACACTCTGTTCAAAAGTACAGAAAAATACTTTCGTAAAAGCGCGCTAAAGCTTATGACCTCACGTCAGTGTTTTTCTAATTTTTTCGCTTGATCTTCAAAAAAGAAATGGGACAGATTTCTTGAGGTTTTCAATGAGGGGATGAAAATAAAATGTAGAATGAGAAAAGAGTTTTTTCATATTGTCCTAGGTATCTCTATGAGCGATCATTAACGGATGGTAATGCAAATTGAGATAAAGAATTCGGCTAATCTAGTGGTTTTATATATTGTGTCCGAGCGTGACGTGCTTTTCAATATTTGTAGATGTTCTTCAATTTTTCTCAGCTCCTCTATCAACTTCACATTTCCGAAATATACTTCTGTGAAAGCTTCTCACACAGTTCATGATCGTTTCATTCATTTCGAACTCGACCGTGCCAGTCAGCCAACGTTATATGATTTAGAAATAATATCCAAGTACAGCCCTTTCAACGAAAGTTTTCTACACAACCACAAGTTACTCAATAGATTTTGTCTCCATGACGTGACAGCACATAACTGCCGAACGGAATGATCTTGTAAACTGTAAAAGGTAGGTTTGACAGTTTGCATACCTCGGCCTATTTTAGTTATTCGGTCATATCTGTCCAGTAGTTTCGAACTAACAAGGAAAATACATTTTTCGAAATAAACTTTTCAAAAAAATTTTTTTCTCAATACGTAGTTTAATCATCAGTTTCATATCATGACCACCAATTGCGGCGTGCTTATTATTCTTAACAATTACTACACATATCTTATCCAATATTTCGGAGATGTGATTTTTGAAAGTTTGAATAGTTACTCGCAAGTAGCCAACAATAGCTCCAAAGCGATCTGCCCTTACGCCGGTTCTTTCTGAATATTATAAATAGCATAGATGCTAAGATACTTTTTGTGGACCTGTGCATAAAAATAAGGACTGGTAAGGGTGCTTATTAGGGATGTTACGGAGCTTCGACTTCGACTCCGATAAATCGGAACTTCCGATTTTTATCACACCTTCGGTTCCGACTTCGGTTCCGAAACTTCCAAACCGGAGGTTATAATCGGAGGTCTTAATCGGAGGACGATACGATAGCGGCGTACGTCAACTGATATAAGCAAGTTCCTACGTGTTGCGCTGGGAATCCCCCTGATTCTCGCTACGCAATCTATCGTCATCTTTTCACTTAGTACTAGTTTGATACGGACGCGTTAAGGTTATAGGTATTTGTTTTGAATTTTGTGGTTCGATATCAAAAAACGTGATCTTTTTCGTCTGACCCCGCCTCCGGTTCCGACTTCGCATTCGGTTCCGACTCCGATAAATGGAATTCAAAAACTCCGACTCCGCATTCGGTTCCGAAGTAGTTACCTCCGTTACATCCCTAGTGCTTATATCTTGATATCCATGGCAAATAGATGAAAATGATATTGTCACTGATTTCAATAGTTGTCAGTAGAATTGATTTCTACTAATGTCTTTGAGTCGGCACGGACAAAGCAATATGTTAGAAATGTACGACGAATCGCTCCAGTGGTGCGAGCTAGTCATTATTGACGTATGGTAATCTCAGAGTATCAAGCCCTCCAGTGCAACTGTGGACCGGTTTCAAGGTGACTGCCTCTCATCAGCACAGTGTGGCACTGACAGTCTTGAAGGAGGCTGCCAGTCTTAATAAAGAATGTGATGAACCTCCCAGATATGTCTAGAAACCGCGCCATCTACATCTTGAAGTCTGGAACCAGACTCACTTTCTCTGCAGATCCATACAACAACATATGACTTCCCAAATTCAAATACTACCAGTGGACATCGAATGTGTTAACATTCATCAAAGTACCACTGGCGAGATGAAGAGATTCGCTCTCCTTTAGTCCTATTATCGACGAGATAAGGTATTGAGAAAAAATAATTTCTACTAATGCCTTTGAGCCGGCACGGACAAAGCAATATGTTTAAGAGGAAATTGCTAAGAACCATCGCTTCAGTGGTGGGAGCTAGTCATTATTGACGTATGGTAATCTCAAAGAATCAAGACCTCCAGTCAGGGCCGGATTAACCTCAGGGCAAAAAGGGCAATTGCCCAGGGCGAATTCAGAATTGAGGGCGAATTCAGAATTGGGTTCGAATTCATCAAGTTACTAACTACATACGGAAATCACTGAAATCGAGAAAAGCGATTCCAAACAATAGAAACATAGGTTTCGTTCCTTCGACCGATATCAGTCGTCATTTACTTGCGCCTGCCCTTCGCATTTCGCATCGCATCCAAACGAACCGTCGGTCGCCCCCCCAACGCTTCTTCGATGTCCGTGCTTCCACGCATTCTCGGGTGACTAGTCATTACAGGTGAATACAAAGCGCACGCATCGAAAACGAATTGTTGTGTGTTCTGTGGAAATAAATGCTTTTGTAGTTTTGTGAATGCCGGTCATGTAAATTTATTTTATTGTTTCATTTCGTTGAAGGGCGTTTATTGTGTAAAGCCAGTCGATTGCCGATTGAAAAAAAGATAAAAGTAAATAAAATATGAGTGCTATAAAATCAAGTAGAACACTAAGACGCAAAGCTCTGAAAGAGAAGCAAGTTAAGAGTGAAAAACTCCTCAAACAAATTCCTACATTGGACAATTTTTTCGCTAAAAAGATGAACCCTCTGCTCATCGAATTCACAGAATGAGTTTTTGGATGATGGAAGTAAGTTCCACATTTACATTTTTATCGATATTTATATCCATACTTAACTAGTAGAAAACGTTTAGGATTGAATATTTTTTAATTTTTCATCATGTAAAGGTGCGTACTCACTGAAAAATGGTTCGTGCAACAGCAAAAAAATCCTATAAAATTTTATGACTTTAGTTTTCGGTTTGCCAGTTTTGAGGTAATACGTATTCTCAAATGCTGAAAAGTAGAGGAAAAATTTAATTTTTCCGATATAGCAATGAAGAGATAAAATCGCGATCATTCTTCTCAAAAATTCAGTCAGGTAAAATACAAAAAACGGCTGTATGAAAAAAAGTGAAATTTGTAGGATTTTCTGCAAATATTGAACTGTTTAAGCATTCTTATCATTGATTTACTCGTAATTTTTGACTGGGCGATTAATTTTTCAAAAAACAACCAAAAACCAATTTTGTTTTTTTTGAGAAATATTTTGAATTTGAATAGCTAATGGAACGCCTAATGGAATCCGAGATCTGGAAATCACTGAAACCAGTACAAATGATGAGACATCCAAGTTTTTTTATGCCAATGCTGAAATGGAAAGTATTTCGATGGACCTGCAACCTAGCAAATGGATAAAATATTCGCCGAAAATGGCTCATATATTCTATATCAACCTATAAATTTTACTGCTTGCAATGTATTTTATTCGGTAATGAGTCGGTTAATACCAGTTCAAATTTTGTGAATGGTTTTAATGACTGGAAGCATACGGAAAGAATATTTGAAAATGAACATTCCTTCGAACATCGGGAAAATACAAAAGCTTTGATAGTGCGAAGTGTGATCCAATAATTTGGGTAGAATAGATTCCTGTCTGAATCAGCAGTACCTTACAGAAAAAGATTATTGGAGGCAAGTTTTGAAAAGAATTCAAGCAGCAATTGAATATTTACTAAAACAGGGCTTAGCATTTCGTGGATGTTCAGAACATGTTGGACAAGAGAGTTCAGGAGCAGGAAATAGGGAAAACTATTTGTGATGAATTCATAACATGCATCGCTGATTTGGTCAGGAAAAAAATAGTCGAAGAATTGAAGGCATCTAAATATTATTCCATAGTTATAGATTTAACTCCTGATGTATCACATATAGATTAGTTAACATATATATTCCGTTATATGCTAATGGATAGTAGTACTGTTGAACGCTTTTTAAAATTCATTAGTAAAGTTGGGCAGAAAGCTGATGATATGGAAAAAGCTATCATGAAAACTTTGAATGATTTAGAATTAGAAATAAATAACTGTAGGGGGCAATCATATGATAATGCTATATTATATATATAATATATTTATATATTAGTTGTTTTTAATTCTCCTTTTTTTCAATAGCCTGTATGATATATACGTATTTATTTATAATTTTTGTTGGCTGTTAATTTTCGATGAAAAAAATATCCCTGTTCGTTTTTTATTAATGATCATTTTTGTAATGTGGGGGGCGAAAGAATATATTGTGCCCCGGGCGCCAAGTGGTCTTAATCCGGCCCTGCCTCCAGTGCAACTGTGGACTGTTTTCGTCCTTATCTCGTCCATAATATGGCTAGTAGGTGAGCGAATCCCCTCATCTCACCAGTGGTACTTGGATGAATGTTAACACATTCGATGACCACTAGTAGTATTTGTATTTGGGAAGTAGTATGTTGTATGGATCTGCAGAGAAAGTGAGTCTGGTTCCAGTCTTCAAGGTGTAGATGGCGCTCTTTTTAGACATGTCTGGGAGGTTCATCGCATTCTTTGTTAAGACTGGCAGCCTCCTCCAAGACTATCAGTGCCACACTGTGCTGATGAGAGGCAGTCACCTCGAAACCATTCCACAGTTGCACTGGAGGTCTTGATTCTCTGAGATCACCATACATCAATAATGACTAACTCGCACCACTGGAGCGATAGTTAATCGTAATTGTCGTTCCATCTTAACAGGTTTCAATAGTGGTTAATCTGATATTCCATCTTGCCTGATACCTATGGATTGTGTGACGATGTCTTCATCGTTAACAGTAAACTCATACAGAGTAACTTTTGTGATGCTAAATTTCACCTGCAAAAATTAATCGTTGAATCAAATATTTCTTTTGTGTGAAATCTTTCGATTGAAAAGGTAGTGCAGTTTTGAAGATGCAAGGAAGAAAAATCTTGACTCAATTAGGCCAGTGATGAGGAATGTATTGGAAGTACATTCTTCCCTTCGGGAAGATATGACATGTTTGAAGGAGAGTAATATCGAAACCATTACTATATCATCATCAAGAACATCCTATGAGCACACCTGAAAACGTCTTAACCTATGCGAGAAGGAGATGGCTAGAAGCAGACCCACTTTGTTATGAACTGAGGTACAAGCATCAGAAAAAAATATTTAAATTTGGCAGCAATGATTTGGACTTCGATGATTCGCTTCATCCGGAGTCATGGCCAAGTGGGGTTCTGATTTCTGATTAATAGATTTCGACTTTTATTCGTCATTAATAATTTCTGAAGATGCCGTTACTTTGACGATTCTCAAGACGATATTTCAATTTCCTATCATTATCAATACTCTTATTATTTCAAGTCTAGATCTTTGTATTTCCATGAAAATATTCTGCCATGACTTCCCTCATTGAAGTCATTGTGCAAAATTTCAGAAAGCTTTTTCTCATAGAAACTCAAAAACGTCTTATGCACGGATTAATCAAGTCAAGTATTTTAGCTTGATATTTTAAGACGAACTTGACTTGAAAGTCAAGCTTGTAACGAATACATACTTGACTCTTGACTTGGCTTAATTTGAGATATTTATTACTTGACTTGATATCAAGCTACTTGGTATTACTTGATCTTGATACGTACCAGTCGTGCTGCGTATATTTCTGCAAGTTCAGGCGTGTTTAGACAAATTTAGGGGGTTTCCCGTGCTCCGTGCTGAATGAAGCGATCGCGCAGTCTTTTTAATTTTATCTAGGTGAATAGAGAGGTATTTTTGTCCAAGTGTGTGAGTCGTTACGTCAAATAATTAAGTGTGCAAAAAATGAGTATTTCATCGGAAATAATGGAATTAGAAACCAGCGGATCAGAATATAAGATCCGAAGAGTTCGAAAAAGACTGATAAGCAAGGAACATGTAAGCTTTGCACATCGAAACCCACTGTACTAAAAATGAAAAATTGTGGAACATCTGCATTAAAAAGGCATTTGCAATCCAAGCATACTAAAATCTATGAACAAGTATTCGGGAAAGTAGAACATCCGACTTCTCATGCAAATTCCTCTGAAAGCACTTATGCTAATAAGGGTACAATTTTAAGCTGGCTTAGTAGTGGCAGTAATACGAATGAGAGGGTAAGTAACTGTTAAATGTATAATTTTTGTAAATATGACGTGTATATTTTGATATATTCTAAAACAAAATTTAATATAATGTACTACATCCCTATACCTAGAATTAAAAAAATAGCGCTATGATATTTGCATTATTTTGTAAAATGTGTCTTATTATAATCAGATGTTAATTGAAATTGTTCTACATTTTCAGAATTTCCACCAAGAAAAGTTTCAGAAGCTACTTGTGGAATATATGGTGAAGTACCTACCGTTCAATTTTTTCGAAGACGAAGTAAGTTCACAAGTTTATAGATATTTAAATCCTAAAGTAATTTTGCCTGGTAGAAATGAAATGAATTCTTTGGCAATGAAAATATTTTTGATTGTCATATTCAAGTTTGATGAATAAACGTATTTTTTGCTAAGTTCATTCTTATTCCATAATTCATTGATGTATAGACTGAAATAAAAATTTCAAATTAAAGATCAAGTAGCTTGGTAGAAGTAATTGGTTTTTCGAATACTTGATACTTGACTTGACTTGACATTGAAAAACTACTACTTGACTCAAACTTGACTTGATTTCAAGTCAAGTCAAGTAGCTTGAATATCAAGTCAAGTCGTGAATCTCTAGATTATTATGATAACCTTGTAGGTATAGGGTTTGGCTTGATTACCGGTTGCACTATACAATAACGAAATAAGGCCTACTGTTGTTCAACTTGCGAATTAAAAGAAAATTTCATCATTTCAGTACTACTCTAACTTACCGCTGCTATCTCCATGTTCTCCGATAATATACCCATGGCAGCTACTTGGGGCTACTCCCAACTTCTGGGAGAGCAAAAACCTGAATCTAGATGAATCCAAATTGGTACCGCTCCCAATCACTCTGTTCTTAGGAAACCCGCTAATCTTCCAGGCCGCGTATGTCAAAATGTCCACAGGATTGCTCACGACCATCAGAATTGTTTCAGGTGAATACTTCACAAGTTTGGGAATTATAGACTTAAATATATCTGTATTTCTCTGTACCAGATTTAGTCTTGATTCTCCTTCTCTCTGTCTCGCACCAGCCGTTATGATGCATATTTTGGAATTGGCAGTTTTGGCATAATCTGAGAAAATAAAAAGGAAATGAAAAGAAGGACTCCTTTCAAAGAAATTGATCGATTTTATGGCACACCCTGATCTATTGGTTTGGGCATTCCACGAACTAAATTTCAGTTAACATTAAAGGCCCGTTTTTTCCACCAGCCGAACGAATGCCCATCCAAAATACAATCGTGAATATAGAAACAATACGACATAGTTCCATCGGAAGCAAAGGAATAATTTTTGACAATATAAAGATTCGAAATAAGCAAAGACCTAATCAACCTGCTCTTTCAACTTGGGATATACCCAATCGTTGTATGAAAATCAGAGTTCCAATATTGAACACGGGTTTCTGAGAAATTCAATGAAGATATCTTTATAATAATTTCAAAATTTCTGTCCGTTATTATCCGAAAGTAATTATTTCAACTATTTATTTGAATTCATAATACCTGTTCCGGCGTCAATTTTGGGATTCATCAAAAACAAGGAACCATGTTGCAAATCCAACAATTCTCCCTGGAGTTTATTTTCGTCCACATCAATTAACACTACGTCACTAGACATGCCCTGTAAAAATTAATAATGATGTGATGTTTGATATTCAAACTTATTGCTGAATTCTTCACAAACCTGCGTTAAGATGGTGAATGCGCAAGCCATGCCAACTTGACCTACTCCAACAATGGTAACCTTATCATTTGAATCCGACACAGGTGTTGAAATTTCAGTCAAGAGGTTTTCCCTTGTGTCGACCATGCTACCAGACTATAATATAATAACAGAAAATTACTTGAAAATTGCAATAGAGGTAATGATTATTCAACAAGTCAGACAAAATTCAATTAACAATTTAAATCATAGAACTTCATTCAAGAAATAACGGTACGGAATTACCGAGTTATTCCAATGCCACCAAAGTTTTGAATCCATGATGCATCTATGGTGTCGAACGTTCGCTAACTGCTTCACAACTAAAACTGAATCTAAATCCAACCTAGTGTAAATATCATGACTCAAAACGTTCAACGATATTCTCAAGATAGCGCCTACTCGTTTCATCATTTTATATGGTGGAATTGTGTGATGTATGTAGTTTCTTAGTGAAATTCATTATTCCCGTACTTTAATAGAAGAATAATGACTTATCATGTCATCATGACATATATATGATAGAGAAGTTGCGATTTTTATCCACAATCTATAGTGGAACGGAAAAAATATGCAATCTCAAAATTCACAGTAACTTTCATACAGAATTTACAAATTCTAAATTAATCATTGAATGTTCATAAACCTGAAAAGACTTAGCGTGTGCGGGGACGGTAATTGTTGGAATTGAACTGTCTGGCGTTGTTGATCTGAAAAATTTTGAAGAGCACTGACATGAGGTCGGGAGCTTTTTCACGTTTGTTCTAATTTTTTTTCGTATTTCTCAAATAAAAATAACTTTCTGCGAAACTTCCTCGAATACTTTGTTGATTATATTTGAATATCTGCTTTGATAAACTTCTACATTTATACACTTGGGTTTCAATCGTATCGCATAGGTTGCTTATACCTTCTCTGTGGCGATACTTTGTCATTCCTCCGAAACCGGAGATTCTAGGGTTAAAGACATGAATTAATCTCTCGCACCTGCTGTGGTCCCCTGTGTTAGTTAGTTCTCTACTATTATTTCCTCTCTTGCCTTGGTTTCACGGTTACCTTGACTTGAAGAAGACAATAAGCAGAAACACGTGGCGGCGAGTACATACCAACAATGTATGTCTGCTTCTATAACTTTCTGCCCACGAATATTATCTTGATAATATTTGAATATCCGAATTGATCGACTTCTTCAATTAAAAATGATCACTCACAGTTCGAAAGATACCGTTTTAGCGAGTATTGAACCCATGAAGTCACAGCAAAAATCTTTTGAAAGATCTTTCGAAAGATTGCATCGCCAAAATTCGGCCCTAGCGTGTTTGTGAAATGGTGTCACAAAAATATTTTAATCAATGTTTGAAAAACTGAGTGTAGACATTTTCCAATTAGGCAGGATGATTGTGAATTCTTGATACATTACCTGAATACCTTCGTCCAATCTGTGGTGTGCAAGAAATTGAACATCTCATATTATGTCATAATATGAAGCTCTGTTCCCTTAAATTCCCTAATCAATATCTATAATGGCTTGGTGTTTGGTCATTTAAACTATACTGGGTGGGCCGTTCATAACTTTCCACCCAGAATTTTGAAGTTTGGGATGGAATAACGAAAAAACTCTAGGACAGGTATTTTTTTTGTTCAAAGGGGACGAATAGGGGGTTAAAATTAGATTCATATCACTACCCCTCTTGCCGCAACCCCTAACTACCGTCATTTTTGAATAGGAAAGAGGGGTCGAGCACCACCTTGTTGGAAGGGTAATTCAATTTCCTGCATGAATGTATTTTTTTTCATCGCTTCATTATTATATAGAGCTACTTGGTATTCCATCAATAACTTTCACACGCCGAATTTGGATCTTTAAAATGGAAAAAACGTTCAGACGAAATAAATTCGATATCACCACCCCTCTAGCCGCTACCACTTAGAACAATTATTTTTGAATAGAGATGATAGGTCAAGTAGCTTTGTTGAAAAGGTGATTCAATCACCTGCATGAGCGTATTATTGTTTTTCTTCGATCACTCAAATATTAAACAGCATGAAACTGTATTTCAATCCCTAAACATCTACCCTAATGTATGACCTTCGGGGTGAGAAAACGAAAAAGACTAGGTCGAATTTGATGCAGGGCTATGAACGTGTAATAGAATGAAAAAATGAATTAATATAATAATAAACACTTCAATTTAGTGAATACTCAAAATGGCCTCCACCTTCCCCCATACATACCCCAAAGCGATTCCTCGCATTTCGGGTATTATCAAACGACATTCATTTACTATGCGCTGGTGTAATTCATCCAAATTTGCAGGCTCCGTCGCATTCAAATTCGAATTGATTCTATTTCGACTCTGTACACAAGTTTTACATTCAAAATCAAATGTTAGAGAAAGAATTTCAGGCCACTCACGAAATCTAGGCACCTGCCTGCCCTTCTCATACGTGCCCTAACTATTCCTGTTACAATTGTACAATCTGATACATTTTGAAGCAAATACATCATGAAGAAAAAAAAAGAAAAACGTGAACTGCAGATGGGGCAGCAGGGGCTGTGTACTATCCGGGACTTAATGATCATTAACCAGTTGTTTATATGCCTCGAGTTGAAGTTCGTTCCATTTATTTCAGAATATCAAAAAATATCTGCGGAAAATCTAAAACATATTTTTTCGACTGGGCTTTGAATATTTAAATTTTACTGATATTTTTAATTTGTGTTGGAAGGCCATTGAGAAACTTCGGACCATAAGAAGGAAAAGATCTCTGTGGTAATGCTTTCTTGAAAAATTTTGGGTCTAAGTTGATTTCAGCAGTTAATCTAGTTATGGAAGTCTTCTCTTTCTGAAATTTTGTGAGGTGATGACGTATCTTTTTCAAACACTGGTAGTTGAAATGTTCAAAATTCTACTTTCCTGATATAGAACATCGGTTGCAAAACGTCTGTGTTTTTTCAGAATTATCTTCACTACAACATTCCGCGTAATACGACAGAACGTACTCTGCCAGGCTGTTGTATAGCATAATCATATTCTCTCTTGGGAGTATGTCTCTGAGTGTATAAAAGTTATAAGTGAGGCTTCTAAGGCATTTACTCAAGAGCCCTATGTGATCAGACCATCTCATGTGTTGGTCAACAATGTCGGAGCTATATAAATTTTTCTTTTCAAATGTCCCCATAAAAAAGAATCCAGGGGCGATTGATCAGGGGAACCTGTAGGCCATTCAATGGCACCATTCTTTGCAATGCAACGCCCTGGAATTATTCCACATTATTATCCTCACAACCATGGGGTAAACCAAATAAATAACTGGATAAGTGTCTTTTTGCTAGTAGGAAACGTTAGGTTAATTTGAATATTGTAACTTTTTTGATGCTTGTGAAAAAAATTGTTATACAAATTTTATGTACCCCCTTTGAGGGGCTGTATTTTAACAAGGGTTGCTCCAATGAAGTTTCTTTATATGAAAGATCCAATTTTTTTTTTTCGATGAGGAATCACCTCCTTAAATATATTACACTTATTTAGTTACACCCTGTATATGTGACACAATGAAGGAGAAGAGGCAGCGCTGTCTAGTTTTCATAACTACAACACAAAAACATTCCCGAACATAAAACAACCCAGTTAGAGAAATCTTTTATGTATCAGTGCATCAAGCTGTACACCACTTGCCACGTGTCATTCAAGCTGTGAATTTGAATTCCTTCAAGCAGGCTGCTAAAAACCTATTGTTAAAAAATGATGTTATGATTCAGTAGATAATTATCGATGCGATGTATTGATAAAATTTTATAGTCTACGTCCTTCGTTTTGTTTAACTTGTCCCATACATGTTGAGAGGTATAAATACATTGTTATTATCATTTCAAAGGACAAGTGTCTTGTCCGTCCAAAATTCTGGTATGATGATAAAAAATGACGTTGTTTACCGATAGATCAATTATCCTTATCATGTTATGTTGTGCATAAGATGATTTTATTATTAATTATTACAGTTTCAATTGGAACAGGATTGTGGCTGAACTGAAACTAGAGAAAAACTTTTAGTTTGGTTATTTTTGATTCGAGATATTTGTAATTTGGACATGAATATGATATCTATTTATCGTGGCACTTGTATAAGTATCATACTGTTCCAGAGTATGAAAAAATACTCTAGAACAAGCGAGCAAAGCTCCACCTCATGTCAGAGCTTTTCTAAGTTTTTAAATAGTGAATTATGTTGCATTCAAATAGCTGGGTTTGAAACAATGCTTCTTTTCATTTCTCATTCACATTATGTTTCTATCAATTTTTTCGTTCAGGGTGTTTTTTTTTAATATTCTTTTTGTAAGTGTAAGTTATATTATATTATTATTGTTCATATTCATACAAAAAAAATCGAAAAATCTGAAATTTAATATAGAAATGATTTCTGTTATTATTTTTTCGAAATCCTACAAGATTTCTGCTAAATATGGGTTAATAATGAAGTCTTTTAGTATCAGCGATGTCAAGATCATGATCCGACTCGAGAACTGAATTTATCAAATTATAATGACCATTTGTTTTATTCGAAATAGTTAAAAAAGTTAAAATTGGCAATATAACGGAATAAGTGATATTGCTATACCAACTACATAGAGTTCCCTATGATGTTCGTTAGTAGATGCTCAGCAGCGCGATAAATCTTACTCTAAGATCTATCCTAATTAAAAACGGCGACTCATTTCAAAGAGTATTCAGACTCCATGAAATAGTTAATTTGTTTTTATTATTGCCTGGGTGAGTGATTGTTCACCATTTGCATTTGCTAGATAGGATCTTTCTGTATGCTTTGATCAGAAAATAGTTTATTTTGATGGATATCGATGGATTAAATCAGGTAAACAGGGATCCGTTGATATTTGTGAAAATTATCTTTCATTAGAACAATTATCTACCCCAAGTTATGGGCTTTTGACTTTTATCTTTATTTATTTAGATAATGAATTTATTTACCTGACCATCAATTTACATATTAGATTAATACTTTTATGGCTTAAGTTCATTGACAATTCCAATTGCTCTTCAAATGAATATTGAATCAGTTCTACGAATTGAGCCGTGTTAGTGAAAAATGTTGATTAGAATTGATTTTTTGAAATTTTGGAATTTTGAGGTTCAATATCTTTGGTGGGACTGGATGAAAAGTCCCCATTTTTGCACATTATGTAGACCTATGTGATGCCAAAGTGGGGGTAAAATTTTAACTTTGATATCTGACTATTAAGCAAGTTATGAATTTTTATATTTAAGGAAAAATGACGCGAATTATACTGAAATGTTTGGTACAATAGGTGATCTAGAATGTGTTTTCACCCATTAAAATGTTGGTTTTTTTAGTTTTAAAATGTATAATGTACATTTTAAAAACACCTCCACTATTAACATGCCCTATATATATATGTATTTATATATAAACCTGAGAAATAAAAACAATAATTAAAAGTACATGTAGATTCAGTACTAAAATTTTATCATTTAATAATCAATTAGTTTTAATTAACTAAAACATTATTTTTATAACATATTTTGGACTATTTCACAAGCTCTATATGTATACAGTAACAGCTGTGGACATGAGTCCAAGCAACAAGACAGGTCTGAACAGGCGCTTGGCAGACAGGGCTGTACAGGCGCTTGGCAGACAGGTCTGTACAGGCGCTTGGCAGACAAGTCAGTACTGGAGTTGTAGCTGGGCCACTCCCACTGCTGCACTGAAAGCTCTGGCTCAGTGTGTTTACAGACTTGTAGTAGTGAGGATGGTGAATTGTAGATACATTTACTTTATTTAGTGTCTTTTATCAAGTTATTATAGCAAGTGCGGTACATGTGAAAATTAATTTTTATTTTATTTAAGACTAGTTTAGTGTTTGTTTTTGTAATGGATGAACAGTGTTCTATTGGCCAGACAATAAGTGAAGTATGCCACAAAACTTTTTATGGATCAGTTTGTAAAAACTTAAAACATTTAAATGACTTTGAAGGAGATGTACAAAAGTTATTCAAACTTAGAGTAAGTTCTTTAGTTTCAACAATCTGTGAGTACCATGAAAAAATACATCCTTAAGTACAACCATATCTTTGGGAAACATTGCTCTGACCCATTGAAAGTTCATAAAAAACCTATTGCCAAGGGTTTAAGAGAAATTAAACTTGACCATTTGTCCTTGTTAAGTAGCAGTGATTCTCAAATAAGACAGAATGTAATTCCTGGTAAATCCTATGCTCTAATTGCTACTCAAAATTGTTTGTTACTACTACGGAATCACACACATGTACAAGTCCTGCTCATGAGCTTTATGTTCCAATTGAAGAAGTAATACAGAAATTAGATTCAGCCTGTATCAATTTAGAAGTGTCTCCTGCTTCTAAAATTAGAAAATTGAGTAGTGGAAAAAGGCAAGCAGCCATTGAGGGAAAAGTGAAAAAATATCAGAAAGACTTAGAAGAAACTTAGAATTTTACTTTGCTACTAATGAAGTTAGTAGTACATCTTCAGAAAAAGGACAGGCAGAAACGTCAGGCACAGAATATTGTGATTTGATTGAAAAACTTAAATACAAATGTTCAACAACTTCAAGAGAGGACAAAGTAAAAATAATAAGCTTACTCCCAGAGTCATGGTCAAGAGAAAAATAGTAAAAGAGTTCAACGTTTCCGAGCGTTTGGTTAGGCTAACCCTGAAATTTGGTTAGAGAACAAGGTATCTTACCTGTACTAGGAAAAAGAAAGGCGTAGGTGTTAGCGAGGAAACTATACAGAAAGTTCAGCAGTTTTTTGAGAATGATGCAAACAGTAGGATGTGCCCAGGCAAAAAAGATTGTACAAAAGTAATTGTAAATGGTAATAAAATAGTTAAGCAAAAATGTTTAGTCCTGTCAAACCTGAATGAGCTGTATGTAGCTTTCAAAAATGCTCACCCTGAATGTAAAGTTGGGAGGTCTAAGTTTTGTGAATTGCGGCCTAAATGGTGTGTTTTAGCTGGATCATCTGGAACACATTCTGTGTGCGTTTGCTTATATCATCAAAATATAAAACTGATGATTGGCGGTGCTAAGCTCAACATTGATTATAAAGAATTGCTTGATTTGTTGGTATGTGATATCAATAACTATAATTGTATGATGAGTTTGTGCAAAGAATGTCCTGGGAAAGAAACCGCCCTTGAAATGTTAAAAGAATCTGAGGAGGAAATGCCAGACAATGTGACATTCAAGCAGTGGGTTACTACTGACAGAGCTGAAATGTTAACATTGGTAATGCCTCAGGAGGAGTATTTTGAGACATTAATAGAGAAGCTAGAAAATCTCAAAAGTCATCACTATATCTCTAAAATTCAAAGCAAGTTTCTAAAGGAACAAAAAGAAATACTTACTGATACTAAATGCATAGTTCTGGCTAATTTTGCAGAAAATTTTACATTTATGGTCCAAGATGAAATACAAGGCTACCACTGGGTGAATGATCAACAACTGTGCATCCATTTGTGTTGTATTTCAAAAATGAAGACGATAAACTTTGCACCCGCTCACTTTGCATCCTCAGTGACTACTTAGAGCACAACACTGCAGTTGTTCATGCATTCCAAAAACTTGTAACAGGATATATTAAAGAAACAATGCCAAAAGTTGAGAAGATCATGTACTTTTCAGATGGAAGTGGAAGTCAATACAAGAATAGAAAAAATTTCTCAAACCTTTGTAACCACAAAACAGATTTTGATTTAGAAGCTGAATGGCATTTTTTGCCTCTTGTCATGGCAAAAATGCATGTGATGGAGTAGGTGGCACTACAAAGCGTGAAGTAAGCAAAGCTAGTCTACAAAGAACAATTACAAACCAAATTCTTACAGTAGAGGATATGTACACTTTTTGCAAAGACAACATTAAAGGTATTACCTATTTTCTCATTAAGAAAGAAGAAATTATTGAACATATTGAAACACTCAAAAAGTAGATTTGAAAACTCTGTACCAGTAAAAGGAACAAGGCAGTTTCACAAGTTCCATGGGATCACAGAAAACTTAATTCGGTGCTACACAACATCAGAAACCAACATTTTTGAAGATCACTGTGTTAATAAAATTACATCTTTGACATTGAATGTGAGGGACATAGTAGCTTGTGTGTACGATAATCAATGGTGGCTTGCAGAAGTTGAAAGTATAAGTTTAGAAAATGCAGATGTATTTGTGCACTTTTATCACCCTGCTGGACCGAGAACATCATTCAAGAAATCGAACAATGACCGAGTTTGGATATCTTTGAAGAATGTGCTCAGAAAACTCTCTGTTCTAGAGCTTACTACTGCAACGGGAAGATCTTATTCCATTCCCAAAATCTTTCTGAAGAAATAAGTGTGCTTCTTACTAATCACTTGGATTAAGAAATAAAAACGTGAAGCAAAATGTCCTGTAAATACACTTGTATATGTGACAATTGTAGATTTTACAAAACAAATATTAAATAAAAAACCTGCAAAGTTTACAATATAGTATGTTTAAAAATGTTTCAAATGCCTTAATAACTCAAAGCCTATTAAACTTTAACAATGACACATTTGATTAAGTTTAACGCAGAAATTAAATCAATTCCTAACGTCAGCTTTGCGCGCTTATTTACTAAGTGATTCTACGCTATACCAAGACGCTATATTGGCACCAAATATAAACGAATGGACAATTTGATACAAAAAACCATTGGAACTCAATCGATGTAAACGAATATTAAACAAATATTTTGAATCCACAATAACCAAACTTACATTCATGTTTCACTTTCGTACAACTTCTAGAAGACCTTCCTCTAATATCAATTAGATCAATGATAATGGCATTATTTTCTTGTGATATATACAATTGATCATTAACAAAAATACATGAAAAAGGAATGCTCATTTTTATTTTATGGTATAAGAATCCAACCTGATAGCATCCGTTTCTCGCATTCTTGTTGGGACACCCTAATCATCTAATTTTCAAGAATTCAATATAATAAATTAATGTGAGTGTATATTCAATCAAAATATGTAACAAATAAACTCTATAACACTCTAGAGTTAATTTTATGAACATTAACAGTGCACAGTACTAAAACATAAAAAATTTCTTTTAATCCGCCGCAAACTTACAATAAACTGTCGATAATATTCACTTCCGAAAAATAAATAAAATATACTCCATCGCAAATATTCGTATGTAGAAGAGTTCACCATATAAAATTCTCGTTTTTTCTGTCCCAATCTATCCTCCTATATTGTGAAGTCCGGGTATCTATCGAATCCATCCTAGAGTTCTCTATCATAAATATCGGTAATCCATTATTTCTCTTGATTCATTAGCCTATGTAATTTTGTTTTATCGTAATCCACTTCTTCAGTTCTATTCTGAATCTACGTTTATTTCTTAATTATGTTACCACTTTGGGCACGAAGGCGAAGGCGAACAGCCTTGGACCCATGTAGGCGCAGCATCTTTGTCCAATTCTTTTTATGGATTTAGGTCGTTCGAAGTTGCTTTCAGAAATTGGTAATTTGGTAATAAATCGATGGTCTTTTTTAATCTCAAATATCCCTCAAATATGTTCATCACCAACTTCAACGCAAATATCTGCCTTATATCGGTCACCCTAGCTAGTTCATGAGGTTGTTCAATTGGGGAGGTTGTTACCTTACCATATATATTATTATTTTAATGTAAGGCTTTAAGCACATCCAGCCTTCTTTTATGACTGTCTGGTACCCCGCCCCAACTTATTACACCCTAAGATAATTGAGATTGTACGAGAGCATTGTACAAAATATAAAGGTGTTTCGTACTACAGATGTTATCTGTTATATAGTTTAATTTGTACCTCGTAATCATTCAGCCGAAATGGAACACCTCGAGTGTTGGTCTACTTCTACTCCCAAATATTTCACTGTTTTTGCTCTAGAAATAACCAGGTCTTCACTGATATGAATGTCTGCCAGAACCCTACATCCTGAATAGTAACTATTTCGATTTTTCCCTATTTAAGGCTAACCTGTTCATTCGCCACCATTTCTTTATATTTTCAGAGTCTCTTATAACTCTATTCTTTAGACACTCCAATTATTCACTTTCATACAAAACCACAGTATCGTCCACAAATCCAATAAGTTGTACCTGACTGCTCATCTCGATCAGACCATTTATATAGACGAGGAAAAGCAGTAGTACAAGAACTGTACCCTAAGGGATTCCTTATGTAATAATATATTTTGACGTGACAACGTCTTATAAATTGGTTTGCCGGGTGACACTTCAAAAAACTGCGTTACGCTCCGCTCACGTTATGCGCTCACAATGAGAGCGAGTGAGAGGCACGCGTCCCTTCCACTCGGGCATGGTTAGCCCGCCTAAGAGCGAGAGAGACAGACATAAAAAGTGAAAGGCACGCGTCCCTTCCACTCGAGCACAGTTAGCCCGCCTAAGAGCAAGAGAGACAGAGCGAGAGAGAGAGAGTGAGAGAGATAGGCATACACACCGGTTCATGTCTTGCGCTTCTATTTCGCTTAGGCGCCTGCATACAAGTTTAAACGTTGCCAGTTAATTGTAAAACGATTGTGTAGTGATAATGTGAAGGTAGTTTCGTCCATCGCAACAATTCAAACAGCAAAGGTAAATAATTTCAGACTGATAATATAACATGATGAAATAAATGACTAAGACATAAGTGAATAGGTTATGTTGTAGTAATCACAATGTTGTGGTAGTTTTCAATCACAAAAGTAATATAAATCGTTTCTGAACCAATAATAATTTGTTTAACTTTAAAAAATTAATGTGCAATTAATGTGATTTAAATAAATGTTCTAACTTTTAAATTTAGTTTTTATATTTATAACAATGTAAAACAAGTTAAATTTATTAATAACTTATAACAACTGATTGATTTAACATAAACCAATTTTGTGAATTCTTGAATTTGTTATTTATATTAATAACTGTTCCAACAAAGTTCAATTTATGCAAAAATTTGAAATAAATATGCAAATGTATTGCAAGTTATTGTATGTATATTTGTATATAAATACGTATGTATGTGTAAAGGTAAAAATAAAATTTTGTTAATATGAAATTCAGTGCGAGATTCTTTGTATAAATTAATGTTTTAAATATAATTCTTTGTATAAATAAATGTTTTAAATTGTTACTATTATTTCATCCTTCTTCCTACTATACAAATGAATATTCACATTAAAATTATTTTATCACTCAAAGTCGTTGTCACGTAAAACTTTCGCCCGTATACCGACTTTACAGGCAACCAATTTTTTTTCCACAGAGTTTGTTATTCGCTATTACAACCAGCTCTCTGTTAGTGGAATAACTCTAGATCAGATCACATATTGCTCCTCGAAAGCCATAGTTATATATTTTCTCGAGCAGTTTTTTTATGACTCACCGTGTCGAATCAATATTTTATGTTTTTCCAAAAAATTTTCCAATCGTACTTTGAATAATTTCTCAAGAATCTTGCCTTTATGAAATCAGAGGGATCAGCCTATAATTAGTCATTTGGGATCTATTTTTTTTTATGTATTGGTCTGGCATCTCCTATACCTTCAGAATATCAGGAAAACAACCTGTCAGAAATTAAGTGTTCACCAGGAAAATCAGCGGTTCGGCTATTTTATTTTTCCTTTTTATTCTTTATTCCATCATGACCAGTTAATTTTTTGTTTCCAATTTCTACTTGAATTATCTCTGGCAGATCCACCTTAGCCATTAACCCTAACTACATGGTCAACAAAGCCTTCGGGAACCTTTATTTTCCAGGTTCTCGACGTAAAAACTTTCTGTTTATTTATTATATATTATAGCCTCGTAATGTTGTTTGGTCGCCCCCAATAGCAAGGGCAACTCATCGAAGTTTTTCCGTATACTAAGTAGGTACATTCATTTGGAAAGGCCTTAAACCATATATATTGATTTTCTTATTAATATACTGATCACTTTTAGAAATTTCGGTATTATATTCCTCGATCTGGTAATCTCTATTCATTTTTTTGTTTCTTTTTCCTTGTTTTTTGATATGATAAGGCACTCCTGCCCAAAAGCATACCAACCCACAATTTCTGCAATCACATGTATCACGCAGTAAAAAACAAAGACGATCAATCAATAATTTAGTTCTTACGTAATCATCTGGCTGGAAGTTCCATTACTATGAGTGCACCACTTTTTTTCCCTTATTCTTTGATGGCAATCTTTCCTTCTTGGCAGTCGACTGGGGTGTAGCTGATTCGAATCCTCTGGGTATCCTGCTGGATGAACCAGCCCTCTGCTTGTCTCTGTATTCACTACCTTCTTCTTCCCAGGAACTGTTTTCTTTGTCTATTGAAGGTATATTGGGAGCCCTATTTGATTTGACTTCCTGTTCAATCTGCAGATCTTCTACTGTATATTTATTTTTTTCTAAAATCAACTTATTTCCCCTGATATAAGCCCTGTTGTCTAGCGTTCTTGAGGAAAGTATTTTTACTTTTTCTCGCTGCTGCACGGTGAGGTCGTTTGCTATGGATACGCCAGTTCCCTCCGGCTTCTGAGATACTACTTCAATCTTAATGGGGCAACTCTCACATCTAGGGATGTTCCGATACAAGTAAATACAAGTAGGTACTCGATACTTTTGTTTCGATACCAAGTACTTTTAGCATCGAATCAATTTTGCGATACCTACTTGGTATCGAAAGAAAAGTACTTGGTATCGAATCGAATTGTACTCAAATTTTGACATTGGTTTCTGGTTTCATTTTAACCGCAAGATACGCAGCGCAGGAGTAGAGATGTCAATTTGCGCAATTCGCAATACGCATAGAATGTGACAATATCAAAGTCCAGAAACAGACTGTCCCCAAACTACCTGGAGCAATTACTGTTTTTAGGAAATTTGGATGCAAAAGATTTTTTTGTTTAATATTTTGACTTATATATTTGGAATAAACAGAATAAAAATCTATCCTAAAGAGATCTTTTCTTATGGGTTCTATAAATAAAATATATATAACGTACTTCAATATTCATAATTTGGATTTCAAAAAAATTATTCAATTCACTCCTGAACTGAATACAGCATAGCTGGTTTAGAGAGAACTGAAAACAAATTGAACAATTAACATCAAACATATTAGCAATACCTCTGCTAACTTTCAATCAATAAATCAGTGTTATTGTTAGAATAGCAGTATATAGATAAGCTTAAGCCATTTTCCTTTATGAATTTCTATGAAATCTTAAATGTATCGATATGAGTAAGAGTAGGTATAGATACTTTGGTTCCGATACATGAGTAGGTATCGAAACATGATTCGAGTACTACTTATATGAGTCGGTATCGATACCTTGATGGTATCGGAACATCCCTACTCACATCTACCCAAAGGATAAACGTCGTTTATGTCGGATTCCTCTAGCTTTACTTTCAACAGGTGTGTTAGTTGTTCGCAGACAAATGATGGTGATATTTGGTCTCTTTCCTTTTCTGTCCAAATATAATGATAATTATTTTTGTTCTGAATGGAATTTTGAATATTTATTTATCGAAAATTTAAATTTTTTTACGTTTTAACAAATTTACCGATCCATACAAAGACAATTCTACCCCACCAATGACCAATATGACCTCGTTTTCAAACTACCGTTTTTGTAAACTTGTTTAATCATTAACTTCGACAGGAGCACTTTATAAACGTATACACTTTGCAGCACGGTAAGGTTTACAAAAAATTGGTTGAATATAAAATGTGGCAAATTTTGAGACAAACAACTTTCTCGTTTACAGTTTTATGAAAAAATTATTTATTTACAACGAAAATTCCAAAAAAACAAATTTTTGATACTTTAGCGCCACCTACTTTTTGTAATTTAAGTCGGACGACTTCACTTCCATAAGATAAAATGTAGTTTACGATGTCTTCTACATTTTTTGTTGAATAAATTTTTCTCTTAAACCCATAGATTGTGAGAAAAACGCGTTTCAAAATATTTTTGGATTTAATCAAAATCAGCAATTTGGATCACTTCGGAAATTTAGCATTAACATTATTTTATGCCCCCCTAACGATTTATCAAGTCAAATTCCGGTATGTCATTTTTCGGAGGGTCATTTCCAAATAGACTGAACTACCTGTAATTTTTTAATATCGCGCCGAAAAAGGTCTCAATAGATTGGGTTCGGCTTCCTGATGATAAATCCATGGGCAAACTTGAGAAAGTCCGGCCGGCTGTATACTCTCCGTCTTCCCAAGGAGGTCAACTAGAGTTTTCATAATTTCAGAATACGTTAATTTTGCGAATCTCTCAGTCGAGTTGGTTATTGGACCAAATCCATCAAAAACATCTGATATGTGGTTTGCTCAAGAACTACTAGAATAGCTAACCGATCAAGTTATAACTTGAAGGGGTATTTGAATGAGGTTGAAACTATTAGGTTTGCAGAGTTTGTTACAAATCATCAGGAAAGCAAATTTTTTGAAGATTTCAGAAACATTTTCGTTGATATTTGGCATCTCATAAAATATTCATCAGATATCCACAAAATTTCGAACTCATATCGACGTTATTGATTTTCAGAACATCTTCAAATTTCAGCAATTTACCCTCTCATTGCAATTTCTATATATGTAGAAGATTAATTATTAAAATCTCGATTCCATATACAACCCTAGATCACGATTGTAATTGAGATACTTCTATATTTCTGTTTATTAATATAAACTGTCAAAATATTCAGTTCAACTGAAGAGATTCATAGGATTTAATATTAATAGACGGTCATTTTTTCATACTTTGAACTTGAATAAATAAGGTTTTTCAAAGGACAAGAGCTAATTGGAAAGAAGATATCCATTTCCATTTGAATTTCAATAAGTAAGATAAACCTTCTTTCGATAGCTTTTTCAGATAAGAGAATTTGATTTTGAAGAGATTTTAAAAAAATGGGTGCTTATTTTTAGATTGAGGTTCGTTAATTTTTTCATATTCATTCAGGCGGTTGTTTTATACCACAGTTTTTTAGAGTCAGGTAGAAGAAGTTAGAACAAAGCTTAAAAGCTCCTGACCTTAAGTAAGAGCTTTCCTACATTTTCTTATTCTATTTTACCCGCTTGTTCTAGTAAAACAGCGTGCTATTGTTTTGCCCAAATGTCTGTTTTTTTCGCATATCGGGTCAAAAATGGGGTCGATCGATTGATTTTGGCTTCCTGATGAAGAATACAGAGTCATACTTGAGTATGTCCGTCTGGCCGGCCTTGTATTCCTTATTTTCGGAAAAATATGAACTAGAGTTTTCATATGTTCAGAATCGGTTCCATAGAGCAACTAAAATTTGGTTTCCTCTAGAGGCCTAGAATATCCACTAGATCAAATTGTAACTTTAAAGATATTTGAATTAGGTGGAAACAAATAGGCCTTCAAGATTTCGCAGAAATGGACACTAGTAAATTTATGAAAAATATATAATACTTAATAAATTATAAGATATCCGAGGTATTTAAACAAAAATTTGTGCATGTATGGACGCTATTGATATCTTACATATTCTCAAATTTCATTGTCGTAGCTTTTTTCTACCAGGATATATAATTGTTTTTTCATTCACTTAAGGGCAAAAGTTTAAGTTAATGTTAACTAATTACGTTGGCATTTACTTTCCGTGTTGTCTCATGAAGTATCGAAATTCTTTGGTGGCGGTCGGAAACGAAACTACAGGAAATTCGCGATCTCCTGGCACCCTCAAGTCCTTCAAAAATTTTTTTCTCGATGCTTTTACAGATACGTATTCGATTAACATCGGTCGGACTAATCAATTCAGTTTCAGTTGGCTGAGTATTAATCGAGATGATTCAATAATAAAAACTGCATTGCTCTTCAAAAATTGTTTGTCGACCAATGGAACCAAAAATTAAAAATGATTGAATGTTCCCCCTTATGACTGTGCACGAGTCGAACTCAATCATTTACAGTTTCACAGTTTCATATTCGAAAATTACAGACATTTGTATTGAACGAAATTCCGTTCCTCCACTTGATGTAAGACAGAAAAGATTTAATCGCTTATTTATTACACAACTCACCCCTCAAACAACGAAAGAAACAAAATTTATCACTGTTTGACTAATATTCGTCTACGATGTCTAGAGCAACAACTAGCGTGAGATTCAGGGTATGTTGTGTTTTATACCAACCAGCATTGTTATGAAAAGGCGGTCTCGATGAGTAAGATATGTGTCCCCCGTCGGGAGACACCGTGTCTCGCGGAAGCCCCGATGTGTACATGCCAATGGTCAGGCAAGCAAGCAGCTGATATTAGATAGTAGAAGGACTAACGTGACAGACTAAAGGAACAGCTGACTCAAGATATTCTTCGAAGAGGTAGATACGGTTCAGGTTACAATAACTGTTTTCATTACACAAAGTTTCACAATGAGATGAAAACAGGCCTTTCATATTTGCTGATTTATATTTGCGCGCTTGTTCCTGGTTTATTAGGCTGATGAAACAACGTGTTACCGTTTGGCCTAAATGTCTGGATTTTCCAAATGAGATGAAAAACAATCTCCATGTTTCAGAATAGGTTAAATTTTTCAAATATCTCGGTTAAGATGTTCGGACAAATCCGTCTAACTAGCCTATGTTATTCATAACTAATGTAGGAACTTATGTTCACATAAAAACAGGTTCTCGTTTCATAATTAATTTGATGAGTACATTAGGAGTATCGGCTATATACCACAATATTCAGGTATATGAAGCTTCCGTTATGATGCAGCCTGCAAATTTAACGCATCTAATTCAATCCAATTGATAACACAGATCATAATGTAAGTACGTTGGATGGTCACGAAACATTTCACTGGTTGGGAGGTATTAATAAATTCATTAAACCAGAATATAATGTTGAATACGAAGGACGTTCCAGAAGGCCGATGGAAATGGAATTTGCTTCAATTATAGTTTCACAAAAGCAGATAAAAATTATACCATTCAGTTCCACAAATCTCGATGTATTGAACAGTGTAAAGTTCATTGATATCTTAAAATTTCATATAGAAGTACAACAGTGAAAGATTCTTAGATATATTAGAAATAAATAGATCCTTCATATTAGAAAAATTCAAAATAACTTCAAAATTTTATTTGACTGTTATTCGGATGAAATCATCGAATTGAAATCGTATGGACGATTCCGCTGAGAAATAAAAGCTGTTGCTCCTGACGTATAAGTTGATGAAGACAAAAAGGCTATAATGACATATGACACATAATCATTTATTGAGAATAATTATAACCTTATCAAAATACTCTTGAGTGATCCTCTGAAACATATTATTGAAGTAAATGTAGAAGAAGAAAATGCCGAAGTAGATATAGTAATGACAGCAATTACTCTGATTGAGAGCAATCGAGAATCCGGTTTTGTCGTTGGCAATGACGTAGATCTCTTCGTACTTCTCGAAAACCAAAACACAGCAATATGTTTCTCTACAAAGTTACTCCAGGATCGGTAGGAAATACTTTATATTCAACATATCAGCAACGTGAATTGAAACCCTTCATTTTATTCGCCCACGCCCAGTGCTATGTATAATCAAGGATAAAAGAAAATAATTCGTGTAGAACAGAGGAATCCCGATCTTCAGGAATCAGTGCAGATTTTCTATCAAGGATATAAAAGTATTACAGTTCTTTATCCTATTGCGGAAAAAAATAATAAGTTATCTGTACAATACAAGTGGGAAAATTTTAACATTGACGAACAAAGATATACAATATTCACCACCCCAGTAATGCTTCCTCCAACAGAGTAAGCATTAATAGAACATACAAGACGAGGTTATTATCAAATTCCAGTTGAGGCTAGGACGAACGTCGTTGAAAACCTGAAGACAGGAGTTGGCATAGATTACATTATATGTTACTTCCTAAAACGATTATCCAAACACTAGCTCCACATGATTAATTGAATAATGTTAGTCTCAAATTCATTCACACCCCAGTTTTAATGGTTTCAGAAATTGCATCTCAGAAATTCAATCTTATTTCTTTCATTTGACTCACAATCATTTCAGTATTCTGCAGCTGTAATGGAAAATGTGATACTTTTGGCTGTAGTTGCAAAAAAGCAAGACTGCAGTGTATGAGGTTTTGCAGAATATGGAACGCCATAACTTCCAAAAATGTTTCTAATCAGATACATAGAATAGAAATGAACTCTGATGTTGATAAAGACACAAGGAATCTAGAAGACACTAGGGGAGATGAAATTGATGCATGCAATTGAAGATATATTAGTTAAAATAAAAAAAAATTCTGATATTATTCGATGCAAAACTTCTATAATCATTCAGCATTTCAATATTACTATTGCTCTTCAAAGAATCATAATATTTATTCAATGAAACTTTTGTCCCATTACTCAAATAAATTTCTTCCTTCATAGAATTACCTTTTTTTTCACTAACAAAAACATAGTAACGTCTTAATTAGTATTCTCGTGTGCGTCTTGAGAAAATTCAGTCAGAACTTAATTCGTTCGTTTGTTATTGCAATGGAAACTATATTAGTTTTTGCAGTGAATCCACAAGTAGCAGAAGGAAATTAAAGAAGACACGTATTTTTGCTTATTGCTTGTGTACACCCCTCTTACCTATTTTGTCCTTATTCCTAGGGTTACCTTGCCTGACGAAGTCAGTCAGCATAAACGCGTGTCGGCAAGAAATATCCCCTTTCCCGAATTTATTTCCATATTATCACGAATTTTTCAATATTCCTGACAATTTTAAGACCTGCATTTTTGACCATATCTTTATAACTTCATAGAAATCAACATATCAAAAATTCAGCTCTTTCCGAGAAAAAGTGGTTTCATCCCATCCATTGCTGGACTATGATGTAGGTACCTTGGCGTCTCACCCGGTATCAGCTGATCATTGAGCTTCGAGATGCCCTATATAACGTAACGGTGTTCATACAAATTCCTGTCAAGATCGAATCATCTGCTAGACAGCAAGCTTGCGAAATCTCCTGACTTCAATTCAGTGCTTTTCAAAAGTTTTTTAGCCTTTTGACATTTACATGAAACAAAACGAAAAATTTCAACATAATGAAGCAACTCTTTATCGCAAAATATTATTAGATCCTGAGCCAAGTCGAAACAGATTGTATTAGCGGTTTTGTTCTACTTCATTAAACTAGTAGAATAATTTTATCCTAATGTTTGCAGTTTTCGAGTATCGAACCGAAAATGGTTTCGATCGATTGGGTTCGACTTCCGGATGAAGAATACAGGGTCAAACTTGAGGGTGTCCGCTCGGCCGGACGTATATTCCCTAGCACCCAAAGGAGATGAGTTTTAATATTGTCAAAATAGGTTAACTGTACAAATATCTCGATCAAGTTCGTTATTGGACCAAATCCGTCCAATAATTCAAGAGTTATGACCATCTGAAATTTGGTGTCCTCTTATAACTACCAGAATATCCATCGGATTAACTTGAAATTTGGAATATATTTGAATGAGGTTGAAACAAATAGATTTGCAAAATGACGTAATGATTGACAAACTAAAGAATTCTTAAAATTGGCGAAAATAGTTGTTTTCATAACATTATACCTCATAAGATATCTGGTATTTTATCAATTTGTTATTTTTCTATTAATTCAATATTACTGTTTTTTATTTAGAATATCTAATTACTTTTTCATAGCGATTACTGTTTTTTATTGATCATATGTATCATATATGATATCTGAATTTAACGAATTTTATTTATAGTCAGTTTTGAGAATATATATATTTATATTCTTTTGAACTTTTGGCTGACAATATTTAATTAGCAAACAATAAAGCATATAGATCAGAGGTTAGTGACGGGCATAAAGCCTAGGGAAGAAACCCCAGTAAAAAAAACCCTGGCTCCCCGTCTAAGTGTGAAAATACAAAAATAAGCTGAAATATATTTTAGGGACTTCTTTCTTCAAGAGTGGTCTTCTATTGATGGAGACAGAGACTCTTCAAGTTGCTCACATCGAATCTGGAAATAAAAAGACAAAAGCAGAAAAAAGAACAGAATAACAAAAATACGTATCATATTCGTTTGAAATTTATAACCCATTCCAAGAAATAGTCGGAAACATCATGAATAGCCCTAAAACCATCTTGAAATTTATATATGGGACAACTATTGATGATTGATGACGAGATATTGTTGATGATGGAGCTCGTGTTGAATGATTATTTGGGCTATTACCATCATCTATTATGGATGTAATGATTTTCGACGTTTCGATAGACATCTTCTATCTTTATCAAGGAGAAAAGTAAGAAACCTTTTGAAAATTATCAATTTTCAAAAAGTCAATATTGACATCTGTGATATGATGATCTTTTTAGGTTGAATCGAACTATCGGCGTCCAAACTTCTGGCAGATCTATAGATGGAGCACTTATGGAATCAGGTGTTATTTTCATAAATGCTGCTTCTTTGATTTTTTTTTGCAATTTTTTCTTCTTTGGATATTATTGATGCTTCATCCCACTTTATACGATGATTCTCATCTACAGCTTGTTGGACCATGACTATTGATGAGATGAGGTATTGTTTTGAGAATAATTTCATATAGTACAATACTCTGTATAGGTATTATAATTCTGATTATCCACCAGAATGAACAATAAAATGATGAAAATTTATGATTTTTCTTCGTCTTAATCACTAAGCATATGCCTGAATTTCATATGAACGGTTTAATCCAGTGCATATTCACAATGCATACTCGAGAAAATTAAAAATTCCCGCTGCTTTGGTAATTCCAATTTCCCTCCGGTTCGTTCATGTGCTACCAATCATGACGGTCGATTTGTGTTATCAAAAATTGGTTAGGAATTTTTCATTTCTCGTATATAAGCGTTCTGTGATCTTCATGGTATTGCTAATAGGATTTTAACCGTCCGCAGTTGTAGGTGCAAAGTCAGTTGAAAACCTTATTATACCATGGATATTTAGCTTCTGGAAACAACTAGTTATACTGAATCTTCAAAAGAATTGTAAATAAAATTATTATTTGATATTTCTGATTATGTTTTGGTATTTTTTAGGTTTTGTGTTATCAATATTTTGCCTGGATGTATGTCCAATTTTTTTAATTGATACGATCTAATTCACTTTTTGCCCTATTCAAATATTGAATTATTTCACTGCCTATGATTTTAGATATGCCCTATTATTCTTTTTACACTACGCCACTGATTCCAGAAACCTTTGTCAGCCATATTGGTAATCCCATTTGGACGCACATTTCCGAAACGTATGCTCCTTCCTGAGGTTCTTTATTCAAAGCTCGTATATAAGTGTTCTGTCACACTGAAAAATGTACCCATATTTATATATATCGGATCGATCTGATCAAGTATTAGTAAACCCTTCTTGATTAACTAATCAAGAGGTACATTTTTGAACAGATTTTATATAACCACTGGCCCAAAAATACGAATGGGAGAGTAAGGGCTCGTTTATACTGGCCGGTACCTTATGCCGTAAGCCGTTACCTTATTCCGTATGCCGTAAGAATTTCAGTAGGCGTTTATACTGGCTGTTAACTTAACCGTAAACAGAACATAGAGTTTATGGATTTTTCTGTATGCTTGTTAATAATTGTCATTTTGAATTTGAGTTTCAATGTTCTGAAACGTTCTGACCATCTCGAATTATAATTTATTATATTATTTGAAATTACCGCTATTAAAACAGAGATCCTTTCTGTATTCAATACTCTGATATAAATAATTGACACTCTGTAGAATGCGCATGTGTCAAAAAAACTCGCCCACTATTATATTCCCTTAATTTGTCTTACTTATAAGATAGTCTTATACACTTATAAGATAATCTAATCTAATTATCTAATATATATATATATATATATATATGTAATTTGTCCAAATAATTTATGAATATATATTTCTATGAATTTGTCCCTAGAAGTTGAACATTTTACCGGTACGGGAAAAGGTTAGGTAGTAATTACATATAGAGTGGAAACTGAGATAGGTAAAGTGGTTCACAATAATAGTTCTTTGAGCCGCCGTATGGTGTCTCTGGCTTCTCCGATTTTTGCTTTGTTGATACTTTCATAACCTCGTATTTTCTATTTTGATCCCTCGTGGATATAACAAGTCCTTCTGAGTTCTCCAAGTTTTTCGACATTTCTTCTTTCAATATATCCCAAGAAGATAAAGGAAAACGCAAATATTGCGTTCCAAAGTGCGACGATAAATTTAATAAACGCCATCGTTTTCCTAGAGCAGATAAGGAACCAGAATTGTTCAAACTTTGGCTAGAGAATGTTCAGAATCCTTTGTTGGATGGTAAAACATCCAAACAAATCCGAAACTTTTATGTTTGTGACAGGCATTTCACGGATGAGGTGAAATTGAGAAGCCATAGAGGCATTTGGAAAAATGCTGTTCCTCAATTGTTTATTCCTGGTAAGATTTGTTTTTGATAATTTCAAACATGTGATATCGTAATTGTAAGAAAATTCAATCATTTATTACAGGATCTTATGACCTGAGTCGAAGTGCTGAAGGAGTTTGTGCAGATAATGATCTACATGAATTTCCAGACACCCCTGCCGTAGTAGATGCCGAATCGAGACTTTTCCGTCCAAGCTGATTTTTGGTGTAAACGAGTTAATGCAATTGTGAAGGGCACTGACACTACTATATATGAGTTTGTCCAAAAGCAAAATATTTGCAGTGTAAGATATCCAATGAAGGAAATAGCAAAAAAAAATTTTTGAAAAACATGAAGAGACCTAAAAGAAAATAAATGTATTTTGTATATATGGGTACTTCGGGTATATTGCTTTTTGTACAAATGCAAGTTCTATGAAAGTATTTCATTTTCCACTTTTGATTTGTTATTTTTTCATGCTTAGATTAAATATAAATAAAAGATATTAAATTACTATATTTGTGTTTATCTACAATTTTGTTATAAATATTACATTATAATTTTTAAGATAAATAATGAATATGAAAGAACTCTTACTGTAATACAATGGTAATATATTAATGATTTTATTTCACCAAAGAACAAAAATTCCACATATTTTCTCATGATAAACCAGCTTATAATCGAACAAGTGGTCCAATCGATGCCAGATATTTGAGAATTTTGGAATTTTTATGCTGAAGTCTTCGTTAACATTGAAATCAACAGTCAGATGAGAATTAGTTCACCGATTGAATTCCTTTCATCATTTCAAGAACGAAAATCCAATCAATACGAGGGAAATCTTCAGATGGTGAATTAGTTTTCGGCGAAATCAGGAAGTAAACAGAAAGTGGACCATCCATCGTGCTTCTTTCGTCATTTCGAGAGAAAAAGAAACGTTATCACGGAGTGAGTACATAGTACATACATATGCCATACATCGCGATTGGAAATTTATGAAGATTTGCGAAATAAATTCATTATTTTTCATGAAGTGAATTTGGAAAATCTTCGGTCACATTTCATTCCGGTTGAACTTTGCTTTGTTTTTCCATACATGTTACTGTTTTATGGAATAAAATTACCGTCTCAGTCTTAAGTTTGAGGTTTCAAAACTGAAAATTTGTACGATTTATTCATTGTGATAATTGATGAGAATTGATCTGTTATCTTATCGCTTTTCTGCATAATGTTTATGCTAGCTGAAATCTGTACATTTCATATTGAATAACCAGAAATGAATAGTTTTGAATATTGATTTAGTTTATGTTTTTTCTGGGCCATATTTGCTGGATACATATAAATGTTTCATTCATTTCAGTCATTGAATTTAAGCGATTGCTTTTTTCATTGCGCAATATTTTTTCGAATTTGAATTCAGATTTGTTTGCATAAAATTATTTGTGAATATTGTTTACTCTAGAAACAATCGTGTACATATCAAGTCTCTTGGGTTGAATTGCTTGACTTGATATATTTCTGAATGCCCAATTCTAGGTTATGTGTTGTATATTTTTAGTGGGTTATATTTGCTGGGAATAGATTTGTTACTTATTCCAATTATCAAATTTGAATCGTTTCTTTTGAAAGTTTTAATTGATCATTGTTTTTCCGAGTTTATGATTCGGGTTTATTTCTACCTAAGTTATCTTAGTATTGTTTATGCAAGGTAAAACTTATGTATTTCAGGTCTCTGGAGTTAAGTTGCTAGACTTGATATATATTTTGAATTTTGATATTACCTTAAGCTCATTTATTTATTTTTTCTGGGTTATAATTGCTAGTTATAAATTGGCTATTAATTGGGTTTTCAATTTGAATGATTTCCTTGTTATGGAATATTTTTCACTTTCATTTCAGGTTTATTGCTGGATAATTTTTTGGATGCTCTATTTTTCTCAATCAAACTGTGTTCTCAACTTTCACCGAGTATAAGCTTCTAGTTGTTTCGGTAAAATGTCGGAATTATTGCTCGAACAGGAAACATTACAGGCTAGAATATCGAGGTCTTATACTAACTTTAAGAAAGATGGTAGTGCTAAGATGACTGCCACTAATTGCAAGATAAGAATGAAAAATTTAGAAAAGATTTGGAGCAGTTATGAAATTAATCATTCTAAACTTTTGGTAGATCAAATTATTTCAATACTGATCAATTTGCTATAACGGAAGAACTCTACTTGGAGAGACTTGTCGAATTTCAAACTTTTCTCGATTCAAAGATTACAAGCGCTAGTCCATCTGTCGTGAATCAGAAACCGGGTTGTTTTGAGGACACGGAGAGGTTGCCCGCCATTTCTCTACCTAAATTCAAGGGAGAATTTTGTGAATGGGAATCTTTCAGAGACCTTTTCACAACATTAGTGATAAATAAGTCAAATATATCGGGTGTTACAAAATTGCATCACCTGAAGTTAAGTTTAGAAGGGGATGCTGCTCGACTTACTAGTAGCTACCCAATAACTGAAGAGAATTTTGCTATAGCTTGGCAAAAGTTGAAAGATCGCTATGAGAACAAGCGTCGCCTTGTTTTTGCTCATTTGAGTGGAATATTTTCCATAAGACCCATGAGAAGGGAGTCTTCTCATGAGATTAAAAGGATAATTGCTGGAATATGCAGTCCTTTAGCCGCTCTCGAAACGCTGAAACGCCCAATTTCTCATTGGGATGATATATTGGTTTTTCATGTAGTTTCCCTTTTAGCTCCGGAATCTCGCAGACAATGGGAAAAACATTTAGGTAATGAACCTGACTCACTGGAACCTCCATCTTACAAGTTTCTAATGAGTTTTTGGAAAATCAGATAACTGTATTGGAAGCACTGGAGGATGGTAATATAAAAACTGCTAACAGGACTACTCCGAGTGGTAGTTTCAAGTCGAATAATTTTCCTACTGTTAAGGCTCATAATGTTGTGCCGTGCCAGTCTAACAAGTGCCCACTTTGCAGGGCTCTCATTTTTTCTTGAATTGTGATTCATATAAGAGTAAAGTTCATCTCAACGTAAGGATTTCATAATGAGCCAGAAACGTTGCTTCAACTGCCTTGGAGTACACAACGTAAAAATTGTATGTCTAAGAAAAGGTGTAATATATGTCATGGTAAGCATCATTCTAGCATACATGCTAATATTGCAGAGGCTAAAAATCTGGAATTGTCTGTAACACCAATAGAAAATAAAATACCTGTGGAAGAAGTTTCTTCTAATTTATGCAAATCACCTACTCAGGTTCTTCTCTCTACAGCAGTAGTTAAAGTTTGTAACGAACATGGAATAGAAAACTTTGCTCGTGCTCTGATAGATCAGGGTTCACAGTCATCTTTTATTTCAGAATCTTTGTATCAAAGACTAAAGTTGGGATCCCAATCAGTGGATATTCCTATTTCGGGAGTTGGAGGATACAAAACCTTCACGTGTAGAAAATCGGTCAAGTTTACTTTGAAAGCTAGGTTCAACTCAGATTTTTCCTGTATTGTATATGCCTTTGTAATACCCAAGATTACATCTTATGCACCTGATCTGGGCAACCAAAGTAAACACTATGATTATTTAAAAACTTTGGTATTGGCTGATCCAAATTTCGCAGAAAGAGGTGTAATAGAACTTCTCCTAGGTTCGTCAATACACGCTAGGATCATAGAGGATAGGATAATTCGAGGAAGAACGTACGAGCCGATAGCAATGAAAAGTGCACTCGGTTGGATAGTTTCTGGAAGTACTTCTTCATCTCATGATAGAATCTTACCTACAGCTTTACATATCACTAACGACCATATATCGTTGAACGAATTACTAGCTAAATTTTTTGCACAGGAAGAATTCTCGAGTGAGACTCAATATTTGTCGCCTGAAGATACAGAGAACGAAAATATATTTGTGAATAATGTTTCACGAGATGAGTCTGGTCGTTACACGGTGCGCCTTCCGTTTAAAGGAAAACATCAAGACCTGACTTTCCCTAACATGTATGACAAAGCTCTGAAAATGCTCATTCGAATGGAAACTAAATTCGAACGAGACATGGAATTTGGTCTTTTATATAAGGACTTTATGACAGATTATATTGAACGTGGTCACATGGTTGAGGCAAAGGAAGAGAGTTCTAGAAATGCTCAATATTTCTTGCCCCATCACGGTATACTAAAGCGCAACACTGCTGGTTCTAAACTGAGAACTGTTTTTAACGGATCTGCTAAAGCTTCTAATGGTCTTTCAATTAATGACTTGCTTCATGTTGGAAGAAATTTACTACCAGATTTGTCGGACTTGATTCTTCGTTGGAGGAAATATAAGTATGTGTTTGTTTCCGATATGAAACAGATGTTCCGACAAATACAAGTTCATTCTGATGATCAACCTTTCCAAGCAATTCTCTGGAGGTTCAATCCTAATGAACCAGTCAAAACATGGTATCTTCAAACCGTTACTTATGGAATGGTATCCAGCCCATACCTAGCTATTAGAGTAACACATCAATTGGCCTTAGATGAACAAGAAATATACCCCATGGGGGCTGATATCTTAAACAATGAAACTTATATGGATGACATTCTCTCAGGTGGTCATTCCCTTGAGGAATCACGAAACAAAATGCTACAATTAATTGGTATATGTCAGAAAGGAGGCTTTCCCTTGCATAAGTGGCTTACGAATAATTGTGACTTATTGGAAGTCATTCCAGCATCTGATCGCGCGATTCCACAAAGTTATGAATTCGATACAGATGCTACTTTCAGTATATTGGGATTGAGTTGGAATCCGGAAGCCGACTGTTTCTTATTTAAATTACGTAAGGATAGCGATCCTGATGATTCCAATACCTTCCTGACCAAAAGAAAAGTTCTCTCTAGGATAGCTAAATTATTTGATCCACTGGGGTGGCTCGCCCCGGCTCTAGTCACGGCCAAGGTATTTATGCAGCGACTTTGGATGAAAGGACTTGGTTGGGATGAAGAGATGGACTCAGAATTGACAGAACAGTGGACAACTTGGTATGCTCAGCTTAGTTGTCTGAATGATATTGAGATTGCTCGGTGGGTGGGATTTAATTCCCATGCAAAAAAGGTTGAATTGCATGGATTTGCAGATGCTTCTAAAGTGGCTTACGGTGCCGTTGTTTATCTCCGAGTGATTTATGATGATAGGGTAGTTATTACAGTTCTACAGGCAAAGACTAAAGTTTCACCAATAAAGCCTTTGCTAACAATACCTCGGTTAGAACTAAGTGCTGCTCTGCTGTTAGCTAAGCTCACTAACAAACTGTCGAATGCGGTTGATATAAAGAATATTAATATTCATCTATGGTCTGACTCAAAAGACGTGCTATTTTGGCTGAAGGATCATCCTTCTCGTTGGCCAATATTTATTGCCAATAGATGTTCCAAGGTACACACATTGGTACCTAATGCTAGTTGGAGGCACGTCCGCAGTGGTGAAAATCCTGCAGATTGTCTTTCGAGAGGTATACATCCGAGAGACTTGGGTGACTTTCAATTATGGTGGAAAGGCCCAAAATGGTTGAGCGAAGAAACAAAAGTATTCAGAAGTTATCTCGAGGGAAGAAACTGAAATTGGTAAAATTCCCATAAATAGCTTAACTGTTTCTACTAGTACAAAACACAATACGGATTCACATTTGTGGGACTTGCATGGGCGCTTTCTTCTCTTCATAAGTTAACAAGGGTAACTGCATTCATTTTGAAATTTTGAATAGATTGGTAAAGAAATGTAATTTACAGCACAGAGTAAATTTATTCTCATGTAACTGGTATATTAACGTTGTTGATGCAGATGAAACATCGTTGAGCTGTACAGAATTATCTAGAGCTCGTATTGTCTGGGTATATATAATTCAACATCATTTTTCTCGAATGAATTAAAAACTTTGCAAAGAAACCGCTCTATCCATAAGTCCAGCACTTTGTTAAAATTAGACCCTTTTATACATGATAATTTGCTCAGGGTGGGTGGCCGATTGCAGCACTCTTTTCTGGAATTCGGAGAGATGCATCCTTTGATTCTACCTCACAATTGTTACTTTTCAACTCTACTTGTAAAATTTTTCATGTTAAAACATTGCATGGAGGTGTGAAGTTAACACTTACCACTCTGCTACCATCGGAATATTGGATTGTCAGAGCGAGACAGTTGGTTAAGAGTGCGATAAATAGTTGTAACTCTTGTTTGCGATACAGGGAAGTACTGTGTATCAGAAACTGGCTAATTTGCCTTCATTCAGAACAAGACCGAGTCGACCATTTTGAAATCAGGTGTGGACTATGCTGGTCCGTTCAATTTAAGAGCGTCGTCTGGTCGCGGACAGAAATCATATAAAGGTTATATAGCCGTTTTCATATGTCTCAGTACCCGAGCTGTGCATCTGGAACTCGTATCAAGCTATGCCAGTAAAGAATTCATCGCGGCATTCAGAAGATTCACCTCAGACGAGGTTTCTGTTCTGACTTGTATAGTGACCGTGGAACGACATTTATCGGTGCTGACAAAGAACTGAAGCAATTGTTTGAAAAGTCTACCCCCTTCTTACTTGAACTATCTGAGTCATTGGCTAATCAGGGTACAAGCTGGCATTTCAACCCCCCGGCAGCTCCACATTTCGGCGGTATATGGGAGGCTGCGGTGAAGTCTGCCAAATATCATTTGAGAAGGGTTATATCTTCTCACACTCCTACGTTTGAGGAGTTCTACACATTGCTTACTCAAGTTGAGGCATGTATGAATTCTAGACCGCTTATAGCGTTGGGTGATCACATTAGTGATATTCAACCTCTCACACCAGCCCATTTTTTGATCAATTCACCATCGTACATTGTACCTGATACAGATTACTCAGAATTAAAATTCTCACCTATTGAAAGATGGCGATTGATGCAACAAATGCTAGCACATTGGTGGAAGAGATGGTCCAGGGAATATTTACAATCCCTTCAGGCTAGAGATAGGTGGCGGACATCACAGCCTTGTCTTCAAATAAATGATGTGGTTCTGATAACTGATCAAAATAATCCTCCGGCTAGGTGGCCGTTGGCCAAAGTTGTTAAAGTTCACTCTGCTAGTGATGGCCTAGTAAGAGTGGTAAGATTGCGTACATCTACCAATGAGGTAGATAGACCTGTAACTAAGCTTATATTGTTGTCCAAGACTTCTTGTGAGAGAACAGTTTGATTTGATCTAGTATCCTTTGTATATATATATTTGTATATATATATTCACCTTACAAGTATTAATTTTTTAGATGTTAAAATTGTTGCTCTGTATTTAGTTGTGAGATTGTGATCATTTATGTTGTATTCTGCATGATTTGAGTTCATTTTCTTAGAGAAAATAAGGTGGGTGGAATGTTAGAATATATCTATGTTGGTTTTCCTATTCCAGCCTACTAGCGCCATCTCTGATGCTCTTTTGTTTATTTCGTTAGTACGTTCACTCTAAGAGATCTGTAAAACATTTTATGTTCCTTAATTTAACACATGTATAAGCCTTGTCGAGGTGACGATGACATATTGTAATACAGTCTGCTAATGAATACATGTTAATAAATAGCCTAATGATTTTATTTCACCAAAGAACAAAAATTCCACATATTTTCTCATGATAAACCAGCTTATAATCGAACACAAGTCCTTCTGAGTTCTCCAAGTTTTCGACATTTCTTCTTTCAATATATCCCAAGAAGATAAAGGAAAACGCAAATATTGCGTTCCAAAGTGCGACGATAAATTTAGTAAACGCCATCGTTTTCCTAGAGCAGATAAGGAACCAGAATTGTTCAAACTTTGGCTAGAGAATGTTCAGAATCCTTTGTTGGATGGTAAAACATCCAAACAAATCCGAAACTTTTATGTTTGTGACAGGCATTTCACGGATGAGGTGAAATTGAGAAGCCATAGAGGCATTTGGAAAAATGCTGTTCCTCAATTGTTTATTCCTGGTAAGATTTGTTTTTGATAATTTCAAACATGTGATATCGTAATTGTAAGAAAATTCAATCATTTATTACAGGATCTTATGACCTGAGTCGAAGTGCTGAAGGAGTTTGTGCAGATAGTGATCTACATGAATTTCCAGACACCCCTGCCGTAGTAGATGCCGAATCGAGACTTTTCCGTCCAAGCTGATTTTTGGTGTAAGCGAGTTAATGCAATTGTGAAGGGCACTGACACTACTATATATGAGTTTGTCCAAAAGCAAAATATTTGCAGTGTAAGAGATCCAATGAAGGAAATAGCAAAAAGAAAATTTTTGAAAAACATGAAGAGACCTAAAAGAAAATAAATGTGTTTTGTATATATGGGTACTTCGGGTATATTGCTTTTTGTACAAATGCAAGTTCTATGCAAGTATTTCATTTTCCACTTTTGATTTGTTATTTTTTCATGCTTAGATTAAATATAAATAAAAGATATTAAATTACTATATTTGTGTTTATCCATCAATTCTGTTATAAATATTACATTATAATTTTTAAGATAAATAATGAATATGAAAGAACTCTTACTGTAATACAATGGTAATATATAACTTGAAAGATTCTTCGAGCACAATAGGGCTTTCCAACGTTCTAACCTCAAATGTGTCAAAATGGCTTTTCAGTTGCTGAGTAGGAAAAACAAACGTTTGTTTGCATTGAACACTGTGTTGTTTTATCATTTTTGTAATGAAAGTTTCAAGATGTAGGAAAAACAAAATTGAACACTGTGTTGTTTTATCATTTTTGTAATGAAAGTTTCAAGATAAAATGATCGCATATTCCTTTCGAAGTTTGTTCTTTTGGTGAAATGATTGTTAAAGAATAGTGGAAGATTGTTGAATAGATTATTAATAAAGCGAATTATTTGAAGTTTGAAATAGAAGTGCTTAATACTCTAATTTCTAACGTATATAATTTCTGTTGTTATACGTAAAATGAGTGAAACGAATATGAGTGAATATTTCCATAAACTTCAGCAAGAGTATCCTGATGTTGCAGCACATTGTTTAGAGAATACAACCCCAGATCATTATTTATTTTTATAATTTCTTCAATAATGCTGTTATAAAAATTCTAATTATATTCATCTTGGAATGAGTGCAAAATAAATATTTTTTTTATAGTAAATAGTAATTCTTTATCATTGTTCTTTAATATAAGACCTGAATGCTAATTAATTGTGACTATTTTGATGAAGATATATCTCATAAAGAAACTACATAATATAGTGAAATGTTTTTATTTATAAAGGAACAACTGATGGGCATAAATTATTCAAAGCACATGAAACATGAACAATTTAATCCAAAATCGGTTGCTCATCTTGTGTGCTCAAAAGAGACATCGGTACAATATCATGGAAAATGGAATACTTCTGCCTAACACATCCAATTACACGCTCTACATGAATTCTCACATGCGCCAATTCTCTGGTTTCCTCTGTCGTAGTAATTTTGATATCATCTCTTCACTATCGATATTCTCTGTCTGAACAGCTCTCGAATTCAAATCTGCAAATTGATTAATACAAAACACTGCCCAATTACCTCTGAAAATTTGACTACGGACAGAAGTAGTCTGAACAAGAGATTAAATAATTAGAATTATTATAGTAATATACTATAATATACAATGGTAACACTTCTATTTCAACCATATTATCTTACCTTAGCACTACTCGATTCGTGCAATGATTCAATGCCTTACCTCATCTTTAAACATATCTCTGGTCTTTCTTCGTTTAAAACGATAAAGCTTTTTTTCAGCATCTTCTGAACATATACTACCATGTTTTTCATATCCCAAATTCAATAAGGGAACCCAGTCTGGGTTTAACATGTCCATTAGATCTGCTGGAGCTCCTTAAATAAATTAAGCTTTCAGTGCATATAAAACAGTCAAACAATCAAGTTTTTACCTGAAATAAAATGCTTTGAGCATACTAATGAGTATTTGAGCTTTGTGAGTGTCAGATCACTTCGATGTATAGCATTTATCCAACGATCTCGTCTTAAAACCGACAGTTTGTTCATTTCAATCTTATGCTTAAAGTTCAAAATAGCAGGAATTCGGAAAAATCTAACACTGTCACGGGTTCCTACACTTCCACAGCCAACAATACAACAAAAATTAGGCATTTTGTATTAAAAAAAAATTAAGTATTTCACTAATTTTTACAAATAACACAACTATTTACTTGTAAACAAAGGCTTTGTTTTTCCTACAGCGGCCATTAAAACAGCTGATCGTGACAGCAGGTTGGAAAGCCCTATGTTGAAATAACCGTAACCACACTTCTCGACTATGCCAAAATATGAAAATTTTTGTTTTTGTGCTTGTTCTTCCAAAAGAGAAGAAAAAAATTGTTTGGCAACTCGATGAATATAGTTGAAATAAAACTTCTAGTTACACAAATGATAAGCCAAGTTTAATTTTCATCAAAAAGTAACAATCTATTTTCAACATTGAGTTTACAATTTCCATGGTTGCTGTAAGCTAAAATTGAATCTATCGAAGACAATACCAGCAATACACTTCAACTCTTCATCACATTTTAAAGATTTAATACCATGGAAGCCCATACATTTGATAGGTTCATCGATGCCAACACATTTGTCGTTTTTACTAACAAATAATTTGGTCTTATCGGCAATATTACATTGAATTGCCACGGCAGACATTTCTTCCGCACTATCTCCCATGAAATTACTCTCAAATAAAAATATATCATCATCTGAATCTTATGGATCAGTTTGACATGAAAATTCCTTCTGGCCTCTTTCCACTTGCACTGAATGATTATTATTACCTATTTCAATTAAAGATTCAACAATAGATCCTTCCTTTGACTCATCCTTTCTTCTTGATCTTGCTGTTTTTCTTTCAAATCTCTCCACTGCCATAGTGGAATTATCCACTTTTTTATACATCTGAAATAAGTAAAATGAGATCGGACATAGATAACTGAAACTGAACTAATTTTTGGAAATATCGTTGGGTTATAAGACGGGCAATCAGATATATTACTTTTGGCATTTCCTACGAAATAAGCACTACATATCTTCTGGAATTTTGTCGGTTGCCATTGCTTGGAAGTACCATCATTACTAAAGTTTTGAATGAATGAAATTATGATAACATCTCCAATCAATCAGATATCCTTACCAAACTCTTCTAACTCTATTAATCCATATCTGCTTCCGTTCTTTCTCAAACCATTCATTAGGAAAAAAAAATAAAATTTAATAGAATTGTCTGTGTTATAATAAGCATTGTTGCAACCAACTACACAACACTGAATACGTGAAGAATATTATACTCCTAGGCCTTCAGCATTCATTTTCGATATTGAGGTTTGTAAATCAACAATTGGATAAACTCTTAAGTACGCTTCCACCACAAAAGAATCAGAAATTATGCCCCAAATCAACATGTAAAACACAGGGAAACAGCGAATTTGAATTCTTTCACAACAAAAATGTCGAATTCCGCCACCGAGGTCGCCACATACAAATATGCAAACCGCCTATATTGTAACCGTTGTTGACCGTTTATAACTCGGTTCTACGCTAGAATCAGCCTAACCTTTAAATTTTGAACATTGGTCACTTGGTCGGTGAAAAGGATTTTTGAACTGTTACTACCACAGATCAGTAATCTGATTACTGGTCTGTGATTACTACTACTACATATTTTAAAACACCTCTAGCTCTAAAAAATGGAGCAATATAATTTGATCAACGTGCAAATGTTAATCACCGATTTGGTGAATGGTGTAACTGGCTCTTATGTCTGATTTATTAATTTTTCGTTGTAGTCGTATATCTTTTTGATATTTTGTAAATTTGGGTTCAAAAATATCTTTGGTTTCTAATTTATTGATATTTCTATCTGTAAATTAAACTAAAATCCGAAAAGTTGGGTTGTACAAATTATGTCCGAAATTTCAACACTTTTTGATAAAGAAAAAAACAGTAAGAAGCCGTTTTTTGTAAAAGTTTCATATACTCAAGAAATTTATCATGGTAGTGATTTGAAATCACGTATTGAATTATGCAAACAAACAGAGTTTACAGAATACCCTGGTGAGTTTTATAGGCAATTCCTTCTTGAAATATTCTTCAAGATATGTCTATATTCACTTAAAATCCCATTTGAATTCATCAACATTTTCTGCATGAATTAATCATTTTTCAGGAGAACTTAATGATATGAGCCTAAATAGTCTACCATCATTACTTCCAGTTGAAACAAAGACAAATAATAGAAAAGGAGAACTTAGGAACTTGAATAGACAAGATCATAATATCTCTACTTTTGATAATTTAATGATGAAGGCGAAAAAAATGTCATGTATTTGGCTCATATACTTTGGCATAACTGCATTGCTAGCTGTTTTTTTCGGGATATTGTGGTCAACTTCTAATACACCATTATCGATAAATAAGATAGAAATAGATTTATCTAAAAATATCCTAGATCAAATGGCCCCAATTAAAAATATTACCGATAGTCTTAAAGATCTTCAAAGTCAGTTTTCTGGAAAAATTTTAACATGCCTTGTTGGACCAACCGGCACAGGAAAAACTCATGTTGTTAACATTTTGGGTAAACAACTTGAGAAAAATATTCAAATCTTTCACAAATTTAACTTAAAAGATTTATGTAACAGACAGAGCTCTTCGAGCATTAGCCTACGAATGAAGTTATATTTTTCTGATTACTATGTGATAGTTCTTGAGGATCTGAAGTTTGATGATATTGGAATGCTGAGAAAATTTGTTGATATGACATTCGAAATTGAGGCAAGTAGAATATTGATTTTGGCAGTGTTTAATATTGAGACGAAAGGTTGTTTAGATAATAGAACTGCAATAACTGATACTAATGATATCATCAGAGAACTGAATAGAACAACTCATAGATTTTATTTCTCACGTTTTAACTACTTGAATAAGGATACTATGAAAAGTTGGCTGAAGAAGACTAGTATTAAATATAATATTGATACACAACACCAAGAAGACATATTTGGCCGCTTATTAAGGTCTCATGATCTTCGATGCTATGGACTTAAAGGATTGCATTCAAAGTTACTCCTTGAATTGACTGATATAAATAAGAATTGATTTTAACTCATTTTAGGGAAAATTATTAAATAAATTATGCACTGTGTTGTCAATAAATGTTTTTAATTACAATATAATTAATTTGAAAATAATCAAATAAGAACTTAATTAAATCTCCACATAATTATTTTGTTCAAAAAATATTAGAACACTACATAATGCCACAATTTTTGTTTAAAACTTCACAGATAGAAATTTAAAGAATTCTCATCATTCAAGAAGCAATGCAAATTAACCAATAAAACAGGTAAAATAATTTACTTGACTGCTCAACATGCAATAAAAATCCCCCAGCAGCGTTTAAAATTTGGTTTCCACCCCTCTTTCATTTTCTGAAATATATAAGGAAGACTACGTTTTTAAGTAGTTTAATAATGAACTCCTTTGAAGAAGCCAATGATTGGCTAAACACTTGTTCCACTATGTAGTGTTCTAATATTTCTGAAACACAATAAATATATGGAGATTTAAAGAAATAAGTTATTTATTGAATCACTTTGAAATAATTTCAAATTGGGCCTCAACCATTAAAGATTTACTCGATAATATTTGTAACAATACTCTTATATCTCCCTATCAATAGAATTATCAATTCTCAACAGAGTTTCAAATATTCATGGGATAACCTTAACTGTACTAAATGCCCCACAGCAGATAACCAAGAAATAACAGGGTTTCTACTGTGCTCAAAAAAAGGTTTGATAATTTCATGTGTTCGGCATGGATGCAGGGTCAGAATTGGTTTTTGCAAAACTGGATGTTCTAATTGGGTTAAGGTATCATACATATTATTATTCTTAAAGTGAGAATTATATTTCCAGAAATCTTTCAATGGAACTGATGTACCATCTTGCCTCCAAATATAAAAAGCCAATACAGGAACGGAATAACTCAAATGATAGGCTACATGGTACTCAATTGTCACCAAAATATTGCTCTCATTTTCATCTGTTACTTTCAACTCTATTACAGATTTATTTGTGATGTAAATTGAATTAATTCCATCCTTCTCGTGCAATTGCCACCCATCTTGATATTCATCTGACAATTTAATTATGTCTTTTATGCATTTTTTAAATTGCTCTAAACTGAAGCCTTCACCCATTGTATATCACAATATTTTTTCCCTTTCAGCTTGAGTATATAGAAGATGAGCATGGCTAGGTTAGACTAAGAACTAGAAGAAAAATATTTCTATTTTACAGTCAAATATATAACACAAGGAAGTCTCAAAAAATTGTCAATTGTAATTTTTATATTATTGATGAATAATATTACCAAATTTCAATCCGATTGACGTTATATCAAAGATCAAATTATTTAATTATATTATTAAATATCTACTCTTTGGTTATATACAGCGAAACCATAGAGTATAGAAGTTTGGTTATGTATATTATGTGAGCATAGACCGTTACAAAGTTCTCTTTAAACAATAATCAATTTCAAGCGAAAGACCGATCATTGTTAGTCATCGTCACAGAACACATCTCTGTAGAATGGAAACTGCCATTATAAAATTTGGTCACTGCTTTCAGCGACCTCATGCGGCGGCAACATGAACTAAACGCCGAAAGGCGGGACGTTTAAAATGGATATTGGAACTGTTCCGAATTTTTTGTAAATGTAATAATGTAATACGGACATATAGTAATATATAGCTTGAAGAATCTTTCAAGTTATATATTACCATTGTACTACAGTAAGAGTTCTTTCATATTCACTATTTATCTTAAAAATTATAATGTAATATTTATAACAGAATTGATGGATAAACACAAATATAGTAATTCATAATCTTTTATTTATATTTAATCTAAGCATGAAAATATAACAAATCAAAAGTGGAAAATGAAATACACCCCCCTTCAATGGTCTTCCGCTTGGGGCCAACATATTATTGCTGTTCAGGCTATCGAACAGTTTGTCCAGAAACAAAATCAGTTCTGCAGTATCGCCAGCTTCCTGTGGTAACTGATTTTCGTCTTCAATATCTGTAATAAAAGAAAAAAATATTTATAAGTGAACCTGACTTACAATAGAAACAAAAAACCTGAATTCAAATTGTTATAAGCAATTTCGCCTAGACAATAATAGATGTCTATCGAAAGATTGGCCAGAAGAACATCATTGACAGATGATAAAAATAACGCAAACAATCAATTTATAATTTCTTGAGTTCTCTCTATATTATGTTTGGATATAATAATGTTCAAAAAATTGCTATCGGCTTTCTCAGCAGGTTTCTCAATGTTTTTCTGGATGGCAAAGCGAAAATTATTGAAAGCAAATGATACCCCCTTCCACTAGCCTTCAAGAGCGATAATGCTAACACTTTGTCATCCAGATTAAACCTTCTTCCTTTTGGTTTAGAACGCTGATTTCTTATTTGTGACATTATAAAATTGAACGTTGGTTCAGAAACATATTTCAAAAGTTTCTTGAAGTTTTCAGATGAATTGAGTTCTTCTGCATTTGCCAAACGTTCCTTAAATAATGCCACTTTTTTCTGTGTTTTTTTTAACCGCCTACTCTCTTCAATTAATTTCTTCGCAAGAACACGCTCAGAATCATTCAACTTTGCTTGCCTTCTACAGTACCTGGAATGAAGCTTCCATCCAGAACGAGTAACAAATCGTGACGTTCCTACTACTAATCCACTACTTCCATCATCAAAAGTCTCGAATTGCATGGCTCTTTTCGGCATCTACTACGGCAGGGGTGTTTGGAAATTCATGTAGATCACTATCTGCACAAACTCCTTCAACACTTCGACTCAGGTCATAAGATCCTGTAATAAATGATTGAATGTTCTTACAATTACGATACCACATGTTTTAAATTATCAAAAACAAATCTTACCAGGAATAAACAATTGAGGAACAGCATTTTTCCAAATGCCTCTATGGCTTCTCAATTTCACCTCATCCGTGAAATGCCTGTCACAAACATAAAAGTTTCGGATTTGTTTGGATGTTTTACCATCCAACAAAGGATTCTGAACATTCTCTAGCCAAAGTTAGAACAATTCTGGTTCCTTATCTGCTCTAGGAAAACGATGGCGTTTACTAAATTTATCGTCGCACTTTGGAGCGCAACATTTGCGTTTTTCTTTAACTTCTTGGGACATATTGAAAGAAGAAATGTCGAAAAACTTGGAAAACTCAGAAGCACTTGTTATATCCACGAGGGATCAAAATAGAAATGACGAGGTTATGAAAGTATCAACAAAGCAAAAATCGGAGAAGCCAGAGACACCATACGGCGGCGCAAAGAACTATTATTGTGAACCACTTTGCCTATCTCAGTTTCCACTCTATATGTAATTACTTTATGGTCATCGTTTTGGTCCTTCTAGCGGTCATTCATCACATTCATTGCCACAAGCAATGACCCCTAGAAAGACCAGAATAATGAGCGGTCTTTCGCTTGAAATAGGCTAATGATAATACCTTTGTTTATAGATTATTTTAAGGATAAAAAAATTCCATAGTTTTGGACAATTTTCAACAGGCCGTAACTCAAAGAGAAATGTTTGTACAAAAAATGAAAAGAAAAAGGAAAATTGTAGATCTAAGTGTATAGTTTTTGGATTAGAACTTTAAAATTTTGAAACTACAGTGGTTTTTGAGTAATCTTCGAAATACCAGCGACATAAACATTTTTAAAATTTTCCTAAATTTTTCGTATCAACGAGCAAGGAAACATTTTTTTTGCTCAATCAATATAAGGATCCGATGCCTTGTTTATTCTGCTTTAATTGTTTTTTTATAGATACGTCCATTTCTTGTGGAGATTTCAGTCTTCAAAAGTAAAATGATCCTTTTGTCTTTGATTCTCGATATCTCAGCAACCAATATTCCCACAGAAATTTCAAGTTTTCAGAAACTTGAATAACATCCTTTAACGCCAGGCCATTACACTTATTATTATTGTTTCCTCAATATTTTAGATCCAGGGCTTGATTTCAAAAAAAAAAAACACCAATGACCCTTTTTTATTGCATGTTGGAATTCTTATGAAGGAAGGAAATATTATAACTTTTTTTTTTTGAAAAAGCAATAGCCAGGCGTTAATGGGTATTTATTCAAGTTTCTGAAACCCATCTTTAATTTTTTGTGCGCTCTCATTGGTTGCCGAGATATCGAGAAACAAAGACAAACGGGTCCTTTTCAGTTTGAAAACCGATATCTCGATGAGGAAAACGTAACAAATTCTAATCGAAAATCAAGACACTTGGAACTACAATTTTTTTATTTTTTGTACTACCATTTCATTCGAAGTTATGGCGAATTGGATAGCATCCAAAATTTTGGAATTTTTTCAATCAATAAATTTTTTCTAGTAGTGTAGAAATAACACTTTTTCTATCAATTATCTATAATAATGATTTTGAAGTGGATATAGAATTTTTATATAGAATATTCTACAAATGGGTGAAGGGAACTGAATCTGAAAAAATTCAAGTTGGCAATTCAGGCTGGTAGAATCTGCAACGACGCAGATACATGCCAAATACTACGAGCACAGCTGATTGAAATAAATGAATGGGCACACTTCACTTAACACGCCATCTGAACTTCACCTGACCGAACTAATTTCGGTTGAACAACTTAATGGATAAACAATGCTGTTGGCAGTGTAAAAAAAGTGTCAAAAAGACCGGGAATCGGATTGAAGTCCGCCGATTAGCAACGCTCATCATCACCTCGCAGGTTTTTTCATGATGTTTGGTCTGGTTAGGTTAGTTTAGTGATAGAAAAAAAAGTTAATTTTTACTATTTGCTGATAAAAACAAATTTCAAAATTGGAGAAAAAATTTCTTTATAGGAAATTATATAAAAAAAAACAGTCGGAAAACACAACTGAATGGAAAACTGCAATAAAATTTTCTGAATAATTTCACTGAATTATCTAGAATATAATCATAGATCAAGCCCATAAAAATGATATCGTATTCAGCGAACGATTTATGTCATTCTTCGATTAGACGAAAAATGTTCTTATTTTTGAAGACCTAATCAACTTATTGTTATTCCCTCTCAGGGCTCGTTTTTACTGGCCGGTACCGTAAAAGTTGAACCATAGGAATTCAATGCTTTCGTTCATACTCATTCCGTAACCTTTTCCGGTACCGGTAAAATATTTAAGGGACAAATTCATAGAAATATATATTCATAGAATTATTTGGACAAATTGCATATATATATTAGATAATTAGATTAGATTATCCTATAACTGTATAAGACTATCTTATAAGTAAGACAAATTAAGGGAATGTAATAGTGGGCGAGTTTTTTTGCCACATGCGCATTCCATAGAGCGTCAATTATTTATGTATATATATTTATTTAAATTCAAAGTGAAGATAATGCATTGAAATAAGATATTGGAGAAGGATAATGGGTTAAACCGCAGGAATGCAGAAAATATGGGAAATGGATGGAAGATACTTGCCGACACGTGTTTCTGCTTATTGGCTTCTTCAGGGCAAGGCAACCAAGAAACCTGGATATGGATGGAAATGAATAATAAAATAAAACATAAATGACAACAGGTGACCACAACAGGAGCGAGCATCCAATTTGTGGCTTCAACCCAAGATTAAGTGCATAGATAAGTGAAAGTGAGGTTATGTTGTACATCATGGACATTAAACTCTAAATACCATATAGGTATTCATATAGAGTTCAATGATCATGGATCATATCATGGATAGTGTTAAAAGATATTGAATAAGTTATTGTGTTATTAATACGGTGGAAATACTTTAGAAATTACAAATATTAAAATTGAACAATTTTAAAATAATTATCTTACATACTTTGATCAACAATTATGCAATTGTTTTATTCATCTATTGCAAATGATCCTTCCTCTTCTTTGAGATAACAAAAATTTTGAGAAGCTATTATAACGAATTGATTAAAAATTTATACTCCCACAACGTCAAACATACTCAAAAACAGCTATGCGAATATCCTAGTCACCAAATATATAACTTAATTGCCAATTAGAACTACTGAAAATTTGAATCACCGATGATTTGAATTTACCGCTTCTTCTGTTGTACCTTGTACCATCTCTAGATCAGGAACCGTAAGAACAGTAACGAACAGTTCCGAAATCAAGTGTTCCGACCACACGAACGACAAGGAACTCCTGTTCCGTCCCAGACGAACGGGTGGGAACCACAAATTACCAAAATTACAGTTCCGAACTACCACGCGAACAAACCTAATTTATATTATATTAACATACACAAACATTCGCACAAGCGCCCTGCACCTCCTAAACGAAACAGCACACCCAGGCACGGTATAAAGAGTGGGGATATTATTCCCCTCTCCTACTCCTCGATCTTACGCTTTTTCGATCAGCATCACGTGACCCTGACGCGAGTTTGGATGTTTTTACCCATACAAGAGAGTGCTCAGCGCCGCTAAAGAAGTTTTCACTTCAATAAATTATAATTCAAGACGGTCAGCACGTTTCAAAACATTGAAACTCAAATTCAAAATGACAATTATTAACAAGCATAGAGCAAAATACATGACCTCTATGTTCTGTTTACGGATAAGTTAACGGCCAGTATAAATGCCTACTGAAATTCTTACCGAATACGGTAACGGCTTACGGAATACGGTACCAGCCAGTATAAACGAGCCCTCACGGTCATTGGTAGAATAGGTTTCATGAACCTATTCCAAGCGACAGACCAGTCATTATTTTGGTCATTCTAGCGGTCATTGCTTATGATGATGCAATGAATTTACCGCTAGAAGTACACAAAACGATGACCAACAATGTCCGGTCTTTCGCTTGGAATTGAATGTGGTATCGATATCGATAAAAACAGTATCGGAAGAAAAGTATCGAGTATGTATTTGTGACTAGAGGTGGGCGATTACGAATGATTTTATTAATCGATTATGGATTTAGTAACTAATAGGTTTTCATAATCGAATGGTATTAGTAGTAAAAACAACCTATGGCGTTTTATGATAATATAGCGTACAATCCGATGCTGTGAAGCGAAGACGTTTTAATTTCAATGTGATTACGCTCAATAATAATATTATTATTAACATTCAATTTTTATTACCTGAATATTTGCCAATCTGCAAATTTCACAATAGTTCGATGGTATAATCTCCAAATTATTATAATATGCTTATCTAATAAATAACTTATATCCAAATTTCAAAACATGGAGTACACTATTATGTGTGGCTGACGGGAACGACTAGTATAATCGAGTGCTGCATAATCGTCTCTCGGCTTATGCTACGTTTACATTCAGCCACTTCCTGTCACTCGTCATGCCGGAAATATTGCCGCGGCAGCGTCGACGGAAGTCGACGCCAGTGAGTGTCGTTTACACTCAGCCCTCATACTTCTTTACCGGGCGCGCAACCATGGCTGACGTCGAGGTTGTTGCGGCGACAGCTGTATGTCTACTTAGTGTAATAAATTATTTAAACGTTTTGAAAAAGAAATCGAAAAAATGTGGTCGCAATGTAGCCATAAGGGCTTCTTCCATTTTAACTCTTCTATTGGAGTATTGTTCATGTGAGCACTGATGCGATTTCACGCATCGTGTACTTTATGTTTTTATTCATGATTTTTATCACGTGGATCCCATATTATTCTCTCACTTTCGTATAACTCCAAAACTGTATTAATGTTTCATTACTCCACTCTGGTGGTGGTGGAGTAGGCATTGTTAACAACTGGACCTCTGATCACTGTACTTGAACAGGACAGAAAAAGAAACACGTCCTTCAGCTTAAAACGCTGGGCGACAAGTGAGCGAGAGGGCTGAATGTAACACACGCTTTCACTTCCGCTGCCAGTCCTTTGACTCGCGCACGAAAAACCGACAATTGAGGGAGCGCAGGGCAGTGCGAGTGGCAGCGGCAATGTCATGGGAAGTGTCGTATTTACACTCTCGCGCTGCTCACTTCTCTGTTCACTTCCCTGCCCACTTGGGCTGAGTGTAAATCAGGGGTGAGACGAGATACGATTATACGAGAGACTGCATAATCGTCTCTCGTGTTGTCGTATATTCTCGTCCCCACTCCCCACGCAGTTGTACTGTACAGATTAGTATTAGCATTGAGTATAAATCTACCTAGAGGGAAACGCAGTTCAAAGAAATGAAGCCAAAAATTCTACCGGTAAAGTGGCGGTCTCAAGCGTGTAAACACGGTATTATTTATTTCATTGTATTTATGGTGGCAGCGACTTGGTCTCTCTGTTTGAGCTGGTCTGAGCCAGGGCCGGATTTATTCGACATCACCTTTCAGAATATTTTATTATTAAGATATATTGACTTACTGTCCAATGATCTGTGTATATTTAGATGACGATTTTAATGAATATTGTTGCATATTGTTGATGATATTAAATACGTGAAGTGAATTTTGATCAGTTACGCATGTACGCAAGAAAATTGTATGTAACATATATATTTGAATGGGCAATAAATGGACCAAGTTCTTATTTTATCACCCTAATTTTGAGGAACAACTGGCTTTTTCCCAAATAATTTTTATCCTCTGTATTGACCCAAAACTACCTATGGAACCCACAAACCTACCATGTTAATTTCACACTATATTTCCTTCCGTTCGACAGTGATTGTTTTGACGGAAGAATCGATTTTTACCACACTTTCCGAAATAAAAAATGGTAATTAGTGGAATCCTGCACTGAGAATCTGTGAGGATAATGAAAATTGTATTTTTGTTTATTTTATTATTTGAAGTATATATCCTGAAAAACAATTTACATTATTTTTTAATGAATTCAGGATAAATGATTTCATTATAAACAAGCCCACTGTACCAATATCCAGACCACTTATAAAAATAATCATATACACTGACAAATTTCAGGGAATTGTTTTAAGAAATATTTTATTTCGCAAATTGTTCCAATGAAATGTTACCTGCTTTGCCTACTTTACTGCTGCAAGCGGAAATGAAAGGGACTACTATTATTATTAGTTCAAAACCGTAATTACTCCTTATAATGACATTCTAGAAAGAACGGCATTCTGTTACTTCTCGGAAAAAATTTCATAATCTCCCGGCATGACAATTGTGATCAATATTTTCGGCCATATCAGATATTTTACTGACTGTGACCGGCGATAGAAACCTAATCTACGAACGTTGTCACAGAATAACGTCGTCGAACGACAAAGGAAGACAAGTTCAGGTAAACGTGAATCCAAAACGGCTTCGTTACCAAGATACGGGATGTCAAAGATTAGAGAGATATGGATATGGAGATTTATGGTACAGCGCATGCGTTCTCAGTTTGATATAACGTGCGGTGTTAACGTTACCGCACCACGTAATTTACGGATGGATATGTATGACCACGGAAACATATTAGACAGCTTTATTTTTCTTCTTATAATTCAGCTCACAGAACGCCATTTTTCTTCGCATACTTTAACATCGTTGATTCCGTTAAACCGTTCAAATGCAGTTGAAAAATGTCAGTTCAAATTGTTTCAATAGACAACAGATTCGGCGAAAAATTCTAAAATTACAAACTTTTGCCCAAATTAATAAGCCATCGAGTTTTAGTCTTAAACTAAATGGTTCAGGTGTACAATAGCCCGAAAAAAAGAACTATTTTCTATGTTCTCGATTATCCTATAAGATAAATTGAGAATTAAGTTAAGAGCTGAAAGAAAGTTGAAGAAGAGATTGAAAAATCTGCAGGAGGAAAATAAAAAACTACTGATTCTTGTGAGAAAGAAAAAAACCAGATGTCGTATATACCAACAAAAAATTCGTAGAATGCGGAACAAATTGTCCAGCCTGAATGAAGCTTCAGAGTTGAATAATTGTTTGAAGAACTTATTCCCGAGTGTGAAGACATTTGTATATATGCAGATAAGGCATAAACCTAGCACTCCATGGTCTCCTTGTGAGAAGAAATTAAGCCTGACAATATATTATAAGTCCCCTTCATTGTACAATTTTTTATTGGAAAAAATTCAATTGAAATTACCATCAATAAAAACATTGAGACACTGGATTCAAGTCAATAATCTCACACCTGGTTTCAATAACGGATTTTTAAAAAAACTACGATCAAAAATTGTTGTTATGAATTCGAAAGAGAAACAATGTGTCTTGCTTATGGATGAAATGTCTGTGAAGAAACTTATAGAATATGATGAAAGACTGGATATATTAGAAGGGTTACAAGATTTTGCCGAAGAAGGACAAAGAACACCCAGAGAAGCGTCTCATGCTCTAGTTTTTATGGCAAGAGGATTATGTCATAATTGGTGTGTACCTGTAGTGTATTATTTGTTGTGTGGACCAATAGTTGGAACACAATTGAAAATATGCCTGGAAAGATGCTTACTAGAAATGGAAATGGAAGAATTGGGTCTAGTAATAAATGTTTTATTTTGTGATCAAGGATCAAACAACAGATCTCTTTATAAACTGCTAGAAGCATCAAAAAGTCAACCATATTTTTTTTTCAACGGGCATAAAATTTTTGCTCTCTACGACCCTCCACATCTAATCAAAAATGTGAGGAATTCATTAATGAAAAGGGATATCATAGTGGGTGGGAATAATGTTTCATGGAGAGATATAAAAAAACGTACGACATCGATTCGTCAAATTCACTGTCTCGTACCCTTCTAAAAATAACAGAAACTCATATTAACCCCAATGCCTTTCAGAAAATGAAAGTGAAATTAGCAACTCAGATTTTTAGTAAGACATTTTATTGTACCATGATGACAGTGATCGCGAGTGGTGAGCTCAATTCTTCAAGTTCCATTGCAACTGCTAATTTCCTATTGAAAATTAATGACCTTTTCGATTGTCTAAACTCTCATGGATACTTTGATGGCAATTATTTAAGACGACCGTTATCTGATAAGAATACTGCAGCGAAACAAGTTTTAATGGAATCAATGATGATATTTAATTTTGAGATTAAGGTTTATAAGAAAATCTTGGACGTTTCGTTGATAAAATCTTTATCACCATTCTGCTTTGTGGTTAAAGAAAAAATATCAATAGATATTTTGTAAATGATTGAATGGATGAAACAGTAATATGTCATGATACAGCTTTATTATCTATAAGGCAGCGATGGGGCTATGATCCAAATCCTTCTGCGCGTAGTTTTCGATTTGGATTGCAATCCATCATGAGTGGCTACCTTGAAAGGTATACAGAAAATTCCAACTGTCAGAAACATCTTTTGACAGAGGAGGATATGGGCGGCTCAAATATTGTAGGGATAGGTGTGGACAGTAGCACAAATACCATTTCTGTCTCGGAAGAAACAGAAGATCCTGATACCACAGAGAGTGCGGTCGAAATTAATAAGGAGTGCGATATACCTATGAGCAGAAATTAATTCCATAGCTTATTTTACTGGATATTCTTTCAAAAATTCACTGTGAATTTTAAATGTGACAAATGTGAACAAAACCTCCTCATCGATAATATTGAAGATCTGGGAGACAAAGGAATTTATATTTCTAATAGAAACTATGCCAATTCAAATGAGACAATTCGTTTGAAAATCCCTTCAACCGACTTTATATTGATAATAAAAAATGCATTATTGGTTATAGAAGATATTTTGTCAACCAAACCAGAATAAATAAGCATAAAACGATATATTCTAGAAAAATTGAAAAAACTAAATCGATAAAAAAAAGCGGAATTCGATTCTGGTTATGAAGAGCATGGGATATACATACTCACACAATTAGTCAAAGTTAAATTATTCAAAAGATCTATCCTGAAAACGAAGGAAAATTGTAATAAAAGAAGGAAACTTAATTTTATGAAAAATGCTTAGTGTTAGATATACGTAAAGATAGGTTTAAAATAATTTAACCTGAATAATTGAATAATATGTGTATCCGATGCTTTACAACTTTTCTAGGCTGCTCATAGGTAAATAGCACTCCTCATTAATTTTGACCGCAACCTCGGTGGTTTACTGCAATGGAATACATAAAGGCCAATTTTCCATTGAATTTATGTATGTAGAAGATTCTCGAAATAAATCGTTATTGAACTTTATAATTATTTTTATTTCTTTACTGGTATTTCCTCGCTTAAAAGCGTCCTAATCGTTCTGACCAATTGCAGTAGGACTTCTTGAATCCATACCCCAATAATCTGAACCCGCACCCGCTCACATTTACGTACCTAAGTTGCTAGACAAAGCTTTTTATTTGTCATTGAATACCTTCTGATAAACTAAATTATTGGATTAATTTGAAAATACCCTATAAATCCGCTTTACACTAATCCGAACTGGGTGTAACTTGTCAGAGTTCTGATTAAAGAGGTCCTACTGTATCTATAACTTTGGAATGCCTAACCGAGAAGTATTACAATTGAGATCGCTCCAATGATCAAGAATTCTGAGTTTAATGCGAGGATGTTCGTCCATTCGTTTACACACACCTTTTAAATATACCTAATGAATTTCAGCTTTATAACTTCCAAGATGAGATGAGAAATAAAATATTTTCAATGGTTTTGATCTTATAGTTTTCTGAAATTTTCCATTTCCGTTAAGTCAGCCCAAACTTGAGACGTTATAGACATAAAATCAGAAACATTGATATAATGTTACATCTTCAATATTAGTACAAATTCTTGTTAAAATCGTATTATTTTGAAAAATAGCGCCCTTAAACGCCGTCCTCACGCTAGTGCTCTTAAACAATTTTCGTAATAATGACAGCAGAAAGTCTGTCATAGTATTTTAAATTACACAATGAATGTAACGAACAGAATCTTATAACATATTTTCAAGTTTAATCATTATTTAATCAATATTCAAATTCATATTCATTACAAAATACAGCGCAAGTTGAATTATTATGGGACCGTATATTGTCTATTAAGTTACATAATTGCCTAAAATGTGTGAAACTCCATTAATGTGAAGATATTTTATGGTTGCGTTTACGTTACATTCATTGTGAATAAACCCTCACGATTTTCATTTTTAATTCCAAAATGATAGCCGAAAGTAATCGCGCCATTTCAGTTCGAAATCTTATGTTCGTTCAAAGAAGTGTTTCCTGAAATTCTATAAAAACACAAGTATAACATATAAAATCATAACTGAGAAGATCCAATGACATAACATGGGAAAAATTCGGATAAATCATGATATGAGGCGTTCAATATATAATGCTACTATCTTGTCCTCCCCTTGAATCTTAGTTCGGATGAACAAATATCGAAACGAAATAATATATGAATCTTCGTGAATAACAATATATTTTCTGAAGCCGGCCCTGGCCATCGTCTAATAGTTCGGTAACTCTCCGCTAGATGCTGTAAAGAACAAATACATTTATTTCCAGAAATATACAGTCCATCTATGAACCAGAAATCGTACTAGTAAATTTCTGGCTTCATTTCTTTGAACTGCGCTTCCCCTCTAGGTAGATTTATACTCAATGGTATTAGTAACTACTAACCGTTATTTATAATCGAGATATCTCGAGACATTTCTATAATCGAATGATTTCGTTAGTATATCTCATAATCGCCCACCTCTATTTGTGACAGTGACAATGCTGTCAATGTGTCAAAGTAGTCAACAATTAAACCTTAAAACAATGATTTAATAATATCTCTAGTAGTAACACTTCGTGTTTTGTGAAAAACATCCATCAATATCTCTTTTTTCAGAGTTGAAACTTTGGTCCGTTGCCCAAGATTCAGTTTCGAAATAATAAATAAATTAATTAACTATGGCAACAGTTGACGAATGCGATTTGAGGAATTGGCTATTTAAGGTATACCTACCTACATATGAACAATTAGTGTTTATTTATATATTTGAAACCAGAATAAAATTCAGGCCTACAAATATTCTCACCCACACACCGCTACAGAGACTACTCAGTCTGTCCAAAGACTGCCTTAAATACTAGAACTCTGAAATTACAATAACTTAAATAAAATCAAAGTAACTAAATTTGGCCTGAACAAAGAAAAGCGACTCGAAAATTGAATAAATATTTTATATCATGCTATAGAATCATAAATTTTAATACTATAACTGGTATCATACATAATCCTCAATAGAGCAGTGGTAGATAGAATATTTTTCAATCTAACCTAGACTAACAACAGTGTTTTTAAATTTTTTGGTTCTTTTACACTCTTCATAATCTCATCTCAAATGTTGATCAACTAATATATCTAGATATTTGATATGGTCTACTCTGTGTATTATTTTATCGTTTAATTTTAAGGGAAATCTAATGGAATACTATCAGTATAGTTACCAAAAGCAATGCTCACTGATTTATTCATTTTATTCACTGCAAACCATGACACATCATAAATTAAAACAATCGTATCATCAGCTTATGATATTAAAATTTCACCTTGTAGTACTTCAAATGAATCATTGATATACATAATCACAGTAAAGTACCCTGCACAGTTTCCTGGGGCACCCCAATGTCATTCTTTGTGTCATTATTCCGGATATATTGAGATCTATTTTTTAGATAGTTTTTATTAAGCATCAAAGATATTCCTCCAATTCTCATACTATGTAGTTTCCTTAACAAAATATAATGATTCACAGTGTCATACAGCTTTACTAGATATAGAAAAACAGGCTTTAACCATTTATTAATTATTATAGTTTCTTCTGAAACCAAACTGTAATTTTGACAAAATAGAATAGTAGAGAGTTATCAAAAACTCAAATAGGGGATGCCTGTAATAGGAGATATCGTAATGAAGTATCCTTTAACTATGTTACCAAATTTGATCTACTGAATTTTTTCACTTTATTATGACGTTTCCTTTAATTTGACATTCTCAATAGTTTTAGTTTTCTCATTTGTGCAACGAATAAAAAATTATACTGTTATCTTTAAAATTTGTATTATATTTATTAGGGATATTATATCCATGTTTATTATTAATATTCAAATATTTTTCAGCTCATTTTTGTACTTTCACACTTAGGCGAGGAGCTAGGGTTTTTTTTAACGGGTTTTTTTCCCTAGGCTTTTATGTCATACGCCGAATTGTATGACAACCCAACACTAACCCCTGATCTATATGATTTATTGTTTGCTAACTAAATATTGTAAGCCAAAAGTTCAAAAGAATATATATATATTATTAATCATTCTCTGAACCAAACCAATTCATAATCAAGATTTATCAAAAATGTAAACATGTTTATTCAAGCCATACAATATAACAGGACAAATGTCAAAATAAGGAAAACCTTTGTTGCTTTCCAGTTAGGTGCGGGGCTTGAAGTTCTGGTGCTTCTCGCCTGCTTTATGAAGGGAAACAAGTTTACTGGAAAGCAGCGTACCAGGAGCGCTTCCGGGACCCATTATTTGATGACTGAAAACAGCTCTTATTGACCTTTCTAGGTCACATGGTTTTTTCAGATATTTGACATTTTGTGGAGGACAAACAATGATGGTTTTCAATTTAATTGCCTGTTTATATTTGCAAGGTTTTGTGCCGTTAGAAGTGGTTTAATGTTTATAGTTCATTAATTATTTCTGGGCACAATTTTCAATTAGTTTCAAGTACATTTTTGGCATTTGTTAGTCCTCCACGACCTATTGAGATTAGGTCTATGATGTCACTCTGGAATGGCAAATTAAAATACAGTCATTCTTTATTGGGAAAAGATAATAATAATAATATCTTTATTTCAGGTAGAGTGTATACAGTGAACACTCGAGATGAAACAAGGTCATAAATAATTTCACTCTCATTATATCATGTAGGCTAGGAAGTCTTCTACACTATATGGTTCAATTTTAAGTAGCAGCTTGAAAATGAATTTCTTGTATTGTTGTAGGGTACATTCTCTTCCCAATTTATGTGCTATCTTGTTATAATATCGAATGCACCTATATGCAGGTTCTTTTTCGGTGAGGGTAAGTCTGTGTTGCGGGAATTTTATTGCTGTTGTTCTTGTATTATACTTACTTGGTGTTTTCTCTTAAAAGTAATGCATATTTTTAAAAGTGAATATCAAGCATTCTTGAATATGTATAGCTGGTGCGGTTAATAAATCATTTTTTTTTCAAATATTCCCCTACACCACTCCATTCTCTTCATCTTCCAGATTATATGTATTGCTCTCTTTTGCATCTTCAGCACTGTCCAAGTTATGTGAGCTACCATAGAACATAATGCCGTACCTCATCTTCGATTCCAGTACTGCTTGGTAAATGGTTTTCATTGTCATAGAGTCCAGGTATTTACTGAGTACCCCAAGTGAGTAGCAAATAGAACTCAATTGAGCACGAAGGTTGGTGATGTGTTCATTCCAATCAAGAGTTTCCTCCAGTTTGAGACCCAGGAAATTACAACACCTAATCAGACTCAGAGAGGAGTTGCAAAGTTGAATATGTGCTGGTGTTTGAAAACCTGAATGAGTTGTTTTGAATAGCACTGCATTTGTTTTTTCAGCATTGATGCATAAACCATTTGCCTGCTTGCAGTAGGGTTGATTTTACCAGTTTACACTTTTCTGGAAATCTCTTGGCCATGACTGTGAAGTTTGTGTCATCTGCATAATTCAACATTTTGATACTTGTTTCATCAAATATGGTATATAGATCATTTAAAAATATGATGAATATGAAGGGACCTAAAATGCTTCCTTGTGGTACTCCTAGTTCTGTGAATTCTGCCTGCGATATTATTTGGTTTTCATTCTCGACAAAGGAGTTCCTTATTATATTCAAAGATCTCTTAAAAGATATAGTGAATGCGAAGGCATATCTTCGATAAGTCTATTGAGAAAGTTAGTTATTCTTGAATGTACAAGCTTCTCTCAAACCTTTGCAATGTTTGACATATATATCTATAGTTACCAGGAAAATCTCTTTCACCAACTTTATAGATAGGTACTACTTCTACCATCTTGAAATGTTCGTTGCATTAATGAAAGCATCATTAGCACTAAACTAAAATTTTTAAACCAGTTTTTACATTTTGATTTCAGTATAGAAATTTGGAGGCCACTCTGAGAGAAATATTAAGTGTAATTGGTCATTACCCTGGCTTACAAGTTTTGAAAGATTTTCATGGTAAGTTATATATGCCAGTTGTTTTGAGATCAATCAAATCGTTGAAAACCACATGAAGATCAACCACTACCCAAATGTTCTTTGAAGCAATAGTTTTTTTTTTTTGTAGTGTTCAATGATGGCACTCCCATGGAATTAGTGCAGCTCAATGGTACCATCCCAGTAAGATTTAAAGGGGCACTTTACAACATTCCCGTGTGCATTTGGTTAATGGACACTCATCCTAATAATGCTCCTATCTGTTACGTGAAGCCAACACCTGATATGTCAATCAAAGTTTCAATGTTTGTTGACCAAAATGGAAAGATATATTTACCATATCTTCATGACTGGAAACCGGTAAGTTTTAAAACTGATTTCAATATCTTATAATCCTGCAAGTCTCGGTAAAACTGCAGAATCGCCTTGTGACCTTTGATTCCTATTTATTCTCATGCGCCAGCAAAAATTTATGATTTTGTTGCCAGAATATGCATACATCTAATCTTTGGAATTAATAATTTTTCTTTTTCCTACAGCGAAGGATGATCGATAACTGTTTTTTATTGATCTCTGTGCTTTATTGTTTGCTAACTAAATAATGTAAGCCAAAAGTTCAAAAGACTATATATATTGATAGTAACTATCGAATGGCCATTGACCTAAGTCTTTCAGCCAATAATAATATTGACTGTAAATCTTTAAATTTCTAAGCCTACAGGGTGTTCATTAATGTATAGATCCTTCTGCAATTAAAAACTTCCTCCCTTGGAAACTGTAGCATCAGAATTGTTTCAGTGGTTAAATCTCCTGAATATCCGCACGCAGGATGTCTGATGTACGTAATATTGTTATAGTTATAGTTATAGTAAACAGCAAGTTGGCAATTTTCTACTTGGCAGTTTGTGGTTGTGGTTTGTGGTGCATGTATATGTCCTCTAGTTCTTCTAGCGTCTTAATTTATTTCTTGTTCAGTTTATTGAAATGCTTCTTTATGGGCTCAATCCTTGTTGTTTGGTGAAGCATATGATTTATTTATTTATTTTTTTAACACTGCATTAAGTAGGAACGACAGAAAACCCCCAATATAAGCTTTTACAATCAAATACAAAATATACAAATTCAGAAAATACGCAGTACAGAAATGGAGCTTATCCTAATGGTAACTCATAGAAGATCTCTCTCGAAAGAGTCCCAGCTGTAAATGACCGCAGAGAAGTCGAGAAAAAATAAATACCACCGCATCTATTACCTAAGGCGAGTATGTGATAGGAACAAATGTTTAGCATAATTGGTCTGATGCAGACGGCTCCGAAACAGTTGAACACTCCTGATTGATCTTGGAGGAATGTTAGAATCAATGAGCCCAAGGACACCCAGACAATTAACAGAACCGTTAAGCAGCTTGAACTAGAAGAAAAGTCAGCTAACCACCGACGCACCTCCAGGGTATCCAATTGGAGGCATGCCCCAGCGCGCTCAACATCTGCACCATATACACCTTCAAGTCTAAAGTTAAGATAACCTTTAAAGGAACCTTCTCTGGATCCTCTCAATGGAACATATATGACAGGACTCTCTGGAATTACACAGAACAAATCCCAGAGTTCTATTTGCCTTGCCGGTTGTATTTACAATGTGCTCCCTAAAATCAAGCTTACAATCCAAAGTCACACCCAGATGCTCAATCACCCCAACCCTGGATAACATCCATTAATATTGTAGTGATAGGAAAACAATTGATGTGCACGGTAGAAGCTGATGATCTTGCTTAACGATGTTCAAGCACAAACAATTACGTACAGTCCAAGCATAAAGGAGGTCCAACTCCTCCTTGACAGTCTACACCTTCAGGTCATCTGCAAACAGCAAAAACTTCAACATGAGAACAGTGTTAAGATCGTTTATGAATATGAGGAACAAGACTGGTCTCATTTGGAGGTTTATGTAGTGTGCCGTTTGAGTGCCCTAATTTTGTTATGGTTTATGATGTTGTTTCCGCTACCTCTAGGATGCTCATCAAAAACCTCTACTAATTCGCATATAATGGATGTCCATAATCCAGTATTGCTCTACATATGAACTTGTAAATTAATGCAGCTGTTTTCAAATCTATTCCTTTGTTCTTATATAGTTGGCAAACTGATAAATTTTTGAGATATTCAATGGTAATACCACTAGAGGTGAGAATTTTTTGAGAACACTCTTGTTTTTTGGGAATTATGCGTTTAAATTTCACAAAACAAAGTTATCCTTTGAAGCCAAAGGCGAGTGGTATTTCGGGATTACTTTGTTGAGTGAAATTTGTATAATTTTCAAAAAACGACAGAGTGTTCTGAAAAAAATTCAAATCTCGTGTGGTATTTGGAAAGATCATTCAACAATATAAATCAAGCGAAATAAAAAATAGGTTTTTATTCAAAAATAACCAGATAGAAGCATAACAACAAATTATTCATCTTTATTCTCAAAATAATAATTATTGATAGTAGAATTATTATACACATTACGAGCATTATTTTCGAATGATGAAGTAGATACTGATGTTGTTTCTTGACGGACATTTTTTTCATTCCTTATGGCTGTGATTATTTTTTTGTGATGTTGTTGGTCCAGTTGGAGATACGGTTTCACTGACGCTGCAGAAGAATGGCCTGTTATCTTTATCAGCTATTCCTCGCCAATCCCTGCTTTGGCTAATTGGCTGACAGCAGTAGCTCGATGGGAGTGGTTGGTTATCTTCGACTTGGTTGTGTTGATGCCAATGAGTTCTTCCGATTCTTTTGTCCATTTAGCTATCGTATTGGGACCGACTGGGGAGTTTTTGAACCATGAACCATGTTTCCAATTCTTATGTGGAGTAAGGAATAGTCTTTTAGTGGTTATGTTTGCAGTTCTTTTGGATACAAGTAGCTTATATAACCTCACCGGGCAAATATCTTCTTCAATATTGGGAGTCAGCCATTTCGTTTCCGCACATTTTTGGGCACCACCTTGTCTTGCTTTAGAAAATATCGGATTATAGGCAATTCGGCTCGTGGGATTACCATCGTTTTCAATTTCGAATTGGAAATGCGAAATTAGATATGATGAACCCTCTCCTCAGCGCCAAGCAAGCTCCAATGCAGCAATAAAATAAAATTTTCTGTTCAAACCGTCTGGATTATCTTCTTTACATAAGTTGACCATCTTTTTGTGTTGCTCCAAAGACAGCGCCTTGGCACTAACTTTTCTTTTCTCAGGATCCACTTGCAAAATACGCCTCTTGGCATTTCGTGCATCCCGCGCCGTTTTAAAAGCCACGTCTGTGAATGGATCGAACCTAACGCCCCATTCGGAATACAATTTTTCCTGCAGCTGTTTGGCAGTATTATTCCACAAGGTTTTTACGACACTTTTCTTGTAGTCTGATCCATGATACTAAGACTAACAGATATTCTCACGCGCATATCGGTAGTGACGTCATCAAGAGACCCCTGGTTGGTTGTTAGAACTGATCGAGATGTCTCAACATGCTGTATATAACCGGAGGTCGTCTATGACGTTGATATTCGTATTCTGTGACGTTTAACCTTAAATATAAATAACTTTGCGTTTGACGTCTAATATTTATTTTCGGTCAGTTGAATTTGTTCGCGAAAAACTTAATTTAGGTTTAATTGTATATTATATTTTTTGTAAGTCCATTCATTTTATAAAATTATGGTTCGTTGCGCTGTAGTGGGTTGCTCTAGCAACAACAAGAAGAAACCGAATATGAAATTTCGGTTTTTCACATTTCCCTCTTGCAAGTATATTTGCGAATTATGGGTGAAAAATAATTCAGCATATGATTCATATGAACCTTAGTAATAATATCCTGTCTTTCCATGAGTGAAATAAGTTTTATTTAATCGCATCTGTCATTTCCCAAGTAACTTTCATAGAAAGCCATTCCTAAAAGTCTACAAACTCCAATCTGAGATGGAAAAAGGCCAAAAGAAGTGAACGAATATAAAATAGTGAGAGAAGGGTATTTTAGAGGGCACTTGCAGCCACCAAATAGATGGTTTTTTGGTAATATACATTAGGAAGTAAAATTATCTACCATCGACAAAATAGGAATATTTCAAACGCCAACTTTCTCTGATATCTACTTTTAGGATTTTCAGAATAACATTTTTTTTTGGTTATGCAACGTTACAGACAGGGCTATATTTCTTAAATTACTTATTTTCTTACTTTACAGTTTAAGTTCTCATAATGATTCAATTCAGTAATAAATCATTCCTGGTAGTATTTTATAACATGAATTGAAATCTGATGAGGGAGTAGAAGTTTATTCTTGTTTATTTTCTCTGAAGCTGATTGAAACCAATTTGTTTTTATTTTGCATGATCCTTCATATGTGAATACAATATTAAGTACATTTATTTATTTACTGAAATATCTACAACTTCAAAGCAAACCATAATAGCAAATAAAATTTTCATTCAAATAACTTTGATTTATTTTTCATCATATTTTGTTGTATTGTGAAAGATAAATTATATTCACATTATTCGGCGAATCCAAGAAAACGACGATTTCGAATAAGCCAATAGGCTTCTTATCTCTTGCTGACGTCATGCGCGAAGTTTACAAAACTCGTTTTTCTGGACATTAAAATTAAACTATGCAATGTAAAGCTATGCTGGAGACATCTCTGTCTCCTCTAACGAACCAAAGGGGTCTCTTGATGACGTCATGCGCGAATTTGTTCTAAACTCGTACCCCAAGTGAGCTTATCTTTTAGTCTTAGTATCATGAGTCTGATCCATCTCTTTTCTTCATATTGGAAGCCCAGTCTAGCATAATATTATTGAGCTCTGTCAAACTTGTTTTTCATTTACAAGGTATTCCCGGGCAGCACAGAATTCTTCAAATTGTTTCCAAATGTAGGATCTTGACTTCACTGTATTAAGCGGCACACTTTTCTTCACACTTTCCTCAATTGAAGTAATATTACAATTCCCAAAACGTTTCATTTTTATTTACTTTATGGTAAAATACGAAAATAAACTGACAGAACTGCCAAATGTGCTGTTGAAGTTATCGCTAACAACTGCTTGTTTATCGTAACCATGACGACCGCTACTTCCACCAACGGCCTAAGCTATCCGGACGTATTAATATTCCTATGCAAATTAGACATTTGATAGAAACAAATTTCTAAAAGAGAAAACACTGTGAGGTTGAGTGTTTTCAGATACAGTTTGTTTCTATTGGTCCGTTTTCAAAAAGCGAGCGATTTCATTGGACGATGTAGTATAGTGTTGAATGATCATTAACATTTGAAAGTTCGGGAGTGAATGAGTCATAGATATGCCGCTGTGCAACAGAAATGATTTTATGCAAACCTCAGAATACTAATTATTTATTTTGTTAAGTCATTACAAGAATGAAACACAAAACAAGTCGAGTAGATCCATTAATGACTACAGTCTTCCTCCAACCAACAAAAAGTCAGAGACAGAGTACGATTCTAAATCCCATAATGAATTAAATAGTTGATTTTTGAAGATTTTATCATTTTTTATACAGTGAATATTATTGGGAAGGTTTTTGTGCAGATTCACAGCCGTGCATGAGCAAATCCTATCTATAGAGGATAATTTATGTTTTGGATACACCAACATATTGTAGCGTGTTGGATACATATTTGGGCACACGAACCTCTGAAAATATTGTTGATTCTCAAGAAAAGCAGCATTGATTTGTATATGAATAAACCAGACATTGTGAACAATTCTTACTGAAGGAGCCTCTAGAGAATTGCTTGTAAGCCAATCCATATGACAGGATGGACTGAAAATTAATGTAATACACAGCAATCAAAAAGTACTCCGAAGAGTTAGCTCTCATCACCATCAGAGCAAAGATGATCGATCTAAGTTAAACCTAAAAACATAGTCTGCTCTGTAAGTTTTACAGGGGATAAAGCAGACAAATCCACGGATTGTGATGGGCAGTGATAAAATGAAATTAGTTTGACGAGTGTTTGGTTGATTCTCAAATTATGGGATAGACACCGCTCATCTATCGAACGAATAATATCACGAGTAAGAATCCTTAATAAGTCTGAAGACTTGTCAGTCTTTAAAATATTAGGTTGTCAGTGAAGTTGGTGAAATATTCTTGCCAGCGGTGAATGACATTAGGTAGGTCATTGACATATATTAAAAATAGAAGGGGTTCTATAATGCCTCTCTGAGGAACACCTCGATTTGTAGTGACACTTGATGAGCAGTATGTTCTTCCTTCAATAGATACCGAAAACTATATGTGACAGATCCCTCAAATAGCTTCTGAGGATATTATGTTGGTCATCTCTTATACCATAGTTTTCTAACCTTCTCAGTGAAATCTCATGTACAACAGAATCAAAAGCTGTCTTAAAATCTATGAATATGCCCAATGGAATAGATCCATCCTCAAAGGAGTTAATGATATTTCCAAGAAGCTAAAAAATCACTGTCTCCGTAGTTCTGCCGCTGACGACATTGAATTCCTTGAAGAAATACTATTATCTGATGTATACAATTATTTTGAAAATCTTTGAAAGATTAGTAAAATGCTTATGGGATAATTTTTCAGGTCATCAGGATCGCCTTTCTTAAATAATGGCTTGATAATTGCAGGTTTCAGGAAGTCAGGAAAAATTCCTTCTCTGAAAATGTTATTAATACTGAATTTTAGTGGTTCAAATATAAATCAAATTGATTATTTGGTCACACTTGTATCTTTATTGTCAATCCCAGACCTTTTTCTGTTTGATGTTATGATATGAATGAAAAATTCTCTCTTATTCATCAAAGAAAACAGTGTTTTCTAGAATAAAGGTATCATTGATACTCCCAAGAAATGTGAGACTATAGTTGTCAATTTTAGATATTTTTGGTTTATTTACACTTTCAAGAATAGACTTGTTCAATTAAATATCCCTTTTTTTCTAGGAAAGCTTTTTACACCATTAAGTATTTCACACTCATCTGCATCAAAATAGTAGACACTACTATTGTTTCTAGGTCCAAGACATTTTTTGTGATGAAAAAAAAAGGAGAACTTTTGTTATAGGTGGAAAAATAATTAGTCCTTTCTTTTCTTCAATTAATTTGTGGTCATACAGTCTTTTAATCTTAGAATAAACTGGTTATAAGTTAAAGTTTTTCGATGAGATTGTATACAGAATATCAGGCAGGTTTTTGATATGAGAAATACAGTTGTTGCAATGTTGAAATATAGATTTTCCTGGTAATAATATTCTTAACTTATCATTGGACAGGGACATTTGTCAGTTGACATCTCTGGTAGGAACCTCATAAATGAAACTTCAATCTTGTCTGGACATAATATCAGCGAACTTACTTACATTAGTTTCAGAGATCACTTGTTTTTCAAATATACAAAATTTCTCTCAGAGGGAAAACAATTGAACTCAAGAATCTTGGCCATATGATCTGACAAATGAGGTTATTCATTGTATATAATAATTATCTTAGAATTTGTGATGATATCCAAATAAGTATCAGTTTTCAGAGCAATTTTTATAGGTTCAGTAGTTGCTAATTTTGCAGCAAATAAATATACAACATTAAAAAAATTTCGTTTAATATGATGAAATGCAAAACATTCATGTCAGTCAATTTTTGTAGTGAAATTGTGAATTTCTCATAAAATATTTCTGAATCAGATCTTGTCGAGTGAGAAGATCGATAAACGGAAGGTATGTAAACATCACTATCCCAGGCAATGTTGACTTTCATTACAGAACATAGATATAAACACATCCGATCTACAATACACAGCACTACCGCCGTGTTGTCTACTATTCCTGCAGAACGATGAGATCAACATAAAGTTAGATATACCGTGAACCTGTAATTCTTGGTTTTCCAATGTTCAGTGACAGCTGGGAAATGACAGCTGAATATTGACATAAAAGACAAAGGTGGAATCAAAATACATACAAATTTGAGTTCAATGATGCAGTTCAAATTGAAGATTTTTGCTTATTAAAAATATTATGACTGAATAAACATGCATCTATAATAAAATTGCAATTATTATAGAACATAAAATTATTCTGTACCTTGAAAACTTTTGATACAATTTTATGAATTTATGATTCCACAATAACTAATAAGTATTACTGTGAAAAGACTCAGTTGCAAAATTGCATTTACTGCATCTGCTCTCCATCTTACAATCGAAAAGTATTTGGTTTCTAAGAAGGATATTCAACTAATACGAATATCAGATGACAAATAACCTATCAAGAACTGGATAATGCAGGTTCCCTTCAAATCGAAATGACACATGGTATCGTCTGAATTGTCGGAATAACAAGTAGGCTAAGTCATGGTTACCTATGTAACTGACAAAAAAAATTGGTACAATGTATGTCAGTACGGCAAATACAAAATCAAAATATATCCTGGCCATTGAACCTCTTTTCTTCTTTGCAAGTAGCAGTTAAATCAACACCTTAATGAATGATAAAAATCTTCTATTTTTCAGAAAGAGTCCGATTTATTGGGTCTTATTCAAGTTATGATCGTAACTTTTGGAGAGCAGCCGCCAGTCTTTGCTAAACCTCAAAACAAAGAAATGCCATATCCCCCTATCAACTGTGAGTATACTTTGAGCTTTGAGATCATAATTAAATTAAGAAGGAGAATAATGAATACGGATTTAATAATTGGCAAATATATAGGTGTATTGTAAATTGAGGTCTATTATGTTCATGCTGATAGTTTCTTAGTAGATGTTCCACTAGAACATCAAAATTGAACCTCTGTAAAAATCATTAATGAGGATGTTTTCTGGTGTAGAAAAATCTGCTATTGATTGACCACTTTTTCTGCTATATGGAATTTAAATTTTTGCAGAATGTTCCAAAATGTATAATCATAAGAATTGGTTTAATTTCATTTTTCTTGCATAAATTTATATAAATCACAATCTGCAGACCAAACCACAAAGTTACATTATCAGATGATAATGAAATTCCAATTAGTTAGTCAAAGTAGACTCACCATGCCTAAAACCATGTTCATTAATCAATAAGTTCCTACAATTGAAATACATCTGGTCACAAGTTTTGGAATGTCCACACTTCTGTAATTAGCTAATATTGGTTCAATAAAGCTATTCTGTCATTGCCATGAAAATTCTGCTAACTTAATAGATCTCACAACCAAGACAAAACAAGCCCTCAGAAGGGTAAACAGGAGTGCACAGATAAGCATCCAAAGTTAAAGGCTCTGCCACCCAGATACCCATCAAGAACATAGTCTACAGCATCTGTAACCAGCATGTCGCTTATTCTCTTAAACAAGAGAACCAAGTACACAAGTCATATGGGATTTAATATTCTCTGAAAAATAAATGAGTCCAGCTAAAAATTGCATAAGTCCATGAGAGGATATCTAGTGCAACCCCATAATTTTCATTCGTTTGGAGCGCATCAGGAACATCAAAGTTACCAAAAACAAAAATATCGCAACATTAGTAACGTTGCCTGATTTACCCAACTGATTGTCAGTACTCAATACAAACCGCAGAACTCTGATGTCAATGATGCTGGGTGAGGACGTGCAAGGAAAGCCCCAGTGCAAGGAAAAATTCCATCCTTCATGTCTAATTCAGGTAGCAAACGGAATAAATAGCTACCTGTAAAAAAAAAATTTTGGCGGTTGTAAAATGGTGGAGAACTGCATGATGAAAATAAAATAAATAAATAACTTGAGGGTCTTATTGGAAGAATTGCAAAGAACAAATGAAATCTTCATGGAAAAGAATCCATTATTAGTTGAGAAGATGTAAAATAACAATCAAAATAAGTAAATCGATAATCATCAATATATACTGAGATACACAAATGTTACAACCGATAAGCATCATAATCGCTGCAGCCTGAAAGAAATAAATAACAATTGCTACATATTCACATAGAAACTATAGATTAAAGCAGAGTGAGCCATGAGAATCTAACATGATTGTTTGAATTCTTTTTTGATATTCGTAATACCGTCAATAACAAAAACAACTAGGAGGAAAAGAATTGTAAGAAAAAACGACCCTTACCAATTTTTAATTATTATGTCAGGAAATTCATGATAAATATATGCATGTAGTCAGATTCCATGGTCCACAAATTCCAAACCACATGTTTGCACTAATTAAAATCATCCAAACTCAAAGCAGTCACAAATTGACATTCGCATAACAAGAGGAAATCAATCAAAATCAAAACAGTCGGAGAATGAGAATCACTGAAAGTGTATTAAGAATTGAGAAAAAGGCAGAAAGCAGCATATTTTCAAAATAATGGATGGTCCACAGTGAGAACAACAAGAAGATATTTACCTGCGAGGAGGGCAAGTCTCGATAAAGAAGAATGATTAGTGCAACTCCTTAAGGGTGTGGATCAAACTGGGGATATAGTGTTGGGGAAATTAAATACAAAAAGACCAAACTCTGGCGTTTTGTATCGGTATAACAAATACGGAAGTTTTTAATAGGAATATTTTTCGTAACAGGACATCACTGTCTTTAAGGATTTTACATTAGATAAATATTTCTTTTCGAAATCCGAGAAAACTGCAGAATAGAAATATCCATCAACATAATATTACAAGGCGAACATTACAAATTTTTAGGGATGTTCATTTACAACTTTTTGAAATGGACGGTACAAACCGTTAATTTTGAATGAAAATAAAATAAAATCAACACGAATAAAAAAAATGTAGAAAAACACAGGTTGTTTGGCCGGACATGCTAAAGTTTTACCGCGGATTCTTCATCAGGAAGTAGAACCCATTCGATTGAAAAAAATTTCGGTAAAATATTCGAAGAGAACAGATATTTGGACAAAACAATGGCGGCACCCTATTCTAAAGTTTTTTCAAGTAGAACAAGCGCAAAAAACATGGCAATAGTGTTGATTTGATGAGATAAAGAAATGGAAACATTCATAGAATTAAGATTATTTGAAAACTTGATGTTACATGTAAATATTTGCTCTTAAACTATTTTAATGGTATTTGGATTGTACATACTCATACAACATGAAACTGTAATATAATACGAGAACTCTCGATTTGATTTTACTATAACGCTGTTTGACTCTTAGGACGAGAAATCCGTCATATACAGGGTGTTTTGTTTCCTACAAACTGAAATTGGTGATAGATCACATCATTTGAAGCAAAAAAGTTCCTATGAACATGGGGTCGGAAATGCTTCGTTTCCGAGATACAGGGTGTTAAAGTTGAAAAAATAATTCGCGTTTTCTTTAGTATCTTTCGACTGATTCCAAATAATTGCACGAAAGTTGGTACATTGAGGTTTTTCGAGGTGAGAAATTCAAATTTGTTCTATCCTGTACGTCATTTTGGACTAGAAAAATCGATTCCCCTGGCTATTCTGGTAAAAATTTAAGTCGCTAGGACCAACGGATTCTGAGAAAAACGCATTTAAAGTTCCTATGCCAATTTTCATAGTGAATTTTCAAATTTTTCAATTTGACGATTTTATTTTTAAATTTTTTTTCACATTACCCACTGTTTTGAATAAAATATTAATAGTTTTTGAACTTCGAAGTGTTAGAAAAATCTATTTTTCAAACCCCTATAAAAGCTTACAAAAATCGATTCCCCTGACTTTTCTAGTTAAAAAAGATATACCTCATTGAAGTCGCTAGGTGCAACCGTTTAAGAGAAAAACGCATTTAAAGCCATATCCATATTATTGTAATCTCTAAAACATGTAGAATCAAATTTGTAATACACATGCATTTTCTTTGATCTCCATCGTAAATTTGAAGAATCTGAACTTTTAACCACTCAGAATGAGTACCAATACATCAAATGGGATTGAAGTTCCTTAGTATCGAAAGAAGAATGATGGAAGTCGAGGAAACTGAAAGAAGCCACCTACATGGCTATAACACCATTTTCTATAAGTACGCCCTTCCTTGAAGAGCAGGACATTAAAAAAAGAATTGAAAAGATCAGAAATTTGACTCCCTCCTATTTTATTATGAAAATATGGTGCGATCCATAGTAGAATGGGGAATGTTGTTGTAATCGGTTCTTCTCAGAACTAAAAATGAAACCACCTTGATGATGACAATATTTGTTGGTACGACTCAGAACCCAATTTTCAAGTAATGATAGAATTTAACTGTAGAATTTTATTTAATAGTGTTGTCCAAGGGCTCTTTAGCTGCAATGACATTGATTGTCAACTTGACTGTGAAAGAATTTTCACTAAAAAGTTGGATTAGTCAAGAATAACCATACCTAATAACAGAACTATTGGCAAAAATATCACGTTACCAATAAAAAAGACACATTTTTAGATATACAATTAACTAAGCAATTAGCTTCAGTTGGATTGACGTCGCGTTGTTTTACAGTACACCTGTATTTTCCATTATTTCACTCACAATTCATTTTCACCGTTTGAAAATTTTTTGTAGTTGTCTTATCACTAGGTTTTCTTAAATAAATATAAATTTTTGCAGCTTATGGAAGCAACTCTTACATGCCGCATGGCAACACTCCTTACCCTCCCTCAAGTTTCTTCAACTATCCAGGTTATGCTCCATCTAGTTCTCAATCGTCAGGAAGCTATCCTCCTCCATATCCAGCTTCATTTCCTGGTTATCCTGCGTCTGGAGGATTTGGGAATGTTAACTCGGTCACATCATCTGGAGGAACAGGTACCATTAAAGATGAGCATATAAGGGTCTCTTTACTTTCGGCAATAGAAGACAAACTGCTAAGACGAATGAAGGAATTGTTTCAGCAGAATCAGGCCGAATTAGACACTTTGAGACGAACTCAGGATGAGCTGAAGCAAGGGAAGGCCAAGCTGGATGTAATTTTGAACAAATTGGAAAAAGAACAGGTATAATGTATTATTAATTTTTATTTGTTATGCAGAAGATCTTTACACATTTCTTGGGTTAGGCCAGTTATTTCTTTGTTGGATTGACATTAATTTTAGTGTGCTTGTTCTTCGAACAGACTGCAATATAGATTCATCCAGATGACTGTATATTTCGAATGTTTGGGTAAAAGTGATATCAATAGTTTTGTTTGGAAATTGATACCATTTTTATTTCTCGACAAACTTCTGGAGATATGATCTTTCAAAGTTTGAATAATTGCTATGATATGTATAAAATGGTATAGTGTATTGATTATGTACCTTGGTTTTGGCCCAGAGACCTCTTTTCGAAGCATAGGTAGATCTTGGAGATCCGGACAAATAGACTCAGTGTTTTTTACTTGACTTCATTAAATTTGAATTTTATCTAAACTGAAAATGAATTTCATGCATTTACCCTATTATACGTATGATTCAATATTTGGGATATAATGACTAATCCCTGAAAAAACATATTTAGTGAAGCGAACTTTTTGAAGTTGATTATGGTAATTTTCGTTATACTCTACTAAGTAAAAATATTCTTGAAACCTGGGCACTTCTGGTTCCTAAATTTTTGATTAAAAATGTATCAGTATTAGCTAAAACTGATTTTGTCGGTTAGTGAGCATGATGACTCCTGAACGAATGATTTTGAGAACTGAATGTGGTAGGTTTTGAATGTGGTTTGAATATCTCAGCTTATTTACATATTTGGTTAAATGGGCCCAGTAGTCTTGATACCATAAAAAAAAACTCATTTTGAATTACTATCTTCAAATTAAATATTTTTCACTATGCAGTTTCATCATTCTACAAAGTTTGAATAATTACTTGCAAGTAGCTTAACAAGAATGCTGAAGCCATCACATCAGTGCTTTCTAAGTTTTTATTTGTAGGGCTTTAGTGTGCCGGGTATGATTGACAATTTTAAAAGGTACAGTTCTCCTGAAACGTCTAATTGGAACTTGAACTCAAAATACCCTGTATTAAATAAAATACGATCTGAATTGTTTTGCATGTTTTTTTTAGAACGATATGGATAAGAATATAACCCTTCTGAAGGATAAGGAAGAGGAACTTGATAAAGCAATAGAAAGAATAAGTAATGAAGAACCAATAGATGTTGATGAAGCTGTCACTACAACTGCACCTCTGTATAAACAGTACGTATAAATTTTTCCATAAAATTTTACTCTGTCTTCCTGGTTGTTTTTATAGTATATCAGTTTTCATTGTGAAGGTTCTGTATGAATGTGATATACAGCGTATACGGCAAGATGCTCCATACTCGTACAACTAATATCTCGGTTCTCAGAAAAACTAGAAAGTTGAAATAATAAATATGTATTTTATTTGGCATGTGCTAGAATCCATGATTTGAATTTCGTTTCTACTCAATACTTCTAAAATTATTACTCTCAGATATGTTTTTAAAGTTGTACCCTTATTTTTTTATCAAAACGATTTTCCTTTAATAGAAAAAAAAAACGTTGAAACAAATTGTTTACATGAATTGAATCCTCTTAAAAATAATGATTATAATTTGTGGCTCATTCAACATTGTTGCGATTTATGATGAAATATGTTTTTTTCAATCAATGACTCAATTGTGAGTCTATATAGAACTTAATTATTATTTCAAATTGAACAGAAGGTAAAAATGTTCAAAATTTGCTCAACCAACTTCCACACAAACCTCTAACTGTATCAATGAATGTCTTGTATAACTGGTACATATCATTCCTGGCAATACATTACGACAGGGATCACTGATTCTTGTCATGTGATGTCATGAAATTACCTCTAGGAAGACAAAACCATGACCAGTCACTATGCAATTCAAGCGGCTGCAAATGTAAATAATATTTTTGGCCTTAATAATGTATCAGCCAATCAATTTTGATGTGAAAGATGCATCACGCACTGGAATGCCTGTCGTCAAGAATGTTGATAAAATATTGGAAATCATCGAAGTAGACCGGTATGAGAGCTACTGCAGCATCGCTCAGGAGCTAAAGGTAGACTATAAAACAATTCTAAACCATTTGCATAAGGCCGGTTTCAAAAAGAATCTTGAAGTTTGGATGCCGCACGAGTTGTCAGAAAAAAATTTGATGGATCGTGTTTCTACTTTCTACTTCTGAACTTCTGAAGAGGCTGGTTACTGGTAACGAGAAATAGGTTACATACGATAATATCAAGCGAAACAAGGATTGACCGCCTGGAGAGTTTTGCAGTGTATTTGGTGGGATTGAAAGGGGGTCATCTACTTGAGCTACTACCCAATAGACAGTCGCCTAACTCGCATCTATACTGCCAGCTATCAGACCGATTGAAAGCAGCAATTGATAAAGAAAGGCCAGAATCAGCAAGTAGGAGAGGTAACGTCTTTCATCAGGACATCTCCAAACCTCATACGTCTTTGATGACCCCCAAAAGCTTCGGGACCCTTGTTGTGTTCTTATGCCTCCGCCTTATAGTCCAGATCTGACACGAAGCGATTTATTTTTGTTCATGTCTAACGCTCCTGGTGGTGAGATTGTGAAAAATTGTTATCTCATTTTTTTGCTAATAGGGGCAAGACGTTTCAAGAACAAGGTATACTAAAACTACCTTTTAAATGGCAACAAGTAACTGAAAAAATGGGTGCAACTATGTTAAATAAAGCCCCAAAATTAAAGTGAAAATAATTGATGTTTTTTTCACCAACTTAATAAAATAATCAATATTATAAAAATATATAAAAAAAATATAATAAAAATTTGTACATATATGGAGGTAATTGACTTCTTGCATATTCTGACATTTCCGTACACTGTGACGTTTTATGGGTGTCATGTTGTCCTCTGAATGGTATCAATGTATTCTTATGGCAGAATTTAATCGTAAAAAAATTTTATGTTGAAAAAATTATTAGTTACGACCTCTCGAACGATCTGGCCGGATAGCAAACTTGGCCGAGATATTTATTCCTCAAAAATACAATAATTATTAATTAATATTGAGAATTCTATTAGACACAGGTGAAGAAAAATCAGTGCTCATGAATAGTGGATTCGACAAAAAATAAACGATTGTTTATATTATCATCAAAGGGCTAAATATTCAATTTCTTATCAACTAAATAGACAAAAAAATATAAAATACATATACGAAATCTTTGGAATAGTAATAATCAATAAAAGTTAAAATTTCGAATTGCGATGAGCCATATCAAACCAATGTTTTATAGTTCAAAATATGAATTAGTATGGCATAAAATTTTTATTTATAGATGATAACAACATTCATGATCACTGTTAATTGTATACATTTTTATAATAACAGTTTGTACTAAAACGAACAGGCTAACTGTGAATGTTGTGAGAACTTTATAATTTTCAATCGAATGAGAAAATATTATCACAATTAGCGTCAATAATTTTGAATAAATTTAACCTCATAAATTCGGTAAAATATTAGTCAATGAAATATTACTCGACATTCCCCACGTCCGCTCATTGTCCTTGAATTTCAAAATTTGTCTTTCTTATTACTTCAACTTGCTCGGCAAGTCCTGACCAATCAACGCAAAACTGATGTCATGCTCATCTCTTTTATTTCCCTACGTATTTCTTCCGTCTGTTGACGTGTAATAGTCGTTTCTTTCGTTTGACAACATTCCTCCCTGAATTAGAGGTTATCAATATTTTATATGATATAATATGAATTGGGATATCTTTGTTTGATTTGGAGATCCTCAATTTGAAATATTTCCTATCTTATCTCATTATGGGGTCTGCAAGTCGCGAAAAAAAAGTTAGAAAAGATGCGTGAGAACTTTGAAATCCATGGAATGAATATATCAGGTCCTTTGCTGTCCCACAAAGAAAAAAATCTTTTATATCGGTTGTCACTCTAGCGAGCGTTTTCCACAGTATCTTTCTTGATATTATCAGTGTTGAAAAGTTCGTCAAACCACTGAAGGTTGAAGCTGATTATAACATAATTCTAATTTTCATTGATCTCATATTGAAGAAAATAAAAGGAAGCTGTGATATATCTATTTGAATTGAAATTTTTGCAAATTATGTACTTCAATATTATTATCACACAAAAAAAACATAATTTTTAAATCATCAGCACTACACAAAATGACTTATCTGGGGTATTAAGAAAAATGTCTTCAAAATAGGGTGTTTCAGGAGAATTACACAAAATCTTCTAGTGGAGACCTAAATATTCAATTGAAATTTTATCTTCAGATGGAATAAATAAACGTTGTTATATTGATGCACAGGAACATCCTTGTTAGCTATAATATTTATTGAGATCTTGTGCAGTTAATTTTGAAAATAATTTCCAAAAAACCCAAAGTGTGGCAAGTCAGTGATGAAAAAAAGTCTGTACTCCATGACTGGAAACCTCAGTTTAATTTTACTGCAGCTGAGATGTTTTGGTTAATCTAAAGGATTAATAACTTTCTTAAAGGCACAGTTACAAGTTGAAGTTCAGTTCTACCAATATAAACTCAGCCCATATTAGTGATTATACTCTCTTGAATCACTGAGCCTGATTATATATATTGAATGAATATCTTAAGGTTGAATTCACAAACCAAAAAGTTATGAGAAGCACAGACCGTGCATATATTTCAAGGTAAATGTTTGAAAGATAGGGATGCAGAAAACCTAAACACATAAAAATCAACAACGGGCTCTGACTAGTAATCAAGGAAAAATCGTTAATCGAGAAATATAAATTGTAGATTTCCGTCTAGGGAGTTTTTTCGCTAATTTTCGGGTCCGAAGTGTCGAGTCGAAAAAATTTTTTCACTTTATATCGATGCAGGTCTCGTCATTTACTAAATCAAGGGCGTATAGATTTCGAATATAGTTTTTTCGTGTTTTCAGCAATTTGGGAAATAATCCACTTTCAGTGAAAAATTTGTCAAAAATTGGTCAAATTTGATCAAACACACAGCTCAGATGAAGCTAAGTAGGAAGATGCTGATTTTTTGGATTCACATCGTTTCTTCATCTATCAAATAATTCTGAAAACGACACCTCTGGCCGGTACCTACCGTTCGAAAGTTACGGTTTTTTCCCAAAGGTCTTTTTCTCGGATAATTCAGATCGCGATAATTTCCTGGATTAATTATTGAAAAAATTAGAAAAGCACTGACTTGAGGTCAGGACTACCGATTAAACGATAGTAATTTTGCTCTGAGTTCAGTTCAGTACCCACATAAATATTTGCTAAATAATAATAATAATATTTATCTTTATTGATCCATTAAGACTACAAAAGTATAGGACAGATCGGCAAAACAAGGTATAAAGAGATACAGATAAAATAATCTCATATCACAAATCCAACATGGCGTCATTCGTGAATTCCGCCACCGAATTTTAACATCCATCATACAATAGGTGCTTTATTGCCTTCTTGAAATGAAGTTCACCCAATATCTTAATTTTTGTTGGAAGATGATTGAAAAGACGTATGCTCTGATATAAAGGAGAGCGCTCTTATTTAGATGTTGCATGAACTGGCACTTCCGAAACACTGTTATGTCTTGTAGAATAATGATGACGACTCGATAATTTGTGCATAAAGCTTTCATTATTCTTAACATAAAGGAGACACTTATATATACAGGGTGTTCATAAACTGAACGTACAAACGAAAAGGGGAGATTCCTTAAGTGATTTTAAGAAAAAAAGAGTCCCATAAACATGGGGTCGCAAACGTTTCGTTTTCGAGATACAGAGTGTTGAAGTTTGAATTTTTTTCAAGTTTTTTTCTCATAGTATCTACACTTCACAAGATATTCAACTGAAATTTGGCATAGATATTACATTTGAGAGTTCTCACCACGTGAGATTGCAATTTCGATAGATAATCTACAGGGTGATATTTATTCTGGAACACTGCCACCTGTTCTTCTGCAGAACTTTTTTTTGGTGAGCAACTGTTAATTTGAAAAAATGTTAAAAGAAGCTTTGTTCTTATACTAAACTTTTCGGTCTCATGTAGTTTTGTCGTATCTACCAACGATTTCGAGAAAAAAATTTTTGATCGATTCTCTCGAAATCCTCGTGAAAATCCAAATTATGATCGAAAGGTCAGTTTGTAAGCTGTGGTCAATGAATTCAGTGTCAGTTTTTATGGAAATTTTCCTGATCTGTATCGATGATTCATAAAGATTCGATAAACTCGTATAATCAACACAAGAAATGTATTACAACAGGAAACGTAAAACTAAAAAAAATCATAACAAGACACCTCAACAAGTAACCGCAAAGGACTGAACTACAGCAATTGTTGAAAATGTCCTCTCCCAACTGTTATACAAGTTTCTGATCTTCATCTCATAGACGACCGAACTCTTTCAAACACTCCCGGAATATTCCTAACTGTATCGAATGCGCCTATTTTCTCAGTTCTTCTACGGTGTTCACGGGTGTCGAGTATAGTAGAGATTTCAGGTGGCCCCATAAAAAGTAATCTAAACATTTAAGTCTGGGGATCTGGCGGGCCATGACTGAGGACTACCCCGTCCAATCCACCTGTTTTCATAATTTTCGTCCAAATACTTTCTTGCCAAAACTGAAAAATGAGCAGGAGCACCGTCATGCACATTTCTCGTCGTAGCATAAGAGGTATCTTCCACTAACAAGGGCAAATCGTTTTCTAAAAATGTCTTTATGATTGACCTGTTAGTCGACCTGGCAAGAAGAAAGGACCAATCAAATCATCACCAATATTACCACCCCACACATTTTGTGAAAATTGCTCTTGAAAAAGGGTTTCTACTTGTCCATGCGGATTCTCCTCAGCTCATACGTATTCATTATGAAAATTGATAATTGAAGTCCTTAAGAAACAGGCTTCATCAGTGAAAAGAATTTGGCAATCAAAATAAGGATTTATGAATAGTCTACTGACGTACCACTGACAAAAAGTAACCCTCGGATGAAAATCTCGAGGCAGAAGAGCTTGCACCCTCTGAATGTGATAAGGATATAGCAGAGAATCCAGCAAGATCCGCCAAACAACTTGATGACGTGCATTCAAAAGTGCACCAATTTTTCTTGTACTAGTTCTTGGATGTTGTTCTATTTCGTTCATAACTGCCTCTTCGAGTTGTGGTGTTCTCACACTGCGTGGTCTCCCAGCATTAATTCTTTCCGTGGAAAAAGATCCAGCTTCTGAAAGACGCCTATGAATATCAGAGAACATTCGATGATTTGGTATCACTCTATATATATACTATTGGGATAGCGTTCCATGTAAAGACGCCTAGCTTCTCTTGCATTTCCATTTGCAAAACCATACATGAAATGCATATCAGTCATTTCGGAATTCGTGAAATTCGGCATGTTTTGGTATTGAAATGTGTAAAGGTTCTAATTTCTGATCAAATTATTGTTGTAACAGTCATAAAAATCGTAATGAAAATAGTAGTCTAACTACATTAAAAAAAAAATAAATAGCTACAAATGCAACCACCTTCACTTAAAAAAAAACAAACGCTCAATAATTTGATGTGTCAAAACTGGCACTGAATTCATTCACCACAGACTACAAACTGGCCTACCAATCATAGTTACGAGAATTTCGATGGAATCGTTCAACATTTTTTTCTCAAAATCGTTGGTAGATACGACAAAACTAAATGAAACTGAAAAGTTTAGTATAAGAACAAAGCTTCTATTCACATCTTTTAAAGTTAACAGTTTTTCAAAAAAAAGTTCTGCAGAAGAACAGGTGGCAGTGTTCCAGAAAAGATTTCACCCTGTAGATCTTCTATCGAAATTGCCATGTCAAGTAGTGAGAACTCTCAAATGTAATATGTATGCCAAATTTCAATTGAATATCTCGTGAAGTGTAAATACTATGAGAAAAAATTGAATAAAATTCAAACTTCAACACTCTGTATCTCGAAAACGAAACGTTTGCGACCCCATGTTTATGGGACTTTTTCTTAAACTCACTTAAGGAATCTTCCCTTTTCGTTTGTACGTTCAATTTAGGAACGCCCTGTATAAATACATGATATGTCAGAATATTATTTGCTATATAATATGGTCGACAAGAAGGTAAATGTGACAAATTGAAAATTACTGGGATTATCCTCTTTTGACAAATCAACACCCTTTCCAGTTCGGTAGATCCTCCCCAGATAAAAACATTATATGCCATGTGTGGATAAGCTATACAATAATACACATTCAAGAGTGAATGCAGGGAAAACAAATTTTTGATCTTATTTATGGCAAAATATGAGTTGTTCAGTTATTTACAAACCGAATCAATATGGTGGTTCCATCGTAAGTATTCGTCAATTTGTACTCCAAGAAATCTAGGTGAGCCACTTGTAGTTACTGACGAGTTTTCACAAGTGAAGACAGATCGTTTTCCACCGAAATTTGTCAGTTTGAAGTGAATGCATACTATTTTTTTCTGTGTTAACAATCAAATTATTCCTACGCCACCAAGTGGTAAACGTTTGAAGTAGTAGGGCTATCAGGTCCTCAAGCTCCCCAAAGCTCCCCGCAGTTACCAAAAATGATGAATCATCCGCGAAAAGTATGATCAAATGAGCAAGAACATAATCCGGCAAATCATTTATAAACATAAACGTGCCTAAAGAAGTTTTCACTTCAAAAAGAGTTGACAACTCCCAATTCAATAGTATGCTGATCATCTAATGAACGAGTGGGACTCCACGTCAGTGCATGTGGCAGTCAAATGATATTCGAAGTTGAAAAATTTGTCTTGGTTCATGTGATTTCTGATTGCCTTTTGGACGAGAGCTATTGGCTTCAAGTGTCAACAATTTTCAATCAATTCAAGTTCCAGTGATTTTTCAGTGATTTAGATATTGGGATGGGGATCAGAGTGACAATATGTTGGCGCTTTTCATATTGAAATAGAGGTGAAAAATATCAGTTGAAACCGTTTATTGAAGTAGATTGTTTTTGACAGTACGTCATTTCTATCGAATTTTAATATTTTCCCACCCTTCCGGGTTCGAACCTCACTCTCGAACTGAATTTTTTCATTCAATAAATAACCAATAATCTATTATTATTTGTAACTGGAAATATTTTTTCAACTCTTCTTTATTTGCTGCCAAACTTCTTGCATCTTCCTGCGGCGTAGCACTCTCGCCTTCCAAATCTGCCTATCAGCTCTCTTCCTCCATTCTACGGTTCCTCTCAGATATTGCTTTCTGTATAACTCTCATCAAGGTAAATTTTGGTGGAAAAGACACTTCACTGTAGCTGTTGGGTACATGGTTTTAACGAAACGTTCATAATCACCTGTGATGGGTCCTACGATGACTGAAAAGAGCTTTGCCACATTCTGAACATTCGAAATTAGTGCTGAAGGGTTTCTACGTCTGATTGATATAGCTAAAAAGAAGCACGCCCTTCCCGCAGCATTGGCTACAGGCGTGACATTTGGTTTATCCATGGCACAGAAGGTCTGCGACGATGAGCCTCTTGTCAGGCCTTGGGTAGCCTGGAGTCTTATTACTTATACTCCCTTCATGAGCTCTTGGGTTTGTTCACGGCAGAGCCTCGTTTTTGGATAAATGTGCACCACTTGAAAGTGAAGTTAGTATTTCGGTAGCAGGGGCTTGAGTTCGTATATTTACCCCTTGCTCTGGCAAAGTAGAAATTTAAATTCTCAGTGGACAATTAATAACTTCACTCATTATAAAAACTTAGCTTAAAATTAATACTACCATCACAGATACTTATAGATGATCACAGTGGTGTGAATCCATGGAGAAATATAATCTGTAACATCATTTTTAGAAAATCTCTTATATCTTCTGGAAATTGAACGCTATGATGATGAAACTTCAACATATGCTAAGTACCTATTTTGTTCATAAAACCCAAAATTTTGTTGTCTGTTCTGACTAATAACTGATGAGGTAACGAGTATTGAGAAAAATATTTTGGGATTTTTTAAAAAAATGTTCTATCTAGCCGATTCCTTCGAAACTCAACACACTCCTTTCTGCCAACGTTATGTAAACATTTTTTGAGTTTGAAATTGATTAGAGGAATATTCAAGGAATTATTACATGAACCAAATTTCAACGAACTCAACCGAGATATTTAGACAATCAACCTATTCTGAAAATATAAAAACTCTAGGTCCCTTCATATATATATATATATATAAGGTAAATCAAATATAAAATATTTATTATGGATGATAATTAATCCACAGATAACAATCCACAGACCAAATAGTTATAGGCCTAGATTCTTTTCCACCATTATGACAAGAAGCAAACCATACATTTTTAGGCAAATCAAATAAACAGTATTCACTATATACTACATACTTATATGCTTACATTCGCTTCCATCAATAAATAAGTGAAGTTTTGAAGAAAGAAATTATTTTAACATCATACATAAGCAATTCTACAGAAAACACATATTCATTCAACATATGGAATATATTCATAAAGCACCTTAAGAAAGAAGCTTGCAGAAAAACACAGTCATTCTATAAAATGAACACATCCTAATGGATCTAGATGTCGACCTACCTAGGTGGTTCCTAGAAAATAACAATTCATGAAAATATACGTGAATTGGAAATAGATCTGTTCTTGTTGACAAATTCATCCTATCTAATTTTCCATTATTTACATATCTTGCATCCTCAAGAATTCTCTCTTTAGCTACACCAGCCATCAGTTTGTTAGCAAGTATTACCTATTGAGTTTTAGATAAATGCTTGGATAGGAGTTTATCGTTATGACCAGCATGTGTTTCAATATATTCAACCTCAACTCCTATAATAAAATGAGTGAAATATTCTAATGCAGTAATATACAAGTTATTACCAGAATTTTTGACTTTAACAGAAATTCTTGATGGACATAAGCCAGATATTTTGATACTACCTCTCTTCTTCATGCTGCGTTTTCTACAGCTACTTACAAATTCTAAAAATCAAACATTTCAATTTTATTATCAGTATGCAGTGCATAAGGATCTGTAGTATCACTACGATTACAATTGTAATAAATACATTCTTCATCATTTATTTTTTGAACCTCTTTCAAAGACATAATCTATGTTCCTGTCAGACATACATCGCCTCTCCTTGTTCTCAAAATGATGTATTGATATGCGTATTGTTAGAGAGTGAACATCTTATGCTTGGTTGATCTTCCTTCCAGGGGTTCCTGCTTGTGTACATCTTTCAAATGACGGTTTTTGTTCGATAATTTCGAAAATGTTTTTTCACATAGGTATCATGTCAAGTTACTAGAAACAAATGTAACTTTTACAAAAGAAATCATTGTATAACCTAACTTACTGTTTCAGGTCCATCTTCTGAAAATTCAGCAATATTAGTTGATAACTTCGAATGCTCTTGATAAGCTCGGAATACTTCAATATAAACTAAAAGTAAAGCGTAGCGTAAACGAACTCTCAAAATTTTCAGTAAAACCAAATCGAGTTGTCAACTGACGTATTGTTCAGAGTCTACGGTTAGAAAGAGAAAACCACAAAGACAAGCATGAATTGAATAGATTCGTGAACATGACATCAGCTTCGCGTTAATTGGTCAGGAATTCCCTAGCCTTGGAGAGAATTAGTGTATGCTGAGTTATTCAAAGAGTGACGAGTCACCGAGACCTTGCCTCTCGATTCTCTATCGCGTTATTAACGGCCACAACTCCTCACCTGATTTGAACTGCTCCCCAGTGGTATCTGTAAAATATACAGAAAATGGAGTAACATTATCATAAACTTGAATTAATTAAAAACACTTTTTACTTGAGATGAGATAATAAAAGTAGTTGATCAAGATATAATCAACAATACAAGCTTCAAGTCACAAGCAATTGAAAGAAAATAATTTTAACTAATAATTATCGGTGCTGTCATTTTGAATCACCAGTGACACGGCCAACTAGGTTCAACACAGTTTCTGAAAGCATATATACACATATATACTGCTTTTGTGAATAATCTTGGTTGATAGAATCCTATGATGAGTCCAATTAGAACATAGAGATACCTGAAACTTAATAGGTTTGTGAATTTTAAACTTAATGAATTGAAATTGCATAGAGATGATGTGAAATATGATTGAGTGAAGAAAAGTATGTAAGCTACTACTAGGAATGAATAAAAAGGTGAACCTAGTAGTACAATTCAGGAAATCAGTGTTTACAAAGGGAATTGATTTGCTTGGGGATAGATATTGGAGAAATGTATAGAAATTTGAATTGATTAGGTACAGCTATCACGTGGTTGGAGACAGAATGGTTGTGAATTTGAAAAATATTTAAAAACATGAATTGGGGGTATTGAAATGTGTAACAAAGTGTTATTGAGTCAAAACATGTTGAAATCAATGAGATATCAGTAGAATGTGAGAAGTCATAATCCTTTATAAGCACCCATGCAGACAAAAATAAAATTCAGGTTTCAAGATTAACGGTACAGTACCTCTTTTTATATTTTGAGCAGTCTTTGAGAATGGCACTAGAAAAATCATTTTGAAACGCTTTTTACTACCAAGTTCACCATGACGAGGAGTAGTTAGGAAAGAGGAATTAAATTGAGAAATTAACCTTAAATTAAAACAACTACAAGCACTTTATTATCAAACCGTTTTTACACTAACGACAAAGATAGAACACTGGATGCTTGTATTGATAACATTGAGGAAAGCATGTGTAGAAATGTTTTAGTTAGGTATTTTACACACATTCCCTGAAGATAACAGTTGTTTTGAAGCAATAACTTATGGGGATAAGAAACGACATCAATATATTGGCATTATTATTTTTCCACCATTCACCATTGTATTTCGTATACAAAATTTTGTTTGCTTTGCATATTCGAGGCAAATTTCATGGGATTTTAAGAAAAAAAAAACACTTGATACAAAAATGAAATTTTTTGTTGTTTTCAGATTACTAAATGCCTTTGCCGAGGAAGCAGCTCTAGAAGACGCAATATACTATATGGGAGAGGCATTACGTTGCGGCGTGGTCGACCTTGATGTTTTCCTTCGACAAGTGAGGACATTATCAAGAAAGCAATTTATTTTGAGGGCGCTAATGCAGAAATGCCGCCAAAAAGCTGGACTTTCCGTTTAGTTCATGTTATATAATGATAAAGGAGTTTTATTAATTGTATTGAATATTGTGATCACGCTTTGAATGAACTCATGTTGATAGAAATATATAGGAATATATAAATTATATTTTGCAAATAAAGTTCCATGTTTACAACTAATTGGAGCTTTGAGGAATCACGGGACAAATGGATATTACTTATATGAGAAAATCATCACTTGAAGTAGCATCAATACCAACTTACATGCAAGCTCACCAAAAGAATATGATTTATAGCATTATTCCATTAAAAATATTGGCCAAGTTGTTTAGCCTGCGTAGCTCAAGAACAGAACTAAGATTTTTCGGTGATAAAAAACATATATGTATAATGACAAACAACTAGTCAATAACTAGCTGATCACACCCCTGAGATATTGCTCTAAAATCGTTCATAAAGAAATATTTATAAACGAAAATTGACAAAAATCAAACACTTGACTGTTTGTTTCACAAATTTAATTCAAATATAATTTTTGACATGCATGTTTCGGGTTTTATCCCATTCTCAAAACTGAATACAAAAAAATAACGGTTCATAGAGTGCACATATTCGTATCAAGTAACAGATGTTAAAATTGGTGATAGGCGGAATTCTAATTGATCGTTCACAATTGGGAGATTTTGTTTATAAGCTGAAGCTATTTCTAAATATTCCAAAAGGTCCATACGTTTACTTTTGTTGCATTTGTGTATTATTCTAGTTTTTTCAAAATCAATAAAATGGTTAGAGGAGATACAATGGCTTGAGAAACCAGTTGTTGACTTATTTTGGAGGATTGATTTTTTATATTCATCGATTCGTTTTGCCAAGGAACGTCCAGTTTGACCTATGTAAAATGCAGAGCATTCATTACAGTATAGTTTATATACACCACTTAATTGTGTGTTATGTCAATTTTCGTATATAAATATTGAAATCATGTTTCACCAAGGGATAAGCGAGAAATCAATTTCGATTCATAAAGAAAGTTAAACAACTACTGGTTGCTTCTTGATTTGGTTGAACATAAAAGTTCCAGCTTTGATTTCCTTTGAAATTCTGCTTTTGTAATGGCTGGTTTCTGAGCTTAGGTTATACGAAGTTTATCTATTGTATACATTTAACAGGTCGATAAGTATCGAATTTGCTTTCAAAGCTCCACATTGATAGATAAACAACCGATAAACTCCATTCAAGTAATCTCTTCCAGGTGATGGATTATCTCCAGCTTCTCTGTAAAATGAAACAATACCATATTTATTTACACGATATGCGAAAACTAACCTCTATATTCTATAATAATTGTTTAGGTTTCATGTACATTTTTGTTTTATTGTCTTTTATATATTTCTATTTGTAAAAGTTGTCTTCTTATCAAGGGAATATTTCTTAAATGATACCATCCTGTGAAATAGAATGCTCTATCTTATTGATTGTACATGTTCACTCTTAATGAATTAGTACCAGAGACATAACAAGAGAAGACACGTGTGTGTGACAGACTATTTTGGCTTGCAATTCATTGTTCATAATCCATCAGGTAGGATCAGTACTTTCCACTTGACTACTGCTGTAATTACTCCACTCTTAGGCGCATCAGTTGCGACATTGATCCTTATGGTGCCAGATATTGATTTTACCAGCGCAAAAATTTTCATTTACGGCATTCCATTATTTCAGACTGTAATATTCATTGATTTTTCTTTTGTTGATAAGAAGCAGAAAAGATCATGAGTTATCTCTCCCACAAATTTAACTCATCATAAATATCTGAACAACCCGTTCCTAGTCGGTTTCAAAGAATATTTCAATTCGCCTTATGATTGAAAGAATTTACTTTTGTTTACATTGTGAAAATACGTTCATTTCGAGTTCTATCGCTTAAGTTATTTTAACAATCTGTTCAATTTTATTTCGCATTTTCATTTCTCGTTGTTGATATGGGAGTCTTCATTTATTTTCTGGGTGTGAATAAATTTATTTAGGCTGTTATTCAATTCAATTTCTCATTTCTTCACACGAATTTTAGTGCCTGAATTTACTATTATATTATTATTATACTCATGGGGCAGTTGGTTCTTTGCAGAGTTTTTTCCGTTCTTTCATTTCAAGAGAGAATTAGACCCAATTAACTGAGACAAGCAGGAGCTTTACCCCAAATGGTGAAATTGGAGAAATTTTTTCTCTCGCACAAATGGCGGTTACTGATCAAAGTTTTTATGTTCGATTCAATCTACGGTGTTCAAATTTGGATGATATTCTTGAAGAATTCAAAACAATACATAATTCGATTATCTCTATTTTATCAATGACTGGAGATCCGGTTATGATTGCAGAAAAAGAAATAAGAACAAGGTTTATCGATGATTTCTTCATTGTTGAAACTATTAATACTAATTTATTTCCTGAAGAAACTTGTTCGAATTCTGGAACAACGTCAACCACACCAAATGTCAAGCTACCAAAAATGTCTCCACTGCATTTAATGGGAGCTATAGAAATTGGCCAGGCTTTTTCGATATTTTTCTAGCCTCATTCATACCGTTTCTACCTTATCGGATATTGATAAATTTCAATATTCACTCGGTTCATTATCTTCAGAAACGAGAAATATTTTAAAGGGATATCAGTTAACAAGGAAAAATTATCAATTGGTTTTCGAAACTTTGACTGAAAAGTATCAAAATAAAAGGCTTTTGGCAAATCCATTGATTCATTTTATACCATCAATGCAGTAGTGATGAAAAATATTTGTTCTAGTATACCCAGTAACTATCTTCCCTTTCATAATTGGACTTCTTCTTTAAATCTTAAACTTGCTGGCCCAACTTTTTATTCTCTTGGTTCTATCGATATGATTCTTGGAGCAGCTATAATTCCTTCAACTCTAAAAACAGGAAGTTCAACAGGAAATAATTCTCAACCTTCTGCTTTAGAAACTGCGTTCGGTTTGATTTTTAATCAGCTAATGATATTAATGACATTACTCTACCGAAAAGGAGAGTACATCGAGTGACTGGAATAACTTTGGATTTGTTCTGGTTTTGTTTTCCCTTTGAAGATCTTGAATCTTTGATTTTAGTGCCATCACTTCATTTTTAAGTAGAAGAATTTCTTGATTTGCTTCTTCCAATTTTATAACTACTTCTTTTTTCAATAATTGTCTCATATTGGCCGTAATCAGGTCACTGAACTTTTTTTGGAATTGGGTATTATTCTGGATTTCAGTAATTATAGATTTGAGTTCCGTCGAATTACTTTTTTTACTGGCCATTATAGTTTCAGTAAAATTCTAAGAAGGAACAATAACAGTGAAATACAGATGTTGAATATTATCCTCGTCACGTACGCCACCGGAGAAGTGCTGTTTAAAATTGACATTTTTACAATGGTCCGCAATATAATTTCGAATTTTACAACGCTTAGAGCCCGTCCGGGACTAGATGTTGACTGTTCAATGGTCTAAACTCAACAGTTATGCAACTGATACCGATGGTTACAATCAAGATGAATTAAGATACCTTCTTGGGTACCTATTTACAATAATTTTTGCGCGCTCCTTTTAGCGGAAGAAAGTTATATCGTTTTGCTCAAATGTCTGTAATTTTTTAATATCGGGCCGACAATCGACTTCCGACTTCCTGATGAATACAGTTTCAAGCTTGACAGTGTCCGTCCGTATTTTAACGAAACTTTTAGCGTGTATGGACGGTATTGATATCTTACAAATCCCCCAAAAACATTTCGCTATTGTTCTAGTATAACTTGGTGCTATCGTTTTGCCCAAATGACTGTTATTTTCGAATATTCAACCGAAAGTGGTCTTAATCAATTGGATTTAGCTTTCTGATAAAGAACACCTCAAACTTGACGGTGTTCGGCAGGCCGTGTACTCATAATCATCCATGGGAGATGAGCTAGAGTTTCCATATTTTCAGAATGGATTAACTGGCAAAATATCTCGATCGTTATTAGGCCAAATCCGTCCAATGGTTTAGAAGTTCTGGGCATCTGAAATTTGGTTTTCGTTATAACTTCTAGAATATCCATCGGATCAAGTTGTAACTTAGTACTAAGTTGTAACAAATAGGCTAGCAAAGTTTCGCATAAAATGACACGCTATTAAATGTCAGAAAGTTCGTCAGAAATTCAAATGCTCGATGCTGTAAAGAAGACTATTGATGCTGTTGAAAACAGAATTTTTGTGAATTTGGAATAGAGCGAATTGACTCAGGGTGAAACTAAAAACATCTATAGGTACTCTTTGAAAGAAAGTGAATATAGGAACAGTATTCAATTTTAAATCGTGAAAAGGTGAAGAGATGAATAATAAACGAATAATTATTAAACATCTTTATTCACTCGCAATTCGAATAAATACAATGGTAGTATAGATCAAAAGCTTGAATATTTCATATTGTTGTTATTTTGCACCTATATTTTCTCTCAATAGATATTCAAACTGTTGAATCGATATTTCATTCAATCATATTGTTCAAAAGTATTGTCAGTTTTAACAAATACTGTTATTTACAGTTAGAAAGAGTGGTATACGTAAGTATGTATAAAACGAATATATCAAGTTTGTTCAAAGTATGAACTCGTAATTTACCTCACGGGGTATACTCAAGGGTCCATTACATGATACAACATATCACAGTGGGTATCAAACAAAATAAGGGACTAGAAATAGAATCAATATTACCTAATATTGATATAGAGGCTTGATCACTTCATATGTCCCTATTGGTCAATCGAATGGATATACAAAAATTATAACAAATCGATAAGTATTTTTAAATATTAACAATAACAATTATGTACAGCGTCTTACTCTATTCTTTTATTTAAACAATTGTTTCGCATAACACCAGATACGGAAGAAATATTCATCACGTTGCAAGAGTTTTCCTCTTGCATAAGTGTAAATGTCTGCATCCATATTGTTTTCTCTTAACCATGAGGTTGTAGTTTCTGTACTGTAGGATGTAGGTTCTCTGTCTGTAACTTCTCTAAAGTCTTCTTGATCAGTTTCTGAAAATAATTTCAGTATAAATAATTTCAGAAGAATTTTTAAGATAGAAAAGATTAAAATAGAAGATTTACTAGCCGTTGCGTAGTGAGGTTTCCACCATCTGAAGCTATGGAAAAAAAGAGACTGCAAGTCCATCATAAATTTAGAAATCGCGAAAACCCGATATCTCATTAGTGGGACCAAGACAGAATTGAGAGGATCTTCAACATATATTTCTATAATCTGACCTTATGTATAACCAAGCCACCGGCTTGTTTTCTCTTAGATAAGGATATGACTGTTTTTTTGATATGCTATTAACCCTTGGTGGGGAAAAATTGTTGATGATGGAACTATTGTTTGAGGAATAACCATAATCTGTTATTTTACCTTGAAAACGTCGAAGATGTCTGTTGAAACGTTGGTTATAAGAACAATAATAGATGATGTTTATTGCCCAAAAATAATTCTATGCTTGTTGCCTTACAGGTCAATTAAAAAATCTTCGATCCACCATAGTAACCACCATGATTTTTTTGGAAAAATTGCCAAAATAGTTTCAAAATTGCCAAAATAGTTTTAATTCCCTTCAAGGATGATATACTGATGATAAGCTACCCTCCTTCCAGCTTTTCGATTCTATTTTATTGTACGATATATCTTTTACTTCAAAATAGGTATCAGTTTCGGTGATAACTTCTACATGCGACGAAAATTCCTTCCTAGTGAGCAATCTCTTGAGATCTGAGAACTGAAAATAGTCGCTGCGGACCAGATCTCGAGAATACAGTGTATCAGGAAGCCATTCGAATAATGGATTTTCGCTTCAACTGACTTTCGACATGGAAAGTACCACACTCTTTTTCATCAAATGCAGCCGTGTTTTCGGCGATTTCGTTATTTATATGGTGCAATAGTGCTGTGTGATAGTTGCTGTTGATGGTCCTTTCGTTGTCAAGGTAGTTAATGAAATTATCCCACAAGCTTCACAAAATACAGAAGCCATTACCTTGCTAGCCAACTATTGCGTTTCCTAACGCTTTGGAGTGGATTCATTGTGTGCAGTCCATATTTAATGAGTTTGAATCTAATTATAAATATTTTTCTTTCACTTCGTTCTATCTTTTGTTTTTGGAGCTGAATTCATATAGTGGAATGTTATAGTGTTTTTCTATTAATTTTTCGCTCTTTCGAACAGCGTATTTTCAAAAAAGCATAATTCAATTTTTTATTAGAATTGTTTTGTGCGGAGATAATAAATTGTACAAGTAAAAAAATTTGAATTGATAGTCAATGATCAATATGTAATACCTATATTATATATGTACTAACGTACAGGCTGAGGTACTTCGGTCGATGGCCATTCCTCGGAATAAAGTACAGCGTTCATTTTTTTATACTTATTACAATTCTAAAAATTTAATATAAACCACATAGGTAGCACAAAAAATCATTTGTTCATCGGAATATTTTTTCTTCTTAATCAACATCCCTTCAGCTTTCTCATTATAAAAAATATGTAAATCTTCAATAGAAGATGAAAATTAAAAATCTCAAGGAGTAAAACATTTGATTTTGTTATTATTGTCCGCCATATTTGCATTGAAATTGATGCACCTTCTGTAATAGCCAGTGCACTGGGTGCACACTCAGGGCGATTCAAGCGTAAACAGAAAACATCTACTCGCACTGAAAAGACGAGCAGAAAAGGACACACTGGAATGGTGCAACAAGCAGACAACGCTAATAGTTTACATAACCGCTGCAAAAATACGAACGGTACCAGAGAATCGTAACCATTTGTATTCCAGTAATGTGCAAAAATGTGCCTTGACCTGACATGAATCCTTTCACTTACCACCAGACGGAAGAACTTTGAAGGGTTCATCTGATTCCAGAGGATCACTGAGTCCTATCTCATTTCTGGCGAAGATTCTTATCATGTAATCATGGCCCTCCTGTAAATCTCTGATGGTGAACTTCAGAACTCCTTTATTCACTCTTCCAATTTCCATCCACATTGTTTTCTTAGTGTCCTTAATGGCAATTTTGTAACCGAGTAGTGGGGAACCACCGTCTGATTCAGGAAGACCCCATTCAATAACTATAGCATTTGGTCCAATGGTTCTTATTTCAAGTGGAGCGGTTGGTGGCGAAGGAACAGCTAAAAAAATGCAATAATTCATAAAAAAAAACAAAGTTTTTTGTAGGAATTGATTAGGTTATTAGCCGTTGACTGTTGAGTTTGGTGTATGCACTCATTAGATTTCGTCTCACAGGTTTGGCGACAAGAGGACTCCATTCTTTTCGTTAGATTTCGCCACACACTGTATTTACATTCAATTTAGAAGTTTCGAGCTTCAGATTTGAATATATCAGGTGATGTACGGTAATCGCAAAACCTGTAGAGTAAACTGCGACGCGAACAAACCTACTGTAACTATACCGAATACGGACCTTGCTTATGCAGACCGACAAAGGATTAGAGTAGAAATGAATTAAATTACGCATGATGTCGCCATTTGTATAATGACCTTCACGCCACAATAAAGAAATAACTGCCACATAAAACGACAGAGATAAAAGGGTTCGCATTTCAAAGACCGAGAATGAAATGGTTTTTTTGAACAATATGGGACTCTCGAATAATTTGGAAGGTGAAAGAATATATAGGAAAGTACTCGAAAATAATTCGTCATCCTGATGAAAACCAGATGTATGGGTAGACGAAGCAGAATTGTTTGAAGAAGCCTGACAGTATCGTATTTAGTTATATACTAGTGAATATAAATTCCCTGTGTAAATCAACTATTATTTTAAATAGTGTTAATAAAGTGTCAGTTATTGAAATAGGATATGTTATTTTTGTGTTATTGACCGAAAAACGTTACGATACTTTGTCAACTCATCTTCTTTTTCCATAATATAATTTCATGATGAACTTACTTGCATGAGTCTTGAGTTGCACTGTTTCCGTGACAGCAGGCACGCTTAAACCGATGGCATTCTCTGCAAATACTCTAAACCTGTAGTCGCTCTTTTCCTTCAAGTTTTCGAATGTGTACTGAAGAGTGAAAGCCTCCAAAGTGAATACTTTCTCCCATTTCGGCATGTATTCCAATTTCCTCTCGACGACATAGCCTGTTATTTCTGTTCCGCCATTATTCTCGGGAGGTCCCCATGACAAAGTGGCAGTACGGCCCGAAACATCTTTCACGGTCAGATTGGTTGGAGGTGACGGAGGAGCTGTAGAAATTGTATATTGAGTAAAAGTTTGTGTAAATAGGCATTAGAGGGATATGGCAGATTGCGCTATCAGTGTCATCCGCTATTTACTTTCCTTGCTACTGAGTTTTGGGTTTTTGAAAACACCATTTTACGTTATCGAGGACGTAAGAATATTCATGGTTCAATGACCATTAAAAATAATTCTTTACTTATAAACTATCTGAACAGAGTTTAATGATCATCTAATGAAAACCCAAAGTCTTTTGAAAGTAGGCATTTTTTTATTTCTATAAAAAAAATTAATGCGTGCATCGTCAAACATGATGGTCTGTTTTCCAGACTAGATTGGAATGACAAAATTAGACGCATTAGCGCATGATTGGAAAACTAAGGTGATAACGAATAACCTGCTACGCTATCCGTGCGTAACATTATCTTATTTCCTTTGATTGTTAGTTGATTGGAGTTCCATTCCTAGCTTATTTTTATTTAATTAATCAACCAAACAAAGCTTACGACATTTATTCTATTCTTGTTATCCTAAGATGTTTCGGATCACGACGTTACAGGTTGCCAAGAGTCTATTCGATATTATCAAAGAAAAGGTCATCTGTTCTCCCATATACCTATTTTCAGTAAAAAACAAATAGTTTTAATTTAAAATTACGATTATAATCTGTTGATACCAAATACTCAGTAGCGAATGTGCTACCTTGTAATGAAATTAGTTTGTGGTATTCAAGATAGTATTTTAGAATTTAAAATTTATAAGATTTTGTAGAACTTATTCAAAGTATGTAAGAAGAGAAGAATGTTATGGTTTATATTATTTCATTTTCAAGTTTTGTTATAGATACAAAATTCTTCAATCAGAAGAGTTCTCAGTGAAGAGGAAATTGCTTTCATAAAAAATCTCCTGTAATTCTTATATGCATTGTATTTTCTCCAAATAAAAAACAAATGAGTTAAATTATAGAGAAAATAGACTTATATATCTTGAAGGTAATAAATAACATCAAGACTCATTGTATCTCCCACGTCAAAACACTAAGAATTCGTATAAAACATAATTTCTTGAAATTATATAGTACGCTTCTTCATCATTAGTAGTTAGTATGAGAAATTCGTTAGCTAAATACACAATCACTCTCTACTACCAGTGTATGAACTGAGCTTTCAATCGCGGAGACAGTGTTGAAGTAGATTGATAGAATTGATTTTCTACTTAGTATCTATTTACAATGTCAAATGAAGAAACAATAGAATTCACCTAGCATTTATAAACCGCACGGAAAAGGAATAAAGCATTTTACACTTCACTATTATATTCCATGCTTTTCGTTGTCGCGGTGGTTCCTTAATCTTATTGAAGACTGAAAGACTGGCGTTCAAGAAAGGTATGTGTCGGTTATTCCCAATCTGACAGGAATTTTCCGAAAACTAACAATGCGATATGTTTGAGCGCTTTATCAGATTGAAAAATAGAAAAAGTAATAATTCAAATTTTAAATTTGCATTATTATTCCTTGAATTGCCATGGCCAATTAATATATCGTTCGAAGCTATAGAGAAGAAACGGACAAATTCAATCCAAACAACTCAACTGACAACATAACAATATCATTTCAAACTAGATGATACAGATTGATACACAATTTTAGGACTACTTTAACATGAGAGGTTCAAACTTTTTCACATACATGAACAACGTGTAACTTACTCTTTGATTTGAAATTTGAGGGAGGAAATATACCAAGTAAGCAGTAAAAGCTTTCGTCTGTTTTTTCGAACTGGTATTTTATTCCTAAAGCAAAGCAAAGTGGAATGTTAATAACTGCAGGATGAGTTAATGAATTTATTTCTTTCAAGCTCCAAACTTAGACGTTTCCAGAAATTAAGCTTGGTTGGAATGTATCGAAAAAATCAACCACATGTTGAAATTTAGCGATACTTTCTGTATTATTCTCAATTTTCTCGAAAGCGAATATTCTGCAAACATCCTTGAACTAAAAAATAATTCGGTCTATTTCTTCACCTTTCAAGCATACCTCTACATATCCAATTGATAAACCTTTCAGGTAACTCATAATAGAAGAGATTGCAGAACATGACTGAAAAACCATTTACAGCCTAGGAAAGGTGATTTTCTTCTCAGGATATAGACAGTAATATCTTTTCTGGGGACGAACCAGATATTACATTCGTAAAAATAAAGAAAAACAGTGCGACAATTGTGAGGATTTGTGTATTTGCTCAAACTATTTCTGATAGTAATTAACCATACTCGTAGGATGTATAAGACAAGATAAGACGAAGTTATTGACCAGGTTTTGTTCTAAGGAGCAGATATATAGATTAGAGATGCAAGTACACCATTTGACATATCTTGGGATGAACATAAACCAGGAATGAGATCACTCAATAAAGATAAAAATCTGAAATCGAAAGGATCCCACTATATTCCTGAAGATGACAAAATTGCTCAGAGGTGGAGGTTTGAAATTTTCTCTTGAGGTGAAACTGCTAAGGTTCTATGTATTCTCGTTGTTTCTACATCGCGTGAAGCAGTAGACATCATACTATTCCAAGCGAAAGACCCGTTATTATTTTGGTTTTTCTACCGGGCATTGCTTATGGCGTAGGAAACAATGGAATGACCGTTATAAGACGAAAACGATGACCAACAATCACCGGTCTTTTGCTTGGAATTGATTATTATTTGCGGCTACGTCTAAGAGAATACAACCATTCGAGTTTTATATATATCCCATTGAATATATTATAGGTGAATCACATTACCAACAAAGGTATTAGGGAGAAAGTGTGAACAAAGGGAATTACTGTGCAACATGAAGAAGAGTAAAATTGAATATCAGGACAAATAATGAGAAATCCGGAAATATCTCATATTTGTAGTTCCTACTTTAAGGAATAGTAAAGGGCGAAACAAGTATTGGTCGACTATGGGTTTGTTTCGAGCTGGTATTTATCAAGTCTATTATAGCGATCATCTTAGTCATCAGAAAAAAAAACAACAACAGCAACAAGGAGCGAATCCGTTTTCAATTCACAGTATTCGAATATGAAGTTTTTCAACATTATCTGAAAACGTCCTTCAATTTTTCAAGAAATACAACTACTTACTTATTCTCGAACCGGCAACAATGGTTTCTTCTGGAATATAAGGCTCACTGGTTCCGATGCTGTTTCGGGCTGATATCCTGAATCTATAACCGTGATCTTTCTCCAGGTAGTTAACTGGAATAGTAGTCACGTCCCCCTTTGTGGCGCCAACTTTTTTGAATTCTTTCTGTAACTTCACGTCCATCATTTCCACGATGTATTCAATTATTGGCGAGTGGCCGTCGTGTTCTGACGGTTCCCAATGGATCGTGAAGGAGTTGGCCGACATTCCGGATATTTGAAGCGGTCCTCTGGGCGGTGAAGGTTTACCTAGGTTACAGTAAATTTAGATTAAAATTAATGTCAGTCAAAGATGAAGGTATTATTTTGATTCAAACCTTTGGTATTTCAGTAAGGATCCATCGGTCATTAAGTCCCGCCTAGGTACGGAAAAAAACACGTTTTTGTCAAAACCGGTGTTGAGCGATTTATCGAGGCCTTCAAAATATTCTACAGTTTCGGCCATAATTTCCCTATCTGACCCAAATCTCTTTCCACTGAGCATCTCTTTGGGGAGTATGAAGAGCCAGTAGCCGCTGAGGGCCAGATTTGAAGATCACTGGGTGTGGTAGTGATTCAAAACCCAATTCGATCATTTTTGCGGTTGTTTTCATCGACTTGTGACACGATGCATTGTATTCGTGGAATAGCACGTTTATCAAGCAATTTCAGTGTTCAGACTATCCAACAAAGCGATATAATAGTCGCTGTGGATTGTTTCCTCATGTTTTAAGTGCTCAATAAATATAACTCCATGCGCATCCTTAAATACACAGGCACCTTCCTAGCTGATGTTTGATTCTTTGCACACCTTGCCACCTTGATTCCGAAGTGGAGTGGTGAATACTTGTTTCATCTATTGTGATGTACCGACACAATAATTACCGGAACATCTCCCTCCCAACAGCTCTTTGAATCATCTACTCGTTGGTTTTCTTGTTCCAGTGGGAGCAGATGCGACACGCATTTGGAAAACAGCTTTTCATACCCAAATGTTTTTGTATCATGGCGTAAACATTACCTTTTAATAACTTCAAAATTCCACTTTGCAATTGCCCATGATAATTTTCATGGTTTTTTAATTTCTAATAACTGACTCATTTGGCCAAGCAAGGCGTTCAGCATCATCAGTGTCCTTGCGAACCCGTTTAACATTGCAAACCATTGTTCGATGGTCGTTTTCAATGCGACAGAGTCCAAATTTCGGCTTGAGCGATATTTTTTCCCATCAAAAGTAATATATCAACAAACCACACAAAAGATTTAAAGAATTTTGGTAATGGTTCTACCTGGTAGTTACACCCGAGGCTTATCGACCTACCATTTTACGACCGATATGTGTGCATACACAATATGTGTCAAAATTATGAAACAACTCAATTTTCGTTTTTCGAAACAAAAACTGACCTGTTTCAGGATTTTGTAGCCAAATAATTTTATTCTGATAAAATGAATTTATTCCATAATTTTGACACGCACTGTATATCATTCACGATAATTTTTCAACAATGAATAAACAATTTTGCTGAGGAAACGTTTGATCAGTGAGTCCTCATAGAGAATTCGTAGATATTACTTCAAACCTACCTCCAATTTTCAATTGTGTAGAGCTGGTTATGGTCTCGGATCTGTAGGTGGCCCGACAGGAATACTCAGATTCATCTTCAATAGTAGACTTTTTCAAGACCAATTTTCTAATAGTTTTATCTGAGCTTATTATGAATTTTTCAGAATTCACAATTTTCTTGTTGTTCTTGTACCATTCAACTTCTACATCGCTCTGAGATAGTTCCACCCAAAATTCAACTTCCACATTCTCTTCTATTATTGTTGTTGGAGGTAAAGGTCTCTTGAAATGGAACAGTCCTTCGTTTACGGTTAAATTGGCAGAAGATTTCTGCAGGCCAATCTACAAAATTCGAGGATATAAATTCCTTGATCGATTGTTTGAAAAATAGTATTACTACGTAGAGAAAAGGCTGCATTTTATCATTCGGGACATTCGTGTCATTCATTCAGCTCTGATGTATGATAAACGTACATATACGCAATTAATGATAACACTTTAAGACACCTTAGAGGTACAAGAATTCTTCACTCAATTTCGTAGAGAAATTATAACACTAGGAGGTATTTATTTATTTATTTATTTATTTATTACAAATAAGGAATAAAAGGGACTATCTAAAGTCCACTACTGTATCCACAGATACATAATTTGAGGTTGTCCAATGTGAATAATCATGTACAACAGAAAAAATAATTCAGTATAACCCAATCCCTAATGGAACGTTAAGAGGGAAACATTCACACTATTGCAAAAATCAGTCATTCTTTGTAATGGCGAATTTTGGACGTATCTAGTATTTCGATATTCAAGATGGAAAATATTGAAACGTCTCAGGTACATTTATATCGATATGCCGCAGAATGCAACTATCGTGAAACTCGAAATTAAGGAGTTTAACGAAAAACAAGATGTTAATAGAATAGTCTGACATGAGTAAATATCCATAATGATGATAAAGGTAGATGGAGACGAAACTCGATGAGAACGAACAAAGCTAATACCTCCAAGCGAACCGAATGACACACAAATAAAAATTGACCAAACCATCTAAAAATCCGCTATTTCTCAACCATCTTATTGTTCATTATGAATCATGCTGGAGCAATCTGCCGTGAGTACTGTTCTTCCCAATTCAAAAAAGGACTGCATTTAAGAAACATGTGGAAGACAGAAAACGTATTCGAAAGATTATGAGATGTGAAAATAAGCTGTAAGACAATAACTATTCAAGTCAAAAACATAAATTGAAGGTAAGCAGCAAGAAGATATAGATTTGGAGGGACTAGAGCGAGAAAATATGTGAATCATACCATAGTCAGAGAAGTGAGAGTGCATACCTCGGAATAATGAATAAAGGAAAGCCAAAAGCTGGATGGAAGCTATAAATTGGAAAATGCAAGAAATGACCAACTGATCTTCAAGAGATGTCGAGTAAAGTTCAAACAAGAAATGCTCACCTTACAAGTGTATACTCCAGCATCCACCAATTCTGTGTTATATATCTTCAACTTCTGTTTCTTTCCATCGATGGATAACTGAACATGTTCTGAGAATTGTATCTCGAGATCATCCTTGAACCATTTAGCCAAAGCGTCACCTTTCGAAAGCTCTATTTCGAAAACTGTCTTGTCACCTCTGTTGACTGTTTTGTCTTGAAGAGGAGAAATAATTTCTGGTGGTAGCTCGATAACGTTGACTTCAGCTCTACACTCATCGTCTTCTAATATACAAGAATACTCTCCTTCATCGTGAATTGATGTACTTCTTATTAGGAGTTTTCTTAGACCCCCTTCTTTCACCAGTTCAACGTTATCGTCCTCTGTGATAGTGGTGCCATCCCTCTTCCATGTTACTTCTGCGGTTTCTGAAGAAATCTCCACCTCCAGAATTGCCATTTCCCTTTCGGGTATTTCCAGATCTTGTAATCTTCTTATGAATTCTGGTTTTGTGGGAATGACGGTTACCACAGTTTCCGTCGAAGCTTTCTTTACGGAGCATCTATAATGGCCTTTGTCTTTTTCTGTGATGTTCTTGATCAATAGTTTATGTGTTTTGCCCTCTTCGACGACCGTTCGATAATCCATGCCGCTTATTTCTTTATTGTTGAAGAACCACTTCGTTGAAACCTTATGGGAAGTCTCACATACAAGTTGCAAGGTCTCCCGTTCGATGCTTTGATAGGATGGTTCTAATTTTCTAGTGAACTTAACTTCGTCCACCTCCACAGTCACTTTGGCACCATGCGAAGCTTTTCCGACCTTATTTTGAGCTATACATTTATAGTCTCCGGAATCAAGTTCAGAATTTGCATTACTGATCGTAAGTTGTATGTTTTCCCCATCGTAGCTCAATTGAACTCTTTCATTTGCTTCAAGGGACTCGTTGTTTTTCAGCCATAAAATTTCAGGAACAGGGTTGCCAGTAACACGAGCTGTCAAACGAATGGTTCCGTTTACAGGTACCACCGACTCTTCGAATCGTTCTATGAACATTGGTACCTCATTCACGGTATATTCTGAAATAGATATATATTAATAATATATTCCTTACGTTACAAGCAAAGAAGGGAAATGTTTATGTGTGCAGTGCGGCTAAATAGACTTTTGCGTGAAACAAGGGTCATAGTTAAGATTGTATATGTAGTTAATGTACTAAAGTCATGATGGTGCCGTAACAGTATTATTTTAAGCCGTGTGTTATATGAAAGTAAATGAAGAAGGAGATTAATGAAATAAAAATACAATGAAATCATATATATTTCATTAATAAGTAAATCAAAATAAGAATCTTAATTAACATATGTCAGCAACAAAGCTTCTTTGCCGTCTAGTTCAACTAGTTGGTGAGAAAATTGATAATTTCCCTCAGGTCAAGACATTAAAGTCTTAGTAATCTTCTAATTATTCACCAATTATAATTTAATTGTAAAATCAATTTCACATGAACTAAGAATTATAAGAACCCTGCCTAGATTTTCAATCTGTGATTATTATTTTAACAATTCCTCTTTCTTTCTAACGAATGGAAATTTGGCACCCCACTATCATACGTTCTCGAAAAAAATTTTAAAATCCATTTTTCCAACAGGAAAATAACAATCCTAAAGTTTTTCCTTTGAAAACAACATATATTACATAATATGTATATGATAAAGTTATACTGTTATTTTGTAGAAAACACTTTTTGATGATACATCGTTAAACGGACAAGTTGATCAATGTAATAAAAATTATAATAGGCAATGGTATCTATATTGTTTTTACCGATTCATGAGTTGAAATGAGATATAAGAGACGAATGAGGTGATATTTCAAAAACCTGATTATGATTACAACCTCTAAATCTCCTATTAACTATGTCATTTTCGTCAGACCCCCAAAAATTCTAAATTCCAAATGAAAAGTGTGTTCATTGAAAAGAGAACTAATTCTGGAAATTGAATTTCAAACATATTCTGGAAAGAAACTCAAATAGATTCAGATGATGTTTCACCAGCATGAAATAAAAATAAAAAAGAGAATATCAATTTGGTAACAAGAAGTTTCAGAAAAGAAGGAAGTACATTGTAACCGATACAATTTAATAGTCCGTATTTGTTAGCTTAGGTCGTTATTTGATTAGATAAAGCATTTAAGCGATTATTGAGATATTTTATGTAGCACCTAGTAAGCTGAAATTTTTTATTAATCTTATAAATATGCATCTTTTTTCGCCCAAGCAGTATTGAATGATTTATAGTTTTACCCTCAATACTAAGATAAGCCTTGGTTTCGGCAGAACCGCAAGGATTTATTGCCTTAACAGTGTATTCTGCAGCATCATCCAGAGTCGACTTTGAAATCGAATATGTATAAGTATGTTCATCCTGCTCTATCCGAGACGATTTAATTGGTTCTCCGTTTTTGAACCATTCCACAGTAGGTTGCGGATTTCCAGTAATGATAGTCTTTAGAGTAATAGGTTCTTTTTTGCGGATAGTTTTTGAAACTAGAGGTTCCACAATTTCCGGAGCTTGGTTGCCGTCTGATATAACCTTTATTGAGCAACTGATTCTACTTTCTCCTTCTGTGTTCCGAGCTACTATTTCGTAATCTCCTTCTTGGATCTTCTGTATATTTTCAATTTTTATTGTTGAGCGGTATTTTGGACCCTTAGATGTTGTTGTTATTATTACGTTATCGCCGCTACTGAGAATGCGACCTTTTCGGTACCAGAATATATGTGGTTCTGGTAGAGCAATCATTCCGCATTCTATCTCGACTGTTGAAAACTCTGGTATGCAGTATGCTTCAGGTTTATTGAAGAACGTTGGTGGAATTCCCTCCAAGACATCGGCCAAGGAAGACTCCTTTGACATGCTCTTCCTAGATACATGAGTATAGTCTTGGTCTGATGTATGCTGAACAATCAATTCTGTGGTTGTTGATGCTGAGCCAGCGGAATTCTTTGCAACGCATGTGAAAGTACCTGCATCCTCCGGAAAAACTTCTTTGATGATGAGAGTTGTAACACCCTCTTCATTGTAGTACATTTGAAAATCTTCCGAATGTTTTATGATGGCAGTTTGACGGAACCATGTGATCTGTGGACGTGGAGTTCCTTCTACCTGGCACTGAAATTGGACAGTATCTCCATCTCTGGCTACGGTTGGCTTCAACCTTTCGATGAATCTAGGTGCAATTGCTTTCTTCTTGTCAGATGGTTCTGTAAAAGTTTAAGATTGAAAACATTTATAATAACAACATCAAACGTTGCTTCAAGAATATATATTATTAAATTATAGAAAAAACCTGAAGAGAAACTTAATGAATAAAAATTTTTCGAATTTCTAATATCATCACTTTTTTTCAAAAGCTAATTTTTTGCCATGAATACGACAGAAGATGTTTGTCGAAACGTTGGCAAAAGAACAATAAGAGATGATGGTTATTGCTCGAATCATAATTCTATATGAACTCGGTTTATATTAATTTTCAAGCATAAGGTTTTCTGGAATTTGAATGAAACATAGTTTAGCCGGCGTCCTCAAATTCCTTAATCGAAATTATTTTTATTTGAATTAATATTTACTCACGTTCGAACACTGGCAATTCATCTATTTTTTCATTGAGTTTCTTCTGAATATATATCTTATAATTATTCTCATCCATTAAAATATTAGCTGGCACCCATCCTTTTTCGTTAGTGAACAATTTTTTGACAAGCCACCAATCCGAGTCGTGTGTTTCGATTACATAAACTCTCTCTCCTTCCACTAAATCCATCGATGATTCATTTTCAGCATTATATGGACGTATGCTGTATACAATTTCTTCCAAAACTTCGATATCTGGTTCAACCTCCACCTCAGTTTCTCTGGTAATGCTCAAGGAAACCGCTTCTGTAATTTTTCAATATTATTGATTTTGAAAATCGATGTTAATTGATTCAAACTTTACCGAAAGAAGAAATGAACTTGAAATGTTTTCTAGACTAAATGGATAATGAAATCATTATAAAATGTATCTGGTGATCTCAGAATTTGTAGGATATTCTTCTGCCATTAGATAAGAGAAGAATTTGAGAGTGCGGGAATAAGGTTTTCATCGTGATAGAATAGGTTGCTATCTTCATGTGCCAAGAGAGATAGAAAATGAAGCACAACAGCTTCAAAACTTTTATTATCACGAATATCGCTTACTTTTTGCTTTCACAAGGTTTTCTGGTAACAAGGATATTTCCATGTCTTTCTTTATGCAGGGTGTCCCAAAACTCAATTATAACTTGGTACCGAGTGTGAAGGTAAGTTCAATAAATTTTGAAAAAAAAACCGTCATTTAGTGAAGCTATCACAGGAATGTTCTGAAAACCGAAATTAGTCATACTAAATCACAATTCTCACCATTTTACAGTTAATTTATGATAATGAAATCTCAAATAACGATGCTGACAATTGCAGCCAAAAATCAAAGTAATTTCATTTTTGATTAAGTGGGTGAAATAAATAATGTTTTGAATGGTATTGGTTGCAAAAATTATTGCCAGTCAATTTTGACAAAATAAGTTGGAAAAAAATGTTACTCACTACCAGTGTTAAGTTTATTGGAAAGAAGGCTCATTACGTCTAGATTTCGAAATAAGACGACACTTGCCACATTTCTTGTTAGGACAAGTGTAATTTCATATTTTCGCAGAGACCTTATCGGAAAATTAACTGAAAAATTATCGCAATATCTCCATAACCAAACTGAAGTATATGCTCAAATTGTTTCCGATCAATCTTTTTCTATTCAATTTATTTTATTTAGACCACTTTGATATGTGTTTGCGATTGATGGTCATTTGTCATTGTCATTTGAGATTACATTAGTAAAAAAAAGCATTGTGTCACTGTGATAGCAATACCTAAAAATGCGACTTGGGGTGTCAAATTTCACTAAAGTACATACATTGATTTTCTTTTATTTTATTCATAACTGGTACCACCAAGAATATAACGTCGGACCATTCATAGAAAATTTCTGAACTTGTTTGCTGAGGAATGCGAAAATGGTCCTGCAGGAAAATGAATCTATTACTTGTGGCAAGAAGACGCAATGTGTTTACATCATACTCTAATAATAGGCGATGATACTATTTCCTAGAGATTTTTGAAGTTCATACATGCAACAAAAGTGTTGTTTTGGTTGTGGCACGTCATTTTTCTGCTCTTAGAGCAGTTGGACATATTAACCTATTTTACTACGGCGTTCAAACCATTACCGCACCACGACAAAGTGTTTCATTCTCTAAATTTCAATAATACGTTTAGTGGCACCTAAGCATTTTTTGTCTTCTGAATGAATAAATAATATATTAATAAATCAATAAATATTATATTATTCAACAAACAATGATGAGCGTCATATCACACGAAGATTATTCAACTGTATACCAATTTATACCGTGAAAACAATAAGAATACTCTCACTAATTCAATTCTAATACTTCAAAATTATGCGTGATATTAATATTCTCATTATAAAGTATTAAAAAATATTTGCTTTAACTTTTTTTCAGCAAGAGCTATATCAAATTTTCTCAATATTTCAAACGAATTTCAAATAATTCTTTTTGGATATGTGCAACGTGTAATCATCGATTTCTTTAGCGAGCTTGTTCTAGTTCATTAACACGTTAAGCGCCGTCAAAATATCAATGAACTTTCTTGTCGGGCTAAATTTTTTTTGCCACTTTCGACTTCGTCACATATCATATGGAGTATCCTTCTGGTCAAAATTTTCAGATAACTTCGTTTCCGCTCGTCTTTGAGAATTTTGTTGAGCGGTCCCTAGGGATCGCCCTGGCCCATGAAGAAAATTAGATCATCCAGCACGAGCGGTCCGCGTAGAGCTTGTTCACATTTGCCAATTAGTTGCAGATGCTGTTATGCAGAGGAGAAAGAACAGAATACGTCCAATAATAAGGCGAAAAAAGTTAATATGTTCTGTAAAGATTGTGAGGATCAACCACAGTTTTGTATGCCCTGCTTCAAAGCAAATCACCATTGAGAACCTGAATTGAACTGGATTGAATTATATGAAAAATTAGTTATTCATAACAATAGGAATAACAGTTTGGTTTTTATTATTTTTTTAATAAAAGAACTTATTTTTAATATTGTTACGAGACACAGCCTGTACATCAGATTGGCCCGTAGCAATGCGGTGATGACCACGGCGAAGGGACTTCGACCTGCTGACTTGGCATTATGGAAACAAAGCAGCGACATTATGGAATGAGGAGAGTTCTTAACTAGATTTTGTATAAGACACACCGATTCATCATGTAGCTCCTACAAATAAATAACTATATACATTTCGGTGTTTAACATTAACAACTATGTTACCCATAAAGCCCCTGTAGTTGTTACAATGGTGGAGGCGCTGAAGTTCGACTAGTTTCTTCAAAAACAGTGTTACACAGTGTCTAAAAGTTACAAAATAAAAAAGTGTTTAAACGATGTAAATGCAAACCAGATTACAAGCACGAAGAAACAAAATGGCTCAAGAAGCGGCAGCAAACAATAGGGAATCGCTTCCTTACATAGTACCGAAAAGTTTTTCTGGAACGGCCGATGAAGACGTCAAAGATTTTATAAAAACGTTTGATCGTGCATCAAGAGCTAACCGGTGGTCAGAGGCGACAAAACTACTTCAACTACCCTGTTATTTAGAAGGTAATGCATTAAAATTCTTTGAAACCATTGAAAACGATGTCGACACGTATGAAGAAATCGCAGACCTACTGAATGATGCTTTCAAAAATGAAGTTCGAAAACAACAAAAATATGTGAAACTACTGAATAGGAAGCAACGACCACGAGAAGATGTATGGGAATATTATCACGAAATTTTGAATCTATGTGCCGAAGTCAACCCTATTATGGAAGATCATGAAAAAATTGGTTTTGTTATACGGGGACTGCAGCCTAGAATACTGGAAAAAGTGAACCTATTTGAAAATGAAACAATGGATAAGTTAAGGAAGAATTTGGAGAGGATTGAAGTGACGGAAATGCTATTGGGAGGCCCGCAGCCGAGTACTTCTTCACAAAAGGACGAGTCCTATGCAGACCTGCAGCTGAAAGTGGAACATCTCACTAAAAAGTTACAGGACATGGAGAGGAGTTCAGGTGGGTCAAATTTTAAAAATTTTAGATTTAGATACAATGATGTAAAAGGGAATGCTTCCTATCAAAAGCCGAAATTTGAGGTGAAACAGGAACCTAGAACTCCTGATGGGCGAGTTACCTGTTTCAAATGCGGTCGAGTTGGCCATTATGCTAGAAATTGTAGAAGTTCAAAAAACTAAAATCCAAGCCTGAAGTTCTGTTCAAAAGATTCTATACACAACAACATTTTAGAAATCTAAGTTGCTATTTTTGTCATAGGGTAGGCCATAAAAAGTTAATTGTTCAAAAGATTAAATACAAAAATAGAAAAAGTAAATAATGTATATTCCGTGGAAGATTTTTTGAGCCAGTTATCATAAAGGGTCAAATAGATGGTAAATCTGTTGATGTTATTGTGGATACAGGTGCAGCCATTAGTATAGTAAGTGAAGATTTAGTTGGTAATCATAAAGTAAGTAAAACACGCTATACTAGAATTTCAGGTGTAAATAATAAATTGTTGTGGATTTTGGGAGAAACAAGTTTGACATTTTATTTGAATGAGGTGAAAGTCCAACATACTGTAATTGTAGTTAGGGAGATCAAAAATAGATTTATTTTAGGCAACGACTTCAATAACAAATTTAAGGTGGAAATAAACTTTATGACTAGACATGTGACATTAGGTATTAATAACAAGGCTCACACTGTAGAGTTCGCTAATAAATTAGTCAATGAAGATAGAAATATAGATGAATTCGATTTACAACTTCGTACGATAGAAGAAGTAACCCTTCACGCCAAAAGTACCAGAAAAATTAACGTTGACATTTCTAAGTACAGTGAAGAAAAACATATGCATTTTAAACAAAATTATAATTTCTTCCGTAGTAAAAGTATTAGCCTAGTATTCATTGATTTAAAACAGGGAAGTGCCTACATTGAGAATCTATCTAACTATTCAAAGGTCGTTTACGCGAACAGCTGTTTAGGAGAGTTCATTAAAGAACACGACGTACTAGCGGTCGGCAGTGAGCCCGCCGAAATGGATCAAATTTCATATAACAATGAAAACAATTCAATTCATTTTAATGTTTGCGATGAATTAACTGAACATCATAGAAATAATTTAAATGAGCTGTTACTGGAGTATTCTGATATTTTTGCAAAAAGTAATTTAGAGTTAGGAGATAGTAAAGTGGCCGCACAGTGCATTAATACGAAAGATGCGGTACCCATACATCAGGCCCCATACAGGGTGTCCAGCAAAGAACGGGAAATTATTTCAAATCAAATTGATGAAATGTTGAAAGCAAAAATTATTAGGAAATCATTCAGTGCGTGGGCAAGTCCTGTAGTTCTTGTAAAAAGAAATCAGGAGAGTGGCGATTTTGTGTCGATTATAGAAAGTTAAATAAGTTAATAGAGGTTCCATCTTACCCACTCCCGTTAATTGCGGATATTTTAGATGCATTAGAAGGATCAAAATTTTTACAACCTTGGATCTGTTATCGGGGTATTGGCAGATAAACCTTGCGGAACATGACAAACATAAGACGGCTTTTACGACTATACAAGGGTTATATGAATTTAATAAATTACCATTTGGCTTAGCGTTAAGTCCAGCAGCTTTCCAAAAAACAATGGACGAAGTTTTAGCAGGGTTGAAATGGATAGTTTGCTTAGTGTACCTTGATGACGTTATAATAAAGGGTAATTCTTTTGATGACCATTTAAATAATCTGAGATTAGTTTTTGAACGTTTCCGGAAATATAGACTAAAGCTGAAACCTAGTAAATGTCATTTCGCTTATTCTAAAATCGACATCTTGGGTCATGTAGTTAGTAGGGAAGGCATTTCCCCAAACCTCAAAAAATTTTAGCAGTGTCTGAATTTCCGAAACCAACAAAATTACGTGAGGTACAGTCATTTATAGGACTAGCAAACTACTACAGAAAATTCATCCCTAACTTTGCCGAAATAAGTAGACCATTAACTTTACTGACAAAAAAGGATGTTAAATTTGCCTGGACGCCAGAGCATCAGGCAAGTTTCGAAAAACTAAAATCATTATTAGCAAGTGCGCCGGTATTAAGACACTTCCAAGATAATCTTCCAATTGAAATTTTGACAGACGCAAGTAATTTTGGTATTTCTGCCGTAATAGTACAAGAATTTGAGTCGGGAAAACATCCTATAGCATACGCATCAAGGAGATTATCATCTCCAGAACTCAGGTACACAACTACTGAGAAAGAATGTTTAGCCATTTTATACGGGGTCACACAATTTCGTCATTACATTTGGGAAAAAAGTTTAAAGTTATTACAGATCATCAAGCTCTCTTATGGCTTCAGAAAAATAAGGACAGTTCTGGGAGATTAGCGAGGTGGGCTATAAGACTCCAAGATTTCGATTTCGATATTGCACATCAAGCGGGTAAATTACACATAGTTCCAGATTCCTTGTCCAGAAATCCTTTGTTGGATACAGATAGTCAGAGTGAAGAAGTTACAGAAATTCCTGTTTTTCTAGTAAGTTTGGACAATATCGAAAGAGAACAGAAGGCAGATATAGATCTTAGAGAAATAATAGAAGCGATTAAAGCTCCGCAAAATTTTGACCCCAAAGTTGTTAAGAAAACACGAAGTTATGTAATAGAAGACGGGGTACTATATAAGAAAAACTATAGCCCGAATTCCCATTCCAAATTATTAGTCTTACCAAAAATTCAATTCGAGATGTGCTTTTGTGTTGTCATGATGATCCATTATCGGGAGGTCACTTAGGTTTGGCAAAAACGTTAGGAAAAATTAAAATTCGGTATTTTTGGACTTCAATGCATAAGGATGTTGAAAAGTATGTCAAGAGTTGTTTACATTGCCAACAAAGAAAAAGAGTACCACAAGCTGTTCCTGGACTTTTACAACCAATTACGGTCGGAGAACCATTTGATAAAATCGGTATTGATCTATTGGGGCCATTTCTAAAAGTCAGTCGGGGAATACATATATAGTCGCAGCCATTTGTTACGCAACCAAATGGGCGGAAGCAAAAGCCATTCCTGTTGGAACAGCAGAACAAGTTGCAAACTTCTTGCTGGAAAACATAATCTGTCGCCATGGTTGTCCTAAAACAATCCTTAGCGACCGGGGAAAGTGTTTTAAGTCGAAATTGGTACAATCATTACTGAATGGCATGGGATGCCATCCGACTACGACGACGGCGTACCATCCTCAAACTAATGGTTTAGTAGAACATTTTAATGGAACTCTGGCTACTATGCTTTCAATGTACGTAGCAACCGATCAAAAAGATTGGGACACTTATGTGCCTCTCATAACATTTGCTTATAACACTTCCAATCAGGAAACAACTAAGAGGAGCCCATTTTCGTTAGTGTATGGCAGAGAAGCAATATTGCCAGTAGATGCGGCTTTAGGTATTCAAATAAACGAAATTGACGAGACAGCGGAAGAACTTTTAGCTAGACTTGAAAAATCGCGTAAAGATGTTCAGAAAGTTATAAAGGATGAGCAGAACAAACAGAAAATACAATACGATCGAAAGCATAGGCATGTCAGTTATAATGTAGGGGACAAAGTTTTGGTGTACACACCAGTACGAAAAATCGGGAAATCGGAAAAGTTACTATGTAGATGGTTTGGGCCATATGAGATTGTGGAAAAAGTCAATGATCTTAATTATAATATTAAATTTAACACACGCGGAAAAATTAAAAACGATATTGTACATGTCAGCAGAATGAAGAAATTTCATGAACGGAAATGAAAGCGAGTCAAAGTACGGCGTATTATACTACTCAGCAAATAAATTCTGGAAGTTTAGTTAGTTAGTAAGGTTCAATTTATAAATCAATTAAGATGCATTCAAAAACATGTACAGTTTAGTGGCGTGTTTGTTATTACTCATTGATAAAAATTTCGCGTATGAAATAAATATCGTATCGGGTGTATATTGGTCTTATTTATCTAATGTGGAGTTGTACGAGTCAACTATACCATTAACTTATTCGGCTAAATTTCCAAAACTTCTGGCATTTTTCAAACTCGTATGAACGAAGATCAAGAAACTGTTAAGAATTGTGTTACACCTGAGTGTCAGTTAGCCAATGTAACGTATGAGTTACAACAAACATTCACATCTTGGATAAAGAAAATGAATCATAATTTAGGACAAAAGTTTGAAAGTGAGTTAGACGAAGACACAGAATATAGAAAGAGACGGGCATTGGACTTTTTGGGAGATGCGTTGAATTGGTGTTGTAACGTATTAGTGAAACATTCTATGGACCCCTTATATGCGAATGAGAAAACTTTGAGTAAATCAATGCGTGATTTGAAAATCGCGGCTAACCAACAGCATGGGGAGCTTGAGAACATTATAGGTGCAGTTAAAAAGTATAGTGCGGCAATTGCAAAAATCTTGAAGAGAGTCAAGACGTTAAACGTGTCATGTGGAAGAAACTCGTGGAAGTTCGTAGAAATTTAGAGATCATTCCTGACGAAATTAAGCATGTTTGGCAAAATTTCATTAATCAGGCATTACAAAATCTAGAAGTTCTTTATATTTTCAGTAAATCTCAAATAATTAAACAATGTCGTGATAATCAAATTCCACTGGAAGTTGTTGAATTATCATTGTTAAGGCAAGATTTAGTTCGCATCGATAAAATACTTAATAAGCAAGGTTTTCAACTTGTAATAGGAGCGAAAAGTATCTCCAGATATCTAAAACTGAAAGTGGCGTCGTGTATAATAACTGAGAACGAAGTATCCGTGGTGTTGAATTTACCCGTGAGAAGAACAGGAGAAACATGGAAATTGTTTAGGTTAACATTTATACCATATGCGTGGGATGAGTATACATGTCAGTTTGCGGAAAATAATGTTCTTGTAGCTAAATCTCAGTCTCATATTAAAATTCTTAGAGGTAATCTCTTATCTACTTGCGATGTAACAAAAACCTTTGTTTACTACCTAGAGCATCCCATAATGGAATAAGTAACTTGAATTGTTTTGAAGAATTAGCTCAAGGAGCATCCGTTTCGGAATTAATACAAAAATGCAAAATGCTTTGCTTCAAAGATAATCGTACAATAGTTAATCAAATTGAACCTGAAAATTCATAATTACGCACCCTCCGCATAATTTAATGTTACGTTGTCCGAATAAACCAAATGCTTCCATAATTCGAGAGAATTTACCAGGAGCGTGGGAAATAGATATACCGTGTGAGTGTTCTGTATGGTCGGCAGAAAAGAAATAATATCTCGAGCATTTCCATGCGATGCGGAATCTATCTTAGATGTAAATTTAAAACATGTATTACCTGCTGTTTGGTCGAAATTAGAATCTTTCAAAATAGAGCCTATAACCACACACACACAATTAAAATTCTCAAATATACAGGAGTGTTTAAACTCTAAATGGAATACAACGATTCCAATCTTTGATTATAAATTTCAATCTAAATATAAAATTAACGAGGACAACGTGGAGCTGATTCACTATTCGTCGGAATCGTTTACATACGAATGGACAACGTTCAGAATAGTTAATATAGTTGCTATTATTTTAATATTTTATGTGATAATAAAAACCCTTACTTAATTTCATTTGGAATGCCACAAAGAGTAGCTGCACTTAACGTAACTGAAATTATCAGCACCTTAAGCGGTTCAGTTATACTGATTATGATAGTATTGTTTTTAATATGGATTATTTGGCAATGCCTTGTAGAGAAGTTGAAGGGTAAACCTCGCTCGACTGTAGAGCAAAGTACGGAAATGCCCTTGGAAGAAATAGGGTCTTCTATAGAAAGCGTTAGGGGAGTAGGTCAAGAAAGACGCGCGCAGATAAACGAGAGTATAGTTTAATAATAGAGAGCTGAACGTAATTTCATAGTAATTACATTTTCAGTTGACCTGTAAAAGCTTTTTGGTAAATGCAAGTACTTGCGATAGCAACCCCTCGAGAGAAATTTTCACTGAGCTAAAACTAAGTTCAGAAAATAAAAGTAGATGAACTTACTTTAAGAATGATAGTTCATGGTTAGATTACTTAGTGGTGTAGGGTATAGGAAATGTTAAGTTTTAGTTTTATAAGTAATTAGGGGATTAAGGTTGTTAAATTGGTAGGAAAATAGATAAGAGTAAAATAAGGATAAAATTAGTTAAAAGGGCCCTTATATAAGATTTAGTAAATAGGTTAAGTTGAGTGATTAAAAGTGTATAATTATCATTTATTTTGTGATTCAAGAGAGGGAGGTTCACCCATAAGATATTCGTCGGAACTCAACGGAAAACAATACATTTGTAGAGGATATATTGCATATTCTAAATTTTAACCAACCCACAAGAAAATGTAGGAGATTTTTTTCGTACGCTTCTCGAGTACAAGAAACAGCTTGGCATCTTTTTTTCCAAGTCTGTTATTTTCGAATATCGTGCCAAAAACTATCTCAATCAATTAGGTTCGAATTCCTGATGAAGAATCTGTGGTCAATGTTGAGCATATCCGGCCTTATTTCCAAAGGAGATGAGATATAGTTTTAATCTTTTCAGTATATGTTAATAATCCAATCCGCGATTATTTTAGTATCATACCCCTGATCTATATGCTTTATTGTTTGCTAACTAAATATTGTCAGCCAAAAGTTCAAAAGAATATATATATACTGTTTTAGAGTCCAGGAAAAAATACGATTTCTTTTGACATAAGAATATTTTCAGATTTGAAACCAGACATAAATATTTAGCAAATATTGTGATAATTTCTAAATTCATTGGAGGTTCTTAGAAATGGACTTTAAGAATTTAAATACAAACCTACTAAGGGGGGCGCTATGCCTGTCACATTTTTGATGGTGAAAAATTGGCTATGTTATACATCATTTGTGAGCCTCACACTTTAGCTTTTCGATATGAATATAATGAAATGGAATTGAATAATCAATATTTGATGATCGAATCTCTTTTAAAGAATAACTGCTTTCTTGATCTTGATGTAATTTTGAACAGAATACTGTCCTCATGAACTTTGCATATATGGATCGCATTATTTTGTCATTATCTTTTCTTTTGCAATATCAAGTATCGAAAACTACGGATAAATTCTCATCATCACCTTATCGAATTAAAGTGGAAAAATTTTCTGAAAGTGCTTAAGCTAACCGGTGATCAGCATTATGTTGAGAGAAAATATTCTTCGAGCTTAAAATAAAATCGATATCAAATAAGACTCACCTTGATCGAAGGTAGATTTTGGTTTCTTTTTAGGTTTTAAAGTAATGGATTCCTCCTCAAAATCTTTGATTTCACTCTTCTTCTTTAGTCCAATTGATACAGACTCCTCGTCCTCTTCAAAAACAGAGTATTTCCTTGGTACATTTTTTTTCAGTGGAACATGGAAATTTTCTGGACTATCTTCATCGTAAGGCAATTCTTCTGCATCGCTGCCTTCATCAATAATTTCTTCAATTACTGGACCTTCCTCCTCTACCTCTTGGAATATACGGATAGTTTCTTGACCAGCTTCTTCCGAATACGTCGATGGTCTCTTCTTCATTAATCTTATTTTACCAGACATCGATATTTCTTCTTCGGCGTATGAATCCAATGAAATTTTAAACTCTTGATCGACATCTTCCTTGGTTTTTGTAACTTTTGGTCGGAATGTTACATCTGTGACATCTGTAAACTCCGGTATTTCTGGTTTTGAAGGTTTCCTGACTTTCTTCAACTTTTTTATGGTTATCTCCTCCGTGTGCTCTTCAATGGATGGTTTCCGTGCTGGTTTCTTTTTTACTGTGAACTCTTGTACTACATCAGATTCCGGTTTCTTCTGTTCGATAGTTACCTCAACTTCTTCCTCGTCCGTTTTGACTGCCTTTGGCATTCTCTTCTTGATATGCACTTCGTCTTGTAATTCATCAGCTTTGGGACTTTTCTCTTTTTCTGTAACGATTTTTTCAACTCCTTGATCCTCTCCAGGTTTTTCATCAGATTCTTTTGGTTCTTCTTCTTTTTCTGCTATTTCCTCTGTAACTAGTTTTTTTATATGTAGTTCAGCCGCAGCTTCGCCTGTAGTTTTCGGTTTTTTCTTTTTTGTTTTCATAGTTGCCTCCACATCTTCATCAATAACTTTTTCCTCAACATCTCGAGGTTTCTTCAAGACATACTCAGAAGATACTTCTTCTTTCGGCACAGATTTTTTCCTTTTTTTGATTTTTTTAGTGACGGTTATATTTTCTGTCGGTTCTTCCGGTTTGATGGGTTCGTCTTTATCAGGTTCTGAAATCTTATTGACATCATGTGGAACAAAGTCTTCGATTTGTATTTCAGCTCCTTCCTCGTGCTCAGTTCTATCGTTCTTTTCAGGAAAAGAGCTCACAGGGGTTTCAGAAATCTCGGTATTGCTTTGCGTTTCAAATTTTTCGATATGAATTTCAGCATGTTCTTCATCTTTTGTTTTAGGTATCCTTTTATTTCTTGTTATCGTTATTTCCTCTTCTGTTGTCACTGATTTCTCATTTTCTTCTTGAGGTTTTTTCAGAACGAAATCTGCTGAAACTTCATCATCGTGTATTTTTGGCTTCTTCTTTGGTATTTTTCTAGAAATTGTTACATCTCCTGTTCCTTCAATGGCCTCCGGAATACCTTTTTTAACATCTACTTCATCTTTCTCGAAATCAGTAGGTTTAGGGATGTTCTTCTTTTCGATCACGCTCACTTCTTCTTCATCTGTAACTTCTCCTTTTATATATTGAGGTTTTTTCAGCGATATATCTTCTTTATCCATAGGTTTCTCTTCACTAATGGTTAATTCTTCGGTGGTTTCTGGAGCATCGCGTTTTTCATCTGATAACTCTGGCAAGGTAGATACAGACGAATCTTCTGGTTCAAATTTCTTCAATGATAGTTCCGCTATAGCGTCTTCTGATGGTTTTGACTTCTTCTTTTTCCTATTGATGGTTGTTACAACTTCCTCCACAATGATGTCCTTGTTTTCTACTTGTGGTTTCTTCAAAACAAATTCCGCGGAAATTTCTTCATGCTTATCAGTGAGCTCAGTTGGAATAGGTTTCTTGGCTATTGTGACTTGTTCAGTATTTTCCTCAATGAATTGTTCTTTCGGAGATTCAGATAGAATTTTGGGAGTAGTGAGTGAAGTTTCCTTTTCTTTTAGTTCAGGTTGTGTATCATCCTCGATTTGGTTTGTTTTCTTTTTTGGCTTTTTTGGTTTAATCTTTATATCTTTAGATATGTTTTCGTCAACTTCTGGAGATTTTTCCCTCTGTAATGTTACCTTTTCGAATTCAGTAATATTAATTTCGGAAGTATCTTGCGGCTTTTCCATTTCTCTGGAAGTGAACGTTTCTTTTTCATCATCTCTTTCTTTCTTGATCGGTTTGAGGGTAATTTCTGTAGGTTCTTCTTCAGGAACAACTTTTTTTGGGATTTTGAATGAAACTTCTTCATCCGAGGGTGGTTCCGTTGATTTTGGAGTTCCCTTTTCTAGAGGTATCGACACTATTTCAGGTGTTGGTTTGGTTTTTGGTTTTCTCTGGTATTTTGACTTGGGCTCTTTGCTCGTTTCTTCAACAGATAATTCAGGGATTTCAGGTACATATTTCTCTAAATCTAAGTCAGTTCTGTCATGGTCGATTATATCGAGAGGTTTCAGTTTTTGTTCAGCTGGAGGAAGTTCCGTATCAACTATAACGTCACCGGTTTTCTGAGGACGCGGTAGTGTTTCTTCTGATGCGGTAGCGATTTCGGTAGATTTTTTTACTTTCTTGAGGGTTATTACTTCTTCATGATCTTCAGGCTTCTCCGGTAATTTTCCTTTATTTAATTTTATTGTTATATCTGATGGGGTTTCTTCTTTCGGCTTTTCTTTTGGTTTACGACTGTAAACACGGTATTCATCATCAACTTTATCTAGTTCTGTTTTTTTGACTTCATCAATTTCTAGATCAAGTTCTTCAAGAGATAAGGATGTTTCTCCAGAGTCTCTCAATTTTCTCTTTTTCAACTTAAGTTTTTTCATTGCTTCTTCATGATTATGTGACAAAATACCATTCTGAACCTCTACATGCTCTAGGTTTTTTATTGAAGGTTTCTTCTCTCTTTCGTGTTCTGGTGGGAATTCGAAATACTTGATTCTACTCTTCAGCAGAACCTTAGGGGTTTGAACTGGTTTAATTTCTTTCGACTTTACGGTAGATGTTCTTCTAAGTTTGATATCAGCCAAATTGATAGGTTTTTCAGTTATCTCAGAAATTGTAATCTTCGATGGCAAAACAGATTTCCATTCAATTCTTGTTGGGTTTGGTAACGATTTTTTGGATTTATCATCTTTTTTCGGCTTTTTCCTATACTCTTCATTAACTTCTTCTAATTTATGTTCTTGTTTCAAAGTCTCAATTTCTTTATCAAGTTGCTCTAATTTCTCTATGGAATCTTGTTTCTTGATCACTTTCTTCTTTTTCTTAGGGATCTTCTCTACTTCCGACATTGCTCTAGATAGGATTCCCGTATTTTTATCAGGTCGATCAAGTATTTTTAACACAGGTTTTTGCTCTTTCTCAGGCGCAGAAGGAAATTCAATTAGCCGAATGCGACTTTTCAGTCTAGGTATAACTGGACGACAAGGTTTACTTGGTGTCTCCTTCGATGGTTTCTTCTCAGGTTTTGATTTTTCTCCTTTTTTCAGAGAAGATCTTCGTTTCTGAATTTCGTCCACGACTTGTATTTTGGAGTCTGTTAGCGTTTGCTTTGAATTGTCAGGAAATTCGCCAATCTCTGTTTCCAAAATAACATCTGGAGCACCCGTTTGGGGAATTAATTCTCCCAATCGATCAGTTATATCCTCAGCAGATTCTGTTGTCTTTTTATCTATAACTTTCGATTCCACTTGTGATGTGATCAATGGCTTCTGTTTTTTAGGTTTAAGTTTTTCGATTCCTGCTTCTTCTGGCTTGGTTTCTTCGGGTGCAATTTCTTCAGGCTGCTGATACTCTGTTGATTCGAAATCTTTCGGCAGTGTTTCTTCCGACTTATTTTCAGGTATTTTAGGTATACCTTCATTTTCTTTACTCGAAATATCGTGAATTTCTTCCTCATTCGGATGGTATTTAATTTCCTCCTTTGATACTTCGGGTAGAATAGAAGGTGAACATTCTGCATCAACATATTGAACAATAGTTTCTTCAGCGAACAACTTTTCCTTCAAGATTTGCTCTTCTCGAATAGTTTCAATTGTAGCTTCTATTTCAGGTTTAATTACTGGCGTCAGGATTTGCTTTTCTTTTTGTTGAGGCTTCTTTTTTGTTTTGCCTTTTCGGACTAAGTCAGTTGGCTCAACTATTTCATTTTCCATTTCTTTTTCATCATCTCGGCCCCTCAACTCAGCTTTCATAAGAGGTAGCTCTTCTGAAGAAACCTCTTGTTTGGTAATAGAGTTTAATGATGTAGATATTTCAATTTTTTCCTCTTCATTATATTTAGGAACACTATCTGATGTCCCAATTGAGGGGAAATCTGAAGACAAACTGGAAGCAATATCTCTAAGATTAATCACATTAGCTGTCAATAAATCAACTTTCAAATCGATTTCTGATAAAGAATAAATGTCATCTGATTCGATTTCTTTGGAGAAACCGTGTAAAATTGGTGATTCGTTTTTATCTTCATCTGGGAGTCTCCCAGATCCCAAGGTTATTTCTGTCATAGATTGTTTTTTCCTTGGTTTTTTATCTTGAGCAGGCTTTCGGTATATATCTTCAACTTGTTCCAACTCATTCTTCTTAATTTCCTCGAATTCCATATCCAAGCTCTCCAGTTTTTTAAGTTCTTCATCAATTTTTTTCATTTTTCTTGGTTTAGTTTTAGGAATATTTTCTGCTTCTTTAATGTTCCTAGAAAGCAATCCTTTCGATTTTTCTACTACTTCACAAATCGTGACCTTTGGTTTCTGGAAGCTTTCGTCTTTGGGGGGAAACTCTATGAATCTGATTCTGCTTTTCAGCATTATTTTGGGAAATTTCGGCTGTGTTTTTTCTTCTGCTACCTTCCGTGTAGATGGCTTTAGTTTTATACCGGATAATGCAGCTGGACCTGCAGATACTGTTAACTTCTGAGGAACAGTTTGCTTTATTTCGATAATAGATTTAATAGATTTGGGTTTTTTAGAGACACTCGGTTCAACAAGAAGTTTTTCTGACTTCTCATCTATCGGAGAAACTGGTTTTGGCTCAGTTTGTAACTTATTTCCAGCTTCATCTTCTGTTCGTAGTTTCAACTCATTTCCTTCATCAACAGAGGGTATTTCTAATTTGGATTCTTTTGGTCTTTCAAGTCCTAATGATGAATTATCTGATCTTATTACCTCATCAGTAATTAAAGGAATCGAATTTTTCCTTTTATCTATGATAAGAGTTTCATTTGTTTTTCCCTCCATCTTCTTCACCGCTTTCTTTTTTCTGGTTATAATTGTAACCTGGCTATCCAAGTTTCTTGGTTCTGTTTGAATCTCACTTGGAATAAAATCGTCTGGCTCTATTTTCTCCGGAACTTCCTCTTCATCAGCCTTGAAGGTTTCTTCTGCATTTGAGAATTTATCCTTTTGTTTTTTGATTTTCTTCTTTATTTTCTTTTCCATAGTAGGTTCGCTATATGAGCTTTCCTCTGGCAAATTATGAGATAAGGCTTTCTTCAATATTTCTACTTCTATCATTTTCACAACCTCTTTATTATCCGCTGGTTTTTCCTTATCTTGCAGAGTTGGGACGAAAAGATAAGCTTCTTCTTTCGGCTCCTCTGGCATTTCACTCAAGGTTTCATCTTGAAGGACGCCTTCTTCATTAGCTGAAGTCAGGAAGAAAGTTGTTAGAATTATTTCTTATTAAACTAATGAACCGATATGTTTTTTGTGTAATGTATAATCTTACCTGTCTTTACAATATCTATAGTGTCATGTGTCAGTGCTTGTGTAGGACTTGTGGGTGAGTCGGTGTAATTTGTGTGTGTAGATTGAGACGTAAGGAGTAGTAAAGAGGATTCGAGTTCTATTTCATTATTATGTACATTTATTTGGAGATCATTAGGAAATTCTATTGCAATAGTTGAATCGTTCCGTGTCAATTCAGATAATTTCAGCGTATCAACACTGGTTGGTTTCTTTTGCGTTTCCTTTTCAGAAGAAAAAGTTGTTTTTTTCTCTTCATCACCAGCTCCCATTTCGGTTAACTTGCCCAATTGTCTCTCGGCAGAAACAGCATCATCTGTAAACTCAGAAATTGTTATTTCTTCGGGCATATTATCAGTTTCCCTACTGTTAACATCAGGTGTGGGACCAAGTTGTTTCCTAGTTTCAGATGATGTAATTTCCGAAATCGGTTGCTTTCCATCTTCAATTGATCTTGCAATATTAGTATTCTCCATCGCATTACCTTTTTGTTTTCTGATTACTTTTTTATCCTTTTTTTCTGTTTCATTCACTTTTCTTCGAACAATATTTTCCTTCATGGCACCATTCTCATCTAGCGTTTCAGTAAATCTTATATCATCAGAATCCAGGACAATTTCCGTACCACTAACTAATAAAGGGGGTATATCATCTGGCATTGCAGTTTCAAAAGTTATCATTTCCAATAATGGTTGTTTTTTGTCTTCAACTGCAGTCTTGCTGATCATTTTCTTTTTGCTTAATTTTTTGTGCCGAATTCCTTCCTCATCTATATTCTCTATAACCTGATCAGGTGATTCCTCAACAACTATGGACTCTACTGAAATTGGTTCAATGGTAGCAGTATTTTGAGGTTCTCTTCCTACTTCGTCTACCTTAGTAATATGAGTTACTTCTTCTGTCTTTCTTTTTCGTGTTTTGATGATTTTTTTTCCAACATCCTTCTTTTTTATGATAGCATCTTCGTCAGGTGAGTCGGTGACTGAAACTTCTTCAGGAAGCTCGTCAATTTCTGTGGAATCCGTTAACATGGGGGAGAATTCATCTGGCAACTTTTCAAATGTTTTTATTTCCGTTAAAGGTTGTTTTCCCTCTTCGAGTGTTGTTGGTTCTTCAGTATTTTCTAACTGATCACCAACTTTCTTTCTGATTATTTTCTTTTTGATAAATTTTCTTTGTCGTACTCCTGTCTCATCTGTATTCTCAAGTACCCGATCAGGTACTTCCTCAACTCTAGAGAGCTCTATTGAAGAAGGTTCAGAGATATCAATTGTAGAAGTATTTTGAGATTGTCTTACCACTTCTTCTAACGAAGGGATATGACTCACTCCTTTTTGATCTTCTATTTGTGATTTGATTATTTTTCTTCTAATGACATTCTTTACGATAGCATCATCGCCAGGTAACTCGGTAACTATTACTTCGTCAGGAACCTCGCCAATTTCTGTAGATTCCGTTAACATGGAGGAGAATTCATCTGGTAACGGGGTTTCAAACGTTTCGATATCCGTAAACGGTTGTTTTACGTCTTCAACTGTAGTTATCTCTTCCACCTTATCACCGACCCTCTTTCTCATAATTTTCTTTCTGATAACATTCCTGTGCCGCATTCCTTTTTCATCCACATCCTCGAAAACCTGATCAGGTAATTCCTCAACAATAGTGCGCTCTATTGAAGATGGTTCTGAGAGTTCAATGATATAACTATTTTGGGGTTCTCTTCCTACTACCTCTACCGTGCTGATATGAGTCACTCCTTCTTTGTCTCCTTTTCGTGTTTTGATGATTTTTTTTCTAATAGTCTGTTTCTTTAAGACACCATCCTCGCCAGGTAATTCGGTAACTAACACTTCCTCAGGAACCTCATCAAGTTCTGTGGATTCCGTTAGTATTGATCTGTATTCATCTGGCAACGCGGTTTCAAATGTTTCTATTTCCGATAGTGGTTGATTTCCATCTTCAACTCTAAGTGTTTCTTCACTATTTTTCAAATTATCAGCAACCTTAATTTTTATTATATTTGTTTTGGTTACTTTTCTATGTTTTACTGCTTTCTCATTCATGTCCTCAATAACCTGATCAGGTAGAATAATGCGTTCTATTGAATTTGGTTCTAGGAGTTCAATGGTATCCGTGGTTTGGGGCTCTCTTCCTACTCCATCTTTATCCCCTTCTCGTGATTTGATGACTTTTTGTCTAATGGTTTTTTTCTTTATGATAACATTATCGCCATGTAACTTGGAAACTGTTACTTCCTCAGGAACCTCGTCAATTTCCGTGGGCTCCGTTAACATGGAGAAGAATTCATCTGGCAACGGGGATTCAAAAGTTTCTGTTTCCATAAATGGTTGTTTTCCGTCTTCAATTGTAGTTGTTTCTTCAGTATTTTCCAACTTATCACCGTCCTTCTTTCTGATAATTTTCTTTTTGATAACTTTTTTGTGTCGTACTCCTTTCTCATCCATATCCTCAATAATCTGATCAGGTAATTCCTCAACAATGATGGACTCCATTGAACTTGGTTCTAAGAGCTCGATGTCATCAGTATTTTGGGGCTCCCTTCTTATTTCCTCTTCCTCGGTAGTTATGGTCACTCCATCTTTATCCTCTTTTCGTGATTTGATGGTTTTTTTCCTAATAAGTTTTTTCTTTATGACACCATCTGCGACAGGTAACTCCGTAACTGACACTTCCTCAGGAACCTCGTCAATTTGCGTGGATTCCGTTAACATAGAGGAGAATTGATCTGGCAACGTGGTCTCAAATGTTTTTATTTCTGTTAAGGGTTGTGTTCCGTCTTCAACTGTAGTTGTTTCTTCAGTATTTTCCAACTTATCACCGACCTTCTTTCTGATAATTTTCTTTTTGATAACTTTTTTGTGTCGTACTCCTTTCTCATCCATATCCTCAATAATCTGATCTGGTAATTCCTCAACAATGATGGACTCCATTGAACTTGGTTCTAAGAGCTCGATGTCATCAGTATTTTGGGGCTCCCTTCTTATTTCCTCTTCCTCGGTAGTTATGGTCACTCCATCTTTATCCTCTTTTCGTGATTTGATGGTCTTTTTCCTAATAAGTTTTTTCTTTATGACACCATCTGCGACAGGTAACTCCGTAACTGACACTTCCTCAGGAACCTCGTCAATTTGCGTGGATTCCGTTAACATAGAGGAGAATTGATCTGGCAACGTGGTCTCAAATGTTTTTATTTCTGTTAATGGTTGTGTTCCGTCTTCAACTGTAGTTGTTTCTTCAGTATTTTCCAACTTATCACCGACCTTCTTTCTGATAATTTTCTTTTTGATAACTTTTCTGTGTCGTACTCCTTTCTCGTCCATATCCTCAATAACCTGATCAGGTAATTCCTCAACAATAATGGACTCCATTGTAGTTGGTTCTATGAGTTCGATGGCACCAGTATTTGGGGTTCCTTCCTATTTCTTCTACATCGGTGGTTAGGGTCACTCCTTCTTTAGCCCCTTTTCGTGATTTGATTAATTGTTTTCTAATAGTCTTCTTCTTTATGACACCATCAGCGCTAGGTAACTCGGTAACTGTTACTTCCTCAGAACCTTCGTCGATTTCCGGGGATTTCGTTAACAAGGGGGAGAATTCATCTGGTATCGTTTCAAATGTTTTTATTTCCGTTAATGGTTGTTTTCCCTCTTCGAGTGTTGTTGTTTCTTCAGTATTTTTTTCTAACTGATCACCAACCTTCTTTTTGATTATTTTCTTTTCGATAACTTTTTTGTGTCGTACTCCCTTCTCATCCATATCCTCAATAATCTGATCAGGTAATTCCTCAACAATGATGGACTCCATTGAACTTGGTTCAAAGAGATCGATGTCATCAGTATTTTGGTGTTCCCTTCTTATTTCCTCTTCCTCGGTAGTTATGGTCACTCTATCTTTATCCTCTTTTCGTGATTTGATGGTTTTTTTCCTAATAAGTTTTTTCTTTATGACACCATCTGCGACAGGTAACTCCGTAACTGACACTTCCTCAGGAACCTCGTCAATTTGCGTGGATTCCGTTAACATAGAGGAGAATTGATCTGGCAACGTGGTCTCAAATGTTTTTATTTCTGTTAAGGGTTGTGTTCCGTCTTCAACTGTAGTTGTTTCTTCAGTATTTTCCAACTTATCACCGACCTTCTTTCTGATAATTTTCTTTTTGATAACTTTTTTGTGTCGTACTCCTTTCTCATCCATATCCTCAATAATCTGATCTGGTAATTCCTCAACAATGATGGACTCCATTGAACTTGGTTCTAAGAGCTCGATGTCATCAGTATTTTGGGGCTCCCTTCTTATTTCCTCTTCCTCGGTAGTTATGGTCACTCCATCTTTATCCTCTTTTCGTGATTTGATGGTCTTTTTCCTAATAAGTTTTTTCTTTATGACACCATCTGCGACAGGTAACTCCGTAACTGACACTTCCTCAGGAACCTCGTCAATTTGCGTGGATTCCGTTAACATAGAGGAGAATTGATCTGGCAACGTGGTCTCAAATGTTTTTATTTCTGTTAATGGTTGTGTTCCGTCTTCAACTGTAGTTGTTTCTTCAGTATTTTCCAACTTATCACCGACCTTCTTTCTGATAATTTTCTTTTTGATAACTTTTCTGTGTCGTACTCCTTTCTCGTCCATATCCTCAATAACCTGATCAGGTAATTCCTCAACAATAATGGACTCCATTGTAGTTGGTTCTATGAGTTCGATGGCACCAGTATTTTGGGGTTCCCTTCCTATTTCTTCTACATCGGTGGTTAGGGTCACTCCTTCTTTAGCCCCTTTTCGTGATTTGATTATTTGTTTTCTAATAGTCTTCTTCTTTATGACACCATCAGCGCTAGGTAACTCGGTAACTGTTACTTCCTCAGAACCTTCGTCGATTTCCGGGGATTTCGTTAACAAGGGGGAGAATTCATCTGGTATCGTTTCAAATGTTTTTATTTCCGTTAATGGTTGTTTTCCCTCTTCGAGTGTTGTTGTTTCTTCAGTATTTTTTTCTAACTGATCACCAACCTTCTTTTTGATTATTTTCTTTTCGATAACTTTTTTGTGTCGTACTCCCTTCTCATCCATATCCTCAATAATCTGATCAGGTAATTCCTCAACAATGATGGACTCCATTGAACTTGGTTCTAAGAGCTCGATGTCATCAGTATTTTGGGGTTCCCTTCTTATTTCCTCTTCCTCGGTAGTTATGGTCACTCCATCTTTATTCTCTTTTCGTGATTTGATGATTTTTTTCCTAATAAGTTTTTTCTTTATGACACCATCTGCGACAGGTAACTCCGTAACTGACACTTCCTCAGGAACCTCGTCAATTTGCGTGGATTTCGTTAACATAGAGGAGAATTGATCTGGCAACGTGGTCTCAAATGTATTTATTTCTGTTAATGGTTGTGTTCCGTCTTCAACTGTAGTTGTTTCTTCAGTATTTTCCAACTTATCACCGACCTTCTTTCTGATAATTTTCTTTTTGATAACTTTTTTGTGTCGTACTCCCTTCTCATCCATATCCTCAATAATCTGATCAGGTAATTCCTCAACAATGATGGACTCCATTGAACTTGGTTCTAAGAGCTCGATGTCATCAGTATTTTGGGGTTCCCTTCTTATTTCCTCTTCCTCGGTAGTTATGGTCACTCCATCTTTATCCTCTTTTCGTGATTTGATGGTTTTTTTCCTAATAAGATTTTTCTTTATGACACCATCTGCGACAGGTAACTCCGTAACTGACACTTCCTCAGGAACCTCGTCAATTTCCGTCGATTCCGTTAACATGGATGAGAATTCATCTGGCAACGTGGTCTCAAATGTTTTTATTTCTGTTAATGGTTGTGTTCCGTCTTCAACTGTAGTTGTTTCTTCAGTATGATTCAACTTATCACCGACCTTCTTTCTGATAATTTTCTTTTTGATAACTTTTCTGTGTCGTAATCCCTTCTCGTCCATATCCTCAATAATTTGATCAGGTAATGCCTCAACAATGATGGGCTCCATTGAATTTGGTGCTAAGAGTTTGATGGCAGCAGTATTTTGGGGTTCCCTTCCTATTTCCTCTACCTCGGGGGTTAGGATCACTCCTTCTTTAGCCCCTTTTCGTGATTTGGTTATTTTTTTTCTAATAGTCTTCTTCTTTATGACACCATCATCGCTAGGTAACTCGGTAACTGATACTTCCTCAGGAACCTTGTCAATTTCCGTCGATTCCGTTAACATGGATGAGAATTCATCTGGCAACGTGGTCTCAAATGTTTTTATTTCTGTTTTTGGTTGTGTTCCGTCTTCAACTGTAGTTGTTTCTTCAGTATTTTCCAACTTATCACCGATCTTCTTTCTGATAATTTTCTTTTTGATAACTTTTCTGTGTCGTACTCCTTTCTCATCCATATCCTCAATAACCTGATCAGGTAATTCCTCAACAATAATGGACTCCATTGTAGTTGGTTCTATGAGTTCGATGGCACCAGTATTTTGGGGTTCCCGTCCTATTTTTTCTACCTCGGTGGTTAGGGTCACTCCTTCTTTAGTCCCTTTTCGTGATTTGATTATTTGTTTTCTAATAGTCTTCTTCTTTATGACACCATCATCGCTAGGTAACTCGGTAACTGTTACTTCCTCAGGAACCTCGCCAATTTCCGTCGATTCCGTTAACATGGATGAGAATTTATCTGCCAACGGGAATTCAAGTGTTTTTATTTCCGTTAATGGTTGTTTTTCGTCTTCAACTGTAGTTGTTTCTTCAGCATTTTCTAACTCATTACCGACTTTCTTTCTGATCATTTTCTTTCTGATAACTTTTCTGTGTCTTACTCCTTTCTCATCCATATCCTCAATAACCTGATCAGGTAATTCCTCAACAATGATGGACTCCATTGTAGTTGGTTCTATGAGTTCGATGGCACCAGTATTTTGGGGTTCCCTTCCTATTTCTTCTACCTCGGTGGTTAGGATCACTCCTTCTTTAGCCCCTTTTCGTGATTTGATTATTTGTTTTCTAATAGTCTTCTTCTTTATGACACCATCATCGCTAGGTAACTCGGTAACTGTTACTTCCTCAGGAACCTCGCCAATTTCCGTCGATTCCGTTAACATGGATGAGAATTCATCTGGCAACGTGGTCTCAAATGTTTTTATTTCTGTTAATGGTTGTGTTCCGTCTTCAACTGTAGTTGTTTCTTCAGTATTTTCCAACTTATCACCGACCTTCTTTCTGATAATTTTCTTTTTGATAACTTTTTTTGTGTCGTACTCCTTCTCATCCATATCCTCAATAATCTGATCAGGTAATTCCTCAACAATGATGGACTCCATTGAACTTGGTTCTAAGAGCTCGATGTCATCAGTATTTTGGGGTTCCTTCTTATTTCCTCTTCCTCGGTAGTTATGGTCACTCCATCTTTATCCTCTTTTCGTGATTTGATGGTTTTTTCCTAATAAGATTTTTCTTTATGACACCATCTGCGACAGGTAACTCCGTAACTGGCACTTCCTCAGGAACCTCGTCAATTTCCGTCGATTCCGTTAACATGGATGAGAATTCATCTGGCAACGTGGTCTCAAATGTTTTTATTTCTGTTAATGGTTGTGTTCCGTCTTCAACTGTAGTTGTTTCTTCAGTATGATTCAACTTATCACCGACTTTCTTTCTGATCATTTTCTTTCTGATAACTTTTCTGTGTCTTACTCCTTTCTCATCCATATCCTCAATAACCTGATCAGGTAATTCCTCAACAATGATGGACTCCATTGTAGTTGGTTCTATGAGTTCGATGGCACCAGTATTTTGGGGTTCCCTTCCTATTTCTTCTACCTCGGTGGTTAGGATCACTCCTTCTTTAGCCCTTTTTCGTGATTTGATTATTTGTTTTCTAATAGTCTTCTTCTTTATGACACCATCATCGCTAGGTAACTCGGTAACTGATACTTCCTCAGGAACCTTGTCAATTTCCGTCGATTCCGTTAACATGGATGAGAATTTATCTGGCAACGTGGTCTCAAATGTTTTTATTTCTGTTTTTGGTTGTGTTCCGTCTTCAACTGTAGTTGTTTCTTCAGTATTTTCCAACTTATCACCGACCTTCTTTCTGATAATTTTCTTTTTGATAACTTTTCTGTGTCGTACTCCTTTCTCATCCATATCCTCAATAACCTGATCAGGTAATTCCTCAACAATGGTGCGCTCTATTGAAGTTGGTTCTAAGAGTTCAATGGCACCTTTATTTTGGGGTTCCTTTCCAACTTCCACTACCTCGTTGGTAGGAATAACTCCTTCTTTATCCCCTTTTCGAGATTTGACGAGTTTTTTTCTAATAGTTTTTTTCCTTATGATGCCATCATCGCCAGGTAACTCGGTAACTGATATCTCCTCAGGAACTTCGTCAATTTCCGCAGATTTCGTTAACATTGACGTGAATTCATCTGTTAACGGGGTTTCAAATAATTTTATTTCTGTTAATTGTTGTATTGCGTCTTCTACTACAGTTGTTTCTGCAGTATTTCCCAACTTATCCCCGACCTTTTTTCTGATGATTTTCTTTTTGATAACTCTCTTATGTACCCCCTTCTCATCCATATCCTCAATAACCTGATCATGTAATTCCCCTGCAATAATTCGCTCAATTGAAGTTGGTATTGAGAGTTCAACGGTACCAGTATTTTGGGGTTCTCTTCCTACTTTCTCTATCGTGGTGGTTAGAGTCACTTCTTTTTTATCGAATTCTCCATCAATTTCAGCTATCACCTGATAGGATGATTCCTCATCAATAGCGGGCTCTGTTGGAGTTGGTTGTAGGATATCGTTCGTGATAACATTCTCAGATTTATTACTAACTTCCTCTTCAGCAGTATTATGTTCATCATGTTTTAGGGTTATTCCTTTTTTCTTGATTACTTTTTTCTTTTTGAATCCCGCCTCGTCTGATGATGGTTGCTTTCTGTCTTCAACTGTAGTTGTTCCTTCACTATTATCCAATTCGTCGTCCATTGTGTTCCTAATTAATTTCATATTGATCATATTCTTATCAGTAGGTTTCTCATCAACTGACTCCACAGTTGTAATGCGAGTAAGTTTATTCGGTTGTGTGTGTGAGTATAGTGTAGTGTTCAAATCCTCAAATATTCCAGTGTTTATCTTACCTGGTGCTGGAATATTAATAGATTCTTCATTGGCCCCATTCATCCCTTCCAAAATGTTCTTTCCCCCCAATATACCCATAGTATCTTCTTCTGGAATCACTTTTACCGAGTGATAAACAGGTGATTCAACAACATGAGGAATATCAGTTTCGAATGTTGAGACTTCAGTAACGGGTTCTTCTCCTTCTTCAAAAGTTGTTTTTACTTCAGTATTCTCGACTTTATCTCCCATTTTCTTCCTAAAGATCTTTCTCTTTATGACCTTTTTGTGCTTCACACCTTCGTCATCTACAGATTCTGTTGTTTCCTCAGGCAGTTCTTCGACTACCATGGGCGCCTGCAATTCTGGCTCAACAATTTCAAAAGTCACAGTATTTTGAGGTGCTTTACCGATCTCTTCAACTGTTGTTATGTGAGTGTTTTCTTCCTTGTCTCCTCGTTTTGTTTTGATAATTTTCTTCCTTATAACTTTTTTTGTGACTTTGCCAGTTTCATCAGGTTGCTCAGTTACTATAACTTCTTCAGGTAATTCTGTAACGATGGAACATGAATCGGTATGTGGTGTGAAATCATGGGAAATAGCAGTTTCAAACGTTGAGACCTCCGAGAGCGGTTCTCCTCCTTCTTCGAAAGTTGTTTTTACTACGGTATTCTCGACTTTATCTCCCTTCTTCTTCCTAAAGATCTTTCTCTTTATGACCTTTTTGTGCTTCACACCTTCGTCATCTACAGATTCTGTTGTTTCCTCAGGCAGTTCTTCGACTACCATGGGCACCTGCAATTCTGGCTCGACAATTTCAAAAGTCACAGTATTTTGAGGTGCTTTACCGATCTCTTCAACTGTTGTTATGTGAGTGTTTTCTTCCTTGTCTCCTCGTTTTGTTTTGATAATTTTCTTCCTTATAACTTTTTTTGTGACTTTGCCAGTTTCATCAGGTTGCTCAGTTACTATAACCTGTTCAGGTAATTCTGTAACGATGGAACTTGAGCCGATTTGTGGTGTGAAATCATGCGAAATAGCAGTTTCAAATGTTGAGACTTCCGAGAGGGGTTCCTCTCCTTCTTCGAAAGTTGTTTTTACCTCGGTATTCTCAACTTTATCTCCCTTTTTCTTCCTGAAGATCTTTCTCTTTATGATCTTTTTGTGCTTCACACCTTCGTCATCTACAGATTCTGTTGTTTCCTCAGGCAGTTCTTCGACTACCATGGGCGCCTGCAATTCTGGCTCAACAATTTCAAAAGTCACAGTATTTTGAGGTGCTTTATCGATCTCTTCAACTGTTGTTATGTGAGTGTTTTCTTCCTTGTCTCCTCTTTTTGTTTTGATAATTTTCTTCCTTATAACTTTTTTTGTGACTTTGCCAGTTTCATCAGGTTGCTCAGTTACTATAACCTCTTCAGGTAATTCTGTAACGATGGAACTTGAGCCGATTTGTGGTGTGAAATCATGCGAAATAGCAGTTTCAAATGTTGAGACTTCCGAGAGGGGTTCTTCTCCTTCTTCGAAAGTTGTTTTTACTTCGGTATTCTCAACTTTATCTCCCTTTTTCTTCCTGAAGATCTTTCTCTTTATGATCTTTTTGTGCTTCACACCTTCGTCATCTACAGATTCTGTTGTTTCCTCAGGCAGTTCTTCGACTACCATGGGCGCCTGCAATTCTGGCTCAACAATATCAAAAGTCACAGTATTTTGAGGTGCTTTACCGATCTCTTCAACTGTTGTTATGTGAGTGTTTTCTTCCTTGTCTCCTCGTTTTGTTTTGATAATTTTCTTCCTTATAACTTTTTTTGTGACTTTGCCAGTTTCATCAGGTTGCTCAGTTACTATAACCTCTTCAGGTAATTCTGTAACGATGGAACTTGAGCCGATTTGTGGTGTGAAATCATGCGAAATAGCAGTTTCAAATGTTGAGACTTCCGAGAGGGGTTCTTCTCCTTCTTCGAAAGTTGTTTTTACTTCGGTATTCTCAACTTTATCTCCTTTTTCTTCCTGAAGATCTTTCTCTTTATGATCTTTTTTGTGCTTCACACCTTCGTCATCTACAGATTCTGTTGTTTCCTCAGGCAGTTCTTCGACTACCATGGGCGCCTGCAATTCTGGCTCAACAATTTCAAAAGTCACAGTATTTTGAGGTGCTTTACCGATCTCTTCAACTGTTGTTATGTGAGTGTTTTCTTCCCTTGTCTCCTCGTTTTGTTTTGATAATTTTCTTCCTTATAACTTTTTTTGTGACTTTGCCAGTTTCATCAGGTTGCTCAGTTACTATAACCTCTTCAGGTAATTCTGTAACGATGGAACTTGAGCCGATTTGTGGTGTGAAATCATGCGAAATAGCAGTTTCAAATGTTGAGACTTCCGAGAGGGGTTCTTCTCCTTCTTCGAAAGTTGTTTTTACTTCGGTATTCTCAACTTTATCTCCCTTTTTCTTCCTGAAGATCTTTCTCTTTATGATCTTTTTGTGCTTCACACCTTCGTCATCTACAGATTCTGTTGTTTCCTCAGGCAGTTCTTCGACTACCATGGGCGCCTGCAATTCTGGCTCAACAATTTCAAAAGTCACAGTATTTTGAGGTGCTTTACCGATCTCTTCAACTGTTGTTATGTGAGTGTTTTCTTCCTTGTCTCCTCGTTTTGTTTTGATAATTTTCTTCCTTATAACTTTTTTTGTGACTTTGCCAGTTTTATCAGGTTGCTCAGTTACTATAACCTCTTCAGGTAATTCTGTAACGATGGAACTTGAGCCGATTTGTGGTGTGAAATCATGCGAAATAGCAGTTTCAAATGTTGAGACTTCCGAGAGGGGTTCTTCTCCTTCTTCGAAAGTTGTTTTTACTTCGGTATTCTCAACTTTATCTCCCTTTTTCTTCCTGAAGATCTTTCTCTTTATGATCTTTTTGTGCTTCACACCTTCGTCATCTACAGATTCTGTTGTTTCCTCAGGCAGTTCTTCGACTACCATGGGCGCCTGCAATTCTGGCTCAACAATTTCAAAAGTCACAGTATTTTGAGGTGCTTTACCGATCTCTTCAACTGTTGTTATGTGAGTGTTTTCTTCCTTGTCTCCTCGTTTTGTTTTGATAATTTTCTTCCTTATAACTTTTTTTGTGACTTTGCCAGTTTTATCAGGTTGCTCAGTTACTATAACCTCTTCAGGTAATTCTGTAACGATGGAACTTGAGCCGATTTGTGGTGTGAAATCATGCGAAATAGCAGTTTCAAATGTTGAGACTTCCGAGAGGGGTTCTTCTCCTTCTTCGAAAGTTGTTTTTACTTCGGTATTCTCAACTCTATCTCCCTTTTTCTTCCTGAAGATCTTTCTCTTTATGATCTTTTTGTGCTTCACACCTTCGTCATCTACAGATTCTGTTGTTTCCTCAGGCAGTTCTTCGACTACCATTGGCGCCTGCAATTCTGGTTCAACAATATCAAAAGTCACAGTATTTTGAGGTGCTTTACCGATCTCTTCAACTGTTGTTATGTGAGTGTTTTCTTCCTTGTCTCCTTGTTTAGTTCTGATAATTTTCTTCCTTATAACTTTTTTTGTGACTTTGCCAGTTTCATCAGATTGCTCAGTTACAATAACCTCTTCAGGTAATTCTGTAACGATGGAACTTGAGCCGATTTGTGGTGTGAAATCATGCGAAATAGCAGTTTCAAATGTTGAGACTTCCGAGAGGGGTTCTTCTCCTTCTTCGAAAGTTGTTCTTACTTCGGTATTCTCAACTTTATCTCCCTTTTTCTTCCTAAAGATCTTTCTCTTTATGATTTTTTTGTGCTTCACGCCTTCGTCATCTACAGATTCTGTTGTTTCCTCAGGCAGTTCTTCGACTACCATGGGCACCTGCAATTCTGGCTCAACAATTTCAAAAGTCACAGTATTTTGAGGTGCTTTACCGATCTCTTCAACTGTTGTTATGTGAGTGTTTTCTTCCTTGTCTCCTCGTTTTGTTTTGATAATTTTCTTCCTTATAACTTTTTTTGTGACTTTGCCAGTTTCATCAGGTTGCTCAGTTACTATAACTTCATCAGGTAATTCTGTAACGATGGAACATGAGTCGATATGTGGTGTGAAATCATGCGAAATAGCAGTTTCAAATGTTGAGACTTCCGAGAGGGGTTCTTCTCCTTCTTCGAAAGTTGTTTTTACTTCGGTATTCTCAACTTTATCTCCCTTTTTCTTCCTAAAGATCTTTCTCTTTATGATTTTTTTGTGCTTCACGCCTTCGTCATCTACAGATTCTGTTGTTTCCTCAGGCAGTTCTTCGACTACCATGGGCACCTGCAATTCTGGCTCAACAATTTCAAAAGTCACAGTATTTTGAGGTGCTTTACCGATCTCTTCAACTGTTGTTATGTGAGTGTTTTCTTCCTTGTCTCCTCGTTTTGTTTTGATAATTTTCTTCCTTATAACTTTTTTTGTGACTTTGCCAGTTTTATCAGGTTGCTCAGTTACTATAACCTCTTCAGGTAATTCTGTAACGATGGAACTTGAGCCGATTTGTGGTGTGAAATCATGCGAAATAGCAGTTTCAAATGTTGAGACTTCCGAGAGGGTTCTTCTCCTTCTTCGAAAGTTGTTTTTACTTCGGTATTCTCAACTTTATCTCCTTTTTCTTCCTAAAGATCTTTCTCTTTATGATTTTTTGTGCTTCACGCCTTCGTCATCTACAGATTCTGTTGTTTCCTCAGGCAGTTCTTCGACTACCATGGGCACCTGCAATTCTGGCTCAACAATTTCAAAAGTCACAGTATTTTGAGGTGCTTTACCGATCTCTTCAACTGTTGTTATGTGAGTGTTTTCTTCCTTGTCTCCTCGTTTTGTTTTGATAATTTTCTTCCTTATAACTTTTTTTGTGACTTTGCCAGTTTTATCAGGTTGCTCAGTTACTATAACCTCTTCAGGTAATTCTGTAACGATGGAACTTGAGCCGATTTGTGGTGTGAAATCATGCGAAATAGCAGTTTCAAATGTTGAGACTTCCGAGAGGGGTTCTTCTCCTTCTTCGAAAGTTGTTTTTACTTCGGTATTCTCAACTTTATCTCCCTTTTTCTTCCTAAAGATCTTTCTCTTTATGATTTTTTTGTGCTTCACGCCTTCGTTATCTACAGATTCTGTTGTTTCCTCAGGCAGTTCTTCGACTACCATGGGCACCTGCAATTCTGGCTCAACAATTTCAAAAGTCACAGTATTTTGAGGTGCTTTACCGATCTCTTCAACTGTTGTTATGTGAGTGTTTTCTTCCTTGTGTCCTCGTTTTGTTTTGATAATTTTCTTCCTTATAACTTTTTTTGTGACTTTGCCAGTTTCATCAGGTTGCTCAGTTACTATAACTTCTTCAGGTAATTCTGTAACGATGGAACTTGAGCCGATTTGTGGCGTGAAATCATGCGAAATAGCAGTTTCAAATGTTGAGACCTCCGAGAGCGGTTCTTCTCCTTCTTCGAAAGTTGTTTTTACTTCGGTATTCTCAACTTTATCTCCCTTTTTCTTCCTAAAGATCTTTCTCTTTATGATCTTTTTGTGCTTCACACCTTCGTCATCTACAGATTCTGTTGTTTCCTCAGGCAGTTCTTCGACTACCATGGGCACCTGCAATTCTGGCTCAACAATTTCAAAAGTCACAGTATTTTGAGGTGCTTTACCTATCTCTTCAACTGTTGTTATGTGAGTGTTTTCTTCCTTGTCTCCTCTTTTTGTTTTGATAATTTTCTTCCTTATAACTTTTTTTGTGACTTTGCCAGTTTCATCGGGTTGCTCAGTTACTATAACTTCTTCAGGTAATTCTGTAACGATGGCACTTGAGCCGATTTGTGGTGTGAAATCATGCGAAATAGCAGTTTCAAATGTTGAGACTTCCGAGAGGGGTTCTTCTCCTTCTTCGAAAGTTGTTTTTACTTCGGTATTCTCCACTTTATCTCCCTTTTTCTTCCTGAAGATCTTTCTTTTTATGATCTTTTTGTGCTTCACACCTTCGTCATCTACAGATTCTGTTGTTACCTCAGGCAGTTCTTCGACTACCATGGGCGCCTGCAATTCTGGCTCAACAATTTCAAAAGTCACAGTATTTTGAGGTGCTTTACCGATCTCTTCAACCGTTGTTATGTGAGTGTGTTCTTCCTTGTCTCCTCGTTTAGTTCTGATAATTTTCTTTCTTATAACTTTTTTCTTGACTTTGCCAGTTTCATCAGGTTGCTCAGTTACAATAACCTCTTCAGGTAATTCTGTAACGATGGAACTTGAGCCGATTTGTGGTGTGAAATCATGCGAAATAGCAGTTTCAAATGTTGAGACTTCCGAGAGGGGTTCTTCTCCTTCTTCGAAAGTTGTTTTTACTTCGGTATTCTCAACTTTATCTCCCATTTTCTTCCTGAAGATCTTTCTCTTTATGATCTTTTTGTGCTTCACACCTTCGTCATCTACAGATTCTGTTGTTTCCTCAGGCAGTTCTTCGACTACCATGGGCGCCTGCAATTCTGGCTCAACAATATCAAAAGTCACAGTATTTTGAGGTGCTTTACCGATCTCTTCAACCGTTGTTATGTGAGTGTTTTCTTCCTTGTCTCCTCGTTTAGTTCTGATAATTTTCTTTCTTATAACTTTTTTCTTGACTGTGCCAGTTTCATCAGGTTGCTCAGTTACAATAACCTCTTCAGGTAATTCTGTAACGATGGAACTTGAGCCGATTTGTGGTGTGAAATCATGCGAAATAGCAGTTTCAAATGTTGAGACTTCCGAGAGGGGTTCTTCTCCTTCTTCGAAAGTTGTTTTTACTTCGGTATTCTCAACTTTATCTCCTTTTTTCTTCCTGAAGATCTTTCTCTTTATGATCTTTTTGTGCTTCACACCTTCGTCATCTACAGATTCTGTTGTTTCCTCAGGCAGTTCTTCGACTACCATGGGCGCCTGCAATTCTGGCTCAACAATTTCAAAAGTCACAGTATTTTGAGGTGCTTTACCGATCTCTTCAACCGTTGTTATGTGAGTGTTTTCTTCCTTGTCTCCTCTTTTTGTTTTGATAATTTTCTTCCTTATAACTTTTTTTGTGACTTTGCCAGTTTCATCAGGTTGCTCAGTTACTATAACCTTTTCAGGTAATTCTGTAACGATGGAACTTGAGCCGATTTGTGGTGTGAAATCATGCGAAATAGCAGTTTCAAATGTAGAGACTTCCGAGAGGGGTTCTTCTCCTTCTTCGAAAGTTGTTTTTACTTCGGTATTCTCAACTCTATCTCCCTTTTTCTTCCTGAAGATCTTTCTTTTTATGATCTTTTTGTGCTTCACACCTTCGTCATCTACAGATTCTGTTGTTTCCTCAGGCAGTTCTTCGACTACCATGGGCGCCTGCAATTCTGGCTCAACAATTTCAAAAGTCACAGTATTTTGAGGTGCTTTACCGATCTCTTCAACCGTTGTTATGTGAGTGTTTTCTTCCTTGTCTCCTCGTTTTGTTTTGATAATTTTCTTCCTTATAACTTTTTTTGTGACTTTGCCATTTTCATCAGGTTGCTCAGTTACAATAATCTCTTCAGGTAATTCTGTAACGATGGAACTTGAGCCAATATGTGGTGTGAAATCATGGGAAATAGCAGTTTCAAATGTTGACACTTCCAAGAGCGGTTCTTCTCCTTCTTCGAAAGTTGATTTTACTTCGGTATTCTCAACTTTATCTCCTTTTTTCTTCCTAAAGGTCTTTTTCTTCATGACCTTTTTGTGCTTCACACCTTCGTCATCTACAGATTCTGTTGTTTCCTCAGGAAGTTCTTCTACCACCATGGGTTCCTGCAATTTAGACACGGGTTCTTTGTTTTCTTTGATAGTGGTTTTCCTTTCAGTATTTTCAATTCTTGATTTCTTTCCCGACCTCACCTCATCCATCAATCTTTCAGCAAATGAGTCGATTTCTTCAATTTTCACTGTTGCTTCTGGATGAAATTTGGTGATATTATTCTCCTCTGGGGCTTCTTCGATGATTACAGCTGTGTTATCTAATAATGGGTAATCGCCTTCAATTTCTTCTATACGCACTGATTCAACTTTTTCTAGGTGTTCACAATTATGTTCATCAAGGACTTCATCTACTAGTATAGCAGAATCATTCTCATGTTTGATCGTTCGTTTCGTGACAGTTGTAATTGGCTCACTTTCCCCAGGTGTTATTCTGAATGTAGTGATAATTTCATGTGTTTCTTTTGTGACTGATGTGTCAATATTAATTGAGGGAGTAAATTTTTCTGCAGTGTTTGTTTGAGCTGTAGTTTGTGTTACATTGACTTTCATGGTAGCGTGTGATTCTTCAACCAAAATACCTGTAAAGTGTCATACATTGAATATTATGATGGAATGATGTTCAGAAATCGATTTTCAAAATTGTATTTTGTATGCTACTTACCCTCAGTTTCTTGTGGAACTATTTCAGTGACTATAAGACTAGATTGTTTTCCATAGGAAATAGATAATGATTTCTTTTTGTCTTCAGTTTGTTCGCGTTTCAGATCACCAAAATTATCGGAAGTGTTCTGGCTAGTGACTATAATTCCATGATGTTCTTCGTTCAACTTCGAATGAGCTGTTTTAGTTTGGGCGGTATGTGGTTTGAATATTTCGTGTGACTGCAATGACACATTTTCTTCCGTCGAAATAACCGGCAAACCTAGTATATCTTTCTGACATGTCGATTCTTTAGCAACTTTTTCTTCAATTTTATTCGATGTTTGTCCTTGCGTATTTATTTCTGTTATTGTCACACCTCTTTGTTCTATTACATTGATGTTCGCTTCAGCAGTTTGTATTTGATGACTTTTCAATTTTTCGGTTGTTCCTTGAATATCAGCGTGAGTTTCAATTATTCCTTCTGCTAATATGGCTTGTCCAGATGCATGAACACTTTTTGGTTCTTCTTGTTCGAGGGGCATTAAAGTATCTAATGTGTCTGTTTTGATGCACGAAGAAACCTTTTTCTTGATGAAAGAACTACTTGCTCTATTCTGAACAGGTTTCTCAGTAGCGAATCCTGTTTCTTTTTCTTCCGCTTCTATTTTCGCTATACTCAATGTGCTTTCATTTAGTTCCACACTCATTTCTGCAACTTGAGATTTCAGTAAAGGCGTGCTCGCCTTCGGTTTTTCTTTTTCATTAGCTATTATTTCTGTAACTGATAGGTTTTCCAGTGGTACGTGTTTTTGCTGAATAAGAGATTTTGCCGGTTCTTGCAAGGACAAAGTTGTAAACATATCTTCAGGTGTTATTTCTAATATTTCAGTCGCCTCATAAGGAATTATATAACCGCCAGCATTTTGGGTTGTTTGATCAGGAGACTCTAAGGATAGTTCATTTTGGTTTGAAATTATTTCGGTGACTGATATGTGATGTTCTGGTATAACAATGACCTCAGCATTCTGACCAGGAGTTAAATTTTTCTCTATCAATGGTTGCTCCTGAGATTCACTCTTATTTTCTGTGATTGTTAAACTCGATAGTTCATCTTGTGTGTAAAGTGCTGATTCTTTTTGTACTTCATCCAATTTCAAAACATTGAAATCATTTTCTGATATAACTTCTGTTATCTGAGTTGCGTCTTGAGTGGGAATATTTCTAACAGCTCGACGTTCTTTGTTATCGGCAATCTTCAAATTGTCTTCTCTGAAAGATGATTTTACTTCTGTAACAATCACATGTTCTTTTTGAATCACCGATAAATTACTCGATTTCATATCCACATTTGGAATGACTAGATCAGATTCATTTTCTTGGGTGATGGGTTGTGTAACGGTGACACATTCTTGATTCTCTTGAGTAACAGAAGCTAGAAGAAACTTTGGCTCCTTTTGAGGCATTATTTCAGTAGTATCACAAGATTCGACCTCAGTCCGAACTAAAGTCTCTTGATTGATAAGGGAAGTATCAGCTTTCATCATCTCAGTTGAGAAAACGAGATCTCTTTCTGATTCACGAGGAAAGGTTTCTGATACTATTGCTGTGTTTTGAGGATATTCTAAAGAGATTTGCGCTGACTGTGGTTGGGGTAAGATATATGGAGCTTTTTCTCCTTCTTTTTCAATCGACAAAATCTCTGAAATACACACCGTGGAAATTGGAATATGCTCTTCTGTTGCTTTTATCGTTTTAGTTTCATCTGAATTTATTTCTGCAAGGGAATGATGAACTCTAGTCTCTGAAACCTGTTTTGCCTCCTGTATAACAATAGTTTTCTCAGCATTCCTTGCTGGATTTATATCCGTTTGACTCATTTCGTTTTCACTTTGGTGTACGAATATTTCAGAAACGGATAAATGCTCAGTTTCTAAACATTCTGGAAAGGCAGTTTTAGGTGTTACTTCATCCTTCACGAAGGGTTGCTCCCGTTCTTGGATAATCTGCTCTGAAATTTGAATACTATGCATATCACCTTGTGAGATCTCTGCTATCTTTTTCTCCATAGAATGCTCATCTAACTTGCCCCAAGTATCGAACGGTTTCGTTTCACTTTGTTGCAAATGTGACTTTTCTTCTATCATTATTTCTGCCTTTTTACTTGTAGGATTAAAATCGTATAGATCGATTTCGGTTTGATGTGACGTGACCTCTGTAACACACAGTGGTTCGTTGGTGCTCTTGATGTGATCAACTGTGGCTAATTTTGTCTCTGGTTTCGAATCTTCAGTCAATTTAGTTTCCTTTTCATTGGCAATGGTTTCGGAAATCAATACATTTTCGAATGTTAAGTGATCTACTTTAGGATGAATACTTTCAGATTTTTCTGTTTCTAGGGAAGTTGGAAATTCTTTGATATCAGATTGAAGAACTTGCATTGCGATTTGAGGAATTATATTACTTTCTGCTCTTTTTGTGTCAGTCTCTTCAATATGAAGTCCTGATTCCTTCTGCGAAGAGATGGTTTCTGTTGTGATGATATGTTCTCCTATCTGTAGGGAAATAGCAGGAAACTTTCTCTGTATAGAATCTCCTTCGAATGTTGTTCCAGTTTCCTGTAAAATTCTTTCTGCAACTATTAAACTATCAAGTTCTTCTTGAGTCGGTTGGACTTTTCTAGAGGTCGGTACTTCTTCATGTAGTTCCACAATAGACTCTTGAACGAGTACTTCACTCTTTTTTGGAACAGATAGGTCATGTATTGGAAAACTAACTTCAGCGTGTTGTTTATCAGAAGTAGAAAATTTGGTTAGATGTCCTTCTTTTTCATATTTCAGAGTGTGTTCCGTATTAATTGATGTTGCTTCGTTAATTTCTGGGACCGCAAATTTGACATCTTTCGAAGAAATGCTGAGCAAACTTTCCGACTCGTGAATTGTGTTAACAGATTGCATCAAACTTTGAAGAACATTGTGTGAAATATTTACTCTTTCTCTTGCTTTGCTATCGGTATTAAATTCAACCAAACCTTCATTTGCGATTATTTCAGATTCTTGTATCGCACAAATTTGATCAATACTTTTTATAGCTGTTTCTTTATTCGTTTCGAATTCTTCAACTTGTTGCACAGGAGCTTGGGTCTCAACTTGATTCACCTGAACTTCCGAACGTATGTCTAATTTTCTGTCAGCTTTCTTCTGTACTACTGTGTCTTGAGCCTGGTCATTAGGTGATTCCAAGGGTATTATCTGATAATTCTGCAAACTATACAATGGTTCACTGCCAGTGGAAGCTGTAACGGAGGTCGTGCTATGTGGTACTAATTCTGAAATATTCTGTGTTGTAACAGTTTCTGTGGTTTCTCTAGGAATAAAGGAGGATAATTCGATCTGAACATTCTCCACCTTAGGTTCGAAATTGTCATCGAAATATTTGGGTGTTTCAATAGGAAACATTTCCGACAAAGTTATCGACTTGCTTTCTTCCACCTGGATTTCAGCTGATTTTGGAACAAGTTTCATTTTATCGTTGAAATCAATTTCCTTTTCTCCTGCTTGGTATTCTGTTTGCGTAATTCCAGTCCGAATATCAGGAATAAGAAAAGCTTTTTGTTGTGTCTGAGAAGAACTTATGAAATCTTTTGTTGAATCTTGAGAAATAACTTCAGTTATTTCCGGTAACGATTGAGTCAAATATTTTAAATCAGCCTGTTCTGTTTTATTCAAAATATTATCTTTCAATGGTTCCTCTTTATACTGTACCATAGATTCAGATATACTTAAAGCCAGTTTCTCCGTATCAAGGGAAACAAGTGCCTTACTTGTTATAGGTTCAAATTTACCCGTGAAGGGTACTTCGGATTCTTGTCCTAGCTGTTCTGTTATCACGAGCGCCTCTGAAGAATGATCTTTCTTAGAAGCTCTTTGAACTTCCGGTTTGATTTCCTTTGTTAAAGTCGCATGATCTATTGTTTCTACAGTGCTCTTCTCTGCTAGTTTATGGGTGACATCCATATTAATTAGAGCATGTTTTTCTTGAGGTGAATGACAAGGTTTCAGATCAGACTCCTTGATATTGGTGGTTGTATGAGAAATCTGAATGCTATCAAACTCACGAACATTCTCCGATGCGTTGACTGATGCGGGGATCTTCTTTTTGACAAGCTCCTCTTCTTTTTCTATCACAGTGACAAATTCTTGTGAAGCGGTCTCTATTGGTAGAGGTAACTGAGAGGCGTGAACCCTCTGATCTATTATTTTGTCAAGATCTTTTAGGGCGTCATTCGTTTGCGATTCATATGTCGATGCTACAGCAAATGGTAAATTTTCCAAGCTAGCCTGTGCCAGTTTCGATTCCTTCGGAATATTTTCGAAAGATATTTCTTTGTCGCTTATAGCAGGAGACTCAACAACTAAATGCCTTTTTTCAGTCAGCAATGTTACTGCAGTCTCTGTTTTCAACGGAGCCGTTTCATGCTTCTTTTCGGTTTCATTGACCATCATTTCAGACACAAATAGCACATTGTGCGTGCTCAGCTCACTACTGGCAGATTTACTTTCTGGAATCTGAATATTTAGAGGACTGATACTTTCATGTGTTTCCATTTCTGACTGAACGATTGTAGTATTTGGAATTATGGAAATATCGGCTTGCTTTGCCTCATTTTCCCCGATTTCCAACGGAGTTTCGGTTTGATGAGATTGTATTTCGGTAATGACGACTTCGGTTCTTTTGTTGATTTCCAGATTAGCTTTTTTTGTTGAAGTTGGTTCTGCAATCAAATCTACCTCCTTCTCATGCACCAATGGTTCTGTTGATACTACGTATTCAAGTATTGATTGGTCGAAGGTAGCCGCGCTTGATTTTGGTCGCTCTGGGATTATTTCCTCGTAATTGATTTCACTTGTCACAACTTCAACATTGGCTACTGGTTGTGGTTCGATATTGACAGAAGCTTTCTTAGTACTTATTGGAAAATGCACTTCATGCTGACCTTCACTTTCATTCACTAAAATTTGAGATACGATAGGAAGACTTGTTTCTTGAACATCCACAGTAGCTCTTTTTTCTTCAGGTTTTGCTCTAGATGGCAAATTAGTTTCCGATTCTCCAAGCACAGTTTCTTCTCGAATCAAACCACATACTTCAGATTCAGTTTTCACAGCTGAGACTAAGATAGGTGATTTCTTTTTCAAATCGGATGTACTATCATGCACTATAGTTTCTTTAGTTATTAAAACCTCTTGTGGTACAATTATTGCATCAATTTTGAACTTATCAGTGTTAACTTCAGATAAATCAGATTCTCTATCTGCATGTGTAACTGTGGTAACCGAAATCGGTTGTCCTAATTGGAAATCTATTTCAGCAAGTTTTAGGTTAGGCATTTCTTTTACAAAAATTTCTTCTTTCTCTTGAATCATCAGCTGACTTCCCATGACACTATCATAGGTAAGATGGCCAGTAGAAGCTCTGCTTTCTTTCAATATTTCGGCAACAAATTCACCAGTTGTCTCTTCTGTTTTAGTTTCGTAGGTGAGCGCCAAAGGATGAGTTGCCATAGATGTTTCACATTTGAATTCTTTCACAGGAACTGTATTCTCGAATGGTTTCTCCTTATTATAGGCCAATTCTTCTGTAATACAAACACCTGTCTTTTCAATCACTTCAACATTGACTTTTTTCAAGTCTGGTTCTGAAGTCTCACTTGTTTCACCTTCCTTTTCGGCAGTTGTAAACTGCGTTTCGGTTACATGATATACCAAGTTTAAGTTCTCAGAAGCCGAATGCGGCTCCGGATGTTTCTGTTCATAGACGGCAGGAAGGATCTCAGCTAGTGTAGATTCCACAAGTGCCACTTGATTCCCACTCATTTTTACATCAGCGGTTAAGATTTCCGGAGTTTCAATAGTAAATTTTTCTTCTTTATCTGTAGATAGAGTTTCAGTAACGATCAGCTCTTGCTCGGGTGTGATATCTACGATTGCTTGTTTTTTATTAGGAATCACATCCGTTTGCAGTTCTTTCTCCACATCGATTAGATTAGTTTCAGTAACGATAACTTCCTCCAATGGTTTGGTGACTTTTTTAGCTTTGGCTTTTTTTATATCTTCTTCAGTCATAGCACTTACATTTGTTAGAGTTTCTGTGATTTCTGATAGTACTGTTACCATATGCGGCGTTAGGTTTGAGAGTGCTTTACTCTCTGTCGGTTGCTCTTCTATATATTCTTTTTCCTTTTCGGTTGTTAGGATTTGAGTTATTTTCAAACCTTCTCTAGAATCTGATAGTGTAACTGAAGCTGTTTTAGTTGGAATTTCATTGAGCGTTACCTCTAAACTTTCTTTTTCTGCTATCTCACATTCGGTTATCTGCAAAGATTCAAGGTTTTCTGTTTTTAAATCGGCAATATAAGATTGGGTTTGCTCTTGATCTAATTTTTTGATAGTATCCAGCGAATCTACGAGAGAGCTACTCGCTACATTATTCGATTCTATATCAGTTGTGGCTTTCGACGATTCTAGAGATTCTCTGATTGTTAGTCTATCTTCTTTCATTTGTGGTATAATTTCCTCAATGTTTAAGCTTCTTGCTGGAGTTATATTCATTTCTGCGATTTTTAGTTTTGGTCTTTTTTGTTCCAAGTGGGATCCCAAACTATCATTGATCTGAATTTCTGATATGGTAGTTTCGTTGAAAACACTTTGTATGAGCGCAGCTTGAATTGTTTCCAGCTTAGATTTGTCTAAGAGTGAGGTTTTATACTCGGCAGTTACTTCTTCTGTTATTCCAGTTGGCAACATATGAACATGAACTGTTTTACTCCTCTGAGTATCAGGCAACTCGAAAGGAGTGATGGAATTTTCTTTTTCCATAACCAAAGATTCGTTTATGCCAATTTCTACATGAGTTTCATTGATCGCTGGAGAAGCTACGAAAGCTGTTTGTTTGGGCTTTTCATAATGAAGTTCTTTTTCTTCAGAATGTGTTACACTGACATTTGTAGCTTCGTACGTGTCTATCTTTTTCTGTGCTCTATCTCCCTTGAAATGGACTTTCTCTTCGAACTCATCAGGCATTTCCACAGTTTGCATGAATGAAACTTCAAAAGTTTCCATTTCTTTAATATTTTTATTTGCTATGGCAACTTTTGGTGCGATTTTAGATTCAAGTTCTGTTTCAGATTCCTGTACGTCTATTATACGCACAGTGCCTGCCCCCAAACAAGTCAGATCAACAGACGCTGTTTTTGTTTCTATTTTGTCCGCAGGTTTGTACTGCTTGGTAGATTCTACTATTTCATTAGTTTCTGTTATTATCGTTTCTTTAGGTGAAACCACAATTTCTGCTTTCTTTTCATCCAATTCTTCGATTTGTAGTTCATTTTCTAGTAATTGCGAATCAATTGATGTTACTGATATTCCTTCTGCAAGTGTTATATTTTCAGATGCCTTTTCATGATGTAATTTGAATGTTTCTAGAAAACCCTCTTTATCTCGAATGTTACTTTCCGATTGTATTACTCCTTCTTTTATGCTTAACTGAATATCAGCTCTTTGAGATGAAAGTAAGCGTTCTTTTACAAAATCACCTTCAATTTCATCTGCAATTAATTCGGTCTGATTCAAACTTATTTGTGGTATAATTTTTTGTACTGCAAATTCAGTTGGCACGAAAGCTTCTGGTAAATATTTCCCTGGCTTAATCTCAGTATTGATTTCTTCAATTTGCAATGGTTCTATAGTTTTCACATCTAATTTCGGTTTTATAGTACTTGCTTTAGCTGGATTGTAGGAAGATTCAGAATCAGCTCCTATAATCTCCTCTACATTCACACTCTGTCGCACAGTTAATGAGGGAATTGCCTTGGACGTCTTAGGTTTTTCTGATGATTCAAAGCTATATTCTTTTATTTCGGATTGAGTTTCAGTCACAGTTGATGCTTCCTGTTCCAAGAATAAAACATCAGCTTGAGAAAATATAGTTTTTTCTTTTGAAAAAGGACTTGGAGTGTTTTCCGTGCTTATCTCCTCGACGGTGATACTTTCATTGGTAACTATATTTTCAGAAGCTCTACTATTTGCTGGATGAAATACTTTTTCGAAGGCACCAGGAACTGCTTGAGGCACCTGTTCACTCGTTATATAGGTTTCGAGAGTATCTATCGAAACATCCGCTTTAGCCGGTATCATTTTTAATGTCACATTTTCCTTCTCACTTTCAGCCAACACCACTTCTTTTTCTTCCAATGCTGACTGAGGAATTATAACTGTTTTTGCTCTAGTCGGTTCATCGAATTTTTCCATTTGGGTAACTTGGGAAGTAGAGACAGCTTCTGAAATTATAGTTGTGGTTTGAACGGGCAAAGTGGTCTTGGTAATTTCTTCATCAGGAATCAAGATTGTGTCCAGTTTTTCATCGTCGAAATCAGTAAATACAGGTTTGCTTTCAAATACTTTCTGTTTTCGGCTTTCTATGATTGTGGTTAGCACTTCACCAGATGTGTCATCGCGTTTAGATTTTCTTTTGCTTTTTTGTTTGACCATTTTCTCTGTTTCACTTTCTTGTTCGATTCTTTTGGTTACCTTCCTTTCCTTATTGTCGGCATCTTCTACTTGTTTGGAACTCATGTCTTCTCCTGTTAACTCTGTTGTCTTCATATGTTCATCGTCTTCACTGTTGGTTTCTGTGAAAGTGTATTTATTGTTATGTGTTTTGTATCATGATATCAATGTGAGTATGAAAGTTGCATGAATAATAGCGTTGCAGTAGCATTTTGTCTAGTGAGAGTTGGAATGCATTTTGGATGTTGAAGGTGAAGGAAACAGTATACTCACCTATATCTCAAAGCGAAGCGTTGCTCTACTTATGCACAATTTAAGCACTTCATTAGTTATTAGGCACAAAGCTATTAATAAACGATTTATAGTGGAAGTTGCGGATAATATTACAATTCAGTTTTCCGCAAAGCAGATCTTCTATTGCTCTGTCAACTCAACAAAACGTACCGATTTTTTTATATGGAATCTAAGAACCTAATTCAGAAATGCAGTCGAATTAGTTATGGCGGTTATATGAATATAGTCATTCTTTTTTGTCGATTTCTAAAGCATCAAAGGTTTTTCGAATCACGTTTCATATATTTCTCAATAAGTGAAATATAATGTTGCTAAGCTGTGGACGGCTTTTTCGCTGCAGATACAATATACCGAAGGAATTTAGTAATTTTATATTCCACTGATATATGGAAACAACATTATTCAGAAGAAGTGAAACATGTAACACCATGGAAGCAAAATGATTCTCTTTAGTTCGTAATGACTAGCGTAGACTCAATATGAAAGTGAGTACCAACAAAAGGAAAGGGTTTTTCATCAAGTTGCCAGCAATTTGAAAATATAATTTTACTTGCACTGTGAGTTCTGTTTCTGATTTGACCGTAGCTCTTAGAAGTTCAAGAAATATCGCATTTTGGCTCTTTGATCTTTGAGGCATCCGTTTAAGGCTCATTAGAAATTTGTAATAATGCAAGTAAAATCTATGGTGCATGACCCCGTACGAAATGAGATTATATAATACAATAATATAAATGTATACATTTGCGTACAAAATTATTCCTTTACTCGGGGTTCATAATTCTTCGAAATATTCCAGAGTTTGAAAACCAGGATCTGATATCAGAACCTGCTTGCTTCATGTCGAAGCCAAAAAGATGAACGGTTTTGAAATTATGAAAGCATTATTTGCTGAGATTATTGCCATAATATATTTTTCACTAGTACATCCATATGAATAACTCACCTCTAACCACAGTTTTTTTGTCAATTCTCTGAACTTTATCTATAAGGAAAAATCACTTAGTGCAAATTCTATGGAGAACATCCTCTTTTCTTACCTTCATGAATTTCAACTTCCTCAGAAATAGTTACCATTTCCTTGAACGTTGGTCTAACGATTTCCTGTAATTGAGTTGAATTTTGAATCAAAAATCCAATATAAAATTTCGAACAACTATAACATTTAAAACAATGAGATTGAAAGAAATTTATTCCTTCTTCAAGACCTCATATAAATGGATACGAGTAATTGACGAGAAAAAAGATAACACAAAATAATGGAAATACCGGTTACTACGAGGGTTGCCTTTTATATTTCGGGATTAGACAACGAAAACAAATAATAATAATCGAAAAACACTTTATTGTTTTTCACAATATCCCCGATTAAGATCTATACACTTTTGAACCAATTATCGAAGTACTCTTGACATTCTGATTGAGGTATCTCCAAAGCATTTTGAACGCATTAACCGCTTCTTCAGATGTCGAAAAACGTTGACCTTGCAATTTATTTTTTTACGTACAGAAATAGAAAGAAGTCATTCGGTGCCAAGTCAGGACTATACGGTGAAGGACTCATCAAACTGATTTTTTGAGTGCTCAAAAATGCAGTTTGAACCGATGTGCGAGAGCTCGCACTGTCGTGGTGAAGAGTGGTCCGTCTTCGGCGGTTGGTTTTTTAAACAAATGGTTGTGTACCACTCAGAATTGACTGTTCTGTGTTGTTCTAGTGGTACGATTGCGGCATGCCCAGTTTTTCCGAAAAAACAGGGGACCACTTGCTTGGAAGTGTTTCGTGTGCGAGCAACTTTCGTTGAATTTTGCTCATCTTGAAACATCCATACAGTTGACTCCTGTTTACTTTCGGTCTCATACGCATAAATTCACGATTCATCACCTGTCACGGTGTCATAGACGTGCTTCGAAGCACAGCGATCGTATTTTTGGAGCATTTCTTTCGACCAATCGACACGAGTCTCTTATTTAGCGATTGACAAATTGTGTGGGATCCAACGCGAATAATATTTTTTGACGATCAAATGATCATACAATATTGAATGTTTGCTGGACCCACTAATGCCTAAGGTTGTCTCAATCTCACGATAGGTCACATGACGATCTTGCGATATCAGTTGGCGCACAGCATCAATTGTTTTCGGAGCAACAACTGCTTTTGGACGACTGTCACGAAATTCATCTTGGAGTGAACTGCGACCTCGGTTGAATTCACCATACCATCTATAAACACTGGTCCTTGATGGAGCTTCATCGCCAAAAATTTAATTAAGTTCATGGAAGAACTGTTGTTGAGTTAATGCACGTCGAAAGTTCACGATTTAATTCCATTTTTGGGCGACATGAATCTTTTAAGGTACTGTAAACGATACAAATAGCGCTCGTATGTCAAAACGTTCTGACTACGTATAACCTCAAAAATGTCGAGCTTTACGATAGAGCTGTCAGTTGGCAGATTGCAACACTATGGTTGTCCAATCCCTAAATAATAGGTTGCCAAATATCTCCCTTCCGCCTTTATGTCTTTTGAATTTCGCGGCTATGTAGAAAGCGCTACAGAGCTAGTAACTGGCAATACTATACTAAAATTTGAAAGGTCTTGACATAACCTACAAAACGACGCTATGCATGATTAGTTTGGTTATTGCGTTCAACAGTTATAGACGTCTAAACATGGAGTTCACTAACGCCGAAATTCGCGCTATTTCAAAGTTTTTGTTCGTTAAAGGCAAATCCGCTAGAGAAACGTTCCGTGAGATCAATGGTGTTTTGGGGTTTTTTTATCAGTTCGAACCGCGAAGGAAAGGTGTCGACGATTCAGAGCCGGTGAAAGCGACACCATGGATAAGCCAGCCGGCGAAAGACCTGTGACGACAAATACCGATTAAATCATGGAATACATTGCGTTAGACCGGCATGTGGCATCTCGTGACATCGCCCAGGAGATGGGAGTTAGTCACCAAACTATTTTAAACCATCTGCAGAAGGCGGGATACAAAAAAAGCTTGATGTTTGGGTGCCGCATGATTTTACGCAAAAAAAACCTTCTGGGTCGAGTCAACGCCTGCGATATGCTGTTGAAACGGAACGAACTCGACCCATTCTTGAAGCGGATGGTGACTGGCGACGAAAAATGGATCACATACGACAATATCAAAACGGTCGTGGTCGAAGGCAGTGGCCAAGCCGGGATTGACGACCAGGCCAGGAAGGTTTTTCTGTGTGTTTGGTGGGTTTGGAAGGGAATCATCCACTATGAGCTGCTTCCATATGGCCAGAGGCTTAATTCTATCAACTACTGCTAACAACTGGACCGCTTCAAGCACGTGATCGACCAGAAGCGTCCAGCATTGGCCAACAGAAAGGGTGTAGTGTTCCACCAGAACAACGCCAGACCACACTCTTCGTTGATGACGTCAGAAGCTACGGGAGCTAGGATGGGAGGTTTTATCGCATCCACCATATAGCCAGGACATAGCGCCAAGAGATTACCACCTGTTCCTGTCCATGGTGAACGCCCTTGGTGGTGTGAAGTTGAACTCAAAAGAGGCTTGTGAAAAGTGGCTGTCCGAGTTCTCTGCAAATAAGAAGGGGGCTTCTACGAGGGAGGTATAATGAAGTTGCCGTCTAGATGGAAACAGATTATCGAACAAAACGGCGCATATTTGAATCAAATCCTATCACTGTAACACTTTTTATAAAGCATTGAATAAAGAGCAAAAAAGAGGAAGGGAGATATTAGACAAACTATTATAAAAGGCAACCCTCAAACGTAGTCCAACAATTATCCGTAAAATTCAATCTAGTTGAAATCGAAATACAAAATGATGTGAATGTTGTTTAAATTAATTATTCTGTACTGTTGATGACAAGATATTGTTGATGATGGAGCTCGTGTTGAATGATTGTTTGGGCTATTACCATCATCTGATGTGGATGTAATGTTTTCCGACGTTTCGATAGACATCTTCTATCTTTATCAAGGAGAAAAGTAAGAAACCTTTTGAAAATTATCAATTTTCAAAAAGTCAATATGACAGAAGTCATGAAAGAAAAATGAACGATGTTATATACTCATCTGTGATATGATTATCTTTTTAAGTTGGATCGAACTATCGGCGTCCAAACTTGATAAAGATAGAAGATGTCTATCGAAACGTCGGAAAACATTACATCCACATTAGATGATGGTAATAGCCCAAACAATCATTCAACATTCTGTACTGTCTTCGATTATGTCGGAGAGAATGACGATGGCCTAGATACGAATACATATCATTGGAGGCCACAAACGGTTCGATATTCGAACAATACAGATATTGGGACTAAACGCACGATCGTGAATTGAAGTCTAAAAGTATGCAATAGAAGCATAAAGGCATCCCAAGACCGCAGAAGGCCAAAAGGCTAAAAGCACTGGTAAAGTGATGCACCTGTTGTTTTTTTTTTAATTTGGCGTTATTTACGATCATATTCTGTCTAGAGGACATATAATAACAAGGGAGTACTATTCTTATGTACTTCGAGGGCCCTTAAAGAAAAAGTTGAAGAAAAAAAGGCCACTTTATCAGGACTTTGTCAACGAACAATTAAAGAATCAGAGGTTGAAATTATGATTATCGTTCTACTCTCCTGACATTGCTCCATGTAACTCCCATTTGTTTCCTGAAGTCAAGAAAGAATAGAAAGGTAGAGAAGATTTAAGTCGGATTCAGAGCTCAACAATGCTGTGTTGAGTATAATAAACAGACTATCAGAAAATATTCGTTTAGAAGTTTATGATTAGTAGATAAAGCGATGGGATAAGTGTATTGAACAGAATGGAGAGCCCTTCGCAGGATAGTTGTCAAAATCATTTGAATAAATGTTTCGTTGATATACTATAGCACCAGTCTCGTTATTTTCTGATATATCCTCGTTGTTTTCGAATCTAATTTGTTTTTGATTTACAGACTTTAGCCGAAATTTTCAACTTTAATTAGGGTTGTTTATATGAGATATGGTCCGCGAATCAAGTTATTCACGTAACTTAGTTGGATTGCCTATCTATCGCCAGATTCAATCCGAATTTACGATTATAATCATTGATATTACCAAAGAATTCTGCAATTTTGAACTATGTGTTAAGGTTGTGAAAATTTATAGATCCTTAAGGTTCATCGGCCTTTAAGGGGAATAAAGGGTCTCAATTGAGTGAACATTTGAAATAGGTTTAAGTATTTCCTTATGTTATGGACAAGTATTAGGCGTTCATTTGAAGTTGATTTACGTACGATATTTAGGATATGAAAGAGAATTTACCTCAGTTACCTCTGTGGATTCCCATGCTCTAGATATAAAATCTTCTGGAGTGAAATTAGTTATGACTTCTTCGATGGTCACGTATTCCGATTCTACCATTTTCATAAAAGCACGGAAACCCACTGTTGCTGCCAGCTTACTCTCATCAATGGTCGTCTCTTCTGTCAACACCTCGGAAATCAATGCACCATGACCTTTTCTCTCTACAACATTGACAAGAGCAGATTGAGCCTGAGGAGTCTTCAAAGAGGGGAATCTATTTTCCTGATAGAGAATAGTTATTTCTTTCACGGTGACACCATGTTTAAAGAGATAACCGATTTCGGCTATTTCCTTCAACGGCTGTTCTCCAGGCCCAAACTGCTTCACATCTATAAATTCTAATAATTCGTTCACCTCTTTTGCCATTTTAATCTCTCCCTTTCTTATAATTTGTTCAACGCGTTCTATGACCTTTTCAAGTTTCACCTCTGTAATATTTGCAAAGTCCAGTGAGGAAGTGTCTTGGATGTCTATATTAGCAGTTTGTTTCTCTGTTGTGGCTTCTTCTAGTCCTGTGATTTTCTCTTCTAACGTCTTCTGTTCTGTGATGATAGGTACTAATGGAACTATAATTTCCTCAGCCGTTTCTTTAGGAATGATTTCTTCTTTGTCCACGTCTTCAACTTTTTTACATGATGCTATTGCTTCTGTCTTTAAGGGCTCTGCGATATCAAGAATAGAAACAGCCTTTTCCGGTTTAAGCTTGGATTCAATTTCCTTCGTTCCTTCTACGACCTGCGTTTCAGTAACGATGAGCGGTGTTGCTTCTTCAGCCTCTATTGTTATCTGGGATGATCTTCTCCTTCGTTCTTCTCTTTTCTGTTCTAGTTTAACACGTTCCTTCTTTACGGTTTCCTGAGTTTCTTTAGCTTTCCTTATCAGTATTTCTTTTCGTTTGTATTCAGGTATTTCCTGCACGTATAGTTTAGCTTTTGTGACAGTAACACCAGCATCACTTACGGCCTTACATACATATTGCCCTACATTATTTTTGGAGACTTCCTTTATCGTGCAGGTTGTCTTGTTATCCAAAATTTTAATTTTCACATTTTCCGTATTCCTAATTGATTTGTCGTTGTGATACCAAATTATATCTGAAAAATGAAGCATTTTTACTATTTTTTATAGACAAGAAGTCAATCAAGTCATTGGTAATATGGAAGCAAATACTGTTCATCTTCAATAATTTAGTTGAATAAAAATAACACTGACGTTAGGTCAGATTACTTAGTCACTTGTCGAATTCCTTGAAAAATTATAAAATCTTTGGGAAATCGCCTATTCTAGAAACTCGTTCGTCAGTTATGAAAATGATATGAATGTTATGCAAGATTTGGAATAAAATTCTGAAAATTTTAATAAAGTAGTCTTTTTTTTCGTTCCTCGAGAGTAAAAAAGAAATTAACCTAGATATTTTTCGTTCCTCTGGAAGCCTTCGAAGATCATGAACTGGCACTAGAAGACCTATCCAAGGCCTATGACTGTCTTGACCAAAATTCTCTACCAGAAACTTGAAAACTATGGTATACAGGAAATGGATTAAATGGATCAAATCGTATTTCTACAGACGCTCACAACTTGTTAAAATACGCATAAATGGAATGGATATCAGATAGACTAACAACAACGAAACAACAGGTTGAATACAGATTACCAAACGAAACAAAAACATCATCCACTACAAAATATTTATCCTTCAAGCTTATGCTGACACTATTTCATTTCCATTCAAAACTTTTCAACACTTCTAGCTTATGCTGAAAATTTCAACACTTCAGCTTACTTCTTTTAACTGTTATTCTGCTCATGGATGAATATTTGAATTTTGATATTTGAACAACCCTTTCGAATAAAGAAAGTTCAATGTAATCAAGGTTATTAGTGCCATTTGTGGTATTTATCAAAGTTTTTCCTGAATCTGATAAATGTCGCCTTAATTTGAATTCTTATGATTGAATGATTCATATCCAGCTGGAAACTGCAACCTTCGTAGAGTGATCAGGCTGTTGATCGCCACTCCATTGACTATGTAATATTGTCACATACGGAAGACATCACAATATCTAGTGGCGAATGATTCTTCAAATTTTGTACTCTCGCTTCTTCAAAAGTGAGGATTTGTTAAAGTTGAAAGTAACATTAATTTATTCCTATGATAAAACTATTTTCGAAAATGATTTCATGTGAAAAAATTTCGTCCTTCAAAAACCAGACGGCCGATTAGACGAAATGAAAATATTTCACTTTATATCTTGGATAACTATCGATGATTTTGTTCGGGTGCATGTTTTGCCGTATATTTGAATGTTAAACGGGCAAATCTTTAAGAGGAAATGCTGAAACCCTTAAAATTGAATAGTAAAGAGGTTTTGAAACCTCTTTACTTCCTTTTCTTTATTCAAGAGGGAAGAGAGGTTGAGTAATAATACACGTCATTCGAAAGGTCTTGGAAGCTTCTTTAGCGATCTAAAATGAACATAATTATGATAAACCGTTTTCGTCAGAAATAAATTATTCGTCACACCTTGATTACTTTGTTAATTTTTTTTATTTTGAAAAAGGCTTAATTAATACGAGTTGGTGAATTGTAAAAATCTTTCTATGTGCTTATCATCTCTGAATTTCAAATATTTTTGTAGTCATTGATTTTCTCAATGATATTCAGATCTCTTTTTATTTCAAAGACAACCACAAACTACTCCTGATTAAAATATAATTCATTTTCCAGGTGACGAAAAACTATAGAACTACTCACCTGGTATTGGAGTCCCGGAGAATATGCATTCAAATGTTATTGTTTCTGCTTCAGTTGTCCTGATGTCTGTCAGCTCCTTCACGAATGTTGGAGGAGCACGAGATTCTGGAGTTCAGGGAAAAGGAATGTTAAGAAAAATACTAATCGTAAATAAGATCATAAAATGAACCTACCTTTAAGTCCTTTGAGGTGAGTTACCACAATAAGTTAAATTTACGTTAAAAACACACGAAACCATGAAGAATGATGTTAGCTCCTAAGAGTTCACTTCTCCTTACCCACCTGATGTGAAAATTATTATTTGATATAAATTTGGCTCTAAACCTTATCGTGTTCTTCAGATGAGTATGAATCATCCGAATCAAAGCACATAAAGGCATTTGCCAATCCACCCTTTTCTTTGCTAGTCATGCATTCGCTTTCTAGAAGCAGAAATTCTTGAAGCTCCTCCTGACTATCAGCCGTGTGTAGTTGCAAAAAACTATTGGGGTCCAGTTCTCTAGGCTCGAGCGGAAAAATTGTATTTACGCGGATGCAACCATCGAATTTCTTTTTATTAGACAATGAAAAGAGATCACGTTCAGATGAAAACTGCACGGACTTGCTATCTTCAAGCAATAGATCCAAGGATAAAGAGAGCGGAGTCGTAGCTTTGAGGAGTCTCTGACGTTTTTCAGAACTGCTGCTGTCATGGAAGCTACTACTTCTAGTTGAAGATTCACTCTTTTCCTCAATAGGTGATAAAAGATAAAATGACTCTTTACGTTCTGCTGTGCTGGAATTTTTGTACCCAGAGGTCCCGGCGGAATGATGATCAGACTGTGTTCTAGTTGAATTGTGTCTCTCTCTCTCCTCAAAATTTAGTAGTTCCATTATAGTGCTTATTGAATGCCGATGGCAGTTGAGATACTGGTTCATTGCCATATGGATAAATCCCGAGTTTGCTTCAGAAACGTTGTTGGGTTCGCTCTTGATGGAACCGAACGATTGGGATAGTGATTTTGGATGGGCAAAATCTTTCTCGTATAAAATATCTTCAGAATGTACCTTACCTTCATTGTTGGTCGTCTCAATGTTTTCTAAACTATCAACAGAAAAATCGGCAGAACTGGCATGCGTCAAACTTCTATGTTTATTACCTTTCAAAGCCACTTGAAGTTCCTCCATATGGGTTACCCATTCTGGTTTTCTGTAATCTTTGGTACCGACGATACCTTCAAAACAAATAAAGTTGATTCAATCAAATTATCTGGGTGTAAATTCTGATATCTATAAAGAAAAACAACACAGATCTTTATTAGAAAATAAGGTGTGTATATAACATCAAAAGCCCTCTGGTGAGATATAATCGTAAGTATAAAATGATGTTTTTGAAAGCGATCGTGATTTAGAAAATGTTCTGATATAATATTTTCAATATCCAGTTATCAGTTGATCTCAATCCTATTTTGATAAAATGTTCAAATATAGAAAGCTATATGTCATAAATTGTTATATGAGGTATAGCATAACCTGTCTCTCTATTCCTAATTTGAGTGTACTTATACGTCACCCTGGCTCAGGGGATGGTTATTTTTCGAAGAAATCATGGATCAAGAAATGCTTTTCACCAAACAAAAATCGATCCGCTGTGGCGTTTCAAACGAATGTGGATTATTCGCTCGAATATGGATCTGTTTCATTTTACAATGGCCATCCGGACTATTCAAGATGGAACAGTGGAACATTCCCTTAGTGATACTATTGAGATAATTGCCTCCAGGGAATAAAGTTCATTGATGATTGAATATTCATATGGCTATTACCAGACATATTATATAAACATTCAGTTCTTGGATCATGCCTCTGAAAAAATGTCGCTAAGTAGCAGAGAATAAATTATAACGGGAATTATGAATTTGGAACGTTACTTCATCATAGACTTATTTATCCTCCTCAGAAAATGATTTTTACGTATCTCAATATGTTTCCAGAGGAACTTTTGTTACATACAATAACCAACTTATTTTCAAAAAGCAATGCGTCTTTTTTCTGAACGATTAATATCGCTGAACTTATTGAATTATATTTGTATGGAAGTGTCAAAGTGAAATTTGAATGATTTAAGGAATAGGAAGGAGATCCTGAAAAGAAGATTATTTCATTATTGTTTCACCTTCAACTGATTCCACTAGTAACTCTGTTGTGGTTATTGCTACCCCAAGAGGGTTTTGGGCCTCATAAACAATTTCTCCAGTATCGTCTGGATATACTTCCGATATAGTGAGCACACAAGTACCATCATCAAAGTCTTCAATTACGAATTCACTCGATGGTACAATTTCCTCTCCATGTTTGAGCCATCTTCCCTTCGGTTTGGGTTTTCCGGAAACTTGAACTTCAAGTCTGAAAGATAGTGTTGTTGAGAAACAGCATGAAATTTTAGAGTGAAGTCATATTTATTCATGGTCACATTTTAAATTACACAAAATTTAGTTTTTAATTTCTTCTGACAAATAATATGATATCGAGGTTTTACTAACAGCAGAGGGTGAATTATTCCTGAAGTGAATAAGTCAAGAAAATGTAGACTAAATATGAGGAAGGGATGAGCAGGGCTAACCAGCTTTGAGCTGTAATTAAATTTGTTGTTTATGTTGGGATGAGATTAGTAATTTTATCGGATATAACAGACCATTAACGAAACGTTGTCATCATAGTAGGCGGTTAAAGGTTGTCTTTACATTATTTCTAGTAACAAACATCGATATGAAACTTTCTGTACTGTCTATTCCTTATAAGGGCGTTGTATAGCACTTAAATACTTGTTTCATACACATTTGTATAGGGTATAGTAATTCCATAACTATTGCTACAAAAAATTCTTGTACTCGCAGGACCATTATCATATTCTGTAGTGATTTTAGTGGGAGGAAACAGACATGAAGTCATACAAGGTTTCCGTCGAGCAGGTATATCTACTATTTGCTTGTTTATAATTTTGAAATAGAATGGAACTTATGTTGATAAATATTTTATTGAATGTCGGCAATTATGTACAGAATACAATATCAGATAAAAATCCGCCTCTGTTATCTTCACGAATGTGAGCTGTACTGATCACATTTTTCATTATATTCTCTCACATTTTTCGCGGTACTTCATGAATTTCTTCACGAACATTTCTGGTTTGTTTGCATAATTCTTGCTTTTTCGATATTCCCACAACAACAAATCCGGAGCATGGGCGACCATGGAGGCTAATCAACATCAAAATTTTTTGAAATAAATTGTTGTGCGTAGAGGTCTCAAAGTAATTCCATTGTAATCCAAGTTATATGAGAAGTGGCACTTTGAATGGATGAAAAGATGGGTAATTAATAATTTGAGGTGGTTTTCATCGTCCAGGTCTGACCTTATTTTTTCTCACATATCCATTCAAATTGAAATGTGCTTCGTCATATAATGATTTTGTTCATGAAAGACGGGACCATCATGGGCTAGCTGTAACATTTTAATGGCATATTTACATGCTTGGGCTTAAAGCTACAGTCGGAAATCATTCATGTCTTGTTGGCACATTTAATCAAAAATGTTGTAACACTCTCTTTGTAACAGAAGTCGACGATTGATTTTGATAAAACGTTTGAACGATTGAAACTCGTTACTTTACAGAATCTTTGCATTTCCCTATTTTAGGGGTGCCAAATATAAACTGTCAAGACAAATATTCACCAAAATGGCAGCAAAACAAAGTAATATACGGCGGTATAAATGGTCATCAAGAAGAAGCTCTCGTGACAACTGATTCTTAAATGGAAATAAATATAAATTTTTGTGTACAATTGTGAACAAGGTTGGTTTATGTAGACCTCAGCATGGCGTTGAACCGTTGTATCGGTCACTTTCTTGAACACCAGTAATATTTTCAGTATACCTATGCTGTGGTCCATGCTTGGGCTTATCAGCTGCAGTCGTTCTTTCTTCGAAATCATTCACTTGCGTCTTGTTGGCACATTTAATAAAAAATGTTACGTAACACTCTCTTTGTAACAGAAGTCGACGATTGATTTTGATAAAACGTTTGAACGATTGAAACTCGTTACTTTACAGAATCTTTGCATTTCCCTATTTTAGGGGTGCCAAATATAAACTGTCAAGACAAATATTCACCAAAATGGCAGCAAAACAAAGTAATATACGTTACCATCCGTAAATTGAAAATTTTGCGACTGTCGGTCGATAGTTAATTCTAGTCTCTTCCCACTCTTTAGAACTCAAACCAACTGCAAATTAGAGGTCAAGTTACTAATTAAAATTTTCGTTAAACCGTTACAGACATGGAGGAGTAAACTTCCAAAAACCAAAAGGTCCAAATACGTACAAAGTTTCAAGAAACCGGGTCCGTGGCTAATGAAAAACGAAACAAGGAAAGATTTGAAGCAGCTGAAGTAGCTGTTCTTGGACAGATTGCTCTGAATCCAATGACGAGTATGAGGCAGCTAGCACATGAATCTGGTTTTACACGATCTCGAATTGCAAATATTTTGAAGCATCATAAATTCCATCCTTACAAAATCGGAGATGATTTTGACCGTCGTGTTGAATTTTGTGATACAATGAGTGAACGAGTAACTGCTAATCCCAATTATCTGTGCAATGTTTGTTCTTCCGATGAGTGTTGTTCTTTCGAAATGGCACAGTAAATCGACACAATTGTCGTTATTGGGCCGATGCTAATCCGAGATTGTTCCACGAAGTTTACATTCAACAAGCAGAAAAACTCAATGTTTGGGCTGGAATATTTGGTGACAACATTGTCGGCCCGTTCTTTTTACCTGGTAATCAATCTTACTGGAGATATGTATTTGGACTTATTATTGGAAAATCACATTGATCCAATGTTGACGGAAATTATTGAAAACAAGATCAGATTGTGTTTCAGCAGGATGGAGCTCCTCCACACTACGCCTTACCAGTTTGAGAATATCTGGATCAAAGATTTCCAAATCGGTGGATTGGAAGAAGGGATCCCACTGAATGGCCAGCCAGATCGCCAGATCTGTCACCACTAGATTTCTTTCTTTGGGACCGCTTGAAGAATAAAATTTACTCTTCACAGCCCGATTCCATGGAAGATTTAAGAAGACTTATAGTGAACGAATGTCGTCAAATCACTCCAGAAATGCTGCAAAATGTGCGCCATCGTTCCGAACAAAACTTATTTCATTGCATGGAAGCTAATCGTGAACAATTTGAATATTCAATTAATTGATGTGAGTTTTTGATAAATTATTTACTTTACTTTGAAAAGTCTTATTTCTTAGATCAATACTTCAAATCGTTCTGATACGGTACAGTTGGAGAATGATTTCAGTGAATAAAACAGCTAGTCGAACATCTGACCCTAGTAGCATTAACACATACGGTATGACTTCATTTGCCCGGTGGTAGATGTTTTGCAATTTCAAATAAAAGTACGGAATTTTTGGTGTTTCGGAAGCACGAAATGTCAATTATTTGCAAAAAATTAATTTAAGTGATAAAATTAACTAACGCATGAATATTTCGAGATCTAACGCATAAAATGAGAAAACAATTACTGTGCTGAAACCAGTATAAAAATACCTTTGAATTGAGGTATCACTCACCCCGTCTTCCCTATTCAAAAATTGCGGGTGGGGGTTGTAGCAGCAAGGATTGAAGCGCTATGCGTCCGTAAACTACATCTAAAGTTGTTCCCCTCGAAACAGAAATCGACCTGTCCGAACATTTCTCTCGAAAAAACTTATTTCGTCTGTAATCTCGTCTGTTTCGTTTTCAAATTGCCACCCTGTATATTTCAGCGAGAAAACTTCTCAGTTGAAGATAATTACCGCCTGGGTTTTGAACCGAATACCATTTTCGTGTGTAAAGCATCTGCTTCTGAGGCAGAAGTTATGAAACCAATGGTTTACAGACTGCTGAATGGTATCAATGTAATCGTTTATATGATGCAAATTATTTGGCATAAATTAATTCGAGAAAAAAAGAGTTTCTTCTTGTTACTTATTTCGAAACTGCCGGGACGAGTTATAAATCCTTCAATCCTACCCTCACATTCGAGTTCTCTAACTACTTCCAGACAGAAAAGATTTCAACCTCGGATTCTTCATCAAAGAGTCAAACCAGAACAACCGATAGCATTTTAGCTCAACAATTGAAAAAAGTCAAATATGTTAGCAAATTTATAAATACTATGTTCAGGTGAACACCAGTGCCAAGAATAATATTTCAGGTCTGTAAAGTATCGTGAACATAATAATCTCATCTGTACCTACATTTCAAATGTAGGTACAGCTTTCCACAAATGTCTAATAGGTCGAACACCTATATACCTTGAAGTGAACATCTTGAATATATCTAGAAAAAGTCCCGCACACGATATACCTATGTCTCTCTTTCATGTATAAATCATCACCGCAAAAATATTTATTTATCAGTAGAATGGGATATATCCATGAGATTTATTTTTAGTTCAAGTATAATTTTTTTGCAATTTATGGCAACATAATATTGTTATACATATTCGGATGAAAAATCGATGGTATTCAAAATATTTTATTATTATAGTGAAATCAGAATTTCTTTGATCGGTATGAAAAAGCAATATAGTTCAGATATATATTTATAGATAAATGGTTCATATATATTATTTATTCGATCAAAAAATTATCCCAAACTACAATCCATGATATTTACAATAATTTATCATTAATGAAATATTTGTTATAGAATACGTATCTCGAAATTACCACTGTCCAAATTGTAATATAAAAAATTGAGTAATTACGAGTAGGAACAACTCAAATAGGTATTAATGAGGATATGTGTTGGGGTTATTAAGCATATCTTATCTGAAAATCACCCACAAAATATCAGTAGGTATTGAAATTTTGGTTCCGCCCAGTATGGAACGGGCAGCTTCACCTCGTTAAATGCATTAGAAATTTCTAGAGTGTAAATAGTGAAATTCTGAGAGCTCATATCTTCGATAATATGTAATAGTTTGTCTAGAATAAAAATGGCATGAATGTATTTTTTCGATGAAAAAATTATTTGATAAGCGTAATTTGAAAGAATAACTTGTTTTCGCTACTGCAAAACTACTTTACCGATGTGACCAATAACAAACATAGCTCCGACATATTAATATCTCAAAAGTACCCTGAAAATTTGAGTTATCTAGTTGATTAATTGTATTCAATGAAGGTCATAACAAAGGGCCCTTCATTATTATTATTTTATTCGAGCGTTAACGTCTCCTATGACGGACATACATAATATAATTTGAAAACGAAACAAAACGATCGGTAAAAATTTTGATAATATTTGATAATGACAGACATTTAGGTAAGACTATCAGAATTTTGCTCATGTGAAAAAGAGCTCCAAAATGTCTAATTAAAAAAAAATATTCTCAGCGCGAAATTAATGTATTTTTTTTATTCTTTTATGTCGGGTGTTCTAAGGTGGTTGGCCTATTTCTATGTCGGGTATCCTATGGTGGGTGACCTATTTCTATGTCGGCTGTCCCAAGGTGGGTGGCCTAATTTTATGTCGAGTGTTCCAAGGTGGTTGGCAACACGATTGTTATTTTAAATGGGACATCCCGTATTTTTATTTACATATTTCAAAAGAATATATATATATATATATATATTTTATTATTCTACATAAAAATAAAATTTATTTATTTTAATATTCTTTATCTACCTTTAACGGTATTCGAGTTATAAATTATTTTTAAAAATTTTCACTCAAATTAAAGAGTCATGAAAATTGGCAGTATTCCCATATGCGAGTTTTCAGATCGAAATTCCGCACGACCTTAGATGAGTTTGATGTGTGCCAAGGTTTTCTAATAATAGTGGTCACTTATATAAAGTAGTCGAAAAATTACTATATGTCAACTATATGTTAAAATTGTGAAAACTTTGTTTTTCTTATTAACCACCCAGTATGTTCTTTCATTTTCAGAATGAGAACAACCCACTCTACAATATTTTTATGGATTTCCGATCTTGTTTGGATTCTAAGTCATCTGTGTTTATTGAATTTCAAATTATTTATACAAAAACTGCCGCAATATACTTGAAATATTTTTTGTTTGTCGTGTGAATTAAAATAATAGCTTTCTATGGATCGAGTTGAGTCATAAATCGAGAGCAAAGAGATAATATCAAAACAAAGAAATTGTTGCGACTTCGCTAAGTGGATACTATTTTCTGTATTTCATTTCATTTAACTCAAAATTGATTATTTTCAAATTAATTCATCATCATAATGTTTAAAATCATAATCCTTGAATTTCACTCAATGTCAATTAGTTTGCAATATCCCTGTATATAGCTTCAAATCTCACTAGTTTACTATGGACACATGTGTGCGTGGAAATATATGAACAATTCAATTCACGCGACGTCGGACTCACGACAACTTCTACCGCGATAGTTTCTTTAGTTTCACCATTTTCATCTTGCAATTACATTTTATACAAACAATTGAAGACTTGTGCTCTAGTGCTTATAGTGCGTTCTACTCTGGCCAGTGATTCGTCAGCGCATTAACTCAGTGAACGAAGATCCGAAAGAACCAGTCAGAACCAACAGAAAAGGTAGGATTTGAAGGATTTTATTTTAAACATCTTTTTAAATACAGTCCACTAAAATCATCCCAGAAATTGAGTCATATTAAATCAATTTGAAATTCAATAAATACAGATAACGTTGAATCCAACAAGATAGATATGGGGAAATGTATAAAAAATTTTTAGACTGGGTTGTTCTCATTCTGTAAATGAAAAAAAAATACTGGGTATCTAATCTGAAGAAAACAATGTTTTTTTTTACAATGTTGTGACTTGACATTTGGTAATTTTTTGACCACGCTGTATAACTGACCAATTAGAATCGAAAACCCTTTTATCTAAAATGCCATGCCAAAACATCCCATGTGCAGCCTGACCCTACTTTCCATCCTAAGCCAACCCAAATCCTTGATTTTACCAGACACATGATCGAACTTACGAAGACCAAAAACAAACCTGCAGCACCAATTTTGAACAAGCTGAATCCTCCTCTTATGAAAACTATCCAAACAGGGCCCATAAATTATGTCGCAGTAGTTGAAAGTTGACAAAACCAATACCTCTGATAGATTCTTCTTCATCTGGAAAGTCAAATATTTACGCGCAGAATAAAGAATTCTGAGCTTATAAAATGCCGATCTAATCAAATTCGAAACATGCTTCTGAAATCTCAAATCTTCATCAAAATAAACCCCCAGATTTCTGGCGCCATCACATACATCCAATTTATCCCTGTTGAGACTGAGATCCAATCCGGCTCTGATAATATCCCTATCTTTTCTCCTACAATAGACAATACACTTGGTTTTCGCCGAGTTTATAGAAAGATTATGGGACTTGCACACTTGTAAAATCGCTTCAAGGTCCCGGTTAACCCTAGCCGAAGCTAGACCCAACTCGCCCATATTAAACCGGAACATCAACTGAACATCGTCAACAAATGCCTCAGGTATGCAGCAGTCTAAGCAAGAAAAAAGATCCGCTGCATAAATAATAAATAATAACGGCCCCAATATGGAACCCTGCGGAACGCCTGCCCGGATTGATCTCGGTTCCGCGCATCTGCCATCGACTTGAACTTTCGAACTTCGGAATGTTAGGAACGATCTTATCATAGAAACAGCCGAAACAGAGATGCCAAAATATTTCAGCTTGGCACACAAAAGGGAATGATCACGAAACGAAGTTATTTATTATTAACACGAACATACTCATCCATTTACACACGAACACAGAATTTTTTTTCAAGTTTGTCCCAAAATTTACTAACTAGACGAGTAGAACCTAGGATATTTTCTACCATATTCCACTAAATATAAATTTGATAACTAATTCTTAAAATACTTACTTTGTAACATCGCCGTCTTTAACTGAAATAATTTGAGGTAGTTTTTTGACAATTTTTGGTGCACATTCAACATCACTATCTGAAGGAATATCTGATTCACTTAGAGTCTGGAAAGAAAAAAACATTGAGTTAATTTTCATGATTCAATATAACTATATACATTTTGTGTCTTGAGTAGTAAAAATAAGGACTCTAACTTATGGTTTCTTATTGGGGCTTTCGATTTGTATATCAGTTCATAGAGAGTGTAAAATGAATAATTCATATAGGTCCACTGAAGAAATAGTCATCAATATCCACAAATGAGATCTAATTTTCCATTGACCGTATCACGTTACTTTTGAAGCTGTGAATATAAAAATCGAAATTTCAACATTCCTTGTATATTTCATTTGTTTTCATTTTCTTCGAAATGACCGTTGTTGCAAAATTTATATGAAAATCGAAAACACTAGTTTGTTATATATGAATCATTATTCCAATATCCTCAGTTTGCAATAAGTATAATATTTTGATTTTTGAAAGATTTTGAAATATAATTTATAAGGTAAGTAAGCAGAAAATATTTGATTTACGAAGAATGTTATAATGGTAAATCAAAAGCTTCAATTGAATATTTTCCAGTATGTCATTTGAATGAATGAAAATGGCTTGTCATTTGAGAAACAATCAAACCGTTAATGACTTAAAGCTATGTTGCTTCATAATCTCTTCCTACCCCTTCATGTTTCCTCAAAGTCTATCCAAACTCTTAAGCTCATTATACATTATGCGTATATATTGAATATAAATCAGTGTATTTCTTTCGAAGTTTATTTTCAAAATATTGTTAAACTCGCAAACAATTTCTGAACTCAATCAAGGAATGCTGCGAAGCCCGTGTTTTGTTTTATCATATTAGTGTATTATTGTATAATTCATAAACAGAAGTTTTGGCAAAAAAGCCGACCAAAAACCTTCAGAATCATATAAATATACTCTGAAAGGAAACAAAATCTCGTATTCTTCTCTAAATTGAAAAATTTTTCCATTAATTATTATGTGGGTATAATCAGTGTTACCTAGAAAGAATAAAGGTAGGTACTCACCAAATTCAAATCTAACACATACCTAAAGATATCTAAATGATTTTAGAGTTTCATAAGTAAATTGAATAGAAATTATTAGACTAAGCGAACTTCAATATATTCATTAAGATGATATAAAAGCTGCTTTCCAGTCACCAAATAAGGCGTTCTGATATACTATAGCTACTTCCAATAAACTCGTTTATCTTCTTAAATAGCACGAGAAGCACCAGAAGTTCATACGTCGGGGTTACATGCACCTGACGGAAAAGCTACTAATGTAGTTGTGTTATTTTAGAAGTCACTGTCAGCTAATGTAAGTTTCCTCCTCCTTCTTAGTGCCCATTCTCATGCAAGGTTGGCAGTCAATATGGAATATGACTCTCAGTCGAAAGCCCGGTGGAGAAAGTTGTTTCTGGCGGCGTGAGTCCAGTCTCTTATATTTCTCAGCCATGACTTCTTTTTTCTTCCAATACCACGCGTTCCATCGATTTTACCTATGATGAGCTGAAGTTGTTCATACACATCATGTCGCATTATGTGTCCTAGGTAGGCTGTTTTCCTAATTTTTAGTATGCAAGCAAGGTGTGCACAGGTGTTCATCCTTGTGAGCACCTCTTTGTTGGTTGTTCTGGAGGTCCAGCTTATCTTCACATCCACATCCACATTTCGAACGCGTCCACCTTCTTTAGGTCGTCCTGTTTTACCGTCCATGTTTGACAGCCGTATAGAAGCAGCGACTAAACGTAATTTAAATTTTGAAGTCCTCAATCTCGCCGCTATCGATAACTTTGGGCTACATAAAAACTTTCTCATATTAATGAAGCCCACCCTCGCGATTTCAATCCTCCTTTTTCTATCTTCGGAATGATCCAGTTGGCTTTTTCTTTCCCTGCCTAAGTAGACGTATCCTCGCGTTGTCTCAAGTTTTACTCTGCCTATTTTTATATCTGTGCTGATGTTTTCTTGCAGATTTCTGCTAAAAATAATGATGCCAATCTGTTCATCAGGACGTAAAACTGTTCTCTCGACTCAGTCAACACCACCGTGGCGTCCGCATACCTTATGTTATTCACAATAGTACTGTTTATTCTGACACCCACTAGGAAGTATCTGAGAGAGCCCCTGATTATGTATTCCGTGTATACGTTGAAAAGCAGCGGCGACAAAAGACACCCCTGTCTGACTCCTCTTTGTAAGTCCACGTAGTTCGTGCTGCCTTCTTCTGTCCGGATGAATCCTTCATTGATCCAGCATATTTTTCAAATAATTGTAATATCCCTTCCATCTAGCCCTACTTCAGTAAGAACTTCAATTAATTTTTCGTGTTGTATTCGGTAGAGGGTTTTCTTATAATCTATGTAGCATACATAAAGTTTTTTTTTCACATTCATGTAACGTTCTACAGTCAGGGTTAATGCCGATATAGCTTCTCTCGTTCCTGTACCCCTCCTGAAACCGTATTGACCTGCCGAGATATGCATCACATTTGTTGTATATTCTATTGCATATTACACGCATAAATATTTTAGCTTCGTGGCTCATCAAACAAATAGTTCTATGATCTTCGCATTTTTTCGCCCTTTTCTTTTTTGGTATCGTCCAATCGTTTGGCATCACTCCGGCTTCATTGACTGTATTGAAAAACTGCGTCAATACCCTGACTGCTCCGTCACTCATGTGTTTGAAATGCTCTGGTACTAGTTATTGTATCTCTGATAGCTTTTATGACCCCATCCTCCAGTATTAGTGACTCGTCACCCTTGTTTAGATTTGGATAATCCTTCTTTCTTCTCGTTTTTCCGAATAATTCTCTCATATTATTTGTTGTTTGGAGGGCTCTAGTTCAATTCTGCCCTGTTTGTCTGAAATCACTGCCAGATATTTAGATTTCCACAGGCCTTCACTCCATCGAATATCTTCCCTTTATAATCCGCATTAAGCGTTAACCTTTTCCATAAACCAAATAGAAACAGGTCTCTATTAGGGCTTAAACCATAAATCTTGTTCCAATCCGCAATCAATACGATAAAAATCCAAGAGTTTAATGGTTTGATACTCGCCAGAAAAACGGAGAAAAGCAAAGTGACACGCTCCAGCTGATTTGCGTCAACCCGACATATACGACCACAGACGCAATCACAGAGCGGAGAGCATTCAGTAACGCTACCATCAACAGTAGTGCCACGGGTCGGAAAATGTACTATCTAGATAGCGGCGTTGCCAATAGTTGGTCGGAACTAACGGAACGGAAATTTTAAACCGTGACAACTCCCCTTCCTTCCACAGGAGGTGAGCATAGGTCACCGACGACTCACATAAGAACCATATTGCGCACTCGCCAAACAAAACTCAACGCCAAGATGGCAAAACAATCAAAAGTGAAAGATATCTAGTCACTGAGGGCGACTAGATACCGGCTTGTCCAGCTGGGTATAACGGAAAAACTACAAGAAGAAGAAGAAAGCAATCGATTCAACCAAAAACAAAACAATAAGCCAAATGGTCGAAATGTCAAATTTTGAAACAAAAGAAAACTTAACCGGAATCCGAATCGAAGACCACGGTTAAGGTGCTGAACAAGGAGGACTTGCTTTATCGAAGGTCGCAACCTCCACGACCCCATCACATCCTAGAGAGGTGATGTCCGAATCGGGAAACTCAAAATCGGGATAATAATTTACTCAAATATAGGCAACGTCAAAGCCGGAAATTCCAATGGTCCTCGTGGGTAAAGTGCGCTGCGACAATACACGACCACTGGTGTCACTAACTCGTCGGGAGTTTCTCGAAAAAACACAATAAAAGGAAAATCTCAATCAAGACACGCGCCTTCCAGGCAAACGCAAAGAAAAGTCACAATCGGGTATTTCACGTCATCAACTCGAATCAAAAACGCCAAAAGTCGCCACATCGGCACAAAAAATCCAATCGCCGACACGGCAAAAAAAACCACAACACTTCTGCTCCAAGGCAGCCAACAGTGTAAGCCAATACGAAATCAAATCATCCCCACCATAATCGGGATCCCAAACTCACAAAGCGAAGGCAAGGCACAACAAAAAAACAAAACGAAACGGACACGTCAGATGTTAGACGGTCATAATCCCGAGCATATGACGGTCCCAAAATATATCCCCACCGTCACCGGGGCTAAAACGTACAGAAAAGGCAAGGTACGAACGACATTTACTTACTGAAACGGACTCGTCAGATGTTAGACGGTCATATTCCTGAGCGTATGACGGTCCCAAAAATATCCCCACCGTCACCGGGGCTAAAACGTACAGAAAAGGCAAGGTACGAACGACATTTACTTACTGAAACGGACTCGTCAGATGTTAGACGGTCATATTCCCGAGCGTATGACGGTCCCAAAATATCCCCACCGTCACCGGGGCTAAAACGTAGAAACAAAAGGCAATCTCAAGCCGGAACGCACTCATAAAGCACTAAGCCACCCAACAACTCAGAACCACCAAAACTAGGTACTCTCCTCCAAACAGGTATCAGGATATCGTCTGAGATCTTTAACATGCCAGACACCTCTATCACTTCCATCCCTCCATTGCAGTTGATAAGCATTATGGCCAACTCTCCGACGCACAGTGCAGGGTCCGACAAATCTGGGCGCCAACTTGGAGGCAAAGCCCTTAGAGGCATCAGATAAAAGTTTATTGCGGGTCAGGACAAGATCTCCCTCTCGGAAAGTGACAGGACGGCGGCGCAAATTATAACGTTGACGATTACGCTCCTGAGCGCGAGCCAAGCGCTTCTGAATGTCGGCAAACAACAGCCGGTAGCCAACCTTTTTAGCGTCCACAACCTCCGAAGGACGTCTAGGGTCCAACTCTACCACAGCGTTATAGGCATCTCCAGATGGGCGATATTCTCTGCCAAAATTAGCGAAGTATGGGCTACAACCAATAACCTCATGACGACCAGTACGAACGGCGCAAGTAACAGCAGAAAGGTGTTTACTCCAAGTTTTATGGTTATCCTTGACATAACAGGAGAGCATGGTCTTAACTATACCATTGCTGCGCTCGGTAGGATCACAGTGCGGACTATAAACTGGAGTGAATATGATGTTGACTTTATATTTCTGACACAGCGACGTGAAAGAGGTACTGCGCATCTGGGTGCCATTATCGCAAATGAGCAAACGAGGAACTCCTGTAAACAAGAGAAAATATGCTGCTCCAGCAGATGACAAAGGAAACAGCAGTAGCATTGCGCAAAGGAAAGGTCAAAACATACTTGGAGAAATAATCAGTAACTACTAAGATGTACTTATATCCGTTGGACGATGGCAAGGGACCCACGAAATCCAAACTTATCATCTCCCAAGGTTCGGTAACAACCGGTCGGGTTCCCATAGTTCCAGCAGGAGCTTGAAGGTCAGGTTTATGCTCCAGACACACCGAGCAACGACTCACATATCGGGCTACATCGGCACGCATCTTAGGCCAAAAATAGCGTTGTCTCAAGCGCCAATAAGTCTTAAAGACACCAGGATGTCCGGCGGAAATATCATCATGATGTTGACGAAGTAGGCTCTTCCTGAACTCCTAGGTACCACCAATTTCCAACAATCCCCGCATCTCCTAAACCAGGATAAGGGGCGGAAACGTATTTCCAAAGTAAGCCATGCTCCTCCCTCCAGGTAGGGTATTTGTCCGGAAATGTGTTCAAGTCTTCTCTCATCTTGAGATACCAAGGATCCCTAGACTTATGGAACAGCTGGCGATCATCAGAGTCCAGCACCTCGTCCACAGACACTGGGACGGACCTGGACAACATATCAGGCACGACATTCAGTTTACCCTTTGCGATGGACAATTTCAAAGGTGAAGGGCATTAGGCGCAAACTCCAACGAGCCAATCGACCCTGTGGGTCCTTTAGGTTATGCAGCCACAGCAAAGAGTGGTGATCGGTATTACCTTGAAGAAGGTACCCTCCAGGTAATGGCGTAGTTTTTCAACAGCCCAAATCACGGCAAGGCACTCACGCTCCGTGGTCGAATAGTTGCGCTCTTGTCGAGTTAACGAACGGGAAAGATAGCACAAGACTCTCTCACCATCATCAAATTGTTGGGTGAGAACGGCTCTGAGTCCGTAGGCGGAGGCATCAACTTGCACAATGAACTGGCGATCAAAGTCAGGGCAAGTGAGTACAGGGGCAGACGCTAGCTTCTCTTTTATTTCACTGAAAGCTAATTCACACTGGGGTGTCCAATTCCAGCGGACATTTTTCTTAGTCAAATTCGAGAGGGGTTCGCTCAAATCGGCCAAATTAGGAATGAACCGGCGATACCATGCGGCGGTTCCCAAAAAGGAACGGATGGCGGCAACATTAGTGGGAGTAGGAATACTCAAAATAGCCTCGACCTTTTCAGGATCCGGGCGAAGACCATGTCTGTCGACAACATACCCCAAATATTTCAGCTGAGGGCGACAAAAAAACATTTTCACGCTTCACGACAAAACCAGCCGCTATAAGCCTATCCAACACCTTACCCAAAATTTCTAAGTGTGTGGCGAAATCTCCACTAACGATGACAATATCGTCCAAGTACACAAAGACGTACGGCTGAAGATCAGGACCAAGAACACCGTCCATAATACGTTGGAAAGTAGCGGGAGAATTAGTTAGTCCGTAAGGCAAGCGTCGAAACTGATATAAGCCGCGACCAGGGACGGTGAAAGCCGTATATTCCCTCGAGTTAGAAGCCACCTGAACGTGGTGATAGGCCGTTTTTATATCCAAAGTGCTCAACACACGAGCATCGCGCAATTTGTCTAGTATTCCAGAGATATATGGAATAGGATAAGCGTCCTCTTGGTGACGGCATTAAGGCGCCTATAGTCGACGCAAAACGATAAGTACCGTCCTTCTTAGGGACGAGACAGACTGGTGAAGACCACGAGCTACCAGAAGGTTCAATTATTCCCTTTCTCAACATATCATCAATTTCCGCGTCTATGATCTTTTGTTTGTGTGGGGAAACTGGATACCAACGTTGTTTGACAGGTCGGGTATCAGGAAGCAATTCAATCTGGTGCTCAGCAGCAGACGCACATCCAAGGTCATCGCCCATGCGAGCAAATTTTTCTTCAACATTCTATCCAGCTGCATCCTCTCAGCAGGTGAAAGGAATTCCTTAACGCCATTCGAAGCCTCGAGTTCATCCAAAGCTTCTACAGGGGAAGCAAAGTGCCAGACATCATCTCTTATATTAGGCACTATATCCATTTTTCTCCAAAAATCTATCCCAAGTATCAAGGAATGCCGCAAAGATGGAACCACCATTAGGTTCAACCAAATCAGCTTGTTCTTCAACTTAACAGGAGCGAAATATAACCAGGACTCTCGCATATATCCCCATTAGCCACAGTACACGATTTAAGCGATGGAGTCAGTTTCAATCCAATCTCCAAAAGTCTCTCATATCCCTTACTACCCACAAGCGAAACACTCGCACCGGAATCTAACAAACCCACAAATTTAAGCCCCAAAATATGTACAGTAAGGTAAGGTCGCTTGTCTCCATCAGCATGGGACAAAATGTAATCAAGAACAGCTGCTCTTCCTATGACCGCACTATGATCAGACGAGGACGACCCGCGGTCATCTAGTTTCCTCGTCGGGAGTTTTCCGAAGGCGGAGGAGAAGCAAAGCGTACAGATCGAGAATTTACCTGAGGAGAGCAATCAGGGCATGTCCGAACAGTAAAACCGGTTTTTCCGCAGCGATTACAAAGTAATTGTCTTGGTGACGGACAATTGACACGTCTATGACCAGACTTCTGACAGTTCCAACACACGACAGCGGTCGACGTCGTCGGCGGTTCACGAGGACTCACCTCAGAAAGAGAACTAGACCGAGAGCTAGAAGAAGCACAAGGAAGCGACACACACGCTAGTTCGGAGTCAACATAACTCTGACGTTTCCTAGATGGAGGCACATAGCTATCAGCACGATACTTTTTAACCTCGAGGCGCAGGCACACATCCTCCAGTTCCTGTAGGCTATCAACAACAGGCAACTGCGTCGTATAAAAAGGCGCCAAATTTCTGGTTATTATTCTAACTTTATCTGTTCATCAACTTCCCATATCTCCTAAACATAGAGTTCATGCATGTCAAATAATCCACAATTGATTCTGAGGGATCTTGTGTTCGGTTCAAGATATCGGTGAACAAACGAGAACGATAATCTGGAGGTTCGTAATGCCTAAGAAGCAGGAGGACAAGCTCTTCCAGTCCTTAAATTTATCACGATTAGATCGATACCACATTAACGCTCTACCGGAAAAAGATCAACAGCTGAATCGAAAATTTGACTCTCTGTCACTCCACGAGCCCTTCCCAACTCTACAACACGTTCCAAGAAACTATGCACCGTAATATCCTTCGGATCACCCGTGAAAGTTAAATTCCACTTCTGTAAATTCAAAGAACGAGGGAGGTTCCCAAAATTCGCATGAGTGCTAGTACGAGCAAATGGTGGATGCGCGGAAGCAACCGAGGCTTCATCATCAGAACAGTCACCCTCAGAGGAGGAGCAATAAAAACAGAGGCAGGATCATAAGCCGGAGGCTGAGCGCAAACATCAACTAAAGTACTCTTACATTTTTAAGCATATCAGCAACATTCAATGGCAAAGACTCTTTCGAACTACCAGACTCTAAACGTTCCAACCGAGAAACGACATGACACAACCTAGTAAATATCGCCTCAAGGCATGGGTCAGGTCCCTAAACAACGTTAACAATTCATCATACTTGCTCATACAAATATTAAATTCTGATACAGTATCCAACTCAACTATAGGATACTCAAAAGACCTATTACCCTTCTACTACTTTCAACAAAGGACGCAAACAGGCACGCAAATCCCGAACTGTCTGTGTATCCGAACATTTAAAACCTCTTACACGCAATTCATATTGTAATTCATCTTTCTTAAGCCTATTAAGATTATTTTTCAGAACCATACTTTACAAATACCTTTACAATAAAATCAAAATATGATCAAAATCTGAAAATCAAAGTAAAACCGCACAAAAATTCAAATGAACCTTAAAAATAACAATCTATTTTCATCCAGTCACCACCTCAGTTGAACTTGTATAAATAAAAACAATCTCAAAACAAGTTCCCTCAGAAACCACTTCGAGGCCTCGCGCTGGGCGCCACTTTATGTCACGAGCCCGCCCGGTTCCAGAGAGTGTACCAAATACCTCCCGGACTAGCTCTCAGAGCTGAGACTATTTACTAGGGCGCCACTCTCTTTTATGATGTTAAATAAAAGGGAGGTATCACCACAGATCTCAGGGGGAAAACAAAAGAGAGAAAACGTACACGAAAACCCACTCTAGAAGCCAGAACAAGCTCGATCACACAAAATGAGAGTAGTGACTGGTAGGAAGAAAAAAAGAATCAATTGTTTAACAATTTAATCTCACCAAAAATGTGGTGATAACACTACAACTAATCAATGTCCTACCACAAAATATCTCTATCGAACTTACTAGTCAAATATCTTAATATGCGTTTAACCGAATTATATTACTAAACTTATCACCCAAAGGTGAACCTCAAAGTTAGATTAATACTGGCCAGCATGAATAAAACACCTATGTAACGGTCTATATCTAGGTGACTGAACAACAGGTCAACTGTTTATCGCTATATCAATGTCTCGACCTAAGTCGTTTATATTCTCAGATAACTTAAATGCTACGGGCTAACCTTACATAACAGTCTAAGATGTACAGTGACTGTGAACAAAAAGGATATTATGGGTTCTCAACCAACATTCACTCTTCAACCCTCGTAGAAAGGAAATTGGGTCAATACGTACTTCAGGCTCTTCTGTAATACAATAATTCACATCAACCTGTTTAATTTTCTGATGTAATTCTCTTTCTTTGTGCTGAGTCTTCAGCTGTTCCACTTCATCACGATATTTCTGTAGCCAGTTTTCCTTGGCTTTTGTAATTTGCCTCTGGATTTCTCTGTCCATCTATTAATAATAATGTAGTAATGTTGCATTCGCAATTTGGCGAGACGGAATACGCAAGCAAAATTGCGGTAAGGGTGCTATCAAGTGGACAAACTACTATTGTGTTGTAATTGTATTAAAAAATTTCCTCCGCTGATTACGATTTGAAAAAATCAATAATTTTAAATACATTATATAATCTTTGAAATTTATTTGAATAGGGAATTACTACGAAATTTAAAATTTTTCAGTAGTTATCTGTAGTAGTGTAGGTATGTGCTGAAGTGGCTGAGTACCTACTTTAGGTATCTAAGAATACGAAATTAATTCTTTTCTGTTGTGTGTAAACATAATTGTTACGGAAATTTGTTGAAGTATTTTTTTCCGTTAAATTTTTGGACAAAAAATTAATATTATATGTAATTTGAAATCAAGAACATCTGACATCCCACACCCTAAAATAAAAATAATAATCTAGAAATATTATACACTATTCTCTTGAACAATGGGTATCCAAAAAAAATAGCTATCCAAAATTCTATACAATTTGCCAAATAACTACGTTAATTTAATGAATCAAGTATCAACGGAAGAAGAAATACCAAATTATATAGTATTACCCTTTCAGAAAAAACTTACCCGAAATTGAAAAAAACTGATACCAAACGACAAGTTTGAAATTTCCTTTAAAATGTTTCACAAAATTGAAAGATAAAACTGATAATCAAAATAAATTGAATGTGATTTACAAAATAAATAGTACAGATTGCGATAAATTTTACCTTAGACAAACAATAACAAAACCTGAACAAATAATTGTTCAATATAAAAGTAATATAAGAACTGCCATAGAAACATGTGCATTTTCAATTCATAGTTTGAAAGAACAACATGAATCAAAATTTAACCATATTGTAATCATTGATTCCGAAAAGAACTTGTATATAAGAAATTTTTTTGAAATAATTACAATATACCTTTGAAGAATACAGAGACATGAATATGCGTTATGTAGAAGCTCGGTCAAGAGAGATGAGGCATTGCAATCAAATCATGCCTGCTAACTATATCTACCAATATCAATAAACAGAATTGAACTGAATAATGACACAACATACGATAACGTTAATTTGGCATGTGATGCATTGTATAACATACTGAACTGCTTGTTTTCCGAATGTGTCCCCTAATCGAAAAGTGGAAGGTCTTTCTATCCGCCCTGGTTAACAGGTCACATTATTTCTTGTCTCAAATCGAAAGATTTCTACCTACGCAAATATAAGTCATCAGGAGACGTTGGTTTCATGAACGAATACAAAAATCTTTGCAGAGATCTAAAAATGAAATAGCTACTGCTCGAGCAAATTTCACAAGGAAGACTGAGGCAGACCAGATAGCTCATCTGATAGTTCCTTGGTGCAAATTCTGACTATCCCGGAGATAACGGATGATATTGTTCTCAAGTGTCTCAAAAAGTTGCAAAGCAAATATGACAGCAGGTCCTGACAGAATTCTTCCTGTTTATTAAGGGACTGTGCGTTCGTTTTGGTCAGACCTCTCACCATTTCATATAAACTGTCCCTTTCTACACATAATTTTACTACTGTCTGGAAGGAGGGTAGAGTGAGTCTAGTATTCAAGGAAGGCAACAGAAAACGATATTGAGAACTATAGACCAATTATGATTCTGACCCACTTTTTTCGAAAAAATACTTTATGACATCATCTATGTATATGTAAGGAGCCAGATCTATGATTGTCAACACAGATCCATCAAGAGTCGATCAACAGTGACCATCTAGGTCTGTTTAACTCGGTATATCAGTAGCGCATTGGATAAATCCTCTCAAGTGGATGTCATCTACACGGACTTCACAAATACATTTGATAGATTAGACCATGACCTAAAATACTTATCACGAAGATGTCTTTTTTCGGGTTAAATCTCGATTTTATATATTTTTTGAATCATATCTTTCCTGTAAAAAACAGTGTGTTGGCTATAAGTCTGATAGGTTTGAAGCTTCCTAAGTTTCCTTGGGTGACCTTTAGGGGTCCACTACTTTTCTTGATCTTCATAAATCTTCTTTATGTCGATGACATCAAGCTGTATCGTCGTATTCTCTCTTTTGGGGATGGTTGGAACCTCCAGGGTGTCATTGATAGGCTGCACCGTTAGTGCTAGAACAACTAACTTCCCCAGAACGTTCAAAAGATTATGTAATGTCCTTTACTCGTAAAAGAACTACAATAGACTTTCTTTATAACATCGGCGGTTACGTTATTGGTAAAGTTATTCAATTTAAAGACCTAGGTATCTTATTCGATTGCGGACTTGGTTTTGTTCCTCACATAAATTCAACCACTTGTCGTGTCTAATTTGGAGCCCTGGGTATAGTGTATATGTCAGTAGATTAGACAATGTACATTTCTGAAGTATCTATGTTTCAAGATTGACGGTGTATAGCCGAAGCGTGGTACACCTTACGAAAATTTCCTGACAAAATTTCAGGTTAATTCCCTCGAACCTCGTCGCATCTATTAAGGCGAACTATTTCTGCGAAATATAACATGTTCGTTGATAAATAAATAAATAGAGATAAAGGCGGTTCTACACGTGATGGAAAATCCATAGGCTTGCCTCGAGGCGCCAGGCCTGAAGGAAACCCAATGTCTGTATGGAGAAATCAGATATGTAAAATAGCAAACCCATAAAAACAATTATCAATTTTTAATCACAAATGATGACACCAATAAGTGTACTGAAAACTATTGTATTCTTTAAGAACTAGCCAATAACAGATATTTCCGGAATTTGATTATTATAGGTTCATTAAATCAGCTTTCACCAATTCGATTCAAACCATAGTTGATGATGTTACACCAAGAATGCAATTAGTGAAGATTTTAAGATTCTATCCTTTAGAAAAAAAAATCGAGAACATACAAGGAAAAAAAATTTCTTACCTTATCCAGTAGATCTTCTTCAGATCCTGTGAAATGACCCATTTCAGAATCGGGTATGTACTCATAGGCTTCTACGATCAGCGGAGATTTACAAACAGCTTCACCTAGTTTATTGGTGGCCTTGCATATGTATTCACCAGTGTTTTCAGGAAAAACTTCAGAAATAGTTAACTCACAGATACCGTCTGTGCTTTGAGCTATAACAACATCTTTAGCATGTTTGATTGGCTGGTTATCATGGAACCATTCAACTTTAGGAGTAGGCGTACCTTTAACAGTACACCTGAGTATTGCTTTCTCTCCATCCATTACTTTCGTTGGCAGCAGTTTCTCAACGAATTTAGGAGATTCTAAAATTCTAGTTAGTTCCCATTCAGTTTCTTCTATAATACCTAAAGTAGCTGAGCAAGTAACAGACCCTGCAACATTCTCTGCGCGACATGTTATTGGTCCAGCTATTTCAGGGGTCATTTCCGTAATAATCAATGAAGATTTATTGTCATGTGTTACTATCCTAATTTCGTTAGATGATGTTATCGGTAATGACTCTTGGAACCACTGGAATGATGCAACCGGAAAAGCATCCACAACTGCTTCTAAAATAACAGCTTCACCTTCAGTAACAAACTGTGGCTTTACCACTTTCAAGAAGGTGGGTGGTATTGCTTCAGGTTTTTCTTGAGTTACGCTAACTGAGCTGGATGATCCAGCCTCTCCTTTTTTGTTAGTTACCTTGATTTCGTACTTTCCACCTTTATGTTTAGCTGTTTTCTTAATTTTGAGTGAGGTTTTGTTAGTTCGCTTGATAATTTCATAATCTTCGTCATCTTTAATTGGCTTTCCATTTCTGTACCAAGTTATTTCAGGTGATGGATATGCTCTAAACTCAGCCGACATGACGATGTCCTCAGTTGGACGAGCAATCACCGATTCCAGAGGCTTAATAAATTCCGGTGCTTCAAGCACTTCTGGTACAGTAACAGTTTTTGCAACTGAAAGAACTAAATTGGCTTTACATTCAGCCTTTCCAAATTGATTTTCTGCTATGACAGTGTAAAAGGTCTCGTCATTCTTAGAAGGTTTAACAATTTCCAACGTCGTTACGCCAGTTTTCTCATCGTATGTTACCCTCTTCTCATTATCTGATTTTATTTCATCACTACTCGTCTTTTTAAACCATTTAATTTTCGGTGTTGGTTGACCAATCACTTGACATTTGAGGACAGCAGGAGTTTTTCCATCCACAATGAGAGGCTTCAGTGGTTCTTCGAATTTAGGAGCAACGCCTTCTTCTTCTTTCTCTGTAAAATAAATGATTTTAGTATGAACCCTTAGAAAGCTTTTTTAGAAAGCCAACTCAATTCAAAACCTGAAATTTCGAAGCTGCTGTTGAATAATTGTTGTATACCAAGCGACATGAAAAAGTAGGATTCAAGGTTATTAAATATACGAGTAAGCATGAGCGAAAGATAAAAACACTTTGGGCAAAATAATTAGTGAAAAGCATTTTATACCATCAAGGTCAAACTATAATGTACCTATAATTTCAAGGTTAGCAGACGACGTAGCCATACCAGCGCAGTTTGACGCCCTACAGGAATAAACTGCTCTGTCCTGCAGGGTTACTTCCTGGAATATCAATCTAACAGTGTTTTCGCTTATATTGACATAAATATTTTCTGTTTCAACCAATGGAGATTCGTTTTTATACCAGCGAATTTCTGGGAAGGGAATTCCTTCCACAGTACAGATGAATTCAGCTGATTTGTTTATTTCCGCAATAACAGGCTTCACCTTTGTTGTGAACTTTGGTGGAACAGGTTTCTGTTTAACTTGCCTCTGATGAACAATACTGAATGTTGACTCTTGGGTCGTTTCGACAACTTTTTGGTGTTTCTCAGTGTCCCTTTTTTGAGAAATAATTTCCAGTTCTGGTAGCGGTTCCCCGTTATCCTTCAATTCTACTGTTTTTCTTCCTCGGAGAGTTTTCTTGGATAGAACGTCCACCTTCATCTCCTTCTTATATTTTTCAATCTCACTCGGAATTTCTTCTGGAATATTTTCAGGTTGTTTAGTAACACTCCTATCGCCTAGTTTTATAGCAGCTACAGAATTAAGGGCTGGTTCTTCTACAGTGAGGGCCTCGGCAGGTGATTCATCTACCAATTTTATAGGGATCAGCTCTGATTTAACCTCCTCAACTGAATGCATTAAACTTTCGGTTGGTAACACATCATCGGTAGGTTTCTGAGTTTCTGCTTTGACTTTCATTTCTTCATTTAATTTACGGCCTCTTCTCCAAGGTTTTTCTTTGGGATGTTCGGGTTGTGATTCTTGCTTTTTCAGTAATTCCTGTGTTGGTTCTTCCACTATTTTAGCTTCATTTAGTTCGAAAGAAATGTTTTCCATTTTGACTGTTTCAATATCAATTTCGTTTGGCCTTCTCTTCACAGGCTTCAACTGAACCATTTCCTGCGATGTGGGTTCCTCTTTTAGTTTTCCCTTACCCATCACCAACTTCCGCTTTTCTTCTTCCACCAACTGTTTTTCTTTGCTCGCCCTTCTCCAAGGTGTTTGAGGTACTGATACTTCAGATGGTTGAGTAGTATCAACAACCAACGTTGTTTTTTCGATTTCTTCCTTCGGTTTTTTCTTCAAGTCGGCAGCAACATGTTTTTCTGGGAACTTTGCCAATGCAGTTGGGGTGATTTCGCCTGTTTTTAGTTCAACCGTAGGTTTTTTCTCCAGTTTTATGTCATTAGTCTCTTCTTCTTTTGCAGAAGATGATTTCTTAGGAATACCCTTAAGGTTAACCTTTTCTAGTTCTGGTGTTTCGATTTTCTTCATAGTTTTTGGAGTTGGCTTCAATTTGATGATTTCTGGTTTGACCTCATCTTCTTTCGGCTTTTTCATATCGTCTCCAACTTTCAAAATTACTGTATCTTCAGTGACAGTCTCAACCTCAATAATTTCGACTGGTTGAGGTTGTCCGTAATCCTGTTCTGTTGTCCTATGGATAGTTGGTTTTTCTTCCTCTTTTTCATTCTCATTGCTATAGCCTTTGAATAGCTGCTTGCCTTTAATTTTTTTCTTATGTTCAGACGTCTCGACTTCATTTGGCTTGCTAATTTTCGGTTTCTCATCAGTTTTTTGTGGCAATTCTGTCTCTTCGGAGATATTTTGATCGATATGTTTTTCTTTCCTATCTTCGGTTGTTTTCTTAACACCTCTTCGCCAACTTCTCACTTCATTAGCATCGTCTATAGATTTAAGTTTTGTTTCCTCTTGTGAAACATTCTTTGCCGTATCATCCAATGTAACTACCTCCCTAGTCGACAAATTTTCAACAGTATCTAGTTTAGATGTAATTTCAGTTTCTCTTGATTCCTTTGTTTTACGCCAAGAACGTTTTTGATCTGCTTTATCGACTTGGTCGATGATAGTAGGTTTTTTAGGCATATCAATAACATCTTTTGGTTCCGTTTTAGGAACACTTATTACAGACACTTTACCGTCCAAAACATTTTTTTCTACGGGCTGTAAAGTAATCTGCTGATTTTCTTCAACAGTTTTCGAGCTTTCTCGCCTTGTTTTCTTTAGAGTCAACTTTTCGCTCCAAGGTAAACTTTTTGTTTTCGGAATTTCATCATTTGGTAGGACGTTTTCTTTTATCTGACCAGTACTTGTGTTATGAACAAACTCTTGTGAATGCAACTCATGTGTTTTATCAGGTATATCTGGTGCAATGGGCGAAACTTCTGCAAGTTTCAATTCAGTTGGTAATTTCTCAGATAGCATGGTTTGCTGACTTCCTTCGTCCTTTTTCACCGGTTTCAAATTAACTTGTTCTAATTGTTCTGTCGAAGGCTTCAAACTTTCACGCTTTGTTTTTCTGAGCACAAGTTTCTGACCCCATGGAAGAGATTCTGAATCTCCTTTGGATGGAGTGTCTTTCTGATTTTTATTTTTCCTAGGAATATCTCCTGCCGTATCGTCCTTATCAATTTGGGGAATTAGTGAACTCTTAGGCTTTTCCCAGTTTTTCTGTTCAGGTTTCTCCGAACCCTCAGTTTCTTCAATTCTCACATCGAGCAATTGTCTATCGTCTTGCACATCCTTTTTGCCTGGTATAACATGTGTCAAATCCTTTACCTTTGGTTGCTCATTTACTTTTTCAGTTGACTTAGGCTTTCTCGACTCCATCTGTTCAAGGCGTGGAGTTTCTGGATAGTGTCTGGTGGCGTTCTTTTCTGTCCCTTTTATAGGTAACATATCTATATTATTTTTATCTGAAGGGATTTGTTTGTTCGATATTGGTTCTCTCAAATCATTCTCGTTGGGTTGTTGGGGTTTTCGATTTTCTTCAACAACTTCTTCTATTTGAGTTTGAGATGTGATTTTTTCTATTTGTTTTGATCTTCTCCAGTTTTTTGTATCAGACGTTTTAGTTGCATTAGTGATAGATTCATTTTGTTCAATTTTTGGTGTTTCCGTATGTTCACTTTCTATATGCAATGGTTCCTTTTGTCCAAATCTTGGTTTCCTCCAAACTTCTTCCACAGGCTTTTGATGCTGAGGTTGTATTTTGGAAAGAGGTTCTTTTTCCTCGATAACTAACATTCCCTCATCTCCTTTTGTAGGAATTGTATCGATAGATTTCGGCTTCCTCCAGTCTCTTTGTACAGGTTGTTGTGGCTTTGTATTCTTTCTGGTTATGGTATCGCGTTCTTCTTCCATTTTCAAAATTTCAGAATCTTCTTTAAAATCAAGTAAAGTCTTATCGATCGTTTCTGGTTTTTCTTTTTTGGGTAAAGATAGGTTATCACTCCTTTCGGAGGTAGGAGCCTCTTCTTCAAGCTTGATTATTTCAGTTTTTTCATGCAAAGATGAAGTTTGCTGAGGCTTAGGCCTTCTCCAATCTCTTTGTTTAGGTTGTTCAGGTTGTGATTCTTCTTTATGTACGAATTCTTGCTTATCTTCTGTATTCTGTATGGAAGTTCTTGGCTTTCTCCAATCTTTGACTTCATATTGACGGGGAACCGATTTTCCCTTAGACTCGATATCCAGATCTTCTTCTATCGAAAGAATTTCTGAATCTTCTTTAATATGTGTCTTAATTTTATTAGAAGGTTTTTGCTTTTCCCAATCTTTTTGTGAAGGGCGTAGATGAGTGGATTTCTCTTTAGAAATGGTAACTTGATCTTTTTCTAGTATTTCTTTATCATCTTCTATATTTGTTGTGGTTTTATCGAATTGTCTCTGCTTTCTCCATACTTTCTCTTCAGGTTTTTGTAGTTCCGATTTACCCTTGGATAAAGTGTCAATATTTTCTTCTAGTTTTAGTATTTCTTTGTCTTCTTCAACAGATGTTTTTTTCGTAGATCTTTGACCCCTCCAATCTTTCTGTTCTGTGGTTCTTCTGAAAATTCTCTTCTTTTCATCCTCTTCCACTTCAAGAAATTCACTGTCGTCTGTTATTTGCCACGGAACTTTTTTCCAGTTAGTGTCAGAACCTGCATCTGATTGTATGCTTTCATGCGATTTATCAGAAATTTTCAATATTTCAATTTCTTTTGATGTTGTTTGATATTTCCTCTGTTTCAGCTCAACACTTTCAATTTTATTTGTTTCACTTGAAGCCTTATTTTTTTGTACTTTCTTGAGCGCCACTTCTTCTGGTTTGAATGCTTCAATTTGTTTTATATCTCTTTGAGTCTTCTTCAGGGTAACCTTTTCCGATGTCCAAGGTTGAACCTGTCCAGCTTGAGGACTTCTTGTGGCTGTTTCCTTCTGTTCCAGTGGTGATTTTCTTCTCCAGGGAAGCGATTCATCTCCTCTTGGAACTGTTTCTTCGTCCACTGACTGTACACCAGTTTTTGTGGTGGGCAGGGACTTGTACAATGTTTTTGTTTTGCCCGATTCTGGCTGATGAGTTTTAGAGTAAAGGTCATTAGGTACTCCATCTTTCAATTTATCATTGGGTGTATCTTCACGACTAATAATACTTCGCTCTGAGAAAAAAATAGAGTATGGAATTAATTTCATTCAATGGGTGAACGATTCAATAGTTTGAAACTGATATTTGAAAACGATAAGCAAACATTTCAATACTTTATCCTACTGCGTCTTAATGCGGATTTTCAGTAACTGAAAAGATATATTAAGTCAATTAAAAATTTAGTTGATCCTAAAAATTGTTAGATAAAAAAAGGAGTAGTCCAATAGACGATTATTTTCAATGAAATGATCAGTTATTTTCAGAAACCCTTTCGTTTCCAATCTTTCCTCCAAGATAAACGTAACAATTTTCCGAAAATGTTTCAAGTACTATGAATACTGGCATTCCCTTCCGTAATTCTCTTCTTTAAACTTAGATTAAATTAAATAGAAGAAATGACGATGAGTCAATATCGCAACCTTGACCTATATATTTATATTCTGCAACTAATTGCTTTAGCGGTAACTGCAGCAAAGACCGAATTAATTCTGATATTTTAATAACTGACTTGTTCATTACTTGCTCAGGCTATAAAAAAAGACGAATCACAATGTCGCAGCCTTTTTTTGGTCAGGGAGTCAACGTTGGTCAATCCGTAATTATTCGATCGTCGTAAAGATCTAGTGTAGTAGTAGTAGAATATATGGTAGAGAGAATAGAAAAAATTATGTATGCACTTTCAGCAGTCAGAAAGCAAATACAAGTTTGAAATATAATATAATAAGAGACTGTACTTGCATGACATGTGTATGATAATAAATTAATCTTAATTGACTGATCGTCTCTGATCATTGTTGGTCATGACGAACCGCATTCAAGCGGCTTAGGTCACAATCCGTGACGTCATGAATTAGCCCTTCGTTGGAGTGGGGATGACCAGAATCTTAACACAGCTCCAGAGCTGTGTTAAGATTCTGGTCATTAGAAGAAGTAGGGTTAAATGCTTGTAAACATGAAAATAGTGAACAATAGCAAACCTTGAGTTATTTGAAACTTGAAAAACAAATATTGTTAGATCCGAGAGAATGTCCAATTTTCAATCCTTCTTTGAAAAAGATAATTAATTATCGAAATTTCATAAAACACAACAAGAAATTAATGAAATGAATGAAAATTCAGGTAGGAACGTAATTTGAGATTCATTCCAAAATAATTCAGTCATTGTTAAGTTCACAGATTCAAAGGAAAACTAATTATTAATTTGTGGATAGAAAGAATTCAATGGAAATTATTGAGAACCATAGACCATAAGAATCCTCCTGATTTCCAATAACGAGAAAATAGTCCCCTTGTCACAAAAAAAACGTAGTAATGATGAAGTAAAGTTCTTAGAAAATTGAAATAGCTTGGGAATCAATAATGATGAAGTCACTCAGAATATTCAGAAGAAATAAATGAGCAGGTGGAAATTGCATCAGTCAGGAACTGAAGGTATATTTGTATGAAATAATTAAAACAAAATTCATTGAAATTGAAGTCATTGAGAGAATATTCAACTTTATTTTACTTTTAGGATAACTCTGAATTGATTGAGAAGAAGAAGCAGTTATCTCAAATGATGTAAATGTCATTTGTGTGAAACAATAACGAGGATAATGATTTGGAAACCACAGGAATCATCCTAAGATATATGGATCATCAAACAACATTCAACGGGAACTAACCCCTCTTACTGAAATTATTGAAAAAAAAAAACATTTCTTAATTGTCAAGACTTCTTCATATTGCAGTCATAAATGATATTTGGTAATTGTAAATCAGACCTGTCATTGTTTTAATCTGAAAACTGAAAGCATATTGAAATAAAACCTAATCTCACAAAGAGTTTATGTAATTGAAATCAAGTATGTTCCAGAATAAGATTAAATTTAATAATAAAACTGAGCAATTTCGAAAATTACATATCATCTGTCGGACTAATAGAACATATTTTTTCCACAGCCTGTCATTGTTTTTGATTCATAATTTTTATAGCCTCACAAATTAATTTTTGTGCTGGCATCTTTTTATATGTACACAATTAATTTTTTAGCAATAAATATTTTTGACCAATTGAATGTTTCATTATTTGATATACTGCATTAGGGCTGTATCAATAAAACAATACATACTTTTTTCATAAAGTTAGGCATAATTATTACCGTCTGAGGGTGTGTTTCATCATAAAATTTTGGAAAGAAGAATTAATAGAACATGTTCAAGGTATAGTAGCCTAAAAAGAGCGCCAAAGTCATTTGACCTCAAGTCAGTGTTTCCTAATTTTTTTAAATAAAATATTCAAAGAGGACCATCACCTGCTTTTATTGCCTCAATCTATATATTAAAGGCCTACACACCCTTTTTTTGTTCTCTTGTTCACCTTAATACAAACCCCAAAATGTCTGCAATTTTTGGGCAAAACTTCGTTTATCTCTTTGTTAAGAATTCATACTCAAAATAGATTCTGCCCGTGAGCTAAGTAACTGTCGAACGGTAGAGGCAAATCATCAGAAACTTTCAGAGTGCATTTGATGAATGGAAATTTTGTAAGTTTTTGGATAGAATTTTTGATTTTCCAAAGTTAAGGTAATAGAATTAGGTATTATCGAGATTATTGCATATTCATATTATTGTATATAAATTTAGACTTTACTCGAACTCCTATTGTCCTAGAAATTCAGTGATATTGTTCAGCAAATTAATAGAGATAGACGGTAAACTTTCACCCATTTCTTAATTCTATCTTTTCGAAGCAGGTAATCCTTTTAAGTAAGTTGTTTCGCAATTACGGTAATCTCTAAATTTAAACGCAAAGTAATACGAACACGGATGACCAAAACCTCGGTAACGTGCATTCAAGCGATAATGTATGGCCATTCGTCTTGGTCATCGAAGGTATGATCAAGGGCTGAACAGCAATGAACAGTAATGACCGCTAGAAAGACCAAAATAATGACAAAAGTGTCGCTTGAAATTGATTATAGTTTCATATAGATTTTTTCTTTTTTTTTCTTTATGTGACAACTTTATCTGACACTAACCAGGATGCATTCTCTCAATGCGACAGATTATGGAAGTTCTAGATAATGAAATTCTCAACATTTTTTGTTGTGAGTAAGTTCGCATACCTTCTACCGTATTCAAAGCATATATGGTAGATAAGTTGATGATGAAAGCGTACTCCTAAAAGCGCAATGCATAATTATAGTCTAATGTGAATGGGTAGAATAATTTTTTTTCCGCCAGGCCATCATCTTGTCTTGAAGTCTAGTATGACCCTGTTCAGGTTCCCACATTGGGTTGACCAGTTTATTTAGTCAGTGCATTGAGTGGAAGTTTGCATTTCTGATTAGCATCGACGGCTTGCAGGCAGCCTAGCTATCAATCAATAGGAATATTCTCATAAAAAAGGAATTATACTAACTGACCAAGAATCTGCAACACCCAGGAGGTGTTTGAATTTCGAATTTTCTTTGTATAGCAAGGATTTAATGATTAAAATCTGGAAAAAGACGTTGTGAAGGTTTCTGCATGTAAAAATTTTTTGTTACTGAAATATTGTAGTAGCACTTTGGAAAATTTTCAAATTATACAAGAAACCATCATCTTGAAAAAGGTGGAACTGTTGGTCTACGGGAGGCGGAGTTTTCATTTCGATAAATCGTTAACCGTACAAACAGAAATTATGAATATGTTGTGATGCGTGGTGTGATAATTGATGACGAGATATTGTTGATGATGGAGCTCGTGTTGAATGATTGTTTGGGCTATTACCATCATCTATTGTGGATGTAATGATTTCCGACGTTTCGATAGACATCTTCTATCTTTATCAAGGAGAAAAGTAAGAAACTTTTTGAGAATTATCAATTCTCAAAAAGTCAATATGACAGAAGTCATGAAAGAAAAATGAACGATGTTATATACTCATCTGTGATATGATGATCTTTTTAAGTTGGATCGAACTATCGGCGTCCAAACTTCTGGCAGATCTATAGATGGAGCACTTATGGAATCAGGTGTTATTTTCATAAATGCTGCTTCTTTGATTTTTCTTCTTGCAAGTTTTTCTTCTTTGGATATTATTGATGCTTCATCCCACTTTATACGATGATTCTCATCTACAGCATGTTGGACCAACCTGGATTTGTCACTGTCTAGTACTCGTAGAAGCTTCTGATGTTCTTTTATTCGTACATTCAGAGGGCGTTTAGTTTCTCCGATGTAAGATCTTCCGCACTTGCAAGGTAATTCATATATGCAGTTCTTTGTCCTTTGTGTCTCATTATTAGGCTTAACTTTTGTAAGTTTAGCTCTGATAGTGTCTTGAGTTTTGAATGCAGTTGTTATGTTGTATCTATTTCCAATTCTTCTCATTTTCTCCGACAAACCTTTTACATAAGGAATTACGGTTTTAATGGTCTGATTTATATCTGTTGGTTCTGGTTGACTTTCTCTTGTTCGTCTAACTTTTTCTAATATCTTTTTGGGGTAGCCATTGCTTCTAAGAGTTTTCGAGATGTTATTTATTTCTTCATTTTGGTCTTCTTCAGTGCAACAAATATTTATTGCTCTATCAAATAAACATTTTGCTACTCCCAATTTAGTGTTTAGTTGGTGGTTTGAATCAAAATGTAGATATTGTCCTGTGTTCGTTGGCTTTTTATACACAGTGGTTCTTGGGATTCCATTTTATTTATTGTCAGTCAAAAGTTCAAAAAAAAGAATATATATATATATATACGAGTACATCTAAGAATGGAAGTTGTCTGTCTTTCTCGATTTCAATTGTGAATTTAATTGATTCCTCTTGATTGTTTAGATATTGAAACAACATATTTCCAATTTGAAGACACCTTTTATCAACAAGAATTTGGAATGGCCATGGGTTCACCACTATCACCAATTTTAGCTGATTTATATATGGAAATTTTCGAACAGAAGGCATTAGAAAAATATGCACTTGAACCCAAACTGTGGAAAAGATATGTAGATGATACTTTCATTATTTGGCAACATGGAAGAGACACTATAGATGAATTCCTTCAATATCTAAACAATCAAGAGGAATCAATTAAATTCACAATTGAAATCGAGAAAGACAGACAACTTCCATTCTTAGATGTACTCGTACATAAACAAAATGGAATCCCAAGAACCACTGTGTATAAAAAGCCAACGAACACAGGACAATATCTACATTTTGATTCAAACCACCAACTAAACACTATATTGGGAGTAGCAAAATGTTTATTTGATAGAGCAATAAATATTTGTTGCACTGAAGAAGACCAAAATGAAGAAATAAATAACATCTCGAAAACTCTTAGAAGCAATGGCTACCCCAAAAAGATATTAGAAAAAGTTAGACGAACAAGAGAAAGTCAACCAGAACCAACAGATATAAATCAGACCATTAAAACCGTAATTCCTTATGTAAAAGGTTTGTCGGAGAAAATGAGAAGAATTGGAAATAGATACAACATAACAACTGCATTCAAAACTCAAGACACTATCAGAGCTAAACTTACAAAAGTTAAGCCTAATAATGAGTTACAAAGGACAAAGAACTGCATATATGAATTACCTTTGAGTGCGGAAGATCTTACATCGGAGAAACTAAACGCCCTCTGAATGTACGAATAAAAGAACATCAGAAGCTTCTACGAGTACTAGACAGTGACAAATCCAGGTTGGTCCAACATGCTGTAGATGAGAATCATCGTATAAAGTGGGATGAAGCATCAATAATATCCAAAGAAGAAAAACTTGCAAGAAGAAAAATCAAAGAAGCAGCATTTATGAAAATAACACCTGATTCCATAAGTGCTCCATATATAGATCAGCCAGAAGTTTGGACGCCGATAGTTCGATCCAACTTAAAAAGATCATCATATCACAGATGAGTATATAACATCGTTCATTTTTCTTTCATGACTTCTGTCATATTGACTTTTTGAGAATTGATAATTCTCAAAAAGTTTCTTACTTTTCTCCTTGATAAAGATAGAAGATGTCTATCGAAAAGTCGGAAATCATTACATCCACAATAGATGATGGTAATGGTGTGATAATGCCCAAAATTGAAGAAGAGTAAGTACTGGACGTCGAAGGAAAACAAATGGAGTTCAACATCGACGTCTGAGATTGATAGCTATTAGAGACCGATTTACAACAACTCGATCTTTGGCTGATGAGTTGGAAGGAGAAAAAGGCCATCCTGTAACTGTCCGAACGGTTTACCACCTAATAAGGTCTTTTGGAATGCAGCATTATCGACCCCATCTTGTGTTAGGGTACGTCCATAGTGAACCACTTCTCGCGTCTCCCTTTATCGCGGGTGATAAACATACGTATAAATCCGTCCGCTTGTCACAGAGCGTTGGTTTTGTCAGCAGCGATAAAGCTAGAGGAGTGAAGCGGTTCACCATGGACGTACCCTTACCTACGACGGTTGAGCATAGCCGGCAACGATTGAGGTGATGCAGAGAACATTAACACTGAAATGTGAAATGTTATCAGATCGCCTTTTCTGATGATTCTTGATTCTGCTCGGCTACATATAATTGCCGAAGAAGGGTTTGACATCCTCGAGGAAAAAGAAGCGATCCTCAAATTAATATTGAGTGTCAAGTAAACCAGAAAAATAGAATTATAGTATGGGGTGCTTTTGCACATGTAACTGGGTCACTTTAAGTCTTTATTCGAGGTTACCTGAAAGCTCTGCGTTACTTTCAAGAAATAGTGGAGCCATTTGATCTACATCACCATAATCGGCTCGAGAATTCAATATTTTAGCACGATAATGTTTGACCTCATGTTGCCAAAGTTGAAGCCACCCATGTGTATATTTTGTCATGGCCGCCCACAGAGTTTGTTCTCGACATCATCGGTAGAAGCTTTGGAAATCTGTCTTAGTTCCCATGGATTTTCGCCGTTCTGAGATGGAAAAGACCATCCTTTTGCATCAATGCCAAGACGTGTTGGAAAGTGTATGGATAATCGCGGTGGGCAAAGATATTATTAACCATTTTTTTTAAAAATTGTGAACCTACAATTGTTTTTTTCAACTTTCAATCATTCACTTCTTGCCATACCGTCTTATTCTACCAAAGAAAAATTAAAATGCAAACGGCACCTTCTCGGTGCGAACACTACCAAAGCCATAATGATGAAATCTCAAAGATGTTAGAATTATGCGGTACTAGGTACCAGTTCCACTCTTATTTGGGATCACCAGTATCCCATGCTTCCTAGGACATTCTGCATAATAATCAAACTAGCTTGTAGATTTCTACGATTTTTACTAAATCTCACGTCATTTCTGGCGAGTAATCACAAAATTTAAACTGCAAATCTGAATACTCTATAAAGGCATGTTACTCCTTTGATGGATTATGGCATCAGTATGCTAGAAAATAGATTTTTGATGTCGAAATAAACCAATTTAGCATTGTTTGGGATGTGAATTCATCATTTTATCTTTCAGTTCCTTAAATAGAATATTCATATTCACATGTAAGGAAAAGATTTACCGATTCTTAAATGATTTGAGCGAAAGGACTGTGAGAAAGTTCACTACAGGTCCGATAGGCTGACTTTATTTATCCAATGTAATGAAGTAGATACGGATACTTGAAATATTTTTTTAATAGGTTTATGTGCTGGAAAAAGTGGAAAGAAATCAATGTGTTTTAAATCAATCTCTTGTAGAAGCTGACCTCATGCAAGCCATAAAGGTTCAGTTTTGAGAATCGCCTAAATACGCCTTGAAATAGCGAAAAATACCGTGAGGAATAATGGAAATTGTGAAAATATCAAAAATAGTTTAATTGTTATACAAAATGGCTATAAATTTTCGTCAACAAGGTTAGAAACTATTTAATTGTTGAAATGATATTAATTTTTTTATATAAAAATTAAATTTGCTGAGTAATCTTTTATAAACATGGCATTTCAATAATCCAATTCCACAAATTACCAGGTATACTTAAACAATTTGGGTTACATTCAACCGAAAGACAGAAAAAAAATCTCTCGGACCTACACATATTTTTCTGAGTGGTATATTTATAAAGCTGATGTGAATTTATTTTTAGCAATTCGGTTGATCTGATAACAAATCAATTGAATCTTGATATTTTTATTGAAGATCTTTTTATCTGTTGGAAGCTATCCGCGAACGCACAGGTGAATTAATGAATGCTAAGAATAGGTATTATTTACCCAATTCTAAAAATACCACACTATCTCTTTCGAATCGTAACGGTACCGGCTGAGTATTTCAAAATAGATAAACGGGCGTATATTTCTACTATAAACTGACTCAGCGTTGGCCAATACTGTTGGACATAATACTCTAATTTAGGAAATGTTCGCATGTGGTCCTTTTCATGTAAGTTAAAATGACTCACTGCTCACGGCGAAATGTCTATCTGGGAGAGAATTTCTGACGCTTCAATATAGGAAATCTGTTTCCCCCACTTATGTATTCCCAAGCTAGATTTAAGTTGTGGTAATACAATGAAAACTTGTAGTAGCATCTTGCACCTAGCAAGGTGAGGTTGGCTTGTCAGTGAAGTTTATTTGTGCTTAGTGGGGTTTTTATGCAGATGATAGTTAAGTGTAAACTGAAATTTCGAAAATATCGAACAGGATTTTGGAAATCAGTGTATGTGATAGGCTTTAGAAGAGTGGATTGTTATCTTTCATTTAGAAAATTGTGCTCGAAGTGATTTTTCCTCTTGAAGAATAGAGTTTTGTAATTTGCTATCAATAGTTAATGTTTTGTTTCAATTTATACTCATTAAGTTCACTTTTTACTTTATAACTCAATGGATTCGTCCTTTGCAGAAGAAGAAACTGATTGTTCATTATGAAATATTGATTTATTTTTTCATACGTAAAATTTTTTTCTGTTCGATTAAAGTTAAATAAAAATTTTGTCAATCCCTTCTTTCAATTTACTAAATATTATGTTGCATGGCGATATTTGATATCAAGTGATGCAAAAGCATACACCTGCGAAATACAGGTCGAATTCTATTTGAGGATTGTAATGTAATACACAAAAGTTGAAAATAACTCTTAAATGATCGTCTAGATGCACACGGCTCGAATTTGTAAGTTTATAATATTGCGCTCACTTCCCTAGATGACCGGGAGATTAAAATAGTTAACGTTGAGATTGAGCGATCTACATCAGTGGAAACTATGCAAACTAGATCCTAATTTGAATATACTGTCACACTTGAATTGTAATTATTTTTCCAGAAAATTGATGTTTTTATGATAATTTTTTTTTGTAGCAGATAGATGATAATATTAACAGAACAAAATATTATCTATTATCTTATCTTGAAAACAAAACAAAATTTATAATTTTGTAGAGAAATCATCTCAATTAACCGAAATGGTACTGTATTGTTTTTATCTATACAGGATTTATATCAAAATATCTCTTTTCTAGATGTCCGAGCTCACCATTTTCGTAGAAAAACCAACCTTTCATTTTATGTGTTTTTTAATTTTGCCAATAATAATCTTGATCGTAAAAAAGAATTCAATATTTTAGTTCAAATTTCATTTGTACTTATATATTTTCACGTTACTATGTCCGTTGAATATTTTCTGAAAAAATTCAAATTCGATAAAGGATTTTAGACATTCATCTTAATAGAAAATTCTGGTTCTAAAATAATGCTTTTCTCAATGATTTTCAATTGTGTTTTACGCGACTGGATTATAATAATGTATTTTTAATTTGATGTCCCGAACAAATGCACCAAATGATGCAATTTCATTATATAAAAGGTAGGTACAGAATAGTTTTCATGTCCCCAGAAGAATTTGGTCGGCTGTAATATATCGATTCCATACATTAAAAATTGCGACACTTTCATAGAAGCAGGTAAGTGTGGCGAATCAAAATCATTTATACAAAGAAAGGGGAAAATAATAAGAAACTTCAAAATTTTTTTCTCCCAAAAGTGAGTGAAATTGTGGTTGGAATCAGGAATCAGAAAAGAAAAATGTTTTTGTTCGCCGACAGTTCGGAAATATATATATATTTCCATCTCTGAGCTAGACCAAACAATTATATTATTCCGTATAAAATTATGAATCCCAAATACATATTATATTATGTATATTATATGGGTTGATACTAAAATAAAACAAGATGAACAAAACATTAGACAAGGCGTTGAAAGGGATGGAATAACATCCATATTATGAAGAAAAAGGTTCTGTTTCATATGGAAATTGAGAAATGGAGGTAGGACCTGTAGAAACAATGTCACGATTTCATTGGTTATAAATATTGGCACCAAATCACGAAGAATTCCACAAGAAATCATAAATGCATTTTATCAGTACTTTCATTCGAATTAATTCTAAAGGATTTAGAAAGGCAAAAATATCTCATCAAAAGATAATAAAAAATTTTTGTCTTCATAAAATTGGTATTATGTACAAAAATTTTGGGAATGGTAAATGATTTCTTTGGACGACTCTTTATAACTTCACGTATTCTATAAGCATAAAAGAAGTGCAAGAATTAAGTTGAGCCTTTGATAACACAAAAAACTCCTGGACAATTACGAAATTACTTCAATTATTATTTGTTAATTCAAAAGGCTAAAAAATCTGCTAATCTTCTGCACAGAGTCAATTACGCGTCCTTTTAACGATAACTGAAAACCCACATACTCCGAGAGAGTATAGAAGAACCTCGATATTCTATTGACTCAGAAAAGAAAATCATTTCGAAACATATACCCCTAATTGGTGACCCAAACGTGATCGAACTAAATTTGAATTAATACTTATAACACAAGGAAGACTAACATAATAGAAATCTCATTCCTTAATATAATGAACGAGGTGGTCTTGAAAAATAAGATATTTTCCTATATCCCACACTTTTCGCTAGAACAATCATAGATCCAAAAAGATGCCACTACTTTTTAGATAGATTCTTAGGTATCATATTTGGGATATCGGTATACTGAAAGAAAAACCTAAAGTGATTCCAGATAAGATAATGAAATAGCCATGGCAACCAACAATCAAATTTCAAACTAATCATGAATCGTAAAAATAAATAAACCTTTGTGCTAGGGAAATCTGTCCAACAACATGAAAAATTTAGAATCACAATACAAGATTGTATTGATCAATTTGAAATTTATAAGAGTTGAATCGGTGAATGAATTGTAACAGACACAAACTTGTTCTGGGAAAAAATAATAAAGAATGTTTCCGCCTAAGTGAAACAACTAAACAGTTTAGCATTAATTTATCGGAAGAAACCCTATGGTGAAATCTTGTCGCTAGTGAAATCTCGGGTGATCGAGATCAAAATGAAAATATAATCCAAAATATAATATAATACTATAATCCAAAATACCTTTCAGGAAGAAAGAATAAGTAATGAGCAAAAAGAGATCTCTTCATTGTACTTGCTTAGTGAGAAAATAAAAGCGGTTTTTATATGTAGTTTGAATATTGATAAATCAGTCATCATCTTTATTTGAGCTGAAATTCAGTTAAGGGCTGCAACGAAGGATAATATTTCATCTGATCTGGGAATACGCTACCAACTATGCGCATAAAGCTTTTTTACAGGTTCCTTCGATGTTAACTCATATTTTCATCATAAATATTTTTGCATACATTTTCATCCCAATTCTGGTAATGAAGTTCAAATCTTTTATTCAAGAGTCATCATTATGTATCTCTAAGGGTTGCCATACAAACATATAAAGTAATTTATAGTGTTATGAAATGAATATACATCATTTCAAAGGCAACTCGATAATTGTAGGTAGCCGAAAGCGGTGAATCGACTGAGTATCGAAATTATTTTACAGAATTAGTATGGAGTTACTATTATCTGGATGTAGTGTAAACTCAAATAACTTCATAGTGCAATTTATTCACTTCATCTGCATTAGGACGATACAAACATATTAAAACTCAACAAAACATACATAATTAATAAAGAAAATATATATCTTAGCGCAAAAAGCCAAAGCTCTATTCTTGACGAGCGAAAAAATCACTTGGAATTTGCATGTACTAACGAAACCTACTATCAAATAGTTGCTTCATCTACTCGACGGATTTAACTTTCAACTGTTTGTTAACGCTACATATTTAAAGCTTTGTTATGGAAATTATGAGAATACAAGAGACTAAAATATTTTCTTAATAAATTTTAGAAATTCAATTCTTACTTTTAACAATTAATTTCGCCGACTGTTCAACTTGACCTGCTGATGAGGTTGCTCTACATGTGAAGGTACCGGTGTCTTCCTCGTAAGTTGTAGATATCAGAAGGACTACGTTATTTCCTTCATGGATCATCTGAAACAATGAAAATTCACATGAAGGATGATCAGTTTATATTTAAATATTGAATTTTCAATATCGCGCATGGTTTTTCATATATACAGTTTTTTCTTTTATTTTCATTATCGGGTTTTACTTTTATTAGATATCGGAGGAACATAGCGCCCCTTGAAGATGAGAATAAAGGATCATCAAAAACTTTCTCAAGAGTAAGACACCAACAGATCCAAGTTGGTTCAACATACTGTAAATGAAAATCAACTGATGAATGGAACGAAATATCTTTAATATCCAAAGAAGAGAAAACTACAAAAAGAAAAATCAAGGAGGCAGCATTCATGAATATCGCATCGTTCTCAATCCCATAAGTGCAGTGGCCGGAAGTTTGTAGGCCGATTGTTCGATGTTACTTAAAAAAGTCTTTGAACCATAAATAAGTGCTAATTTTTGTCTAGTTTTTGGAGTCTGTCTATTTGACATTTATGAAAGTTGAAAACTTTTCAGAAATCATCAGCATTTCCAAAAGCTAATATTACTTTAAAAACGACAGAATATGTCTGTTGAAACGATTATTCGCGAAGACCCACCATTTTACCCCTTAGATTTTTAATTATTTGTTCGAATTGTTGCCTGTATGATAGCCAGAATATTTTTGCTCGCTCGTTCTACAAGGTGTCCAGAAAGGGTATCGGCTATTTGTAAGTTTAATAAAACAAAAAATATTTGTGAGCATACAAAAGATTATTGTTTATTATCAACATATGAATTGGAGAATTATTTGGAAAAGATTTAATATCCAAATGATGACCTTTGCGTTGCTGGCACTCTTCTAAACGGTAATGAAGAGTAGTGATAACTCGTTGACACATAGCTATTGATATTGCCGCCATTTCTGACCTGATGTTTTGCTACAACTGGGTTAGATTTGTCGGATTATTTTGATAAACCTTACTTTTAGGGCATTCCCATGCAAAATAGTCAAGCGGGCTAAGTTTGGGGCTTCTGGGAGACCAGTTGATGTAACCCCTTAGCGAAATGAGGGAATAATTTGTTAAAAACTTCCATTTAGTCATTTGAGGTATGGCAAGTGGCCCCATCTTGCTGACACCACGTTCTTGAGTTGAAACCTGCAAACTCCTGCAACTCTGGGACCAAAAAATTTCGCAATATATCGCAATAACGGTCACTATTGATTATGATGATGACTATTGATTGCTCGGCTTCATTGATTCTCATGAAAATAAGGACCAATTATGCCTTTAGCAGACACAGCGACCTAAACCACGACCTTTGGGCTATGAAGGGGTCGTTCATGCTTTCGTTTCGGATTTTCCACTGCCCAGTACGGACAATTCTGCTTATTAACATAATCCTTGAAATAAAAATTTGCTTAGTCACTAAACAGTAAGTTATTGAAGTTGTTAAATCGCTGCAGCATTTCGTTCGCAAAATTCAGTCGATTAGCACAGTCCGTATCCTTCATTTTTTCAACAAATAGAATTTGAGAGGCTTTTAGATATAATTCTCCCTTTGAAATTGAATGTAGAGACGATTTTTTGATGTTCAACGCTTGGCTTCGCTTTCGGATGGATAAAGATGGATTTTGACGAACCGACGCCTCAACTTCTTCAATTGTTTCTTCATCGTAACTAAAACTCCACGAAATGGCGGACGCAACAACCCCCCCCCCCGCTCATTTTAGACACGCCCCGTTCCGAATATGGCGCGAAAACATATACCCGATACTCTTTCTGGACATCTTGTAGTAAAACAGCATTTTATCGTTTTGCACAAATGTCTTCAATTTTCGAATATCTGGACGAAAATGGTCCCAATGCATGGAGTTCGATTTCCTGTTGAAGAAACCGTGATAAAAACTGAGTACGTCTGTCCGAATGGCCATATACTCTATATCTTCGAAAGAGAGGAGCTAGAGTTTTCAGAATTGGTTAACTTAACTTGGTCTAGTATGTTACTGGGGCAAATCCGCCCAATTTTTCAGGAGTTATGAGCATCAGAAACCCAGTTTCCTCAATAATCTCTAGAGTATCCATCGGATCAACTTTGGAAGATGTTTGAATGAACTCAATACAAATAGGCTTGCACAATTTCGTAGAAATCGTCATTATATTCTAGAAAATATTAAAAAAAAATTCTCAAATTCTTTTTAAATACCTCAGAGATCACACGATATCTTTCGGATTCAAACAGAAATTTGTGTGATTTTCATTTTGCCCCAGATCTATGGCCGTCCGAAATGATACTGACAAAATTTAGGTATTCGATATGCTTAGAAATAAACTCAAAAAATAAGATGCAATATAATAAAAGCAATGAAGATCATAAACTACCATATATCAACTTTTGACTTAAACCATATATTATTAGCAGAAATGAAAGGAATACTCTTTCTTAACTTTATGCTATAGCATAATAATAATAATAATAAGTTTATAAACTTATTCCACTTCATTACATAAAAAACTCATTTCTTTATCTTCTAGAGGGTGTACTCTACGGATATGAACTTTCAGAATATTGAAGATATCAATAACCTCTATACAGGGTGATTCCGGAGGAGACCGTCAGATTTAAGGTGAAGTATACACTAGTCAAGGCAGTTTCGAAACAATGTTTCGTTTATGGTTGGGGGCCTTTAATCAGAGTCTATAGGGTGATTTGTCCGATTCGACCGATTTTTCTTTTATTCATAATTTTGGTATGGCTTGATCAATCTTGATGAAATTTTCAGTGTGAAACAATATGATTATCTTCTTCCAATAATTTCAACACTTTCACAAAAATACAGGGTGGGAATTATGATAAGTTCAGATTAAGTTTGCAGGTTGAAAAAACACCCTGTACATTCCGTTTTCAAAAATTTTCTACATGCTTCAGATTCTATGATAAGTTTACATTTCTGGAGCGTTTTTATTTTATTTGGCACACATCCAGTTTTCCTAGAAAAAATTTTCAAGGATGAACAATATCGTTATTTGACTCCAAGGCAGTGAGGATATTCTGAACTACAATGTAAACCGGTGTTGTCCAATGATACAAAGCTCTTCCTGAGTCCTAAAGTAGTTCTTCCATATTCGAAATCCATATTTAATCACTTATATTCTGATGTATAAAATCATTTAATCCAGAAAATATCTTTATACCTACCTACTCAAACCAAAAAATCTACAACTTATACAGAATAAACATTCGAAACATATCATGAATGGCAAAACTAAGGATAAACACAAAATTTACATAAAATATTCGAAATGATTTAACCTTTTTTGAATACATATTCGAGACCTCTATTAAATTTCCAATTACCTTCTAATGAGGGATTGATTTTGCTTCAAGATATTACATTCCTCGAAAATCCTTTCAACTAGGTGTTCTCTACTTCTAATTTCAACCTTATAAACTCTTGTTTTCAGATATCCCCACACAAAATAGTCTAAAGGGTTCAAATCAGGCGATCTTTGTGGCGAAGCAATAGGGCCTCCACGACCAATCCATCTGTTCGGATAATTTACATCCAGGTGATTTCTCACGTTCTTATGCAAAGTACATAGAGCGGATATGTACATTTTCCAATAGATTTGGTAAAATATTTTCCAAAAAATCTAGGTAAATTTCACCATTTAATCTTTCCGCAAAAATGTGAGGGCCAACTAAATTTCCGTCTATTGTTTCAAGTCAAATATTGGCAGAAAATCTGTGTTGTGTATTATGAATCTTCTTCAAATGCGGGTTGTCTCTTGCCCATTCGTGGGAATTGTGGATATTAAAAATTCCATTCTTAGTGAACATAGCCTCGTCGCTGAATAGAACGAAAAATTGTTCGTTGGTGACCAATAACCCAGCGACAAAATTGTAATCGTTGGGGCAGATCTTGTGCCAACAGTTCTTGCACCTTTTGGAAGTGGTATGGGTGGAATTGTTCTTTCATCAAAGTCTTGCTCACTTTGCTCTGCGAAATTCCTAATTCGGTACTAATTTGACGAGTACTAATAGACGGTTCCTCCTCCACCCGTTCAACAATTTGAATCGAAATTTCATTTTGAGTAGGCCTATCAATGTGCTCTGCCTTACTAGGATATTGCCCATGTTCTTTAGAATAATGGAATACTCGTCCGAAAGTATATTTATTTGGTTGACGTCGGTTGGGGAATCATCTATGGTATTCCATTTTGGCTTCATTTCCATTTCCGTTACAAAAACCATAAACAAAAATCATATGAGTAAATAATTGAGGCATGTTGAAATACACTTCTTGTGACAGATTATTCATTAAATAATCTGATCTGTAGTTCACTGTGATGGTGATCATGGATCTTAAAGAACTTGATTTAAATAGAGATTTAATTTTCATGGAGAATTTTCATCTTCATTATCATTTTTTTTTCATTTATCATACATTCGTGATTCAATATTTTACATACCATAAGGCCATAAGTGAGTTTATTTTTGAACGAAACTACTATGTTTTAGGAATATTCGCTTCATAGAAAACCGGAAGTGTGCCGAAAATCACCTGAATAATGACTCGGTTTCATGTTAATCCATAATTTTGCCTTTCATATGTTTCGAATGTTTATTCTGTATTTGTAGTATTAGTATGTATATTTTTTTGATTCACGTACGTATAAAGAAATTGTTTGAATTAAATGATTTTATACATCGATCAAAAATGAATTTCGAATTTGGAAAATTTATTTTAGGACTCAGGAAGAGCTTTGTATTATTGGACGATACTGCTTTACCATCTAGTTCAGAATATTCTCAATGCCTTGGAGCGAAAAAACGATTTTGTTCATATTTGAAAAATTTTTCTAGGAAAAGTGTACGTGTGCCGAAAAAAATAAAAACGCTCCAGTAATGTAAACTTATGGTAAAATCTGAAGCAAGTAGAAAATTTCTGAAAACGGAATGTACAGGGTGTTTTTTCAACCTGCATACTTAATCTGAACTTATCATAATTCCCATCCTGTTTTTTTGAAAAAATGTTGGAATTATTGAAAGAAGATAATAATAATATTGTTCTACACTGAAAATTTCATCAAGATTGATCAAGCCATACCAAAGTTATGAATAAAAGAAAAATCGGTCGAATCGGACAAATCACCCTGTAGACTCTCAATGGAGACCCCGAACCATAAACCCAACATTGTTCCGAAACTATATTGACTACTGTATACTTCACCTAAAATCTGACGGTCTCCTCCGGAATCACCCTGTATATGCACAATTGTTAGGATCCGACAACTATCTGAGGTATCGAATATTTAAAAAAATATTTTCGCTTCAATTTCAGAGATTTTCACAAAATATCTTCTTATTTCTGTCAAAGTTGTTTGAATAATTTTCTAGCTTCGAATCGATCGTATAGATATTCTACAAATTATTGTGGAAACCAAATTTCAGATGCTCATAACTGATGAAAAACTGGACTGATCTGGCGCAATAAAGAACTCAAGCGAGCTATTTCAGTAATCAATCTATTCAGAAAATATAAAAACTAGTTCATCTTCGTCGAAAGATAGAGAGTAGATGGTTGATGGGATATACCAAAGTTTGACCATGGCTCCTCATCAGGAAGTCGTAGTCATTAGATTACTAGTATTATTATAACGGGTCAGGTATTTATTTCGTGAATAGTCTATATCATTTTTGGAATAATTGATACATACCTGGAAGTCTGGTGATTCAGGTATAAGGAAACCATCTCGTAGCCACTGAATTGTCGGTTTTGGTTTCCCAGACACCTTCGTTTTAAACTGCGCAGGACTTCCTTCCGAAACGACAACATCTTTCATTGGTGTCAAAGATGGTGAGACTTCTTGTGTTTCTGGTGGTACCACTTTGAGGAATGCTTGTGTAGTAACGGTTCCAGCTGGGTTCGTGGCTACACATTTATAGAGACCCTCGTCTTCAGGGAAAGCCTCACTTATTTTCAGTATATAAAAATCTCCTTGCTGCACCATTTGGAAGTATTTGGACGGTTTGATTATCTTATCACCTTTCTGCCATTTGATAGTAGGGACAGGTTTAGCGGTTATTTTACATTTGAATGCTGCTCCTTGACCTTCCTTAATGGTTTGATCTTTCAATGGTTCCATCAAAGTTGGTTGCTTTTCGGTAGTTGGAGTGGTAGGCTTGGTTGATTTAGTTTGGGATACTGGTGTTTGTACCAAGCACTCAGCTTCACAACGTGCTTCTCCTGAGTTGTTTATTGCTACGCATTCGTATTTACCGGAATCCTCCGAAGTAACTTCCAGTATGAGAAGCGTGTATACCTCATCTTCTTCTAATGTTTTGTACTTGATATCAGGAATAATTTTCTTGCCATCTTTCAGCCAATATACATCGATTGGTTTGGTTCCATTAATCCTAGCATCGAATCTAACTAACTGTCCTAATGGAGCTGTTGTGCTTTGAATTGTTGTGACAAAACTTGGAGGAATTGGACCGGTTCTTCCAGCTCTTCGCCTTTCTTGTACAACTAAATTAGCACTGCATTTCGCGGTTCCTCCACGGTTTTCAGCAACCACACTGAATACCCCAGAATCTTCCAAGAAGACTTGCCGTATCTGCAGAATAGATTTTGTACTGAATGTGTAAACTTTCAAATCTGGGGAACTGGTTATTGGAAAATCTTCCCTGTACCAGGTTATTTTCGGTAATGGATCTCCGTCAAATTCTACCTCGAATTTCGCTGAGTCGTTCTCAAATGCTCGGCAAGGCTTGATCTTCTTCGTAAAGAAGGGTGGATTGCTAGGTAACACTTGACCTTGGACTACTTTTTCTTGAGTTCTAGCTTTGTGTTCCACGTCGGTTGTTTCGGTCGCTGTGATGTTACGGGTGATTTCTAGATCACCTTGGATTTCTTTTTGGGTTTGTTTCTGTTTCGTCACGTGAACTTCTCTTCCGTGCACTGAAGATTCGGTTGGGTCGGGTGGGTACGCTCCTGTCTTGGAGTCTATCTCCACTTCATTTGTTTGATATTTGTTTTCTCTTTGTACTTTTCTCAATTGTACTTTGTGGGGATGGCTCTCTGGGCTTTCCCTGGAAAAAAATCATTATCTATCAATAAAATATACGGGTATAACAAATAAATCTTTTTTGCAGGAGATCTGAGTGCTTGATTATTGTGGGCACTTCCCATCAAATTAATTTCTTTTAGTTTTACAAAATTATTTTCTCGAAATCAGTTTTCTGTTTGGCATGATGACAAAAAAATTACTTGTATTTCATTTCAACGTGAAGTAGCTATCAATTCGGTTTTCCTATTGAAAGCTTGAAAATGTAATTCATATTATCATTATGATCCGTCATGATCAGCTCAGCTAATGAGCACAATGTTCTCGACCTTTATGAGCGGCAAATATTCTTTTGAAGACTACCTAGATGGCGAAGGTTATAAAGCGGTGAAAGCTTTGAGACCAATTAGTATTAATCAACACAGAGACATCAAACAATATTTTCTTTGAAGTAAGCTAAGCCATAGGGACTATATGACTTTTCTTCATCCCACTATAGTATTTTAGCACAGCATAAATGATCATTCACTTGTAGATTACTTGCAATCTATCTTTATATGCTGTAGTTTGAAACTAAATGAAGCCTGTAGTTTAAGGCTGTGCATCATCTTACTAGGGACTATAGTATTTCAATGCTCTAAATATACTATAAGAACTCATGGAACGTAGTGCATATCTAGAATGATCATTCACTTGTAGATTACTTGATGTCTAGCCTTTTTTGATATAATCTATAGTGTTTCTCTAATAACACTTCGAAAACAACTTCTTTGAAACTAAATGAAGCCTTTTGCAAAGATGAATCACAACTAAATTCAACTCGAGTTAATTACAAATATATGCAACATTTATCTTATGTGACAAAAATTAAAATCCTTGAATTCTGCGAGTTATGCATGTAAAATCAATCAGATTTATCGATTGTTGTAGAACCTGGCAATCGTTCACAACAATTCTTTAGAATAGAGCCTATTTAACTTTATTTAGAACCAGACAAAATTGTTAATATATTTACAGATTGTGGTCTCTTTAATTGGATAGAATGCAAAACAGAGGTGGGCTAAGATTGCACAGGCTACGCTCCCCCCAGACTTCAATGAATGTATATTATTTCAACACATTAACTGTGAAATTAAAAAATTGCAAAATTTGGGGCGCCTCAAATTGATTCGAGCAGCAAAAAACCTCGGTTCAAAAATTCATCGCATTTCTTCAATCCGTCATACATTCGTTGATAAATTTTCAAAGCACGAAGGTGCGATAGTTAATGAATCATTGATCTGAGGATTTCTTTGTTTCCGTGTGCCTAATCAAAGAAATTTAAAACATTTTTGGCTTCAAGCTCGAAGATTAGCCATGAACGTTGCGGGGAAATGAGAGTGTACTCTGTGAAAAGTATGAAAGCAGATTATTAATATTTTTCCTAGGTCACAGATAATTGGAACGATTTTCTTGGCAGAATTTATAGTATATATATATATATATGTATAAATTTTTGTATAAGGGTATTAGACTCTATATGTGAGCAGGTAGTTAAACTCTTTTTTCTATGCCTAGCTTTCGCAATTAAATTTTATTGCTTCATCAGGGCTCCTGCAATAGTAACATCAATATCACAATCATTGTAAACACATAAAAAATTATTTCTTACTGAAGTTGAGGGTATCCTTAAATATGGCATTCACATTAATATATGTCACGACAACATTCCAATTTTCAATTTTAAACAAATCTACGATGATAATTTAGGAAAATCTTTTATAAATTCAATTCTACTATTACTTGCTTTAACTATTTGACAACTTAAAATTATAACTATACTAAGGATCTGAATCTAACAAATTGTATATATATGTATATATGACGATATTTCATTTTGCCCAATCAGCTGACTTCTGTTTCAAAACTATGATAATTTATATTCGATATGTTATTATTACTTCAAAGAACATTTTTGATCATACCAATTATCACTATATTCGTTCTCATAGGATAATCAGATAAGTTTCTTAAAAGTGTTAAATTCATCAATCTGATTTCATGAATATAAGTTTTGGAAGGTAAATATGACATCTACTGCAATCCAAAGTTTTACTTACAAATTTTCCTGATATTTCTGTGCCATTCCTTTCGCTACAGAATTAGCAACAACTTTCTCTCCAGGGATAGCAAACTGATGATTGCTTTCCCTCAATTTTATTTCCTTGGTAATTTGTTCATTTTCCAACTCTTGTAATTTACCATAGTAATCTGAACTCTTCTTACTGCGTACTGTTTGTTGCCATTCTGTTTCTTGCTCTTTCACTTCCTTTGGCTGAACATGTATTCCAGATACATGCATACCAGCTTCTCTGAGGGTGGTATTTCTTTCATCGAATATTTTTTCGAGTTCAGTGTTTTGTCTTTCTTTCTGATATTGTGACAGTTCTAGGTCATACCAAGCTAAAACATAAACATGTATTATTCAATTGTCATTTTCTCAATGTGAATAAATAATTTAAAATCACTCATCATTCACAAGTAGACATGGGACTTTCACATACAGAAAAGGACGAACACTGATAGAATTAAATGAGATACTCAAATTTCTCAAATTAAAAACAAACTGACATGCACGAAGACTGCAGATGGCATACCTGTGAATTATCCTTCACGGTGTGATGGTACATCATATCGTTGGACTCCCAAGCAGCATGGGGAAAGGATAGGTGTGTTAAGGGAGATTTTGTGATTCGTTAAAGTGCTGTAGTTGTGAGAATATTTCAAAATAATTGAAGGGTAATATTCAATGTTGTCAGTAAAGCTTTGGATATAGTTGGCATAGATATTTAGGTTATAGTGAGAAAGAGTGCATTCAGAAAGTATCTGTGTGTTCAATCCATGTATGCAGACTCCATTTCAATACTCGTGTATGCAATATATTAATCAGATGAAATTCAGTATATAGAAAAAAAAGTCACTATTTGAATTCAATAGTCAGAATTCGATATAATTAGCACTGAATTCCATCTCATAAGTGAAAGTATAAATTATTAACTCACGTCTCGGTGAATTTTTCAATACATTTCTGTAGTCATCGTGTCTTGGTACCACTTTCAAATCAGTTTCAGCAATTGCTTCTCCTGCTGCACTTCTTGCAATGACTTCAACCTTTCCAGTGTCATACTGTCTAGTTTTTGGTATGTCCATGTGATACATGCCGTCATAAGTTAACTTGTACCGTGCACCGTTAACGATGGTATGACCATTAACCAGCCACATAACCCTTGGACGTGGATGACCAGTTACCCGACAACAGAATCTAGCCCATTCGCCTTCTTGAACTGTGACAGGTTCAGGTTTGCTGACGAAGATTGGCGCTTGCCTTGGTTTGGATTGCTCTTCTGGTTCTTCAGGCACACTGAAATGAATTTAATTAACCGGAGTTCAATGTTTCTATTACGTGAAAACTTACACTTGCCAGGCTGCTTCTAATTCTCTTATTCTTTCTATACTCTTCATTCCCTTCGGAAGTTGGGACTCGTAAATTATACCAGGTTTGCCAGTTGTTTTAATAATGGCTCTTGTTTCATCTTGGCCATATAAGTTGGTTGCTCGACATAAATACTCTCCGCTATCTTCAGGGTATACCCAACCGAAATTCATAGCCACATACCCGAAATCGTAAATCGGTGTGAATCTGTTTTCTGAAATTAAAGAATGCGAAATTGAAATTTTTAGACATTTGTGAAAAATTCGGCTTTAAAATAATTTCGATTTGAATATTTGTCAATACTTATTTATTGTTCAAGTAATTCGGTTGTTGTAAATCATTTCAATCATGAAAAGATATAATTTTAGATATTTCACATATTTTAAGTTCAAAGTATATTTTATTGAGCTCCTATAAAATATAGCCACGGATATATGAATTTGGTAATACAAATAATTATGAAGGGGACTCAGGAAATGGTTGCTAGTTTAATCAACTCTAAATTTTCAGTATAATTGACAATATGAATAGAAAAGCTGTTATTCGCTCATTTTATTACACGTATGTCCTGATGTACATATATTGATTTATTTATTACCATAATACACACAGCTATAATAATATTATACTATGTGTTACGGTTTTACTTTCCGAATGTACTCATGTTCGATGAATTTGTTTTAAATTGAATGCTCCTAACCAGCAAAGGTTGAACTCATAATACTAAAAATCATAAAATTTTATTGAACTTGAACTTTATAATAAGAAATATTTTTTTATTCGCTATAAGCCAAGCTGGTGGTAAATATCTTACCCTAAATTGAGGCATCTAGGTTCATTAATTCATCGCGACTTCTTTCATTTTTGTATTCCCTTATACATATATCGAGTTGAAAATGAAATGACTTCATTAAACATGAGAAGATCTATTGAATTTTCATTCGATAATAAACAGAATGGTGACCTCTCATAGTTAACAAAATATTTGTTCTCTAGATAATTTCTTATACAAGTGATGCCGGATATAATTGTAAATTCTTGAACGGGAAACAAAATATATCAATAGAATTGAGAAAAACCCCCATAGTAGTATTAAATTTTGATTTAGGGAGTAATTAAATGAATTTAGAAATTGGAATGAAGATTGCTGTCATGAGGATCCAAAAAACTAGAATCTAATATCATTCGATTTGCACGACCGTTGTATAAAGTTTTATGAATTATTTAATACCTGCATGAACTTTTATATGTCTAACAATATTGTTTGATATCCTCCAAGTTTGCGAGGATAGATTTTTCTCTTGATAGTGAAAATTATTTTTTTCGCTCGTGACGATATCTGACATCCTACTCATCTTGTAATGAAGTAATTATAAAATCTTATGAAAGAAATGTATTGAATATTCACAACTTAATGCTAATTCCAGTTCTTATTCGATGGAATAAAAGTTTATTCAAACATTACTCAAGGATGTGCCTTCAATAAAGATTAATTTTTAAATCGATTGAAGCAAAAATAAAATATTGAATTATGAATAAAAAAATATGCATCAAAAACAAAACGATATCCATTGCCTACTCAAAAAGGGGGCTTTCATTTTGATTATTTATCATTTTCTATAGCACATCTGTGAGAAGAAATCGACTGGAGTCAAGTAGCGGGATTGAACAAGTTAAGTGAATAAACGACCCTTCTAATCAGCAACCATCAAATGTTGATTAGTTCCTTCATGTTGAAACCAAATATTGATGTTTAGCATCAAACTGGAAAGAATATTTGTTACGATTCAAAAAACTGTATTCCATCAAATCAAAACTGAAATTAATATTTAATGATGTGAATTCAACTCGTTACGAGATTAATAGATTTTTGAATAAAGACGACATGAGCAAAAAAAAAACATTCCTTGGCAATCTGGATGGTGGAATACAATATTATTCTGCGAATTGAATGTTTAATGAGTTATGCAGATATTGAGGAAATCATGTAAATTAATAGTTCGTTCTTTTATATTTGTCTATTATGTCATATGGTATTATGACATAAGTCATAATGAATGTCAGTTGATAATTTTTCCTCTGCTATTTTTTCAATGAAATAAGTGTTATATCACAACCTTCTTCAACTATGGATGATGATTTCCCTTTAAATGGGTTCCATAGCAGACTTCAAACATAAGAAGATCTGAAAAATCACTTGGACCGCAAGACCCGATTCGAAGAATTCTCCTTGCAGATTGGCGACAAATTTTGTGTATTAGATTTGAATATAGAAGGTATTTCTAAGGACAAGAGTGACTATATTTCTAAACTAACAAAGGACTATGGTGCTGGGATTATTCTCCTTCAAGAGACACATACGGATATTGAAAAAAAATCTTCGTTGAAGAGGAACCATAAAAGGTTATGTATTCATTGATTATCTCCTTTGTAAAATTTACGGTTTAGCTTGTTATGTTAAAAAATCCTTGATTCACAATATCGAGTTAATCCAAAAAGGCTAGTTTGAGGAAGTTTTCTTTATCTCTTTCAAATTTTGTATTTTTGATATTCAGTTATTTTTTCTGCTTTTGTCTTTTTATTTCCAGATTCGATGTGGGCACCTTGAAGAAGTCTCTGTTTCCATCAATAGAAGACCACTCTTGAAGAAAGAAATCCCAAATATATTTCAGCTTATTTTTGTACTTTCACACTTAGGCGCGGAGCCAGGGGTTTTTTTACGGGGGTTTTTTCCCTAGGCTTTTATGTGATACGCCGAATTGTATGACACCCCGTCACTAACCCCTGATCTATATGCTTTATTGTTTGCTAACTAAATATTGTAAGCCAAAAGTTCAAAAGAATATATATATATATATATATATATATGTCATACGGTCCTGCATATGAAATGATGTTTGACAGCAAATTTGTGGTACTCTATAGAGACTTTCATCATTCCAAATTTCGGCGAAATCGGCGAATCCGTTTCAGAGACACAGTGGTATGAATTCACGTCAAAAGCCTACGATAAATCAAAATCTGAAATTCCTCTATACTACAGGTTTTCGTGATCATCTGGATAAGGACATACTCAAGTTTGTGAAAAAAAATCTCACTTACTGTGTGGTAATGGCTTTCCATTGAAGAACCACTCAACCTTCATGTTTGGATCTCCCACTGGCGCCAGCTGACATTCAAACTTGGTCGTGTTCATTTCGACAAGCTCCGTCTGATCTTGGATCTGTGTGACGAAACGAGGTGGTTGTTTTTTATCGACATCGTATAAATCATCTTCAGTCAAATGAATTTCAGAGGTGTATTTCTTGATGGCAGCCTCCATTTGCATAAGGGTTTCGGATTTTTTCATACCCTTAGGCACTTGGTTCTGTAATATAATATTTGGCAATTTTTTGCACGAGACGCTCGCTCTAGTGAAGTCTTCACCGTGATCATTGACAGCTCTGCAAACGTATTCACCAGCGTCATCTGAATAGAAATAGGAGATATCCAAGGAAACAAATCCCAAGTCGTAGATATTTCTATAACGACTTCCAGAGGGTAGAGGTTTTCCATTTCTGTACCATTCGATCCTCAGTTTTGGATCATCTTTAGGTTCGACACGACATTCAAAATGAACGGTTTCTGATTCTTCAACAGTGGATGATTGAATCTGAGTTATGAACTTTGGTTTGGTGAATACCTTTTCTTCTTCCGGAGTGGCTGGTACTGGACCACGTTCTAATTCTTTAAGTTTTTCAGCACTAATGCCCGAAGGAAGCTGTGATTCGAAATCAATGTTTCTCTTGGATTTGGATGTAACTGTAGCTTTCGTAATGGCAGAACCCCATTTATTGGTAGCCTTACATATATACTCTCCGGCATCTCTTGCATATGTGTATTCGATATCGAGCGAAATGAAACCAAAATCGTTGATCTGGTGTACTCTCGAGCCTGTTGCGAAAGGACGGCCATTATGGAACCACTCAATTCGCATAGAAGAGTCATTGGTTGGCTCAACCCTACAATCAAAATGTACCGGACCACCTTCTGGAACATCTACATTGTCTTTGATTTCTACCGTGAATCTTGGTGGATTTGGTTTTTCCTCTTCTGGCATGATTTCATCGCGTTTGTATAATGTTTCTTCTAGACGTTGGATACTCTCTGTGCCAGATCTAAAACTGGAAGGCAATTGAGGTTCTAAGATAATTCCTTGTCTACCTTTCACTTGTAATTTACAAGACACTGTTGCTTCTCCATGCTTATTTGTAGCTTTGCACGTGTAAAATCCTGAGTCTCTCTGGTAGACGCCAGCTACTTCCAGGATTACGAATCCGAAATCGTTGATGGTTTTGATTCGGGATCCAGACCAGAGAGCCTTTCCATTGTGGAACCATTCTACTCTCATGCTAGGATCATTAACAGGTGTTAGTCTGCATTCGAAGTGGGCAAGAGAATTTTCAATCAGTGTCAAATCTGATGGAGTTGTAATGAATTCTGGTGGTTTACCAGCGTCATCTTCAGGAGAGGGTTGAGATGGTATAGCTCCTAAACCTTCTAATTCAGCAATTCTGTCGATTGTACCTTCCATACCTTTAGGAAGTTGGGATTCCAAGATAATGTTTCGTTTACCTTGTATTTTCATAGAAGCAGTAGTAACTGCTTCTCCATACTCATTAGAAGCCCTGCATGAGTATTCACCAGAATCTTCTGGGTAAACTGGAGATATTTCGAGAATTACAAAACCAAAGTCACAGAAAGTTCTGAATCTAGAACCGGTCCTGAGAGTTTTGCCGTTCCAGAACCATTCTACCTTGAGTTTGGGGTCATCAGTTGGTATCAGTCTAGCTTCGAAATGTGCACTCTCTCCTTCCCTAAGACTATCAATGTTAGATAATGGAACTGTAAAAACTGGAGCTTTTCCTCTTTCTTCTACAACTTTCTCCTCTCGCTGTCGTATCATTGAATCTTCTAGAGTCTGTATTTTCTCTAGACCTCCCTCCATGCCCTAGAAGTAAACAAATTGCAACGATTTGAAATATGTTTGATTTTCATGAATGCTATTGTGTTTTCGAAAAAAAATAAATAAAATCAAACTAATTTTAAAATTAGAGCAAAAAACTCGTCTTGACTTACCCGCGGTAGTTGCGAGTCCAGGATCAAATTAGCCTTCGATACGCATTTCATTGTTGCTTTAGTAGAATCTTCGCCATACTTATTCCGGGCTCTACATTCATAAACTCCTGAGTTCTCTTCATAACAGTATAAAATATCCAGTATAACGATTCCAAAATCGTGGAATGTACGGTATCTGTGACCATGTGGTAGTTTTTTGCCGTTGTAGTACCACTCCACCACAAGATCAGGGTCGGTGACTGGTGTCAGACGAGCTTCAAAGTGAGCACTTTGACCTTCAACCAATTTGGTGATATCTTGTATTTGAGTGATGAATTTGGGAGGTTCAGCTACAGGAGTTGGTAATGGTTGTGCCTGATGACCTTGGAGGCTTTCTAATTCCCTAATTCTGGCTAAAGATTCGGGTTGCAAGCTTTCAGAGAATACACCTCCTTTACCATGCGCCGAAATGGTAGCTCTTGTGAAATCTTCGCCATATTTGTTGCTAGCGCGGCAAACATACTCGCCGGAATCGTGATTCTGTATGTAGGAAATATCAAGCACAACGAAACCAAAATCTGACACTGATTTGATTCTTGAAGATTGCAAAATTGGTTGCCCGTTATGAAACCATTCAACTTTCAAATTTGGATCGTTCACTGGCGTCAGAGTGCATTCGAAATGCGCCGATTGACCGTCTTTCAGGCCAACTATGTCTTGAATCTGCGTTGTGAACTTAGGAGCTTCTCCATGGACTCTCTCAGTGCATTTAAGGGTGACATTTTGTGTTGCAGTTCCCCATTTGTTGGTCGCTTTGCAAGAATAAGTGCCGGAATCTTCTATTTTAGTTCCAAGAACTTCAAGAACCACCATTCCAAAAGCGTGAACTGTTCTGAATCTATGAGAAGCTTCTATGGTTTTGCCGTTATAGAACCATTCAACTTTCATACTTTGATCGCCAATTGGTGTCAAACCAGCTTCGAAGTGAGCTATTTCTCCCTCAGTCAAATTTGTCAAATCTGTAAATTCAGATGTGAAGACAGGAGCATGACCTTCGTCTGATTCAGGCATTGGTACATCGGGCCTATTCAGAGAGTCTTCCAGATTCTGTATTTTTTCAAGTCCTTCTTGACCTTTAGGATGTTGAGTACGTTCAATAAGGTTTGCTTTCGAAGTGCAATAAATGGTAGTGGAAGTGAATGCCTCTCCGGCTTTATTGGTAGCTTTGCAAGTATATATTCCCTGATCACGCTCGTAAACATCGGTGAGATCAAGGGTGACAAATCCGAAATCACTGGTCAGTTTGAAACGAGAACCATGTTCTAGTGATTTTCCATTGAAGAACCATTCTATTTTCATGTTCGGATCTTCCTTAGGTTCAACAGTTCCTTCAAGATGAAGTGGTTGACTTTCTGCCAAATGGAATTCTGGATTGAGTGGAACGGTCCATATTGGTTTTGGATATGCACTTTCTGATACAGATTCTGATCTTTTATATTTATCCATGTATGCTTGTTCTACTTGTTCAACAGCTTCTAGCCCAAGTTTTCCCTGTGGATGTTGCGTATCGAAAAATAGATTCGATTTTCCAGTACAACGTAATGAACCAGATGTGGTACATGAGCCCTTGCTGTTAGTAGCTTTACAAGTATATATTCCAGAATCCTCTTCATAGGAATGTGTTATATCCAAAGAAACATAACCAAAATCATACGTTGACTTATACCTCGCACCACTTGGTAATGGTTTACCATTTACAAACCAATCTATTCTTAGAGTAGGATCTTTAGAGGGTTCAACATTGCATTCGAAGTGCACAGAATCTCCTTCGACACACTCGACATTATTCAAATGAGTTATGAACATAGGCAATTCATATATTGGTTCTGCCGTTTCAGGACGAGCTTCAGGGGCCCTCTCCAAGTCTTCGAGTTTCGGGATCGCTTCAGGATGCAACGTTTGCCCAAGAAGCCAATGTTTATCTTCGATTTTGAGAGAGCAAGTCGATATGGCTTCGCCCATCAAGTTGGTAGCTTTACATGTATAGATAGCAGAATCATCAGCACGTAACCCATTGATGGATAAAGTAACCAATCCGAAATCAAATGTACTTCTCAGTCTAGTACCAGTGTTGAGTGAAACTCCATTCTTGAACCATTCTACCTTCAAATGAGGATCACTACGTGGTTCCACTTGTGCTTCCAAATAAACGTGTTGTCCCTCAGTTAATTTATCATAGCTCTTCAGGTGAGTTGTGAAGACGGGAGGTTGTTGAGGTGTGGTATCAACAAACATTTCTGGAACCTTGTTCATATCAGCTTCCTTTAGCTGTATCTTCTGCCAAGCATCAGGTTGGAGCGGCTCGCCCATTATGTTAGATTTCGATTTGACTTTCATAGAAATCGACGAAACCGCTTCTCCTGCTTTATTTATGGCTTTACACATGTAGACTCCTGAGTCATTGGGTACAGTTGACATTATGTCCAAAGTTACAAAACCAAAATCATGGGTAACCTTGAATCTGGATCCTAGTTTCAACTCAATTCCATTAACATACCATTCAAATCTTAGATTGGGATCCCCAACAGGTACAACACGAGCTTCGAAATGAGCATGTTGTCCTTCCCACAGTTCCGTTGGTCCATTTAGAAGTTGGGTGAAGAATGGTTTCTCGAATTCTCGTTCTGGTTCCTCTTCTCTAGGCGCCAAAGGTTGTTCCAATTGCTGAATTCGTCTTTGAGCTTCAGGATGTTGACTTTCTAGCTGAATGCTAGCTTTTGCTGTAAAGAAAAAACTGGGTCAAAAATTTATTTATTCATGATTTCAATTTCCAGTTTTTTAATTTGATAATGATAGGAGTAGTTTGATAATTATTCTGAAATAAGGACTCACTCTTTATTCTCATAGATGCAGTAGTCACAGCTTCGCCCAGAGGGTTTGTTGCTTTACAAATATAAACTCCTTGATCTTCATCTCGCACATGAGTTATATCTAGTGATACGAATCCAAAATCGTGAACTTTGGTGATACGAGAGCTGTCTTCGATAGGTTTCTCATTTCTGAACCATTCCACCTTCAGAGTTGGGTCACCAACTGGAATAAGTCTACATTCGAAATGAGCAGTCTGAGCTTCTTGAATATAATCAATATTTTGCAATGGCTGAGTGAATACTGGTCTCTGTCGGGTGGCTGGTTCTTCATAATCGGGACGCTTATATGGTTGATGCTCTTCAAGTTGTCGGATTTTATCCAAACCTTCTGGTCTTTGCGAATCTAAAATAATGTTATCTCTAGAAATAACTCTGAGATTTGTCGATGATTTGCATTCTCCGAGTTGGTTGAAAGCCTTCACAGTATACTCTCCTGCATCTTCAGGCACTGCATGTCCAATATCTAAAGCTATATAACCAAAGTCGAAAGTTGTATGGAACCTTGATGCAGATTGCAGTGGTTTTCCGTTGTGGTAGAATTCTATTTTGAGGTTAGAGTCATTTATTGGTTCGATTTGCGCTTCAAAATGAGCTGTTTGACCTTCATATATTTCTGTTGTGCCTCTCAAATCAGCAGTAAACCTTGGTGGTGTTGGAATAGGCTCTTCCACTTCCAAGCGAGTTGGATGACCTTGAGCTTCTAATTCTCTTATCTTTTCCAATCCTTCAGGATGATGAGTATCAAGAATTATACCCTTTCTTCCACCTACCTTTATTGTGCATGTGTTAACAGCTTCACCAACCAAATTTGTAGCCTTGCACATATAAGTACCACTATCTTCGGGGTAAGTGTAAAGAACATCTAATGCAACGTAACCAAAATCGTGGGTGGTTCTGAATCTGTGACCAGCTCTTAGCTTAACCCCATTCACAAACCAATCTATTTTCAAATTTGCGTCATTGATAGGCTCTACTCGGCATTCCAAATGAGCATGTTCACCTTCTTTGAGATTTTCTAAGCTGATGAGAGGTGTCAGGAAGACTGGTTTTTGAGGTGCTTCTTCAGCCTCTTCCTTTTTCGGTCTTTCATAGCTCTCTAAATCTCTGATCTTCTTTAGTCTCTGTTCATCGAGCGTTTCGAGTTCCAATCCACTCTTTGCAACAACTGACACAGCTGCAGTCGTGACTGCTTCACCTACTGCGTTACGTGCCTTACACATATAAGTCCCGGAGTCTTCAGCATATGCGTAAAGAATATCCAATGCCACGTAACCAAAGTCGTATGTTGTTTTGAAACGATGCCCAGTTTGTATGGGTCTTCCGTTGCAGAACCATTCTACTTTCATCGTTGGGTCATTGACAGGTGTGAGTGTTGCTTCGAGGTGAGCTCTTGATCCTTCCAACAAACGTTCTATATTTTTGAGTCCTCTTCCAAATTGGGGTTTTTCTAAAAGAACTGCTTCATCTCTGGGTATACGTTTATATTTGGATCCATCTTCCAAATAGTGAATTTTATCAAGAGCTCCTTCGTGTTGAGTATCTCTTATGATGGATGCTTTGGCTGCAATTTATATATTGGATTAATTTAATACCAACTTAGAAGTGGAAAAAACAATTGATATCTCTTATTGCCGATGAGTGTTCAGCTAGAAACTAATGTGAGAATGAATCGAATAATACTTACACTTGATGCTAGTTTTGACAGATGATTCTGCTGTTCCAAGGTGGTTCGTCGCCCTGCATGTATATTCTCCAGAGTCTTCAGCGTAAACAGATAAAACATCAAGACTAGCGAAACCAAAGTCATAAGCTGTACGGAATCTGTGACCAGTTGTGAGCGGTTTACCATTGTGGAACCATTCAACTTTGAGATTTGCATCAGGATATGGTTCAATTCTACATTCATAGTGTGCACTCTGGCCTTCAATCAATTCGGATGGTCCATTAAGACGTGTTGAGAAATGTGGGGCTTGAGTAACTAAAACTTCTTCTTCTTCGCGACGTTGGTATTTCGAATGATCTTCCAACTGTCGTAATTTCTGTAGAGCTCCTTCGTGCTGAGATTCCAGTTGTAGTGAAGATTTAGCTATACGAAATTCGATGTCAGATACAGTTTTTTTATTTTTATGTGAAAAGCTTACATTGAACAAAGAGAGTTGCAGATGTCACTGCTTCACCCAAATCATTAACAGCTCTGCAAGTGTACGTCCCGGAATCCTCTGGATTTACATATTTCATATTTAGAGCGACATATCCAAAGTCATGCATGGTCGTCAATCGGTTCGCTGAAAATCAATAAATAATTCGTTTTTAAAGATATTAAAATTTTATGAGTAGATAACTATGAGTATATTCTAAAACAAGTTGCAGAATGGGCACCTATTCCAACACGAATGCGAAATTCGAAAACGAGCGACGAAGGAGCGAGTTTTTGAACGCATGAGTGTTGGAATTGCCTTCTGCAACGAGTATTAGACGATATTTTCTCTATTTCACTCAAGAATTGTGAGAAATTTATTGGAATTCAATGAAAAATTCAGATTATACCTCCTAGTGCCTTTTGTATTTTATTTTCGTAGTTGGTGTGACTGATACGGAAATTGACAGATTATAGAATTTGAATAGTGCGTTCAAATCTCTACACGGTTTAATATTGACAATTGACATGCAGTGGACGCGTGTTGACATTCGGAAGGATAGGATGTCAGTGTTGTCAACCACAAAACGAAAAATATAACTAAAAACAATGCTGTAATGAGTTCATTACAGCACTGTTTTTAGTACTGTAATGAACTCATTACGACACTGAAATAGAGAAAAAATATTACATAATTTATTTCATTTATATTCAACATATACTTTGGATTTCATGATTCAACTTACATGCTTCGATTGGCACCCCATTTCTGAGCCATTCTACTTTGAGACGTGAATCACCTACAGGTATGAGGCGAGCTTCAAAATGAGCTGCTTGGTTTTCAGCCACCCTTAAATCTTTGATGGGTAGTGTGAATACTGGAGCTTGTGTAACAGCTTCTTCTATTACAACTGTACGTTGTAGGCGACTAGAATCCTCCAGTTCATGCAATTTCATCAGGGCTCCTTCATGAACACTCTCCGAATAAATTGATTTTTTCGAGTGCACTAAACAAACCGAAGACGTAACAGCTTCGCCAAGAGCGTTGATAGCTCTACAAGTGTAGGTTCCTGAATCTTCGGGATATGTATGCAGGATGTCAAGAGCAACAAAACCAAAACTATTGGTTTCTGTGAATCTAGAACCTGACTTCAAAGGTTCACCATTGTGGTACCATTCAACTCTCATTGTAGCATCGGAAACTGGAATTATACGGCATTCAAAGTGCGCACGTTGCCCTTCTCTGATCTCGATATTCTTAAGAGATGTTGTGAAAATGGGTGCTTGAGTTGTGGTCTCTTCAATGTCTTCTCTTCTGTGGTACCGTGATCTATCTTCAAGGTGCTGTATTTGTTGTAATCCTTGTTCGTTTTGAGAAGACGTGATGATTTGTCCACTTGGTCGGCAACGGAGGGTACAAACTGTTTCGTCCGAACCTACAAGATTAGTTGCACGACAAGTATAATTTCCTGAATCTTCCGCAATCAAATCGACAATATCCAAAGCCACATAACCAAAATCATGGATTGGTCTGAACCTATGTCCTACAGTGACTGGACGTCCATTTTTAAACCACTCAACTTTCAAATTGGGATCAGTAACTGGTTCTAATTTACATTCAAAATGAGCGTGAGAACCCTCAGTCATATTTTCGAAACTCTTTGGTTTTGTCACAAATTTGGGCCTTGTGGTTATTTGTTCATCGACAAATTCGGTTCTTTTGTACCTTGAAGAATCTTCAAGGTATTGTATTTTTTCCAAACCAGAAGGATGTTGTGTTTCTAATAACAAATCTTTTTTGGCGATCACTCGGACAGAACAAGATGTTACTGCTTCACCCAACTGATTCCTAGCTTGGCAAGTGTAAACTCCAGAGTCAACTGGGTAGACACTGAGCAAATCAAGAGCAACGTAATCAAAATCATATGCAGGCCTGAAACGATGTCCTGTTTTCACAGGTATACCGTTCACGAACCAATCAACTTTCATGGTTGGATCCCCAATAGGTTGTAGTCGACATTCCATATGGATGTTTGTTCCTTCTACAGTTTCAATGTTATGTAACGCTCTCGTAAACTGAGGCGCTTGAAGAACCTGTACGTCTTCTGTAACGTGTTTGCGATATCGGGACGAATCCTCCAAATATTGAATTTGCTCAAGAGACTGCTCGTGCTGAGTGTCCGTTATGATGTCTGATCTACCGATAACCCTAACGCATGCCGAAGTATGGGCAGATCCCAAATGGTTTACAGCTCTAACTGTGTATTCTCCGGAATCGATTGCGGTTGCGTGTACGATGTCAAGAGCAACAAATCCAAAATCATTGTAGGTTCGGAATCTAGACCCAACAGTTACGGGCCTTCCGTTGCAATACCATTCCACTCTCATTGTTGGGTCACCCATAGGCTCCAGACGGCATTCTAAATGTACATTTCTACCCTCTGAAACTGGTTGTGGGTCCGTTAGGGGTACCACAAATATTGGTTTCGATTTTGAGATTTCCTCAATTTGATATTGGGGCTCAACGAACTTCGATTCTTCTAATTGTTTGGTTTTGTCGTAAGTTCCTCTGTGCATGCTCCTAGTGTCTATGCTTGCCCGGGCTGAGAAAAAGAGAATGAAATTTTATTATCAGAATATTATTAAAAAAAAAAAGAATGCAAAAAGATGTGAGATGTGAAGAAATTGAATCGTCGTAAATTTCAATTGCAAATAATTTTTTCTGAATACTATTCGAGCATATATCATGACAATCCCAGTAAGGGTTGTTCTCAGAATTCGATAGAAAATAAGCGCCAGAATCTCGGCCATACTCCCAATTATTCGGGGCGGAGTATCTCCTTTTTCGTGATCTGAAGTCAAGGTGACATGATTTTTTTGTCATTTTGAAGATTAAACCTATACTGACGGATATGAAACTATTACAATTTATTATAATCTTCATAAAATATTTCGAATAACTGTCGAGACCTTGATTAAATGAATTTCATTGAAATTACATTTGATGCCTAGACTAAGCCGAATGTTCAAATGTCTCCTACTCAGGAATTCATAAAAAATACTTACTTTCAATAACCATTGATGCGGACAATTGAGCCTCCCCTAAAGCGTTTCTTGCCACAACAGTATAGGTTCCAGCGTCATCAGCCCGTACACTCAATATATCAAGGGCAACGTACCCAAAGTCATAATACGTCTGAATCCTATTGGCTGATTGAATGGGTTTACCGTTGTGGTACCATTCTATTTTCATGGTCAGGTCACTCTGAGGTTCAACACGAGCTTCAAAGTGAGCCCTTTGGCCTTCCACAATTTTATTAGTTCCTTTAAGTGGTCCCATGAATCTAGGCTTTTGCGTAACGGTTACTTCTTCCTGTTCCTTGCGTGAGTATCGGCTAGAATCTTCAAGATGTTGTATTTTTTGTAAACCTCCAGGATGCTGGGAATCGAAAATAATGTCCTTCTTACTGACGACGCTTAACTGGGCGGTTGTTGAGGCTTGTCCCATTGCGTTGAAAGCTCGACATGTATAATTGCCGACGTCATGAACTGTGACATCTTTTATGGTAAGGGCTACATATCCAAAATTGAAGAAGCTAGTGATTCTTGAGCTGGCCTCTATTACGCGCCCATCGCGAAGCCATTCTACCTTGAGGGTCGAATCTCCTACTGGTTCCAATCGAGCTTCGAAGTGGGCAAAACCTCCTTCACGTATTTGGTGTTGATCTTTGATAGGAGTTTTGAATTCCGGGGGAGACAAGCATTCAGGTGTTTCCAGAACGTATTTCTGGTGCTGCTTCTGCTGATAGGCCTCCAATTGTTCTACTTGTTCTATGTATCTCTGTTGTTCCGGAATTCCTAAATCTCCAGTGACAGTGGATCGCACAATAACCTGAAGAGTGGCGGTGCTGATTGCTTCTCCCAAACGATTAACGGCACGAACCGTGTACGATCCGGCATCTTCGGCCCGTAGGTGCAAGATGTTGAGAGAGACGTAGCCGAAGTTGAATATCGTACTGATTCGCGAACTGGCCGTGATTGGCCTTCCATCTTTATACCATTCCACCTTCATTGTAGGATCACTGACAGGTGTCAGTTGAGCTTCAAAATGGGCGTTTCTACCTTCTTGAAGCTCTCCAAGGTCGTGGAGTGGTCGGATGAAATGAGGTCTCTGGTTGATCGTTTCGTCGTAGCTTTCGCTCCTCTGGAATTTGGAATAGTCTTCAAGCTGTTGGATGTATTGCAAACTTTCCGGGTGTTGGCTTGTCTGTTCTATTGAAGCTCGAGCTCTGATGGAGAGCAATGCTCTAGATTCCACACAACCTGTGGAACTAGTTACTCTACACACGTATTCTCCACTGTCTCTCATTACTAGACTAATCAAATCTAATGCTATAAATCCGAAACGGAAGATGGAAGTAGCTCGTGAGCCTGAAATGAAAATATGAATTTAATTGATTCAACATTCAACAGTATTATATTTATATTGTACGATCTCAGATGCTCAAAACTGCCAACCATTGAACGAATTTTGCCCGATAATAAATTTAACCTAGATATTTGATAAAAAATATGGTAACATCAACTCATTTATTTAAAATGTCCTTCTGACCATATATACTTTACTGAATTTTGGCCATGAATTCTTTCTCAAGGAGCCGAACCCAATGTATTTGAAAATACAATATTGGACAAAACCATACGTGTTCTACTAGAAACATGCGCACAAAAATACATTTGTCACGTTGCGTGCTGTTATCTAATGAACGAAAATATACTGTCTCGAATGCGGTTCAGAATAGTTTTAAGGTATTGATACCCAAGATTTTGTTCACCTTGAAACACTTTATATTGTTTCTGCAATGAAACTTCCATACAAACCCAAGTTGTAGTTAACAGTGTTGAAGTAATACTTACTCGCTAACATTAAACTGATATAATATTTTCTTTTGGCCGAAGAATTTTGTGGGGATGTGCATTCTCTCAGAAATAAATGCATCACGCATTGAAGTTCACTGATAGTTTTTAACTAACCATGGTAACCAATCAAATTACTTAATTTAGAGTCACCTACGAATTACAGCGATAATACCCTTCACGTGGTATTTTCAGTTGGATGTTTTCGACAAGTTTCCGTTATGAACATAGACTTATTACTCAGTGTTGCCGATGATACCGATTTATCGGTATTTCTACCGATAGACCGAAAAGTTATGAAAATCAACAGATTCTTCAGTTTTTTAGATAACATATCAGAATAAATAAAATCTTTTACCAAAATAATTGAATCTTCTGCACGAGAAATTCGTATTCTCCTATACCCCTTTTGAAATCAGAGTGATTCCGGAAGAGACGAACTCTCGTGATTAAATGGATATACGTCGCGTTCTTTTTCGTTGCTCTGTTTCCAGTTATGCTGAGTCGAGGTGTAAAATATAATTTTATGTGCCTAGGTTCATTTCTGAGGGCGTTTTTGGTGTACCTGAAGTTGCCTCTTTTAAATTTGTTTCTAAAGATTTTATTTCATTCATATATTAAGTTTTCAGTTAAAGAAAACGAATGAGTTAGTAATTGAATGATACTATTTTTCAAATTTCTCATTGTAATATTTAAGTTGATGGAAAAGATCATACCGCTACGGATTTTCTTCTTTAATCTACTGATGTTTGGTAGACATATCTACCTATGTAATATCGGCAGCACTTTTGGCAACGCTGATCATAAGACATGACAGGACACATTTGACAGATATTTTGCCTCAATGCCCTCAATGATACTTACTTGCTTCCAGGGGTTTGCCATTGACGAACCATTCAACAATCATTGAAGGATCGCCAACAGGTTCTATCCTGGCTTCAAAATGGACTTTACCTCCCTCGAATTGTTCAGCATCACGCAGTGGTATTATAAACTGAGGCGGCGGATAGACGCGATCAGCTTCGGACGGAGGTGCGTGTGGTCGGGCGCGTTCCACATGACGGAGGTAAATCACTTCTGGACCAGGTTCGGGTCTGAAAAAGTTTGGTATGATAACACCATGATGAGGAAGAGTCACTTCGTGATATTTCATAATTTTTATGTAATTAAATACAATGAATTAATTAACCTAGAATATTACATCACTCAGTAAGTCCCGGGCCTCACTACCAGATGGCGCCACCTATAAAATATTCATATGATTTTTCAAAAGATCATTGTCAAAATTTCATGACTTCATGACTGGTTCATTATTTGTAGAGTTACAGTAGTTTTATTGAGGAATTATCCGATATCCCAAGGTAAGTGGCCTATTAAATTATAATGGATAATATTCAAGCGAAATATTTCAAATTTTGAATATCAATATAAAATTAATTGAGGTATAATTCTGAAATTTCTATACATGTCCCTATTGTTACTGCAACTTAGTAGTTGAATTCGTTCATTTATATTCCGAGTTGCTTGCTCGATTCGATAATTCTACACTCTGTATATGTTCATATCATTTTCCGATTAACGCGTGACATATGTTGGAGCATATGACCTGTGTCCAACGACGAGTACTGAAGCCGCTCTCGTCCGGTGCAGTGGACTTTTCTTCGCAGTAAATTTCTCGTTAATCATACAAATTCGAACTCTAGTGAAAAAGTGACTATTTTCGTTTGAGTGCTTGGACACGTTGATTCAGCCGTACTGTGAAACCAGGTAGGCAAAAGTCAGTGCTCCAGCATTCGATTTCCTTTCGAGTCATTTTTTTCTTATTGTCAGAATTTCATTATTAATTTTCTATTTCGTTTTCGTTTAACTTTCAAAGGCCCTTGTCGTGCCATTTTGGTCCTTCTTGAGCCGCATATTTTCGAACCGCGTTTTCAAATTATTGCGATCAAGCATTTTGGAATTTTTTCATTTAGTTTTTTCATTTGCATTTATTTCAATCGGTCAATATTCACCTAACCTCAAAAACTTGACAAGATATCGAACACATTCATAAATTCTGTAATCACGGATAAATTTCTGCGCATGTTATAGAATTTAGCTTTCATTACCTGAGAACATAGACAACTCTTCATTTGTTTTTCTCATCTATGCTCATAACCTTGATTCAAAACATAAACAAAGATAGACATTCTTGTTTTTGTTTATTTACATTTCATTGTTTTCAACTCGATCTTCAATTTAATAGATTCAATCTTAATTGTTTACTTTATTAATTAATTTAGTTCTTTTAAATCGGTTAGTCTATTTACTCTTTTTTCAAAATTACTCAAAACAAAATTCATATTGTTTTCTGCAGTATACCTTGAATAATAATAATGACGACAAAATTGAAACAACTCAAAGCTCGTCGTCAAATTGTTATTGATGATCTCGAGGAAATTTTGAATGTAGCACAATTCGCTGTCACTGATGAAAGTCTCCACGTAAGATTAAAATTAAGATGTGAAATACTTGAGGATATTCTCGTGGACTTTCAAAATTTACACACTTCAATTGTCTCTATGATTGTATCTTCCGAAGAACCGGAATTGAACACTGAAAAGGTTATTCGAACAGCCTTTATGGATAATTATTACACCATCAGAACCACTTATGTTAATTTATTTCCTGAAGTAATAAATCCAGTCAAAAACCAAAAAAGTTGCTCTATTAGTTCGTCAAATATTAAACTTCCAAAGATAGTATTGCCCATTTTCAATGGGAATTATAAAGAGTGGCCTACTTTTTTCGATATGTTCCAAAGTTTGGTACATGAAAATTCTAACTTGAGTCAAATAGAAAAGTTTCAATACCTCCTTAGTTCACTTTCTTCTCATGCTTCAAGTTTAGTTAAAGGGTTTCCATTGACTGCTGAAAATTATGAAAGCGCTTTTCAGACATTGGCGGAAAGATATCAGACTTCTCGCTAATACGTGTTGGAAGGAAATTTGTAATGTTCCAAAGCTACAGGGTGATTCAGTTAAAGACCTTACGCGAATTCTAGAGGTTTTTGCGGAGAACTTATCGGTATTAAGAAATTTAGGTTTACTCGTTGACCAGTGGGACTTTGATTTATTTCACATTCTCATTCAGAAATTAGATTCAGCATCGATCAAACGTTTTGAATTACAAGAATGTTCAACAGATATTCCCTCGTTTGTCAATTTACGAACTTTCCTGACAAATCAGTGTATAGCCTTGGAGGCAGCAGCTCTTTCTCTTCCGTCGAAAACTCATTCAGTTTCGAATTCTCAAGTTTTAAAATCTAGTTCTCTCTCAATGAATAAAAGAAATTCGACTCTTCTCGTTCAAACGGAAACTGAATCATTCAAGAAACGTATAACCTGTAATCATTGCAAGTTAGCTCATAGTATTTACAAATGTCCATCATTTTTGGAACAGACTGTTCAAGATCGGTTCAAGACTGTGAAGAGCAAAAATTGGTGTATCAATTGCCTCCATTCTGGACATAAGATTAACAATTGTTCCTCAAAGTCAAATTGTCGTGTTTGCAACGGAAAGCATAATACCCTGTTGCACATGCGCAATAATGCGGATGATGATTCTTCAACTGAGACGTTTCATTTCAATGCTGCAAATTCATCGGATTCAGGCTCAGCTCAGGTTTTAACCAATGTTTCTTCAAATTCTACCGTTCTCTTAGCAACCGCTGAGGTCGAAATTCGTGATGCTTGGGGTAGATATCAGAAGGTCCGAGTTCTGTTAGATGGAGGCTCTCAAATAAATATTATAACTCAATCGTGTGTAAATAGATTAGGCTTGAAAATTTGTGATGCTTCATTTTCGATAAATGGAATTTGTGAAAGCTCATCTTCTGCTAATTGCAGCACTGAATGTACTATTCGTCCATCAGGTCAAATAAATCCATCTTTTACATTCGATGCCGTCGTGTTTCCGAAGATTTGTTCGGAAATGCCGAGTTCTTTCGTAAATCATTCGTTTTGGAATTGTGTCCATAACAAGAAGTTAGCAGATCCGAACTTTTCTATTCCGAAATCAATAGACCTTCTTCTAGGAGCGGATATATTCTCTTTAATAATTCGACCGGGTCGTATCGAGGGTAACGGTTTAGAACCAACAGCACTTGAGACAGTATTTGGTTGGGTTTTCATGGGAAAAATTCAATCACCTAACATATCAGTTAACAATTTTCATTTGTCATTATCTGAATCAGGTTTGAACTCCTCGTTGAAAAGATTCTGGGAACTTGAAGAAGTTTCAGAGAATGTCATTGTATCACCAGAAGATCAATTTTGTGAGAACTTATACACTCAGAACTATTCTAGAAATACATCTGGACGGTACACTGTGGCATTACAATTTAAACCTGATCAGTCAACACTTTCATTCGGTGACACATATTCTCTCGCACTACGTCGTTTTTTATCCCTTGAACGTAAACTTATTAAAAACCAGAATATATACAGGGAATACTCTACTTTCATGAAGGAATATTTAGAAAAAGATCATATGTCATTGATTTCTACGAGTTCGGATTATGAAAATACTTTTTATATCCCTCACCATTGTATAATCAAACCAAACAGTCCATCCACAAAGTTGAGGGTTGCGTCAGCTCATGTACCCGGTCATTTATCTTTAAATGATGCTCTATTGATAGGTCCTAAATTACAAAAGGATATTATTGTCATTTTGATGAACTTTCGTGTTCATCGGTTCGTTTTCACAGTTGATATCAAACAAATGTATCGTCAAATATTAGTTCAAAATTCACATCGAAACTGTCAAAGAATATTGTGGCGGTTTTCTCCATCCATACCTCTGGATCATCAATATCACCATTCTTTGGATTTTGATATAGATCCGATAGTCAAAATTCTCGGTTTGCGGTGGTTTCCTTCGTCGGACGAATTTTCTTATCTTGCAGAAACTACTGTGCAGGTATGTACCAAACGTACCATACTTTCCGAACTTTCTCGAATTTTTTACCCTTTGGGGTTCCTTTCTCCATTTACTTTTCTTGCTAAGCATTTGATCCAGCATCTTTGGACATTAGGGTTGCAGTGGGATGATACACTTCCAGACGATGTTAGCCGTCGCTGGAATCAGTGTAAATCCGAATTAACCGAATTGGGTAAATTAAAAATACCTCGGAAACTTGCATCGAAACCATTTTATCGTTGCGAACTTCATGGTTTCGGAGATAGTAGTGAGCGTGGTTACGCAGCCGTGGTATATTTCAGGTTTTTCAATTATGACGGCTCCATTGACATCTCTTTCGTATGTGGTAAATCAAAGGTCTCCCCATTGAAGAGAATTTCACTTCCACGACTGGAATTGTGTGCTTGTCTCTTATTATCAAAACTCATTAATGTGGTTTCCTCTGTTTACCAATCAGCCTCTACAATAGATGACATTTTTGCTTGGTCTGATTCAATGGTAGCTCTAACATGGATTAAGTTTTCTCCTCATTGATGGAAGACATTTGTAAGCAATCGGACAACTCAAATTCAGGACTTCAACAGAGAATTGGTATCATGTCCAATCGAAAGACAACCCAGCTGATTGTGCTTCACGCGGCTTAACGCCAACCGAACTGTTGAACTGCTCTTTGTGGTGGACAGGCCCTGACTGGCTTCGTTCCAAACATCTCATCTTCGCAAATGATGAAATAGAGAATTCTCTTCATCTTGTACAAAAAGAAGAACGTCACATCTCTTTGTCAGCTTTCATTTCTCCGTCGTTTGTTGATGATTTGCTCTCCAGGTATTCATCTCTGTCCAAGGTTCAAAGGGTGGTAGCTTACATTTTCAGATTTGTTCACTTCATGAAAAACTCTAAAGCTCCTAGGATATATAGATTTTCCGCAGTTCATCTCAAGGATGCACTTTTCTTCATTATAAGACAGGTTCGGCGGATTGTGTTCAAGGAACAGATCTATAATCTCATCTCGGGAAATCCCATATCTAGGTCACTTCGAAGATTGGGTCCATTTGTTGGAGAAGATGGTGTTTCTCAGGGTGGGCGGTCGTCTGTCCTTTTCTGGTCTGGCTTATGATCACAAACACCCAGCTTTGCTTCCTTCATCTCATCGTCTTACTGAGCTCCTTATTCAGCATTTCCATAAAATATATCTGCATCCAGGTGCTCAGACTTTACAGTCCACTTTACAGTTAACTCGTATCCATCAGGATTTTTGGAAAAGATGGAATTTAGAATACCTGAACACACTGCAACAACGAAAAAAGTGGTTCAATAGTGACTCGCCTCCTTATTCAATAGGTGCACTAGTCTTGATAAAAGATGATCAACTCCCTCCATTGCGCTGGCGACTTGGACGCATTGAGAAATTGCATCCTGGCGCTGATAAAATAGCCAGAGTAGCTACTATTCGGACTACTCAAGGTGTATTGCAGAGATCAGTGGTCAAATTATGTCCATTACCTCTTCAATAATTATGACGTATGTTTATGTATATATGTATATATTTTTTTTTGCTTTATGTTCGATATCTTTTCAATTTTATATTTGCTTTATTTCATAAAATATTCTATTTTAGGTGGGCGGTTATGTTACTGCAACTTAGTAGTTGAATTCGTTCATTTATATTCCGAGTTGCTTGCTCGATTCGATAATTCTACACTCTGTATATGTTCATATCATTTTCCGATTAACGCGTGACATATGTTGGAGCATATGACCTGTGTCCAACGACGAGTACTGAAGCCGCTCTCGTCCGGTGCAGTGGACTTTTCTTCACAGTAAATTTCTCGTTAATCATACAAATTCGAACTCTAGTGAAAAAGTGACTATTTTCGTTTGAGTGCTTGGACACGTTGATTCAGCCGTACTGTGAAACCAGGTAGGCAAAAGTCAGTGCTCCAGCATTCGATTTCCTTTCGAGTCATTTTTTTCTTATTGTCAGAATTTCATTATTAATTTTCTATTTCGTTTTCGTTTAACTTTCAAAGGCCCTTGTCGTGCCACCTATACTTATATTTTTTTATATTGAATGGATCCCTCACGAAATGTTCAATAAAGATCTTATTTCTTAACCTTCGAAAATTCAATTAACGCAGATAAATAAGAATTCAAAGGAGATAGGATTCGATGTATGGAAAATTGTAGAGATTGTTTTCATTGCGAAAGTGAAAAAACATACTGGGTGAGTGATTTGGAAGAACATTATAGTCTTTAAAATTTCGATGTGTGTTGACAAATGGTAATTTTTTTGACCACTCTGTATAACCAACAACTTACATTCGAAAACAGTGACGCAGATCAAACTATTATCGAATATCAAATTTCGAACTGAAATCTCAAATATTGAGCAAAATATAGTCATTTTCGTGACTCGCGAATTTAAGTTGACATTTTTAAAAATAATTCATTACATAAAAACCGGTGGGGATAGATATATAACAGTAGAGTATATTTATATGATTTTTAATAGAAAGTCATCAAAAAATAGAAATAAGGGTTGCCCTATTTGAAACAATTAAGCTGCTGCCAAATTACCATACATCTGGCAATACTGCAAATTAAGAAGCATTCCAGAAATGTACCGAAGCTAACCTTATATTGATCTACAAAATTTAAAATATTTTGAGTTAATAGTTTCACACAATAACCTAACAGGTTTTTGGACGACCTTGAAACGATGGTTAAGGAATTTTAAACTTGATCTTACGAACATGGATGATCTGTTCGGCTAAATGAGGCAGTTGTTTCGTAAAACATTGCGAAAACCCCGAAAATCATCATGGGCAATCGCAAATTTGAGTTGCAAAAGATAACCGATCTCTTTAAGTTATCAAATGTTAGTGTTAACATCATTTTACAAGAACATTTACATATGAAAAAGTAAATGGGTGCCACGTTTGCTTACATTAGAGCAAAAACAACGAGTAGATGATTCGAAGAGCTGTTGAAGATGTTCACACGAAATACGAAGGAGTTTTTACTTCAGTACAAACAATGGATTAAATATGGATGCACCGCTTCACTCTAAAATCAAAGCAGAAGCCTGATGAAATGTAATGCCCTTCGTAATATTTGATGCGCTACCAGCGCCTACTACCTCTTCGCAGAACTCGGAGAGATGCTTATTTGGCTCAGATGAGGAAGTGATTGCTGAAACTAGGGCATCATATTTTGAAGATCTCGATAAATCGATCTACATCGGTGGTATTGATAAGATAGAGAAACGTTGTAATCAATCTATAACATATTATATAAAAGAATGATATGAGTTTTGGCAAAAATATGTTGCTTACTACCTAAGTGCAAGATTTATTGACCGATGTGTTAATATTAGTATGTGGTTTTTTTAACTTACTACAGAAGACAAACTCGAAGCGCTCTATTAAATATTCCTCACTCAGCCGGACTAAAGAAATAAGACCAAACACCGATTGCCAAAATGTAACTGTTCTGTAAAAATGGCAGGCAGTTTAAGTTAACAAATTCAATCGTGCGAATGTTTGGACCCATGAATTGAATAGCGTTGCACAATATCGTTCAAGGAATCCCATTACGCTAGTCTGCAATAAAATCCTCCTTTAAAACAATTTGTCATAAATATGGCGATTCAGACGTTCTGGATCTATCCCCCTTGGCCGATTTTTTCCATCACGTCTAGATTTTTACATGATTTTTTTTATTTCGAAAATTTGGATTAGTTTTTTGCGAGTCGATGTTACAAATTGTAATTAAAAAAAACGTCTGTGAAATAGAATTAAGGTTAATGGCATGCAGATAAAATTCCCACCCGAGGAGTCGTATCAGATGAGCATGGTGAAAGGATTCATGAGGATAAAATGCAGATTGAAAATCTCTACAGTGAAAAATGGTCAGTAGCAATGCTCGCTGATTTTTATTGGCAATTTGCCGAGAAACTCCAATAGAAACAAACGATGAAGAGGAAAAAACAATACAAAATAACGAATTTTCTATTCATGTAATGAGGTAACTGTGCGATTTCTATTAATTGTGTTTATATAATTTAGGTTTTTTGTTTTAGTTAGGCCTTAGTATTTCGTTATAATTGTACCTATGATATTATTTATTAAATAAATATTATTTTGGGAATCTAGGTGTGGTACCTCTAGCAGTGTTTTCAAATCCGGTAAATCTCCATTCAAACAGTTTCAACACCATATTAGCCAAATTTTTGGTGTAGGGACTTGATGTTTTTAAATTGGAGTTGCAAAACGTATCAAGGGCACAAAAATTAATTTTTTTTTATTTCAAAACCCTTTCAAAGAAGAGTTAGGTTGGTCTTCTGCGTTTTTGCAACTTTCTTGACGGTCTTTTCTTGATATTTTGAAAAAAATCGGTTCGGTGTGCAATTATACATACTTCAAAAATTAATATGATGTTAAGCTCAAAAGTATACACTGAAATATGGAACAAAAAAAACATACATGTTGAATAATTAAATATTGTGAGATCTAACAAATATCCGGTATTTTTTCTGTTCGAAAGCTCGAGTAAAGATATAATTCTGTACTTGACGTATCTTCTTTTTTTATTTGTCGTTATCAATTTGATAACGACAATTCATAAGCCCAAATCCATCGAAGCCATATTATTGTGAGAATATCGAGTAAAGTGACTATACAATTAATTCTCAAAACTGAAAAAGTTCACTGAATTGGAAAATTTCAGCGAATAAACATTTTCCAACGCGCCTATATGCTCATGAAATAATTCATATTAGGTAGTAGAAGCAATTATTATAATTATTATACACACAGAAGACCATAATATTTGAGTGCATTTCCTTTCCTCAGAGATAAAAAAGGTATTAATTTATGATTGAAATCAATTTTAAAGAAAATGCATTCCCGGTAGATATAGTTTTTTTTCTGAAGTTCGAAACGTAACGATATACATATATATTTTGATTTTTATTCAAACTTGAAGACGATAATGGGTCTCTAACAAACATTGATGCTACTTACTCAGGTTCGATGACTTTCGTCGGACGAGGCAGGTGCAGACGTCTTGGTTCGGGGGTTGGTCCTTGTGGTGTTTCAACAAAGAGTCTAGCGCGTGTTGCGGTAGATCCAGCAACATTCTGAGCAGTACATTGATACCAAGCGGCATCAGACAACTTAACATTCATGATGTCTAAAACAGATGCTCCACCTTCACTCATTATGCGTATGTTAGGACCTGGAGTGAGAGCAACGCCATCTTTCTGCCACGACATTTTCGGAATAGGGGTGCCAACGGCTCTAGCTTGAAGGACAACGTGTTCTCCTTCTCTAACGTTCATTGTAGAGAATCTCTCGATGAACTTGGGAGCAACAACCTGTTCTTTCTCGATTACGTTCAAATTGCACTGAAAAGAAGTTTCACCAGTTTTATTCTTGGCAATACATGTCACTATCCCAGAGTGGTTCCTGCTAACATTGGTGATCATCAGGGCGTGGTTTCCGGATTCATTCACCAGTATTTTATGGTTATGATCATCTACTACTTGACGTCCGTTTATGTACCAAGTGACTTCAGGGTAAGGCCTTCCAGTAACTCTACAATCGAATCGAGTCATCTTACCCTCGGTGACATCCCTATCACCACACACTCTAACAAAATTAGGAGCCAATGTTTTCCCTGTATCTGCCTGTTCAACATCAGTTACTTGTTGCTTGAAGGATGATTCATGGATCAAACCTTCTTGAGTATTAACAGGTTCAATTGCTAAAAACGCGGATGAAACGACACAGCCTTGAGGATTTTCAGCTAGTAGGGTATAATGGCCTGAATCTTGGCTTTGAGCCTGTTTCACCCTAAGCGAAGCTTGGTTATTAGAGAAATTAGTCTCGTATTTTTGGGACTCTGTGATCCTTTTTCCATTCTTGAACCAAGTGATCCTTGATCTTGGATTTCCGGACAGTTTTGCAGTGAATACGGCGTCGGAACCTTCAAGCAATTTGGAATTTCTAGGTTTCTGCGTTATCTGGGGTGGAGCTGGTGGTCCAAGCGATTTTTCAACGGTAGTTGAGATAACTGTATCTTTCTCGTTGACATACCTCCTGGTTATGGACTCCCTAAATGAAACTTCCCTAAGTAATCTGTATTCGAACGTATCGATCTTGAAGTCTTCAACGATATGTCCGTTCGTATACGTCGTCGTTTCTTCAATTTTTTGGTATCCTTGTCTTTGTACATGTGGCATCTGCATGCCTTCTGGTTGGATGTATACAGAACAGATTGCGGCGCCATATTGGTTTTTGGCAGTGCATACATATTCGCCTTCATCACCAGGGCCGATTTGGTGTATCTGGAGAGTGATATCTCCAGTCGTTTCGTTGTAGGACAATCTATGTTTACTGGAATTGATTAGTGGGGCTTCGTTTCTTGTCCAGGTCACTGTTGGTTGAGGTTTACCCGTCACGCGGCCTTCGAATGCGGCGACACCGCCTTGCGCGAAACGAGCGTTGCTGAATACCTTCTCGAAAACTGGTGGCTGTGCGTTGGGGCCAAATCCAGTTATTTGTTGGTATCCCTGATGTGCTCCATGAACTGAAAAGGGAATAAGAAATCAGAATCATTTTTCTATTGAAAGAATCTCTGAAATTTTAAGAAATATTATCAAAACGATCATGCGTGACACGGAATATCAGTTGCTTCAATGTGAAGAACCGAATTGATTCAATTATTGGTTTCAGTTTGGATTTCATCAGGACTATTCTTATATAGGTTAAATCTTTGACTACTTGATTTCCTACAACATTTTATGAAATTCGGCTCCTTCTAAAAGGTACAAAATGTTAAATTTCATTGAAACAATTGATTTTTGTTTATACCTAGTACTCGATAATCCAAATGAATTCGAATTCTGTAGAAGGTTTCAAAAAAATTAAACACATAATTCAGATTACACACAATTGCTCTATCCTCTAAGAATTCTATTAAATACATAACCAACTCGTGAAACGTACCATAAAATAAATAGCTAGGTACTGAACATATCCAAGCATTTCCTGTATACTTAAACATTTCAGAAGAACTTATCATTCCATATTTATCTTCCTAAAATTCCCCTCTCCAAGATATATTCGATATTGAATGATTTGAAATTAAGAAAAAAATTGAGAAAATTTCTTTTTTTTCTTGATCCGAACATGACATAACATAACATTTATTCTCAGCATCAAAAATTTACATCCTTGTCAAAAAAATATTGATTTTAATTATTAATTTCGAATGAATTCTTGAACACCATAAATTGTATCTTGCAAAAGTATATTCCGAACACCGTTTTTGAATCTCCGTCCTCGCAATTGCTTGACATCGTCCGGTAGCCTATTATACATTTTAGGGCCCCAGTAGTCTATTCCTTGTTGAGCGTAGTTCCTGCTATGGTATGGTATGGTAAGTTGATTTCTGCTCCTCGTATTGAACCCGTGAAAGGAGCTATTCGCCGGAAAAGTGCTCAGATGTGTGTGCACATTCCTGCGCATAGGCTGCCGGTATGGTGAGTATATGGAGCTGCTGAAAGGCATTCCTACAGCTATCTGTTTGTTTAAGGCCCAATATTGTCCTTATTACTTTTTTCTGGAGAATGAGGATGTCACATGCTTGAGTTAACATACCCCATAGGAGTATTCCGTATGTGGCAATCGAATGGAAGTTGGCAAAATAGGCCATCACTGCTGCATTTCTGGGGGAAGCTTTGCTCACTACTGAGATGGTGTATACTGCCACTGTAAGTCTCCTCTTCAGCTCGGTGATGTGTGGTCCCCAAGAAAGTGCTCCATCATCTATAATTCCCAGTAATTTGATTGTTTCGTCTTTGCTTCTTCTTATCCTTAATTGTTGTGTTTTAGAATTATTGATAACTAGAAAATTACATTTGAAACAGTTGTTTGATGTCCAATAAACATATCTCTCTAATCATCTGCGAACAGGAGTGTAATAAGATACATGGTTTGCTGAGTTTTGGTGAGATTCAGATCATTGATAAATATAATGAATAGCAGTGGTCCCAGCTTTGATCCCCGTGGGACCCCATATTTCATGCTCTTCGACTCTGATAGTATGCCGCTCCATACAACTCGTTGTCGCCTGTTTGAGAGAAAGGAAGATAGCAACCCCACAGCAGCACCGCACACACCATAGAGCTGCAGTTTTCCTTCCAGTATTTCATGATCCACGGTATCAAAGGCCTTTGATAAATCTCGTGAAATGATCTTATCTATCTCCAGTGATATTGAACCAAATACGAAAATTTTTTTCTAATAGGTTTTGACAATACTGCATTTTTTCATCAATCTGGTTCTGTTGGGAACATATTGAGACTTCCAAACATGAGAAACTTCTTAATTATCATAACTTTGACATTCGTATTCTATGAATTATTAAAACTCCGAAATTCACAGATTCAAACTAGTAATAGAAAATAACATATATAGAAATCTTTGATAGTTATGGAAAATAAAAAACTTGGCAAAAGTGTTGATTTGATGACTTAAAGAATTGGAAGGACTCAAGGAGTTGGAAAAGTTAAAAAAAGGTATGAGTATTTTCTGAAATGTTCAGTTAAATTGAGAAAAGATTTCAGATATTTCAATATTTTCACAAATACTCTGCTGAAAAATTACTAACCATGGAAATCAGTATAATTTTCAGCTGGAATAATTATGTGACATTTTCCGAAAAGTAGTAAAAATGTGTTTTTCATCATGAATTTTACCGTTTGGAGCATTAAGCAGGAACAGGGTGCATAAACAAGTATATCTCTACAATTCTTATGTCAAAAGGGGAAAGTTGAATTTTTTGTGTAATCTTGAAAAGAATCTAGTCTGACCTCACGTCAGTGCTTTTCTATATTTTTATTATAGAACATGGCTATTTCTATTTGAAAAAGGAGTTTAAAAAAATTCGGGTTCCCACGAATCTCAAGAAATCGACAAGAAGTCAACTTTAGTTCAAGCTTTACTCGAAAATTGTTAACGGTAAATTAAATAATTCTCAAAAATATTTTCAAAAACGGTATTTGTAATACACCCGGTATAATAATAATTATTAATTTTCATGAAAATTCTGACAGAAAACAGATGGTTACCGGAAATTGAACTTTATTAGTATTTTCGAAGGCAAGATATTAATGGCAGTTTCCATAGTTGGTTAAGGCGTCATTTGAAGCATGTTACAAATGAAATATATGTATAGAGATAATTAATTCATAACAATAATCATAACAACCGATGTTTCGAGGAACATGCAAACGGCCATTATTATAGTGAAAGTTGTACTATGGTTTAGGTATCTTGAGCTCTAAGTACTTATAGTGCCATAAAAGAATCTCTGTTGAATTATTTCCTCTTCATTATCCAGTTTTGAATCATTCAAGTTTTCGTAAACAATAGTTAAAAATTCTCCTGATGAAGCATCAACCACGTGCCGAAACCGCAACTGAGTGACAGAAATGTCTAATAATTCAGAACTAAACCGAAATTCTTCAAGATTCATTCAATCGAAATAAATATTCTCCTATCCACTTATTTTTACTGTATATGACGAAAATGCATCAAGGTGTCATTAAGAATTCAACCGAAAATACATGAAAACCAATAAACGAGGCTGTCACTTCCCACATATGTGGCATATCTGTCAGGTCGAAGTGGGGAGCGATACAGCACTGGCCAAGTTATTTTAACCACTGAAGATCGCATTTCAAGCAACCATTTTTGGAACAACTATTTTTAAATACGCAGATTGGTAATGAAAGATCATTTTGTATCAGATGTGTTCCACGTTGTAATACATTCCAATAAGCAGAAATTTTCAATTTATCGCAAACTTTTTTCGGAAGCACTAAAAAAACATGTCATTCAACTATTTGAGGTTTAGGGCTGAAATAGACAAGGGTGATTTTTGCGCGCTTGTTCCTACTGGAAGAGCTATCGTTTTGCCCAAATGTCTGTAATTTTCGAATATCGAATCGAAAATGATCTGAATCGATTGGGTTGGACTTCTCAATTGTTTCATAAAAAGCATTAAACAGGAAACGTAGATTTGAATCTGCGTGATCGATTAGAAGTCCTTATATATTTTATGTTCAATCTGCGATAATCTGTCCCAAAATAAACCAACATATGAAAAGCCAAAAAATTCTTTTTCTCAAAATGTTTGGTGTGGCGATTCAGTGAACATATAATCAGTTCTAGAAAGCAGACTAACATCCTTTATTTACACTCTGGGTAGATTATATGAATTTTTCGCTATTTGGTTTACCGTATTTAATGTTGCTTAGTTCTTTTAATTTGACACAAATTGTTAATTGAATCCTACCACTTTTTAAAGGAATCTCTGATACAAATGAAATCAAAAAACAAGGGTAAGTATTTTGTCTTGCCAATTCTTTTTTTTCTGCAATCACGCATCGTGCGAAAGAAGTCAATGAATCCAGTTAGTACCAAATATGGCGATTTGGAAAATTACTTTCAGTGCAAGAAAAAGCTACGGCCTAGCATATTTTTCTAAAATCTTTTATTTATATACCGCACAGACTTCGATGGTTAAAAAATCTAAAAACCTTCAACATTAACAAATGGCTGTTGACGATTAGAGTATGTGTGCCAAATTTCAAAACAATATTCTAGACGTAACTTAACATTTAATAAAAAATTTTTTAATCTTTAACACTCAGTAGTTCAATAGGCCTGATATTGTTATAAACTTTTTCTTGAAAATCACTGAAAGATCCACACCCGTGAGGACAAGGTTCCATGTTAATAACGTACATATTGTTCAAACACCAAAATAATTATTTTCCCAGTAGCAACGTTTATGAATTTTAAGCCATGAAAAAACTAAAAAAAAAGAAAAAATAAAGAAGAAAAACTATAGAAGTGTGAATTGTTTCTGAGCACTTAAGAAATCGCATGTTTACAGTTTCACTCGACTAATTCGGAAATTTCAGAATTGCAGCTATCGTTTCATAGAGACTTAAGGATTCCATTGTCAGATAGTGTTCCATTCCACAATTATGATTTGGGAACTGGAAAGGAATCCGCAGATACTATGAAGTACAAGCTACAATTTTCAAATGGAAATGATGCAAACATCGATATGAAAAATTGTAGTCGGCATAAACAATATCGAAGTTCCAGAAGGAAATCTCGGAAACGAGAATATAATATAAATTTATCTGAATGGTAGGAAAAACAATGAAAAATTGTCTTTCCGTAGTGCGAGCTGGTCACGTATGACGTATGATATCCCAGAGTTTCAAGACATCAAACGTGACCAGCTCGCACTACGGAAAGACAATTTTTCATTGTTTGTTCCTACCATTCAGTTAGAACATTGCGTACCCGCATATAGGCATTCAAATCTCTTACAGGTATAAATTTATCCCATAAGCAAGGTTTCTGATTTTTGAGCCAAGAAAAGAGCGAAAATCTAAAGGAAAAACTACAGAAGTTTGAATGGTTTCTGGGCACTTAAAATAATTGCCTGTTTACAGTTTCACCCGACTAATTCGGAAATTTCAGGATTGCAGCTATCGTTTCATAGAGATATCAACTCAAGGATCCCAATGTAAGATTGTGTACCATTCCACAATTATGATTTGATAACTGGAAAGGAATCCGCAGATACTGTGAAGTACAAGCAACAATTTTCAAATGGAAATGATGCAGACACCGATACGAAGAATTTTAGTCTGTATAAACAATATCGAAGTTCCAAAAGAAAATATAGGAAACGAGAACATACTATAAATTTATCCCATCCGCAAGGTTTCTGATTTTTAAGCCATGAAAGGAGAAAATACCTGAAGGAAAACTATAAAAGTCTGAATTGTTTCGGTGCAACTAAAAAAATTGCCCTTTTACAGTTTTACTTCACTAATTCTGAAATTTCAGGATTGCAGCTATCGGTTCATAAAGATGAACTCAAGGATCCCAATGTCAGATTGTGTACCATTCCACAATTATGATTTAGTGACTGGAAAGGAATCCGCAGATACTGTGAAGTATAAGTTACAATTTTCAAATTGAAATGATGTTAACATTGATATGAAGAATTGTAGTCGTCATAAACTATATCGAAGTTCCAGAAGGAAACGAGAACATAATATAAATTTTCAACCTGTCGAAATAAGAAAACTTAAATCAGATGAAGGGTAAAATTTTCCGAGTAGGCTAGACAGATAATTATATCGGATGTGATAATTATTCAGTCAAATTGACTTAGTCATTTTGGACTAATGAAAAACAAATTTTTTTTGAGTTATACTTCTCGAATCAAATTTTTGTATGATACATTTTTATCATACGGATACATAAATATGTATCATTTTTGTTTTCAACAAAGATATATTTCTGAAAAATTGATAATTCAAAATTTGAATGAGTACTCGTTAGTATTTTTTTGTGTTATTCTTTTAAGTATCATCAAGCTTACATAGTGTAATTAACAAAAGCAGGAGACTGATAGCTCTACGGCTGTAAGTCCCGGTTCAAATCCAAGAAGAAAATTAGTTCAAGTTACATTTTCTGATTGACATTATGCACATACTATATTGTACTGATAATTTACAATGTTGGGTATAATGACTAAAAGAAATGTTAATTGTATCGCAGAACTTATTATCGGTCACTATCAGATACACAATTTCAGCATATATTATAAAGGATGTTTCAAGTTAAGCAGTTTAATAGAAGTTTGCGGAAAGTTGGATCACAAATTTGCCCAAAAACTTGTAGTTTTCGAATGTTTGGTTTATTTTTGCAAAATATTTATATATTCTATTGTTTGGTTTAAACCATTTCAATATAATTTTTCTTGGAAACCGTCCATCGTTGAAGATCTGTCATCATCAGTCCCAACTGATGAATTGATAATGACAAAGATACAATTTCTAAAGAATTGGATAATTACTAGTAGTTTAATAAAAACGCCAATGCCTAGGACCTCTTGTCAGTGCTTTCTGAATTTTCAACCTTAATATAGTGTGCTGGTTAAAATTCCCTATGTTTTCAAGTGCTAGTTCCATTTGCCAAACTTCACAAAAATGTTGTTATTGAAATATTGAATTTGGGTACTCTGTGAGGTACCCAAAGGAGAATATTCATATATGGAGGAATTTGCAAGAAACAGCAATGAATTGTGAGAAAATTCAACAATGGTTGCGAACGTTACATACGTGTTTGTTGTTATATTTCATAATGAAAGTTAATAAATCTGAAGTTTGATTGTTGACAAGAACAATTCTGTTTGGTGACCCAAATAAATGAGCGCTTTCGTGATTTCATTTATTTATTTATTTATTTATTGATACAACTCATACAGATTCCACAATACAAGGGTATTCTAGTTTCTGATTCTTGAGTCGGCTATTACTAATAATGAACATTACGGTTTTTGAATATATAATACAGAATTGAAATCCTCAACACAAGAATGAAACAAAACAAAAAAAAATACATTTCAGTTTGAAATTTTAAGTAGTAATTATTGAATTAGAAGTATTCATACAATTTTCGCTTTATTTGAGATGTTGAGAGCGAATACAAATCACATACATCGTGATGCCGATTGTACTTATCACACATTGAATGTATTGGAGAAAATTTCATATAATTTGTTCTAGGGTAAGGTAAATAGGGTGTAGAATGAGATCTCACAGTAATTTTCGGTACTGAGAAAAGTAATTTATCAAGTGTAGCACTGCCAGTATTTTCATTTGTAATAGTTTTATGCAGGTAAAGAATATCATTGAATTGAAGCCGACTCCTCTGAAATGACCTTATTTTGAATTTTCCCATATTTTCTTCAGAAACGTAGATCACAACTCAATATAATTAAATTCTTTTTATAAAAAGAAGGTCATGTCCTTTGCGCGATTGTTCTTTAGTTTTTTCACGTACTCTGGAACAGTGTTGTACTAACACAACTGCCCCGATGAATGGACAAACTTATATCTCAAACTGAAAATAACTATTCACAGTTTTCCAATGTACGGGAAAAGACTCGAGACCAAGCGCGTAAAAACTCCTACCTCACATCAGTTTTCTTCTAAATTTTGACCACAGATATAAATTCAACATAATTGAACCATTTCGATTAAATTTTCTACCAACTGAAGCTGAATTATAAGTTCGACCGATGTCAATCGAATTGAAATTTCTGACGGAGTTTCGACATTTCTCTTTTCCGATTTTGCGAAAAAGTCGTATTTTCTGTATTTCCTGTATTTTAATTTTTGACTGCCACCCCAAAGCTTCAAAATGAGCTAAGGGTCGACACGGAACGTAATTAATTATCATTAACTTCTCGTATTGCTTGTCTTTAAGGAATGGAAGAAATCATCTCTTCTGGTGGAAGATATAATGAATGTATTCGTCATCGGGAAGTCGGGATTGAGACCACTTTCGTCCCGATATTCGAAAATAACAGACATTTGTGGAAAACGACAAAAGCCAATACCCAATATTGATTTTCTTTGTGGAAATGCGTCTAGATTTAGAGGTCGGCCTCAAAAATATTAGAAAGATGACTTGGGGACTTGGGGTGAGTTCGAACTTGTTTTGAACATATTTTGAGTTCACAAATAATTCATGGACTACGCATGAAGGCGCTAGTATAACAGAAGTCGAGTTGAAATAGAAGAGGGGAAGTTTTTAGAAAACGTGATTTCTGGACGCACAGTAACAGATTCCGTAGGGATGAAAGCAATATGATCGCCACAGGATTTTTTTTCTGATGAGCTGGAACGGTGTTTACGAATTATCGCTCCGACTGTGCGAGCTAAATCTCGTTCTTTAAATATATCATTTTTCAAGTTGTAGTTCAGATTCGATAAATAAAGACCTTTATTATTATTATTTGAAGTTCCAGAGATTATCTAGAAATTGGTGATTTTTTAGTTATTCATTTCAGGATACTGCTGATTGCTCTCGGTGAAGCTCTAAGCTTTCTAAAGAGGCCTGCTCACTAAGAATACGAGTGGTACGGTGTAAAATGGAAACGGTGTGTGTATGCCGTTCCGCCGTTCGTAATTTGGAATGAGCAGTCCGCTTGGCCGACATAAGGATAGTTTTGATTTTTAGCGTGTGCAGTGCAGATAGTTAACTGCGCATTCTTCTTTCCTAGTGAGTTACATGGCCTAGTCATTTGGCTATTCTTGTCATATATCAATATAAAGGAAAAGAATTCAGGCGCTGCCTGCTAGGATGGGACTTCTCATCTACAATGACTTTTTGCTCATAAAAGTTGTTATATGCATTATTTCGATTAGTTTGTGAATGTGAGTGTGCCTTCCATATTTTAATGATTTTTTTATAAGAGTTGACCTGTCCAACAAAGTTTTTTTTCTGATTCATTTTATTTCTGTAATGTACGACCTTCAAACGATACGTAAAAATAGCAAACATTGATAACGTTCAGAGTAGCATAAATTAATTTTAATAATTTTATTCTTCATTATTCATAAGCCTTACTAACAGAATAATTTGCTTTCAAGTTGAATTAGGAAAGTTCATAGGACTTATGCATTTTAAAACGATCGAAGATTTGGAAGAATTATAGAAATCCTGCAAGAACTTTTGGATAGCCTGAGGACTTGTCCGATTTTGCACTGCAATACATGCTCAAAACATATATTTAAGTTACGGAGGTGATCTTCTTTTCCATTGGTATTTTTACCTTTTGAACGCTTATTCCTTATGTGATACGATTCGTAACACAATCGTTCCTGCGATTTGACGCCTTGGACTATTATCTTTGGGGGTACGTCAAGTCACTGGTCTATGCCAACAAGCCGACGAAATTGCAAGAGCTCAGAGACAACATTGAACTCGAAATAGCGATCGTCTCGGCTGAAATGTGTGGCCGAGTAATCGAAAATTGGGTTCAGAGAATTGACCGCTGCAAATGGGCCATTGATGGCCATATAAACGAAGTCATATGAAATGATATGTTTGTACTTCAAGCCAATAATAAAGTTCTTAAAATATCTCATATGGTTTGTGTTTTATCTAGATTTGAAGTTGTCAGGTCCCTATTGGAAAACCCATTATATATATCTCGGTCCACCCTTAATACGCACTCAAAACTACAATTCTTACACTCTTTAGTGGATCTGCCGCATCGGCGCACCGATCTGCCAGTTCAAACCGTCAGTAAATTATCAACATATCATTTCGTAATAAAGGCTTGGAGAGCCACATTTCTAATCAATGGTTGCGTACTGTTTTTGTAAATGCAGCTAATGGATAGTTATGCTATTTTGGTTCTGAATTTGAACAATTTGTGAGAAGCCAGAATTTTTCAGACACTTTCAGCGGCAAGCAAGCTATGATCAGTTGTATGAGGGAGACCAAAAATAAATCTCTTGGCAAACAGAGTGCCAACCCTCAATTCAATCAGCAGACTATTTTCGATCTGGAATTCCACCAACACGCTTGGGCAACACTCAACCGGTGACTGGAGAGATTATGAATAGTTAAAAGTAACAAGAATCTCATGCAATCGTCGGGGATTGAATAAAGGAATTATTCATTGTATGTCATAAGAATTTGTTCGTGAAATAAGAAATAGTGTCTCTAGTTCAAATGTCGTTTCATCAAACCATGCTCTCAAACTATCAGATTGTAATAACAAGGGTCACTATTTATATCACAGGCTGTTGCCAGATGCAATCTGACACTACCATTGGAAAGTTTGACATTTTTAAGCGTAACTTCACTCAGAACGTTTCGTTATAAAAGCTCGAATTGTTTCGTTCAAAGTTACTTGAAGAATGCATCAAAATAAAAAAATGGAATTAACTGATGGACAATTTCGTGCGATGATTTTGGCGTGGATTGTCGCGATAATACTGAGTCAATCAACTTATTTAGTTTCCTTATTATGAATACTTATCAAAAACTATTGCCAGAAACCATGTACGTTCACTGGTAATTAATAAAGTATCGGCATTTGAAATATCCTGAGATAGAAACATCTTTGGGCATCTCGTAAAAAAGGTAAATTCTGTTAGGATTCCCCATAAATTGACAACCGTTCGAAAGAAGGCTTAAGTCGACTGGTGCACAGAAATGCTTAAGATATTCAACCTGGGTGCCTCCTAGTCCTTCTATTACATCGTAGTTGATAAACAATTATGGATTTACGCATATAAGTACGAAACAAAGCAGCTCTCGACGTTATGGGTCAGAATGAACAAAATTCAACAAAAGTTATTCGCACTTCGAAGCAAATGGTGCCCACTTTTCACACAATGAACGGTAATATTGCAAGGTTCCTGCTGTGATCGCAGAACAGTTAATTTTACGAGATTTACGATAATTGCTTCGCCGTAAATACCCGAAAACATTCAGAAAAGCACGGACGTGAGATCAGGAGCATTTGCGCGCTTGTTCTAGAGTCTTTTCCCGTACTCTGGAACAATGTGACACAAATATAAACGCCACGATGAATGAGCAAACCCATATCTCAAATTAAAAGATGCTACTCATAGTTATCCTTAAGTTTTATTGGAAGCTCAAATTCCCTTCCCCTGAAAACCTAAGTCAGTGCTTTTCAACATTATTTCACCGGAAAAAAACCATTTCGATTGAATTTACCTCAAATGACACTAATTAATAAGTCGGATCGATGTAAATTGAGCATTGAACTTTCTTTTTTCTCTTCAGTGAAGGAAAAACTAATCAAATCTTAATCTCAATAAAGTCCATACATGCACAAATTTTTGTTTGAATACGGCTGATATCTGAAGAGATGTACAACTAAGACGGACTTGGTAAAGTGTCGAATTTAACTCAGCACAATGAACTTATTCGGAAATATGGAAACTTCAAGTTCCTCTCCTTGGAAAGCTAGAGCATATATGGCTGGCCCAACGCATGACTGGACATTCTCAACATTGACAATGGAATCTTCATCAAGAAATCTAACCCAATCGTTTGAGACTTTTTTCGGCTCAGTGTTCAAAACTCACAGACTTCTCCTCGAAACGTTCCACTGAGAACAAGTGTGTGAAAAGAAAGTCAATTTAATAATAATGAGTTGATTTCCTATTGAAAAATACGAGTGTAGAAGCAAGATATCTAAATACTGGGTTGCTGAAATAAATAGAGACTCGAAGTAAAGTGAAACTTTTGGTCCTTACAATTACCAAAACTCTGTAATATTTACATAGATATCTTCCTACAAATATCCTGAATTTTGAAAACCACTGACATGTTTGAAGCCATATAGCCACATAGCATTGAAACTTTTATGATCGAATATGACATTGCAAACCCGGGATGCCCCTTGTGCCGGTTTGAAATCCTAGTGGATCCGTTTCTCAAATATCAAAAAGAACAGATCCCCAGCATCTATGGCATGACGCAAACAAGCCATACTGATGAGTCCGATGTCTACGCCAGGGACGAAACGCGTGAATTATTAAAACAAGAAAACCCTACAAGTTTAACAAGAGCCCCAGACCTGTTTGACCAGTACTTTCATGAATTTTCAATACTTTCCCATCGCTTGAAAACGACACATCAGTGCCTACACTACTAGGAAATATTTTCATATGACGAATTACTTTCAGGAATGTGTGTTGCGACTATGAAATCTTTTAAAAACTCATTTGAAAAATTTAAAAGAATATTCATTTTATTCTTCAGAAGAATATATGTATGTTGGATAAAAGTGTTTTGTAATTTTTCTAAGTTTATTTAAATATGATACCTACTATTCGGACGATTTTATTTATTGATTACATTTTGATTCTCGATTCATACATTTATGAGAGAAAGTTTTGAATTACGGAATTGACCCAACGATAAAAACGATAGAAAAGCACTGCCGGGAGGTCAGGAGCTGTTGTGAGCTTGTTCTAACTCTTTTCCACTATTCCAATTATGTCAGTATCTTGAACAAATTTCTTATCCTCCATTCTGAAGAACCGAATGTTTAAAATTTTTAATTGGAGATTTTCTACATTGAATATGCCGATAATATTTCAGCCTTGCCAATGTCGGCTTGATGACAAAATTTTATGTTTTTGCGGATCTCAATAGTATAATAATTATATACAGTACTTAAAAAAAAGATGTATACAGGAAGTACCGTTTCCTTAAATAGCCAATTTCAAAAGTGAACTGAAAGAAAAATCCTGACTGGGATAATGATTTTTCTGGAAAACATTTTCAGTGATATAAAAAAGTCTTCTTGGTAAACATTTTTCCTTTATATTTCCTTTATATTTTATTTATATTTTGATTGTATAAAATGCAATTAGAAATCGCGTATGCCATTTGAGCAGGGTTTATGTATACAGTAATAAAGGAAGTGAAAGAGAAATGTATCTGCATATGACCGCTACTTTACTTTACTTAACTATTCAACTTCATTATATAAACATGCATAAATTCTGTTTTTTTTTCCGGCTTTCTGTGCAAACACCAGCCAGATTTGTTGATCTAACCTGTTGTGTGTCCAGTTACTTGTCGTGTGACATGTTGCTCAGATCTAGTAACCCTTTGCTGAGAGTACTGCTGAGTCTGGGTTTGCTGCATCTGCTGAGTCGAAGTTTGCTGCATCTGCTGCGTTTGGGTCTCTTGTTTCTGAGTTATAGAATTCTGCTGTCGATTCATATTGCCACCACAAAAAAAATCACACTCGTCGAAAAAAGCACAAACACAAAAAGCACAAAACTAAGCGATTATCGAAGAGTTTATCAATTATTATATCGAAAATAAATAAGGTATAACTAGTCTATGTTTGTAAGTCACTATTGATTCGTTTTCCTGCCTATATGGCTTTTGAATTGCAAAAAATATCAAGTCATCATCCCCGAAATCTATTACCAAGACGTCGGTCGTTTGCGTTTTGCGGGCGAATTGTGAAGATCTCTCGAAAAGTCAAAGAGAGAACCCTCCTACTGTGATGGTGGTGGTAGTAGAGGTATAGAGAGGGGGAAGAGGCGCTTCGTCAGGAGACGGCTCCCGTGTGACATCCGTTCTATTTCTGGCGCAGATAAATTCTAAAGGAACCTGGATCGTACTCCCACCTCACAGGTGGCGGACAACCACAATTCGAGCATCAATGATTGAAAGCCATATTGGAAACAACAGCTTGTAATTTTCAATGTGAGATTGAAAGGCTTTGTAAAATGTTGGATCAATGCGAATTTCCCTCTATACGTTGATTCACGGTGATGGCCTATTGGAATTTTATGAAAAACTAGTCGGAGTTCAGAGTTAAAAATTTGTTGTGGTTTGATGAACCTTACTCCTAAAATATTTTCACTGCTGTACAGCATTCGGTTGTACCAGAGACTATTACTTTCTTATTGAAAATGGCACACCTAGTATATTATGGAATCATTTGGGACCTACCATTCAATGACAATTTCAGCAACATGTCATAACTGGGGCAAAAAACTCCATAGTTTTTTAGCTCTTGAGATTTATATGAAAAAATGGCGAGAAGGAAACCCCATTTTTGGCGCTCTTGTTCACTCGAACAGAGTGCCTATCATTTTGCCCGAATGTCTGTAATTTTGGAATATCTAGCCGAAAATGGTCTCCATCGATTGGCTTCGACTCCCTGGTGAAGAATTCGTGGCGAAAGTTGAGTCTGTCCGGCCGGCCGTATCCTCTCTAGCATCCAAAAGAAATCAGCTAGGGTTTTCATATTTTCAGAATAGGTCAATTGTCCACATATCTCGGTCAAGTTCGTTATTGGACGAAATCCGTCGGATGGTTCAGTAGTTATGAGCATCTGAAATTTTGTTTCCTCAATAACTACTAGAATATCCATCCGATCAATATTGATACTTGAAATATTGTTGAGGGAGGCTGTAACAAAAGAGTTCGCAAAATTTCGCAGAAATCGTCAAGCTAGAAAATTTTTAAAAAATTTCCAAAAAAGTGCTTTCTAATTTTTTTTTAATATTTCAGCAGAATAGAAATAACAAAAAACCTTCATATCATTTATTTCTGTCAATATTATAAGAGTCTTTGCGGTATGGATCTGAAATGTACAGAGTGTTCATGAGGAAATTATTAACTTGGACAACGTAAATTCATCATAACTTAAGATATTCAAATTAAAACCTATATTTTAACGCGCTTGTTTCTATAGTGAAACATGGCTACATTTTCGCCCAAATGTCTGTAATTTTCGAATACCGAACCGAAAATGGTCTCAATCGATTGGATTCCACTTCCTGAAGAATGAATCCAGGGCCATACTTGAATACGTGCGACCGGCCGTATACTCCGTAACTTTCGAAGAAAATGAGGTAGTGTTTCCATATTTTTAGAAAAGGTTAATTTTCCAAAGCTAACGTCTAGACATACGAGCGCTATTTGTGTTGTTCACAGTAACTTAAAAGATCCATTTCGCCCAAAAAATGCAAATAAATGGTGAATATTTTCGTGCGATAATTTTTTACAACTTTCGACGTGGATTAACTCAATAACAATGCATAAATAATATTAATTCAATTTTTGGCGATGAAGCTCCATCAAGGACCAGTGTTTATCGAAGGTATGGTGAATTCAACCGCGGTCGTTGTTCACTCCAAGACGAATTTCGTGAGGTTCGTCCAAAATCAGTTGTGTGTGTTCTGAAAACCATTGATGCTGGGGGCCAACTGATATCGCAAGATCGTCATGTGACCGATCATGAGATTGAGACAACCTTAGGCATTAGTGGAACCAGCACACATTCAATATTGCATATTCAACCGTCAACTACAATTTCTGGTTTTTCTCTGTGAATTTTATTATTTTTTATTGGCGCTCTTGTTCACCCGAACAAAGTGCCTATCATTTTGCCCAAATGTCTGTAATTTTCGAATATCAAGCTGAAAATGGTTTCAATCGATTGGGTTCGACTACCCGATGAAGAATCCGTGGAGAAAGTTGAGTCTGTCCTGCCGGCCGGCCGTATCCCCTGTAGCATCCAAACGAGATGAAAGTTTTCATATTTTCAGAATAAGTTAATTGTCCAAATATCTCGGTCAAGTTCGTTATTGGGTCAAATCCGTCAGATGATTCAGTAGTTATAAGCATCTGAAATTTTCTTTCTTCAATAACTACTAGAATATCCATCCGATCAAGTTGATACTTGAAATTTTGTTGAGGGTGGCTGAAACAAAACGTCTCGCAAAATTTCTCAGAAATCGTCAAGCTAGAAAATTTTTAAAAAATTACCAAATAAAATTTTTTAATACTCAATATCTCATAAGACATATTTCGGATTTCAAAAGAAATTCGTAAATATATTGAGGTGATCAATATCATACTTATGCTCAAATTTTATTGTCGTAGCTTTATTCCATCTGAAGATATGATCATTTTTTTCATTTACTCAAGAGAAAGGAGAAATGACATGAAGTACCGATGATTTTCTTTGAACGATGGCCATCATAGATCGATATTCGATTGACAAATGCCGGGCTCATTAATCATTGTCAGTTGGCGTAAAATTAATCAAAATTTTTCATTACAGTGAAATCATAGAGGAAGAATTTTATCTCGATGAGGGAAATAATATACGTTGTTGAAATTCAGAAAAGCACCGAATTAAGTTTTTAGAAGGGAATTTTGCTTCGAACAAAACTTGGGGAAAATTATGATTCATTATTTTCAATTTGAGATATAGGATCGTTCATTCATTAGGCGTTCATATCTGCATCACATTGTCTCATAGTAAGGGAAAAGACTATTGTTCACCTGATCAGAGTGCTGTAAAGACTTGTTATAGTTTGAGTATTTACTCGCAAGTAGCTCAACAGGTGCGTCAAAGCAATCTGACCTCAAGTCACTACTTTCTAAATTTTTTAATGAATAAATTGTTCTGATTGGAATTGACATTTAATAAATTGCCCTGAGTGGAATTGGCATTTTTACCTCATAATTTCATTATTCATTGTTACTCAAGTTCTCCATGAAAATGATCAAAATATAGAAAAAGAGTACAGTGTACAACCATAAATAAATTTTTCAAAATTTCATACATTTCGGGTGTATCAGAGAAGATTGGTAATTTACAAGTACTGCAACTGTTAATAGAGATTACAACCCTGCAACACATTAAAAAAACAATTTTAAACTTAGTTGAAATAAAGTGTTTGTGCGTTTTCTCAGATTTGTGGTCAATGTGGAAAATTATTGAGTTTGCTCTGATCTGTTTCAAGTGATTTGTGTAGTTGAATTTAGGTGAAAATAATTCAATTATATGCTCTTGCTTTAATGCTCTGAAAAAAATTGCACTTTTTTTTCAATTCCATACCTATTCTCTTTCTGTTTTTGAAAGATAGATAGGAGTAGGAAAATTAATATATGCACTTTTCCATGGAAGAGTCAGACGTAGGCTCACTGGAGTTTTTCCTACTAAAAAATGGATTAGGAGATTATCGACGTACATTCCAAGGTAATTCGTTTTCTGTTGGAAAAATGTTTCAATTCACTTTTTTCTCATTGGATTCATTATATTTTCTGTAGCAATTAAGCCAAATGAGATTCTTTTTAAAGATGTTTATCAAACTTGGTGCCAAATCTTCTTCGACTACCTACTATTTGATTGTTTTCTAGTGTTTGATTTATTTCTAGCAAACTATCCTTGTTCGGCCTAACTCGAGCATATGTTGTGCATTAAAGAAAGCTCATTCGACGTAAAATTCTTATATTCTGCGATAAAGATTCGAATTATGCTTGTGATTTCAGACAACTATATAAGCTTTCGCGCCAATTTCAATTTATTTATACAAACGAACCTTTTTGGCGCTACTTGAGCCTTCATTGTGCAATAAAAAAGCTCGTTAGATGTAAAACATTTATATTTTGAAATGAAAATCTAAGTTTAGCTAGTGATTGTAGACAACTGCACACTAAGATTTGGCAAATCTCTCTGAGACTGATATCTATAAATTGATACCCATTACTGGACACCAAATAGTTGATCGATTTGAAGTCTCTAACTTGCATATTCCCTGTAGCTCTTCATAAAATGAATGATCCGAATTTATGCATAATTCATAACAAAGTTTGTAATCATGACAGTGTCTTTAAATGTTTAGGAAACTGATCATATACTTTTGAAATTTCTGAAAGAATTAGGAAATATTAATCAATATTTCACCCTCCATTTTATGTACATATTATATGTTTTGTTTTATACTTAATGTTTTTCAGCATATGTATATATAGATATTATGTTTATATATTGTTATGAGATTTTGTTGTTTGTGTTAATTTGAGTCGAAGAATAAATATTTCATTCAAATACTTGACTTTAATTTGACTATAGGTACCTATAGTATTTTCATTTCCACAGGTAAAAATCGAGTAGGTTCTCGATTGCTCACAAGAAACAAATACATTGATTTGACAGGAATAAAATTTTTTGTTTGATTCGACAAAATGTTTATTAGTAGATAATACATTGAAGACGAAGGATTGAATAATGATAATTCATGATAAATGAAGCGCATATTGAAATTGTTTGTACTTGTAATAAAAACACTCTTGGACCTGAAAAAGTCTTTATTTGACCCTAATTTGTAAAATTACGATTTCAATAGTTATAATTATTCATGATAAATCAAACGCTTTTTTAAATCAATAGAAGATAAATATTAATATACAATTATGCTTTTTCAACATAAACTTTATTATGTTTTTGTACCGAAAAATCATTCTTTGGAATTAACTAGTATTTATTCGGCCTTAATAAGTATTTATTCCATTTCAATAATTGACATGTTCTGGTGTGAAAAAGATATATTTCATGAAAAGTGAAAAAGTTAACTAAATCCTTATTTGGCCCAAAAATAGCTTTATTAAAACCATTTTTAAAGAAATCCTTTGTTAAGGGCAAAGCAGGATGTATCAAATCAAATAAATATTTTCTCAGTGTAGTTGAAATAAAAAACGTGCTCACAATTGAGAATCAATGTAATTTATAGGATCCCTTGAAAGATTGTAATAGGGTCTACATTGGGCAAACGGGGAGGTATTTCAAAACCAGAGTATCAGAGCATAAAAGCAACTACACATCGACTCTCAACAGATATTGTGTCAACCTCCATAACTCTGTAAAAGTACATTGATAACAACACCGCTTTGGCAGAATATTTTCTCAATGAATACTAGATCAACAAAGTTGTATAAGAAAAGATTGTTCAGTAAAATATTGGAGATCGAAAAAGAATACAACTCTATTAATAAGCGAACGGACATCGAAAATCATAACGCATCCTATTTTAACAAAATTAATAAAGTTAAGATTGTACTAGTGATATAAAACATGTTCATTCTTTGTAGCTATCATTATGTTAGCATTCATACCAGGGGGTAGAAAGTCCCTTACTAAACAACGTGACACTGTTTTGGCCAATAATAACGTGTACCAAAAACGTTAATCAGATCGACCAATCAGAAAATAGATTGAAAAATTATGGAAGTGAACAAAGGAATTTCTGACATAATGGCGGATAACAAACAAAGCATGAAGTGAAAGCTATTTGTACTATAAATACGAACTTTCACAAAATATCGGTATTTTTGACTTCAGAGTTATTGCAGAGTGAATCATTTGAAACCTAAGCATTTAATTTCAAATTTTGAAATGGGTTACAAATGTGTTGTTCCAGGATGTTCATCGAAATATGGGAAAAAGTGTAGGTTCCATTTCCGTAGATTTCACTAAATAGGAGGTGAGTGTAACAAATAATTTTAAACTACCACAAACTGTTTACCTTAATATAAACTTGTGGTTAGCGGAAAAGTGGATGGAAAAAATTGGAAGAGAAGATTTGAAGGCGAAATCCCAAAAGTATCTTTACGATAGTTGCAGGATTTGTGACAAACATTTCAGGCCTGAGGATTTTGTCCGATTCAATAATAAAGCAGGCAGTCTTCTTGAAGCTGATGCCGAACCATGCTTATTTCTTAATCATGATGTCGGGAAGTCAGGTACACTTCTTCTTTTATAATTTGCAAATTTTATTACTCGAAGATCTTACTTAGCTATATCATAAATAGTTTCAACCTCATTATATGACTATATTTTATAGATGAATTGTTGTAGAATTGTGAAACGTTCACTATGTTTCTCAAATCGTTATTCATTTCAGAAGCTCCGGAATGTCTATCGGAAAAGGGAGTATCTCATACGGAAGAAGTGCCCCCAAGTAAGTTTTACATGGACTATTTTAACAACAACAACAGTCAAGAAAATGAAGTTTTAAGGATCTTGGGCCTACCAAAATTTGTTTTCGGTGTTTTAATTGTTTTCCTAATTCGTATATGAATTCTTCTTTTCATAATTCTTTGAGGTAGATATTTTTATTAGCAATTAGTGTTTTTCTAGCCAGGTTATTGTTTTATGTCTCATATCCTTGAAAGATAATCAATTTGAAATATTATTTTTTGAAATGAATTTGTGATTAGGTATAAACATTTTGTTCCAACCAAGCTAAATAAGATTATTATATATGATGATGAATTGCAATTTATTGTAAATTATATATCTACGTTGCAAATATTAGAGTCAACAATTCAATCTGTTTTATGAAATATATACCTATGTTTTTATGATTAGACGATATGCAATAATAATTCTTCAATTTTAATGTATTGATCTTGGCCTGAAGAAGACGATAAATAGACTTCGAAACGTAGCTCCAGATCGAAGCATTCTTTTCCTTCAACCGAAATTGTACTTTCAACATTGGAAATCATTCAATATCATTATTCAATATTATTCACTCTGATCCTATTGTGATTGTAATCCCAGAAATTTTGCTTAAACTAATTAAATACACAATTGTTATATTAACTAGTTTTCATTTCCTGTGACAAAATAATTTCAGGAATCCATTCTAATTGCATTTCTCTGATCTTGAATTATTGAAAACTTTCATTTCCAACTTGGTTAATTCCAATCAGGTTGGAAATGAATTGTTTTCATTAATTCACGTTCAGAGAAGAATGCAATTGGAATTTCTGGATTTCGAACAGCCTGTCGATACCCCTCATTTACCCCCACCTACATTTCACCTCCCCTACCCTTTTTTTTCGGCGGGTACCAGAAATGTCAAAGTCTCGCATTGTCATCAAAATCGGCGAGAGTTTCCGATCTATATACTTTTATTTATCTATGATTCATACTGACAAAATAATCATCTTCCTTATGTCTCATATGTTAGCATGTGGATTAATTTTCATTTGTTTCTGAACCAGTTCACAGCTGTTACATGACGTAAGTAAATTCATCTGTCAAATTAATTTACAGAATATGTAAAGATATTTTCACATTAATAAGAAGAGAAACCAAACTATAATGTGAGTAGCTTATTATCCTATATTTGTATTTTTTCTTGTTTTGTGTTGCTTAGTTAAATATGTCGTTGGTGTTGTGTTCATTTTAATCTCTACATTTAGTCTACTAGTTATTCTTTCGAAAAATTCTGTATTTTTATTTATTTTTTGACTGTTTCTACATTTCATTTTTGTTCAATTTACTCTTTATTTTACATTAACGTTATCGTTTCTTTCAGTGCCCTGAAGACGATTTTAATTAAATCGAAACGTCGGCTTTCTATTAACTGTTTCTACGATCCTGTCTGCAACACAATAACATATAATGTCGAATCCTGTCTTCGACTTCGACTACGTACCTTGGATGACTGTTATTCTCCCAAATAAATAAAGAATAGCTGAGGGCCGATACCTATTACAGGAAAAATGGAGTTAAATACTCCTAGCTAGGTGAATTGTTTATCAAAAAAATAATTTTCGCTAATATCACTTCAATAGTTTTTGAAGTGAAATGTGTTTATCACTTGTAGTATTTAATTACATTTTCCAAATTGCTCAGCTACTTCTGGTATTGCTCGAGATTTTTGGAAAAATATTGAAAAAATATTGGGAACTTGAAAACCTTTGGGTAATGCAGAATATTTTTCTTCATTTTATGGTTAAACAGAAAAAATATTTTGATTGAATGTGTTCAAAGTTTAGTAGTCAAGCCACTTGGCCGGCCGTCTATGCTTCAACTTTCGAATCTTAGTGATTTCATATTTACAGAGTTTGTACAAATATATAAATTGAGTTCTTTGGTCGGCATAGTCTGTCGAATTCGGCGGTTATGAGCAGCTAAAGATTCACTTACTATTTTATTGCGTTGATAACTGTGCTACCCAGTATTAGTTAGGATTAAGGTATATGTTGAAAAAATTTATACAAAACATGTTAAAAAATTTATTAGTAAAATGTACAATTTAGTAAAAAGTTAATAGGTCCTATCGATTTTGAGTAATGTTGGTATTTGTCACAAAAGATTGTCAAGTGGACATGGCAGACCATTTGACTTACCAACGTTATCGGATAACTCAGGAGGTTCGGGTCTTCTATAAAACTCTATTTCAGGGGAATAACTTCTTGTAGTGCTTTTGTATCTGTAAGTGCCATACATATGCGAAGGAACCCCTGAAAAAGAGAAAGTGTTCGAAATTTTTTCAAGAGCATATTTTTTTAATTTCAATGACGTGCGATGAGATGATTTTAGTTAAAGCCGATATTAACTATGAAAAGATGATCAAGCATAAGATTAATATTCAAATGATTATTTTTCGTGATTAAATCGATAATAATTCAGGTTATGGACATACATGATAATCATTGGAAAACAACAAAACAGAACCATTTACTGGCTTATTGATCACATTCATGGGAAATATCGAGACTGTTCGATTTTTTTCTGAAGGGGGGCCATCTCGACCATTAATCAAACAGTGAAATAGCGCTGAACAGAGCAGTTCCAACCTGTTATTTTTGGGCACTGGTTTTAGTAGAACAACGTGCTGTCGTTTTTCTCAAAGTCTGCAGTTTACGAATAAGAGGACGAAAATTTTCGTTGTGATTGCATATTTTCAATTGTAGAAGTTGATCAATGCGGATAATTTTGTTTAATCCAGCAAATATTCATGCGTGGTTTCGCAGAATTTATAGAAGCAGATATAATAATTATCGGTATGTACTAGCCGCCAGGTGTTTCTGCTCATTGGCTTCTTTAGGACAAGGCAACCTTGAAACCAAGGCTAGAGTGGAAAGAAAAGAAGAGAATTAACTATAACACAAGGAACCACAGCAAGCGAGGACGACAAATTTATGACTCTATCCCTAAAATCTTCGGTTTTGGAGGAATACCAAAGTATACCAACATAAACAACAAGTGCGATACTACCCTATTCCAAGTAAATCTAAATGTAGACAATGAATAATGAGATTCAGAATTCTTAATAATCTTATTATTCATTTAAAATAAATTTTCACCAAGTGAACACCGATACAAGTAAATAAATAAATAAGTGTAGACGTTGATCAATGAGGATATTTAGATAGAATCAAGACAGTTTTCGACTATATTTCCGCAGAAAGTTATTTCTAATTTGAGAAATGAGTTTGACTGGCGTAAAAACAGCAATCTGAGATAGTAATCTTTGACCATGAAATTCTAGAACGAGCTCGAAATCTTGCACGGATAATTGATTTTGAGCAAAACAATGTATGGAATTCAATTCATTTGTTTATATTAAGGATAAACAAGACACTCTAGGACCATACACGACATTATCCTACACTTATAGGGGGTCTAGGGGAGGCACTAAATATGTGCCAAGACCATTTAGTGCCCCTTTTCGACCTCTTTAGGTGTTAGTACATGTCGCATGTGCAAATTCTGGTTGCTTCAGGTCCTCAAGAACATCACAGAATTTATATCTGATCCTATGTACAGTTTTCCAGAAATTGCAAATTCGATAATTCAAGTGTGCCCCGTTCAACCACATTTAGGTGTAAGTATATGCCGAATAGGCAGGTACTGTTAGCTATGGGTATTCAATAATATTATAAAATTTGAATTCGATCCTATGTATAGATATCGAAAAATATCAACTTTTACTCCTTTAGTATCCTCCTTCGACCTCCTATAGGTGGGTGTTAGTGCATACTGTACAATTGAATTGAAATTCACTAAAAACATGAAGGTAATACATCATATCCGCTATGAATATTTCCCGATGATCGATCTTGAATTAATCTTCTCTCGAATATGTTATATTTATCGATTTTGTTTCTTTAGTTATTTCAATTTAGCTATCACAATTTTGGGGAATAATTCTCGTTTGATCACGAATCAAAAAATGTTCACATAGGATATTATGATCAATTATGGCGAATTAGTCAATCTGATTTCATAAGCTATGCTTTGAGGTATCACACAAATTATCTTTCCTATTCAAAATTTCAGGGTTAGTGTCGAACCGCTCTGGGGTCATTTTACTCCTGAATTATCTTTTTAAAGTTTCTTCATCCGAAAGTGAAATTTACAAAACGCGCAGTTTTCAATAAATACGGCCAATCAAATGGTTCTGTCACATTTTCAAATGACTGCCCTGTATTTGCGTTAGTGGATATAGCGTACTCAGTAACTTTCTCGAAATAACATTGCACAATAATACGATAAGATCAGAACGGAATCAGTAAAAGAATTGAAATTATCGGTGTAAGTTCGAGGAGTGAATATCTCGACCAAGTTCTTCATGCGGTAAGGTTGTCACAGTTGTTTTGGAGTATTGCTCGTGTTACATCGTGTTGATATTATTTTTTTCCGAAATAGAGATTAAATGGTAGAAACACAAACTGGTTGTTTGCCTCCTTATTGCTCTTCTTCGATTTGTTTTGACCTTAATTTCAAGGTAGCCTTGTTGTGATGAAGCAAAAGAGCAGAAACACGTGTCGGCAAGTATCATCTTTAATTCTTTACTGCTCCATTGCGGAACTACCCTAGAATGTTTCTTTCTACATTAAGAAAAATTTTTGTTTCAGATTATACTGCTCGAATGTTTTGCGCTCTTGTTCCAGTAGAACAGCGTGCTATTGTTTTGCCCAAATGTCTGTAATTTTCGAATATCGTACCGAAAATCATATCAATCTATTAAGTTTGACTTTCTGATAAAGAATTCCTGGTTTGAGCCCAGGTGAGGATCAAAATGACAATGCAAGGATTTTGTGGATTATTCAGTAGGTTTGGCTCAAGAGCCGAATGTTTATACCAGGGTTGCCTTTTATAGTTCAGGATTAGAGAACAAAAACAAATATTATTAATCGAAAATCGCTTCATTGTTTTTTAAAATTCAAAACATTAAGATCTATTCTCTTTTGCATGCATTTGAACTAATTAACTTTTGCCACTCTGATTGAGGTATCTCCAAAATATGCATTCTCAACGAATCAACTGCTACTTCAGGTGTCGAAAACTTTGACCTCTCATTTTATATGTTGCGTACGGGAATAACAAGAAGTCATTCGGTGCCAAGTCAGGACTTTACGGCGGACGACTCATTAAATCGATGTTTTGAATCCTCAAAAATGAAGTTGCATGGGAAGTTGCATTGAAGGGTGATCCGTCTACGGCGGTTGGTATTCCTGATTTCTTGGAAGACAACTGGCAAATAAATGGTTGTGAACCATTGACTGTTCTGCGTTGTTCTAGTGGTACGATTGTGACAAGTCCAGTTTTTGGAAAAAAACAAGCTATCATTTGCTTGGAAGTGCTTCGTACGCGAGCAACTTTTGTTGGATATGACTCATCTTGAAACACCCATACAGTCAACTGATTTTTATTTTCGGGCTCGTACGCTTAAATCCACCATTCATCACATGTCACGATGTCATAGACGTGATTTGAAGCACCGCGATCCTATTTGTGGAGCATTTCTATCGAACAATCAACACAACCTTTTTTTTTCTTTTGAGCGATTGATAAATTGTATGGGACACATTTTTTAACGGTCAAATGTTCATGAAATATTGTATGTATGCTGTTCACACTAATGCCTAAGGTTGTCTCAATCTCACGATAGGTCACATGACGATTTTGCAATATCAGTTGGCGAGCAGCATCAGGGGTTTTAGGAACAACAACTAATTTTGGACGACCTTCGTCTTGGAGTAAACTACGACCTCGGCTGAATTTGCCATACCATCGATAAACACTGGTCCTTGATGGAGCTTAATCGCCAAAAATTGAATTATGTTCATCGATGCAATGTTGAGTTAATCTACGACGAAAGTTGTAAAAAATAATCGCACGAAAATGTTCACGATTTAATTCCATTTTTTAGTCTAGATGAATCCTTCAAGTTACTGTGAACAACACAAATAGCGCTGGTATGTCGAAACGTTCTGACTTGAAAATTGTCAAGCTTCATATTCGAGCTGTCAGATGGCAGATTGCAACACTAGGGTTGTCCAATCACGAAATATAAAAGGCAACCCTCGTATAAACATAAAATATAAATATATTATATTTATCATTATATTTATATAAAGGATTATTGCCGTGAATTCACTAATATGGACTTTAAGTATGGATGCTCAGCTATATTGAGGCTAGTTTAATAAGGACACATCATTTGCTGTTCTAATGTCTATATTTCAAGCCTCAGATTTGGCTCTTCATCAGAACTCCTTAAAAACACACATTAAATGTCACAAAGTATTCACAAAAAGAGAAGAAGGGAAAAATCACAAGCAGCTTGGTCGGAAAAAAGAAAAACTACCAAGAACATACCATGAGGTATCATCGTCAAATAACCTATTAATAATACAATCTGAACTACTCTCTCTGACATCAACCAATGTACAATCATTACACACATTGACACAAAGATTTGATTCTGTCTAAATCGACAAAAAAAATTTTGAATTCCCAGATTTACATTTCTCCTACAAAACATCTGATCTTTCTTGTCTTGTTTTCTTCAAGGGGGAAATGGCTGAATGACGCTTGTTATCAATAATCTAATTAATAATAATATATACAGGGTGGTGGCCATTTGAAAACGAAACAGACGAGATTACAGACGAAATAAATTTTTTCGATAGAAATGCTCGGACAGGTCGATTACTGTTTCGAGGGGACAACTTAAGATGTAGGTTACGGACGCATAGCGCTTCAACCCTTGCTACTACAACCCCCACCCCCAATTTTTGAATAGGGAAGATGGGGTGAGTGATACCTCATTTGAAAGGTATTTTTATACTGATTTCAGCACAGTAATTGTTTTTGGCGCTCTTGTTCACCCGAAGAGAGAGCCTATTATTTTGCCCGAATGTCTGTAATTTTGGAATATCGAGCCGAAAATGGTCTCAATCGATTGGGTTCGACTCCCTAATGAAGAATTCGTGGCGAAAATTGAGTCTGTCCGGCCGGCCGTAACCTCTCTAGCATCATTTTCATATTTTCAGAATAGGTTAATTGTCCAAATATCTCGGTCAAGTTCGTTATTGGGCCAAATCCGTCGGATGGTTCAGTAGTTATGAGCATCTGAAATTTTGTTTCCTCAATAACTACTAGAATATCCATCCGATCGAGTTGATAGTTGAATGTTATTGAGGAAGCCTGAAACGAAACGGCTTGCAAAATTTCGCAGAAATCGTCACGCTAGAAAGTTTTCAAAAAATTCCCAAAAAAAAAATTTTCAATACTCAATATCTCCTAAGACTTCATTTAGATTTAAATAAAAATATCTATATATATTGAGGTTACCGATATCTTACTCATCCTCAAATTTCATTGTCGTAGCTTTTCCCCTTCTGAAGATATGATCATTTTTTTCATTTGCTCAAGAGAAAAATAGAAATGTCATGAAGTCCGAGCTTTGTCATTGAAAGATTTACCATCACAGATCGATATTCGATTGACAACTTGCGGACCTAAATATCAGTGTCAGTTGGCGTAATATCAATCAAAATTTTCATAGAATTCATAGAGGTTGAATTCGATGTCGATGACGTTGTCAAAATTCAGAAAAGCACTGACGTAATATTAATCAAATAATTTTTTATCATAGAGAAAGAATTTGACGGCGTCAAAACTCAGAAAAGCAATGACGTAAGTTTTTAGGAGAAGCATAGAACAAAATTTGGTGAAAATTATGAGTAGTTATTTTCAAAATGAGATAAAGGTTTGTTTATTCATTAGGCTTTCATATTTGCATCACATTGTCCCACAGTACGGAAAAAAACTATTGTTCACGTGATCAGAGAGCTTATAGATTTGTTAAGGTTTGAATATTTACTCGCAAGTAGCTCAACAAGAGCGCCAAAGCAATCTGACCTCACGTCAGTGCTTTCTAAATTTTTTAATTTTATGCATTAGTTCTCGGAATATTCTTAACTATGTATTTGAAAATGAAGTGGTGTTTTCATGCCACTTGTAGTGTTTTTTTGTGAAAAATCGACATTTTGAGGTTCGAAACAACCATGACTGTGGCTTCTATTGGAAAATCACATTGATCCAATTTTGACGGAAATTATTGAAAACAATGCTGGAAATTATGTGGAAGATCAGATTGTGTTTCAGCAGGATGGAGCTCCTCCACACTACGCCTTACCAGTTCGAGAATATCTGGATCAAGGATTTCCAAATCGGTGGATTAGAAGAAGGGGTCCCACTGAATGGCCAGCCAGATCGCCAGATCTGTCACCACTAGATTTCTTTCTTTGGGGCCACTTGAAGAGTTAAATTTACTCTACACAGCCCAATTCCATAGAAGATTTAAGAAGACATATAGTGAATGAATGTCGTCAAATCACTCCAGAAATGCTGCAAAATGTGCGCCATCGTTTCGAACAAAACTTATTTCATTGTATGGAAGCTAATGGTGAACAAATTGAATATTTAATTAATTGATGTGTTTTTGATAAATTATTTACTTTACTTTGAAAAGTCTTATTTCTTAGATCAATACTTCAAATCGTTCTGATACCGTACAGTTGGAAAATATTTCAGTGAATAAAACAGCTAGTAGAACATCTGACCCTAGTAGCATTAACACGTAAGGTATGACTTCATTTGCCCAGTGGTAGATGTTTTGCAATTTTAAATAAAAGTATGGAAATTTTGTTTGTTTGTGTTTCGGAAGCACGAAATGTCAATTATTCGCAAAAAATTAATTTAAGTGATAAAATTAACTAACGCATGAATATTTCGAGAACTAATGCATAAAATGAAAAAACAATTACTGTGCTGAAATCAGTATAAAAATACCTTCGAATTGAGGTATCACTCACCCTATCTTCCCTATTCAAAAATTGGGGGTGGGGGTTGTAGCAGCAAGGGATGAAGCGCTATGCGTCCGTAACCTACATCTTAAGTTGTCCCCCTCGAAACAGAAATCGACCTGTCCGAGCATTTCTTATTTCGATTGTAATCTCGTCTGTTTCGTTTTCAAATGGCCACCCTATATATATATATATATTTGTTAAATATAATTATTTACCCTGTACATCTAATAGTTTAGTAATATTATTTGATTTCAGGGTTTATTTCTACAATAATATAATGTATCCTGGCAACGTTTCGGGCAGTGCCCTTTTTCTAGCCTGTAAAAATATCACATACAATATACAACAATTAAAACGAACAAACAATCTATAGGTAACGCAAACTGAAAAATATTTTGTTGAATAGAGATCTAATATAATACTACCTTGAAGAATAGCTTATATTCAGTCTTTTCCCAACTTATTTTGCTGGATGTCATTGCTGTTATAATGTCAACTGATTCTAGAAGTGTCACGTCATATTTAATTTCTTCTTCTTTGTGTTTGTTGGTCTGTTCATTTTAGATTATTTAAAAGAGTAGAATAGATGTTGTGTAAATTCCTAATATCTGATATGTCGTTAATGAAATTCTCATTTTGTTTTATGCGGATCATCTCAAGAAACTCTCTAGATTTTTTATTTGGTTCTCGGTCCAATACTACTGTCATAATTGAAAGTGTGTTCATTCTCGGTTTTATGTCGTGTAAAGTGCCGTTGGTGGTTTGGAGTACTTGTGTCCTTTCAGTCTATCCTTCAACTTTTGCTCTGTCTGTCCTTGTATACAACATGTGACGTTTCGTTTACTGATGTTGGTGATTTTAATTTACTATATAGATGTTTAATTTGGATGTGTGGTTTGTGAGCTATTTTTACTTTACTGTAAGGTTTTAAGATATTTTCTATTTTTTCAGATAGAGAGGGTACGTACGGTATTGGTATGAATGTAGTTGGTTCTTCTTTTTTATTTGATGAATTTTCGGTGTTGTATAATTTATGTGTATGCTGTTTTATTACTTTTTTTATTTGTGATAGAGGATAATTGTTGTTTAATTTGTTAATGTTTCTTTAATTGACTCAATCTTATATTTGAACTGAAAATAAATTTGTTCCAAAAATCTTATTTTACTAAATATGCACTAATGCTAGCTTTAATGCCTTGCACATAAAGGAAAGTTATAATGTGCCGTGGAATTTTTTTAGGTCAATTTAAGCTACATATTTTCAATATATATCATACAGGGTGTTTCAAGTTCAAGTGCCAAGTAGAACGTTTATGGAGAAGGAGTCTATTTGGAATCTGAAAATTGTTATAATGATTGATTGTTTGCAGACTCTACAGAGCTCAAATAATTCCCTGCATCTCCGGTTATACAATGTTTAAATGAGTAACACAAATAAAATTACGCTTTTTTTCTTCCAAACAGGGTGCTCTTAAGTTCGCAGAAATTTTTCTAATTTTCGAATTTCCTGGTAAATATGGTATCGACCGTAATAGCTGCACTCGATTCTTATCGTTCGTGAGCAGGATACTCCCAAATAGAATGATCTAGACTCTAGATACTAATGAACTGAAAAATGAGGATAAGCCCTTAGGTTCAAATATCTCGAAATATTTTTTTCTCTGGTCAAATCGGTCCAATAGTTTCCAAGAAATAGGAAAAAAAATTTCGAATCATTTTCTTCGAATTAATTTTTTTCATTATGCAGATTCCTAATACTAATTACTTCTTATCTGGTATATTTTTCACTAGAGCAGTTAACACTCTGATGAACAAAAATTTCGAAGATATGATTTTTTAAACTTCTGATGACTACTCGTGAGTGAGTTAACAAGAGCGCCTAAGCCACCCGACCTCACGTGACTCGTTCAGTATGGTGAATGCTCTTATGTCTATGTTTAAATTATCAATTTGTGTTTTTCTCTCTTTTCCATCCTGAAACTACTGAGCACTCCATATTTATTGATCTTTTAGTAATGTTAAGTTTATGTTTCAAAATCACCTACCCTTTTTGTACTTCAATAATAACGATCTCATGAAATTTTTCTTAAAATTTTTCTAGCGTGACGTTAGCTCACCGTTTGGCCTGGAATAAGGGGCCTAAAAGGCTGTAGGTTGTTGTCGAATTTTGCATAATTCTGCAGAAATCGCTCATCATTTTTTCTTCCCAATGAAAACGTGAAATATAGAAGAAAAGCTATTATTAAACTGATACATTCATCAGGTGTGTGACTCAGTGTTACTTATTGGAAAGACGAACACACATCCAAAATTTAAAAATATCTAGGAGTTATGTTAGAGGTTGAGCGTTAGATCTACACAGATGCGCAATTCTAGAACTTCGCTCAGACCAAGTTACCCATTTATTTATAAACGTTTATGTGTCGCAGAATGCATTTCTTCAACCATGGAATTTCAGAAATGGATTTAGTATGACTGTCTGACGAGTTTGATATATTCTCAATCGAGTTTTTCGACTCCGCATTAAGCACATCGTAATTCTGACGGTTCTATTTTTGTATTAAGAACGCGAATGTTATTTATCTGAAACACTTTGATATTGACAAATCGGTTTCATTTTCGTGGGTCGATGACCTTTAATTTTTTTGCCTGTTATGAGTGAAAGAGCCAGCAATCGTTAGGTACAAATGTTTGTGAGTTCACTTGAAAATGGTTTCAAACGTTTGGGTTCGACAATCTGATGGAAAATCCGTGATCAAAGACTATAATGTGCAGCTTTCTATACGTTCCTTATAAACAATAACTTATGAAGTTGATGAGCTAAATATTTAATTTCACTATTACTATTCATATATCTCTGCTACGTAACCACTTACATAACTAACAATAGCTTTCAAGGGTTTATTGAGATAAATTCATAGTTATGCTTTAAGATATAAATACCGATTGGGCAACAACCGTCGAATTATTATGAGGTGAACTGATATGAAAATTACAGAGTAAGGTATCCGGGTTTTGTCGAAAAGTTTTCGTACGTCACATTATAGGACTGATGTAAATAGTTGTAACTAGCGCCCTCTATAAGAGTCAGACATAAAAACGAATTCATTGGATGTATCAGCCTCCAAAACATGTTCGTATAAAATTTCATTACTATGTTGCCAGTAGTTTCTGCAAAATTTAAAGAAATGTGTATAATTTTTTTCTTCAAGGTCCTGTATCTTGAATACAGATGGCGCTACAAAAATTTTTTACTGAGCAAACCCTAATTATTTTTCAGTTTTCTACCTATCCTAGAGAGGGGGACACCTTTTTTTGAAACACCCTGTATATGTAGAACAGCATATTATATCCTGAAAAACCACTTCATGATTACTACATATTTCACATTCACCTGCACCCCCCAGGCAAAGTTATTAGGTAGTAAAATGAAAATAATAATTTTTGTAAAAAATCAACCAGATATAGGTTTGTGTTGAATGATTATTTGGGCTATTACCATCATCTATTGTGGATGTAATGTTTTCCAACGTTTCGATAGACATCTTCTATCTTTATCAAGGAGGAAAAGTAAAAAACCTTTTGAAAATTATCAATTTTCAAAAAGTCAATATGACAGAAGTCATGAAAGAAAAATGAACAATGTTATATACTGTGATATGATGATCTTTTTAAGTTGGATCGAACTATCGGCGTCCAAACTTCTGGCGGATCTATAGATGGAGCACTTATGGAATCTGGTGTTATTTTCATAAATGCTGCTTTGATTTTTCTTTTGATTTTTCTTCTTTGGATATTATTGATGCTTCATCCCATTTTATACGATGATTCTCATCTACAGCATGTTGGACTAACCTGGATTTGTCGCTGTCTAGTACTCGTAGAAGCTTCTGATGTTCTTTTATTCGTACATTCAGAGGGCGTTTAGTTTCTCCGATGTAAGATCTTCCGCACTCGCAAGGTAATTCATATATGCAGTCCTTTTTTTTTGTCCTTTGTGTCTCATTATTAGGCTTAACTTTTGTAAGTTTAGCTCTGATAGTGTCTTGAATGCAGTCGTTATGTTGTATCTATTTCCAATTCTTCTCATTTTCTCCGACAAACCTTTTACATAAGGAATTACGGTTTTAATGGTCTGATTTATATCTGTTGGTTCAGGTTGACTTTCTCTTGTTCGTTTAGCTTTTTCCAATATCTTTTTGGGGTAGCCATTGCTTCTAAGAGTTTTCGAGATGTTATTTATTTCTTCATTTTGGTCTTCTTCAGTGCAACAAATATTTATTGCTCTATCAAATAAACATTTTGCTACTCCCAATTTAGTGTTTAGTTGGTGGTTTGACTCAAAATGTAGATATTGTCCTGTGTTCGTTGGCTTTTTATACACAGTGGTTCTTGGGATTCCATTTTGTTTATGTACGAGTACATCTAAGAATGGAAGTTGTCTGTCCTTCTCGATTTCAATTGTGAATTTAATTGATTCCTCTTGATTGTTTAGATATTGAAGGAATCCATCTATAGTGTCTCTTCCATGTTGCCAAATAATGAAAGTATCATCTACATATCTTTTCCACAGTTTGGGTTTAAGTACATATTTTTCTAATGCCTTCTGTTCGAAAATTTCCATATATAAATCAGCTAAAATTGGTGATAGTGGTGAACCCATGGCCATTCCGAATTCTTGTTGATAAAAGATGTCTTCGAATTGGAAATATGTTGTTTCAATACAAAGAGAAAGCATTGCCATAATTGCATTGACGCTTAGTGTAGTTCTTTCACTAAGGGTTTGATCTTCTTCAAGCTTTTTCCTAACTATGATAAGTGTTTTATCTGTCGGAATATTAGTGAACAAACTGGTGATGTCGAAGCTGACCATAACGTCTTCTTCCATGATTTCTTGATGTTTCATTATTTCTATGAAGTGTTTCGTGTTTCTTATCATCGATGTTGAATTACTTTTTAATGGCGATATAATTTTCAGCAGAAATTTAGCCAATTGGTGGCATGCTGAATTTCTTGAACTCACAATTGGTCTTAGAGGAATATTTGCTTTGTGTATTTTTGGTAGACCATATAAATGTGGTGGTTTACTGAAGTGAGGTGTAAGTCTTGATCTAACGAATTGATCTGGAAATTCATTTCGATATTTATAAAAGATTTTGTAAATCTTGTTTTCAACTGTGGTGGTAGGGTCCTTTTTTAGTCTTTTATATTTTCCTGCTTCTAATAATTCATTGATTTTTTGATTATAAGAGCCAACATTCAACACGAGCTCCATCATCAACAATATCTCGTCATCAACTAGATATAGGTTTGCTATCTTACTTTAAACGAATCATCTATATACCAACAAGAAACTAGTTGGTGAGTACTCAGTCGAATGATGAAACATTCATAACTCGTTAAACTTTTCGCGGTATAGATCTGAAATGTACAGATCAGATCAAATCAGAAGATGTGAGCACACGCTGGAATTCTACTTATTATTTAAGCAGCGAATATAAGAGCAAAAGCTAGCAGAAACCTTGAACATGAAACTTCAAATAATCTAACACATGCTCAATAGGAACTAATGGAACAATGTATCAAACTCTCAAACCATTCAAATGAATTCTATCAATACAAGCCGAAAAACGAAATGGGACAGTGTTGTATCAAAAATGGAAATCACATTTTCGAGTAGGAGTTTCATGGAATATTTTCAAGAAATTAGGTGAAGCTATACTCCACTTGCCTCTCCATCACCAAAAATTAATTGTTCGTCGTCTTGTTGATGAATCTGAATTAGGTGATATATCTCAATCATAAATGAAGAATATGAAGAAAAAATTACACATATTCAGGAGATTAAACCCTCCTTTAAAACATGAGTCGAATCTTTTCCATATAGATGATTTGAGAGCTGCAATTAAGATCACAACTTTTCAGAAAATAGCAGGTTTTGATGGAATTTATTCCGAACATTAAGGAAAAAAGACTGGTTTTTGGAAAAAATATAAATTGCTTAGAACAGGTTCTTAGCCTTACAACTTTCATAGAATCAGGCATCAATAATAGGTTTAAAACAAAAGCTGATTTCATAGATTTATCTTCGGTATGTTATACTGTGAAATATGGGTTGATTTTCAAACTATTTACCTATCAGTGGTGTGGAAAAGTGTTAAGATTATTAGAAAATATTTTGTCTGATACCAGGTTTCGTGTTTTTGTTGATAATATGAGTGGCAATTTTAAACCATTGAAAAACTGCCTTCCACAAGGATCAGTTCTAACACCTTTACTTTTCAATTTATATCTCAGTGATACACCTAAGATATCATGAGAAAAATTTGTATTATGATATTGCCTTTGCTCTGATTTGGAGTTTTTAAGGAATTGTTTTGTTGAATAGCTGCTATATCCCAACCCTAATAAAACAAACGTATCATTTTTCTATCTGAGTAATTCGGAGAAATGTAGGTAATTAACTGTAACTTTCAATTAATCTCCTTCCAAACATGATTGGTGGTTCATTTTGGGGTACTGATACTTCCACTCTACGAACAGCATCTCTAGCAATAGTCTCTTTTGCAGCTGAGTATTGTTGCTCTGTCTGGTTGAATAGTGTAAATTCACAAAAAATCGATGCAAAATTGAACACATCGATTAGAATAATTACTGGAACCATTAGATTTAGACCGGTGCATTGGCTACAAATTTTGTCTAAGATTGTCCCACTCCATATTCGCAGACTGTAGCTCTGAATTCTTGAAACAAATAACATTCCTTTCCGAATTTATTTCCAATTGCATCATACATTCCACAAAGTACTTTCCAGATTTAAGTCAACTGAACCCTTATGGTATAATTCGTTCTTCAACATGAACATCAGCGATAAGGAATTATGGCCGATTGAATGAAACTCTCAAGAAATGTTCAATAAAGATCTCATTTTTGATCTTTCGATAAAAATTCCTGGTTTCCATCTTCCAAGGAAAATTTGGATAATGCTGAATCGTTTGAGAACAAGCCATGTACGAACCAATAACATGCTCTTCAAACGGTTTATTCTAACGCTCGTAAAAGTTATTTAGAGGATTCAGAAGATTCTATTTCAAAGAATCATCGCTTTCTTATAATTTGGATTTGAATATATAAGGCATTTAAAGGACAAGTGTTGGCCGTCTGAAATTCTGGTATGAAAGAAGACAATATTTTCCGAAAAATAAATTTTCCTGATTATGCTGCGGTATGTATTCAAGTAATAATATTTTGAATTAGTACAGTTCTAAGGGTGACATTCTGGTTGAAATTGAATTGAAGGAAAAAGGTTGGTATGGAAATTTCAATTTATCATATTTGTAATTTTTATTTGAATATATATAAAGTATGTCCAAGGACAACAGTTTCATGTGGAGAAAGATATCATTAATGATTTGAATGCAGTTTATATGCATACTTTTATAGAAACGAATTTGAGCTTCGGACAAAACATAAGGAAAACTGTGGGTGGTTATTTTCAATTTGAGACATGGGATTGTGCGTTCATGGTAGTATTTAAATCACATTGTTCCAGAGTACCCCTCGGGGTAGCCTGAAACCCGTGGAGGGCCGTCCCCAGGTGGCGGATAGGGGAATGCCTTCCAGATATGGGTTGTAAGAGGGAAATGAAATACTTCTCGCGGACCAACAGGTATGTAGCTTTTGTCTCACAGTTAGCAGCTACGAATATACTTGGTATAGGGCAGCAGCTATGCCAATACTGGATCGAGGCTATCGATGAAAACCATCCCTAAAGGCTCCTCACCAGTACTCGTAGGCGACAACCGGCTATGACACTGCGGTGCAAAAAGCAAGGAGAAACTATTGCACTATATAATTTCTCAAGATACTTCATGGCGAATAATTCAACAACGGCCCCTAGTCAGTGGAATGCTAGAAAATTTTAGAAAATCCCCTATTAAACTGGCCACATGGAATGCTAGAAGCCTCTTTATCCCTGGAAAAACACATAACATCATTGATGAAATGGAAAGATTAGAGGTAAGCATACTTGGAGTAAGCGAAGTTCGATGGCCAGATTCTGGAAGGTGTATAATTGAGGACTATACCATGTACTACTCTGGTAAGAACTATCATTATAACGGAGTAGCAGTAATACTTGACCGTAAAAGCGCAAAGGCAGTGACTAATTTTGTACCCCTATCCGATAGGGTAATGCTGATACAACTGAAAGGCACACCAAGAAATATCAATATCTTGCAAGCATATGCCCCCACCTTTGAAAAACCTGATGCTGATGTCCAAAATTTCTATGGAGATATCAAACAACTTCTAAAATTGACTAAACGACATGATGTAACTATAATCATGGGAGATTTTAACGCAAAGGAATGGAAAGGCAGAACTGAGGATATAATTGGTGATTATGGGTTAGGTGAAAGAAACAATAGAGGAGATACGCTTGTGGAGTTTTGCCAAGAGGAAAATTTTGTAATAACTAACACATGGTTTCGACTACCTGACCGGAGATTATACACTTGGAAGCCAACACAAGACAATAAAGTCTTGTTAAATAGACTTCATACTAATAAAGAAGAGATACAGAAACAGTGTGCTCAGCGCAGAAACCTACCCCGAAGCGGACATAACATCTGATCATAACCCAGTAGTTGTCAAAATACAAATAATGCTTAAAGCAATCATTACCAAAAAGTATAAAACAATAGACATCAGAAAACTCACCGACCCTACTATATGTGAAGACGTAGCAACAACGCTAAACCACGAAATAAAAGAACGAATATCGCGGAATCCAGCGACCACGATTGAAAATCTCTGAAACAATATTAAAAAAGCTATTGTAAAAACACAAGAAGACAAATTACAACCACAAAATTTTAGAAGGGACAAAAAATGGATGACGCAAGATATACTAGATCTCATGACACAGAGGAGACTACAGAAAGGTAGAAACGAAGGTAAATATAAAGAACTAAATAGGACAATTAGATATAAAATGAGGAAGACTAAGGAAAATTGGGTGAATGGAAGATGCCTAGAACTACAGGAGTTACAAAAAAGACACGACTTTTTTAATTTATATAAAAAAGTTAACGAAGTCGCAGGCAGGAGAAACACCAGAACACGAACACAGCTTGTAGGGAGGGACGGTCAAATGATAACTGAAGAAGACGAAATGGAACATGAATGGGTTGAGTATATAAGAGCTCTTTTTAAAGACAACAGAAACACCAGAAATGAAATTGAAGGTGACATGCCTATACTTAATATATTACCAACAGAAGTTAAACGAGCACTACAAAACTTAAAAACAGGGAAAGTACCGGGCCCCGATAAGATATATGCAGAAATGCTTGAATTGCTAGATGATGACAATGTAAAAATATTTGCACGTCTTATTAATGGTATACAGGGTCTTTCACGAGGAACCTCACCCATATTTATACGGGAAACTACTGAACGTATTTTCATGAAATTCAGCACTTATAAGTATTTCACGATGCTGATGTAATCTAAAATATTTTCAAGGCATGAGCACCTCCGGTTTTTCCGGAAATGACGTCAACTTCCGTTTTTCAAAAACAACACCATTTTTTTATTGCAGAAATAGATTCCTCAGAAAATTTCAAGTTATTTTGATGTAACATTTTTCAGTTTTGTTTAGAAAATTCTCTCTGAGCGAGAAAATTCGAAAAAAAAAATCGAAAATAGAGCTCCGCCGAAACAAGAATAACTTCGAGGTTTTTGGATGGAAAATTTTCATTTTTGGGATTTTTCAAGATGTAAGATTGATGTATCCACTTTAAGAATCGAAATCGCGATTCATGATACAGGGGTGATAAAATCGAATTAGGGAACCTCAGTTTTTTATGGCAGATATTGAATCTACGTTAAAAAATAATATGAGTGTATGCATCACACCCTTGCCCTAAACTGGATATTTTCTGAGTTATTCACAAAAAACTGTTTTTCGTCTTGTATTTTCTTTTCATTTTCTTTTCCCTTCACGCCAAAAAGATGAAATTTTCAGGAACTGTAGATTTTTCACCCCTTCTTGAAACCGACTTCAAGTTACTATTAGGAGAACCATGGCAAACTCTCGCAGTTATAACTAGAGAAGATGCTCAAAGTTTTGACCGTTAATTTCTAGAAATTTATTTATACGTCTCAGGAATGTTTCGTGCGTTGCTCTTCTTATTTCATTGGGAGGAAAAGATCTGCAAAAGTGTTTAAAAACCAAATTGAGTTTCAAAATTATGAATCTAAAAATCTAAACAAACCTGAACGCATTTCTGACTCGTTCGATGCAGTCCTCTTTATCAGTCAGGGAGTTGAGTAGATAATATTTTCTATCCTACCCCAAACATTATAGTCTAAAGGAGTTGAATCGGGAGAACGTGATGGCCACAGATGTGGACCATTGTTAGCCAACCATCGATCTTCAAATAGCCTGTATAGGATATTTGACACATTGAGTGAATTGTGTGGAGGCGCGCCATATTGTTAATACCATAAGTCATTATGGTTCTGTACTCAATTATTTGAGTCTCATATATATCTTGAGTCTTTAAATAATGCAAACATGTGTGGTGTTATATCTATAGTTAAAGTCCCGTCATAAATAGAACATCGAGAATTGCATTTTTTGATGGCGAAAAACATTGAAACTCCAGGCTTGAAAGTTTCATTGTGAAGTGGTGGTTGTTCTCTTCATCCCAATAATGACTGTTATGCCTATTGAAAGAACCATTCTTTGTGAATTTAGATTCATCTGTCCAAATTATACAGTTCAAAAAGTTTTCATTCTCTTGAAATGGAATCATCATAGCTTCGCAAAACTCTGTTCTCCTGACGAAATCAGTTTCCTTCAAATGCTGCACCCTATTGAATTTATATGGGTGCATTTTATGTTTTTTTAATATTCTCCAAACACTCGATTGAGATAATCCCAGAGCAATCTCGGCATCTTTGAGAGAATTTTGAGGATTCACACAAAAATATGCAAGAACTGTAATTTTATTGTTCTCATATTCTACTACACTTTTTTCTCTGTGTATAGTTTTCTTAACGAAAGATCCGACATTTCTCAAGTTTGTCATGGTTCTGTTAATGGTATCTCTCGTTGGTCTGGGTCGGTCAGGAAACCTCTCAATGAACAGTCGAATCGTTCTATCTACAACTTTATTACATTCTCCATGAAGTAGAATGAGATTTGAATAATCTTCATTGGTAAAATTAGGCATAGTGATCGATTTTATAACTTAATACGAATTATCACCAAATTAATAGTAAACACAAAATGCTACTGAATAAAGAGGAATTTGGCAGATGTAATTAATGATATCTATCATTAAAAAAAAAAAGAATGTAAAACATGGTAAGTATTTGCATGTGGTTCATAAGCACGTGAAGGGAAAAGAAGCTGAAAATTCAAGATGAAAAACAGTTTTTTGTGAATAACTCAGAAAATATCCACTTTAGGGCAAAGGTGTGATGCATACACTCACATTATTTTTTAACCTAGATTCAATATCTGCCATAAAAAAATGGGGTGATGAATTTCATGAAAATACATTCAGTAGTTTCCCGTATAAATATGGGTGAGGTTCCTCGTGTAAGACCCTGTATATGAAATTGGAGTTTTTCCAGAAGATTGGCTGGAGTCTACGTTTGTACCTCTACCCAAAAAACAGGCGCTAACAGATGTGACCAATACAGACTCATTAGTTTAATGAGCCACACCCTGAAAGCAATGCTCAAAATAATTCAACAACGAATATACACAAAATGTGAGCAAGATATGAACAGCGAGCAATTTGGTTTTCGACAGGGATATGGTACTAGAGAGGTGCTTTTTTGTTTATCGGTATTACTTCAAAAATGTAGAGATCAGAGACAAGACGTTTTTATGTGCTTTATCGATTATGAGAAGGCCATCGACCTCGAGAAGCACAATGAGCTAATACAGATGCTCCAAAGTAAAGGTCTAGACTTTAAAGACATCACGTTGATAAAGAACTTGTACTGGTGTCAACAGGCAACAATAAAAGTTAATGATAAGACGTCCAGAGCCGTTCCAATACAGCGAGGAGTGCGTCAAGGATGTGTTCTTTCCCCCTTACTGTTCAACTTGTACTCTGACCAGGTGTTCCAAAGAGCATTACACCAAGTATCGGATGGCATCAAGGTGAATGGAAAATTAATAAATAACATACGGTACGCCGACGATACGTTATTCTAGCAGATACAGCGGAGGGACTACAACGATTAATGGGTGAGATATGCAGAGAAAGAGACGAACTCGGACTTAAAATTAACACGGCCAAGACTAAAGTGATGGTAGTGAGCAGAAATCCGAATAGACAATGTGATCTTCTAATTTACGGTGAAACCATAGAGCAAGTGAAGAAATCCAAATACCTAGGAAGCTGGATTACTGAAGACCTAGATCCACATAATGAAATAAGAACGCATAGAAATGGCCAGAACTGCATTTGATAACATGAGAAATTTACTTACGGATTCCACTCTCTCAATTGAAGTACGCCATGGCTTTGTTGAATTATGTGTACTCAATATTACTCTACGGCGTTGAAATAATTTATTATTGTGCAGTTCATGCGATAATAGTTAATTACTCAACATAATTGTGTTTTACAAACTTTGAAAATAGTGGCATAGATAGTAAGTATTTGTTTTTATTTATATTACTCACTTATAAAATAAATTTTTAATACTTAATAGTTTATTCTATAATGAATCGATGATGAAAGTTATAACGCGTCGCTGTAAAAAGAAATGCATGTAATGACATAATATTCGATAAAACCATGCCTCTCAAAATAGGACAGGAGAAATTTTTAGCGAATGCCAAAAATAAAGTAGACTCATAGATATGCTACGAGAAACATTTGCGGAAAATAAAATATTTTCTTGCCAAGCAGAAGCTGATGCCGACAGATTAATAATTGAAACCGCTATTAACCTTCAATCCGAAAACATTGTTGTAGTGTCTGAAGATGAAGATGTTTTAGTTCTATTTTCTGCGCTCTCACCAACAGACCGAGAAATTTATTTTCAAGAAACCACCCAAAGGCAAAATACTGCAAAAAGTGTGCTCTTCTAAGAGCTTAGAAAGAGTATTACCAAAGTGTAAGGAGCATATTCTGTTCTTACATGCTTTCACTGGCTGTGACACGACGTCAGCTTTTTTTTCCAACGTGGCAAAAATGTGTTCGCAAAAAAATTTCGACAAACGGATGGACTTGCAAAATGCTGCGACAGTTTTCAAAAATGAATGCAAAGATGTTAATGACATTTTAACGCTGGTGTTACATGCACTCTTGCTTTATACGCTGCTAACAAAAAATAAAAGATTTAAATATATTAAGATATAACTCTTTTTTGAAAGCAACTGCTAAAAATACCTGCGTTAAACTACCGTCTTTGCCACCTACTGCAGATGCCGCTTTTGGACACTTCAAAAGAGTATATCTGCAAATTCAAACATGGCTTGGAAGAGAAATATCACCAGAAGAATGGGGTTGGAAATATGAATGCGGAATACTGATGCCGCAAACAATGACCCAGCTACCCGCTCCAGAAGCCTTACTGAAAATGATTTTTGCACATGCAAAACAGGATGCGGAGCATCTTGTGGAGTGCAGGAAAAGTGGACTAAATTGCACTGTAGCTTGCTTAGAATGCAATGGTAACAGCTGTACAAATCCTTCACCCACAATCCACATCAATGAGATCGATGACGATGACGACGACAATAATGAACAATAATGTAGAAATGTATATAGTTGATAATAATTTTATTTTTGTAACTCGTTATTTTTGATAAATATTAATAAATTGATATTCAAGTTACTATGCCAATATAATTTATTAGGTATAAAATTGAAACCTTTACTGTAAACATTTTTTTACTCTTGTCCTCTCATTTTTCAGTAAATTGTTGTTATAAATTGATATAATCGAGATCGGCCATTTTTTCAACTTTTTATTTGAGCTTTCAACAATGCAGTCGAACAGTTCTTATGAAGATTCATTGACTTGCCCTGGATTCGAGATTTTACAATTTTATGCCTTACGGCGCTCCACTAATTGACCTTGAGTGCGCGGTCTATGAACCGCCTCGAAGCGTTCGAAATGTGGGCATTCCGTGGAATGCTAAAAATCTCGTGGACAGAACACATTACCAACGAGGAGGTCTTGAGACTTATGGGCAGAGACAGAGGATTAATATGCACCATAAGAAGGCGAAAAACGGCATATATACATATATACCGGGGAGAAAAATACGAATTTTCAAGGCTTATTATGGAAGGTAAAATAGATGGAAAAAGAGGTCCAGGACGCAGACAATGTTCTTGGTTAAAGAACTTACGGGACTGGACTAATATGAACACGCATACCCTCCTAAGAACAACACAAGACAGAGAACAGTTCGCTATGATGGAAACCAATCTTCAGTAATGGAGACGGCAAGAAGAGAAGAAGTTCCAGAGTACGCAAAATACTCTAGAACAAGCGTGCAAAAGGTCCTGACCTCACTTCAGGCTTTTCTGATTCTCTTATTTATTCTGCTAATAAATTCTTTCAATTGATAAAAATATTGAAGGTATCAGTCTTAAAACGATATAATTCATTCCATATTGGTGGCTACCTTGGACTTATAAACTTTAAAATATATTGAATTGTATTATCATCAGAAATAAATTTCAGACCTATATTCTAGCCTCAGAAAGGTGAAATTTCAATAATCCGATTAGACCACAACAATCAACTAACAATTCAGGCTGAATAAAAGCTTTCAGAGAACATTGAGTTTCCATGTGTTGTAGCTACAATTTTTGGAGCACATGAATGTTTCATTCCTTTCATATCTATTTTAATTCACAAGATTTGGGCAGATTTCCATATGTTTGAATGTGGGATGTTTTAAGATGATTGTTTTGCTGCTTAAAATATCCATGTGTTTGATAATATTCCAAATAACAATGTTTAATTTGACTCGATTCCTTTCATACGTCATTGCAGGGATTTTATTGTGATTTCTCATTATGTAGAATTACTGACAGAATAATATCAAATACTGAATGTTTCTTCAAATAAATCATTAAATAAATTTATTGAGTAGCCTTTTTCTACTGTAATAATGAATAAAAATATTAATTACTCTTTAACCATAAGTACGAGTATAAGTATATCTTCAGAACAAAACTTAAGGTTCAATTATACCAAGATATGCCAAGGTTACCAAATATAAAAGGTCACAAGACCTTTCGAATACCAGATCGAAAAGGACCTACAACTACATATACGAGTATCAAAAACGCTATCAAAATTATCCTTCTTCTATTTTATCTATTATTCTATTTTTATAAGCAGAATCTCTAATTGAATGAAATTTTGCGCGGTTGTTCTTGTGAGACATAGTGCCAACCTTTTCCAAATATCGAAAATGGTCTCAATAGTTAGGCTTTGATCTGATGAAGAGTACAGGGCCAAACTCCTTCCTGCAGGCCGGCCGTCCGGCCGTTTAAACTTTATCATCCAAAACAGAAGAGCTGGGGTTTTCATATTTTCAGAAAAGTTAACGGTCCAAATATCTCGGTCAAGTTATTTATTGGGCCAAATCTGTCCAATGGTCCAGGAGTTATGAGCATTTGAAATTTTGTTTCCTTTATAACTCCTATAATTTCCATCATATTAAGTTTTAACTTGGAAGTTATTTGAACTAGGTAGAAACAAAGAGGCTTGCAAAATTTCGCAGAAGTCGACTTTCAGTAGGGGGAAAATTATTACGATGAAATAGTGTACGTGATCAAAATTTACAGATATTGGTTTGTTCATTCTCGCAGTTGTATTGGTATCACATTGTTTCAGTGTATGAGAGATTTCTCTAGAATAAGCGTGCAAAAGTGCCTGAAATCACATCAGAGATTTTAAAAATTTAGAAGAGCCCTGCTGATAGGCCATGACCTTTTGCGCGCTGGTTCTGAAGTATTTTTTCGTACTCTAGAACAGTTTGGATCTGATAGAACGACCATAAATGAACAATTTTCTTCGTTGAATTACTTCTGATCAACTCTCAAATGTTGAGATAATGTTGTATGCAAATTTACTGGCCAATATTTTTTGTCAGGCTCCATAGATCTCAAAGAATGAAGGAAAATCAATTGTAACTCTTTCTTTCAATTATGGTTGAAATTTCTCACAGAATTGTCCACTTCTTTGTTCAGTGAACTTTCATAAGTAGGTTCCACATTTCCTCATATTCTATCATCTTCGATACCACAAACTGTATTCTCATTCATTAGGAATAGAAAAATACCTTAATATTCATCTTTTTCGATATGGATGCCATGCCACCACAAGTTTTGCTGATTTTTTTCTTTCATTTTGCAGCGATTCTCTTCACCTTCGATTTTCATAAAACTCTCTGGTTCGAAATGTTTCTTATTTTTATTTCAAAATTGAACCATAATAATTAGAAAACTCAAATTAACAATATGAAAATTCTATTTGATTTATTCGTTGACATAAAATGTTTCAATCATCAATGTCTAAAAGTCATCTAGGCTTTTCTATTGAATGATTTTTAACAGCCTTCATATATTCAAGAAGTCTAGCTTTTCAAAATAATTCTGAGAAATTTGAAAATTTTCCTACCTATTTCCATTCCTCATTCAAGTTAGAAATTGATCAGATAGATATTCCAGGATTTATGAGGAAATCAAATTTCAGATGTTCATAACATCTGAACAATGCGATATGATCATATGATTTCAACGAAATATTGTTAGTCTATTTTTATCAGCTCCATTCAAATATCTTTCGAGTTACAACTTGATGTGAAGGATATTCTAGGAGTTATCGGAAAAACTAAATTTCAGATTCTCATAGAGAATGAAGCATTCGACGGATTTGGCGCAATGACGAACTTGACTGAGATATATGAAAAGTCAACCTATTCCGAATTTAAAAAAACTGTAATTTATCTCTTTCAGAAAAAAAGAAAGTATACGGACGGTCGGACGAAACCAATTAGCACCACGGATTGTGACCATTTTCGTCTCGGCTTGATATTCGAAAGTCACAGACAGTTGGTCAAAATAATAGCACGCTGTTCTACTTGAACGAGCTCGCAAAAATAAAGGATCGACGTTGAACGCAGTTCGGTAGGCCAACTAGTTTTCAATAATTTATACCTTCTGTTAAATGAGGTTTCAACGCATTAATGTAGCTTAGATACTCATCACGTGATCTGGCTTTCCACCTTGTGCCCTTCTTTGAGAGAGTAACTTAATGGCAGATTAATGCTAGTCTTTCGAAAGAACTACTGAAAGACGTGTTTTGGAAGTAAAACATTCGTTTTGATCTTTTCCTACTAATAAACGTTAATGTTAATCAAATCAATAATGAAATAAAAAATCAAGTAAAGAACTGACCTGAGGATTTTTGTGCTTGTTTCAAAGTCTTTCTCCGTACACTAGAATAGTGTGATACTAATACAACAGTCACCATACATGAAAAGCTCTCAATTTGAAAATAACTACTTATAGTTTTCAACTTCCATCATAAACAATTTTAGACTCTTCTCTTTAGCTCAGTTTTTACTAAATTATTGTCACTTAATTTCACTTCTCGATATTTTGCAAGCTGATATGTAATAACTACTTACTTCATTCGTAGCTTTATTCATACTAACAGGTAGATAGCAGCCATAATATTTGAAACCTGGACGGGGTCACTCTGACTCCTCGTCTGGGATTGCCTTCCATTGAGTTATATCTTCTGGTGAAAAAAAGCTACGACAATGAAATTTGAGGATATGTGAGATATCGATAGCGTCCATGAATATACAAATTTTTGTTTGAATATGACGGATATACAACCTGGTATAACTTGTCGATTTCGAACTTTTGAAAACGTATTCGTTTCAACCTCATTCAAATATCTTCCAAGTTACAACATGGGCCGATGGATATTCTAGGAGTTATTTGTAATATCAAATTTCAGATCCTCCCAACTAGTGAACAATTCAACGGATTTGGTCCAATAATGAACTGGACCGAGATATTTGAACAATTAATCTATCCTGAAAATATAAGAACTCTGGCTCATCTCTTTCAGGAGATAGAGGGTATACGACCGGTCGGACGGGTGTACTCATGTTATTCAAAAATTACAGACATTTGGGCAAAACAATAGCACGCTATTCTATTGCTTGAATCTCTCCGGCAAGTGATTAAAAAGATGCCGCATAGATACTTATAATGGTGTTGTTCAGTTAGTATTTGGCATAAAGACACTCCTAAGTTCTAACCACTTTTAAAAATCGTGTACAACAAGAGATAAATCACTGTGCTCCGGCAGTGAACAAGTGAATATAGTATCTAATTGATTTAACTAATTTATTGCCGGACACAACTCATTTTACTGTATTATACAGGGTGAGTCTTTAATCACTGCGATAATTTTAACCATAGATTCTTGACGTCAAAAAGGACATTTTTCCAAATTCGGCACTGTTCAAAAGATATATGGTGTTGAAATTTTCACCTGTAATATTCAAACGACATTATGAATTGAAATGATCACTTGCAGAAGGTTTTTGATAACAGTCGTGCATATTTTGGCATCAATAGATTTATTCCATTTCTGGTGGGTTTCTCATTACTACTGTACAGATTGGTTAAATTGCATGAAAAACAAATATCACTTAAACTAAAGGTTCGTATCTTGTACTTCCTAGAATCATAAGTCTTTTTTGTAGATAAAATCTTTCATCATCTTTTTTCATAAATTGCACCATTTTTGAGATATTTGAAGTTGAAAGGAATTAAATCGATATAATCATCTGATGAAACATGAGTGGGTGAATCATTTCTTAGAGGGAAAATAATGTTTTCAAACCATTCAGATTCAAAAGTGGATGCTGTGAAAGGTAATTTTCATTCAAACTAAACTGGACTACAGAGGAATATTCGCCCAATGTGAAAACTTAAAATACTTATAACTTTTTAACGCAGCGGAATATGGAAAAAAGTGTTTCTTTTGATCTCAAGAACCTGTGGTTAAAATTAATGCAGTGGTCAAAGACTCACTCTGTATATTGTACTTATGTCGGTCCATAAGTTTGAAATTTGGAGGACGAAATTAGTCGAACATAGGTTCTTGAGATTTTATGAAATACCAATTAAGAATAGAAACAAATTTTCATTTTTCTCAATTCTATTTCTCCAAACACCCCAACTCATGCCAAGAATATAGGTGGAAAAAACACATATGTCGTCAGTAAAAGTGAGCATGACATTGGGATATAAAAGAAACGTAAGTGTACCCAAAATAATACCTAGCAATACTACACACCCAAGGGCTCTTTTTATCTTCGATGTAAAATATTAGAACTGGTTCCTTGACATCAACCGGAGAATTCTAATGCCTTATCCTTCACACCAACACCAACCAACTGCTTCACATGGGGAAAATTGAATATGTTGCTTCGGGATATGACAGTAGCCGAAAATGCTAAAACAGCAACACGAAAAATATGTCAGAATTGTTTGCATATATCAGTGACAGAGAAATTAAAACTTGTTATGTTACGATGCGATTTCTAATGAGATAATTAGAAATAAAAATCTCCGGAAGAGCAGACCTCTCGTAAAAACTTCAATATCATTTTTATGATTTTGAGAATTGATATTGCATAGGCTATATCAATGTTTCCTGGTTAAATTTGAGCACCGAGTATCATATATAATGAAGCCTAAAAAATTTATTAATAAATACCATGATGTTTTTGACAGATCAGGAAGCTAAAAGAGAAAAGCCCACGCTTTTCCAATTTCGCCGTGTACTCTGAACATATGAGACAACAATGCCACTTTTCATTCGTTATGGTTTCCTGTATTTTCGAGAAATGTTGAGAAATTTTCTCTAGACCGTAACTCAATACTCTCCGAAATGCAAAGCACTCTAAAAATAAGTGTGAACTGAATTAACTTGGCACGAATCGAATCTATAATCTGAGATACTCAGATATTCTCATCGTTTGAGGTGGAATTACTCATATCATGAGTAGTTCTTATGTTATTCGAGCCTTTCAAAAATGAAAAAAATAACAACTCGGTCATTGTAAGGATAGAGTTTCAATCAAAATATTATGTTTATATAGGTACCAATTAAATGAGTTGTGTGGAGATCATCTTTCATCAATGTTGATAAAGTATTGATATTCAATTGGTTCATAGAGATTGATAGGTCTTTTGATAATTACACCATTTATTGCAAATGTTGAGCTTCTTCAGAACATTTTACAAGGACATACATTAAGAATCTAAGTAATAGAAAATAAAGCTATGAGGTTTGTTTAAGACTTGACTGAAAAATCGAACAGAATCAGGTTCAGGTACTTACACAATGTTGGGTTTGAAAAAAATTGTGGAAAAAGGCTAACTTATATTCTGACATCCAATAATCTTGAGAATTTAATTAGAACAGAAATTCTTTCCTCGGTCAGTTTCGACAATTCAAATTGACATATTCGTAATTGCGACAATTCATTATTACAACATATATTAATCATAGACCTCAATATTAATTATGAGAGGAATTTGGAATTTTTTTTATTGAACTTTAACGAGTGACTATGAATCATTTACATCGGAATTTTTGAAGAATGTTTGGTTCAAGAGGTCAAAATCTGTTTCAATCAAATGGCAATATTGTTAAGGATATTGATGTCTGATCTTCTGTTCATTGTGCTTGGGCCTTAAGAAAATAGTATCATTTCTAGAATTGTTCTAGATTTTTCTCTGCTTTATGTATCTCAGGCATGGCTACATAATCGATGTTCGAATTGGATTTGTTGTAACATGTTGGGAAATAGTACATCTCGGTTTTATCAATTTACTGCCACTGTATTAGGATGTAAGATGTCCTTTCATATTTCTGGATATTTGTGGTCATTATATCAAGATATTGAAAAAGTGAAGTGAATAATAATATCATGGAAAATTGCAAAATCAAAATATCTGCAGAAAATATAAACTACACCAAATCTCTCATCAAGAATGAGGTCGAGAGTTTTGAGAGAATATAATCTACACCAAACTCAACATCAACGCTTAGTTACAAAAATCTTTCGCAAATATATAAATTTCATTCCTTAAAATACAGAAATTTCTTATATATATTTTTCACAACAAAAAACTTGAAATATATGTCTGGATTTATTTATTTAAAGCAGAAAATTTCACAATATGGCATTGTTAAAATATTGAGGAAAGAATAAAATTGGATTGAATATATAGGGTGGTCCAGTGAGCGAAGTCACCTTCTCTTTTAGATTCTTCGCACATGGGGTGTCCGGAAACGGCCGATGTTGCGCGTTTGTTCATTGTTTTCGGGTTATAATTTTCCGTGTTTATTTTTAATGATTTCAGCTCGTAAAGTTTCAGAAATTTATTTCTTTATCCATAGTAGGTATTTTGCAGCATTTTTTTGACAGGATTGTCTTGAATGTTGTTTCAATAAAAAAATAACTCAGCTTCCTTAAATTACTGAAAGTACTTAACAGAGGCTTAAAAGTTGGAACTTTAATTTTTAGTAGGATTTATTCAAACAGTGAATTTCAATTCGAAAATACAAAAAGTAGTTTCCATGGCTTCTGGCTCAACTTTAAACCTACCCATTCATCTTAACTACCAAAATTTAAAGAAAAAGTAAGTAAGTACTTAATGAGCCTATTTTTATTGTGATTTGTATTAGAAGGCGGATAGGCTAAAAATCATTCAAACACAATTGAAGCTTGTTTCGATTATTTCATCTACTTTTTATCATTGTTTTGAATTCTTGTGAAATATCTGTATCATGTGTCATTTTTTAATAATTTTGGTTTCACCACTAAGTTTTAAAATACAAGCAAGAATGAAAATTGAAAGAGCTTGTTGTTTTTCGATCAAAATTAACAACCACAAATCTTGGAAAAATGACTATTTATAACAGTAAATTTTCAAACCTTCTCCCCCCAACCTTAACACACAACTGGGAACGTCTTGAAAGGTTACATGAATATTCTTGCTTCATTTTTTTTCCGCTTATTTGAGTTTTTCTCTTAATTCTTGTTCGCTATTGCTTTCCGTCGCGTACATCAGTTCCTTGTAATATCACCAAATGAAGAACTCGATGGGGCTTAGGTCTGGTGAACGCAAAGGCCATTTTATTGGTCTTACACATCCTATCCATCTTTAGAGATATGTGGTCTTCAAGTGCTCTCTTAATCGTGCCGCATATCGTCAGGGCGTGCCATTCTGTCTGGTCTGTAGATTAACATCTTCTGACAATCCATTTTCAAGTTCATTTTACATTAATAATGATAAAATGAAGAGAAAATAATTTATAATGCATTGATCTATTTCAATGATATTCAGTCTATCGTACATGAAAAGTCAATTACAACAAAAATGGGTTGATTTTGTATTATTTTTCTCCTATGATTGTGATAATTTGCGGTACGCAAAGTTTCTAAACTCAACCTGAAGCTAAGAAAATTTTTTTCTATGCTTGCACTGAAAAGGAATTTTCAACTGGATCTTACTGAAAACTGAAGTTCCACACTTCAAGTCTTTTTGATTAACATTACGTTATTCTCAGAAGCTGATTGATTTCTTTTGATATAACATTCAGGACAATCATGAATCATGTCATGAAAAAAAAGACTGCAATACCTACTTCGAGAGGAGATATGAATTTTTGAAACCTCGCTAGTAGAAATCATTAAGAATACACAAGAAAGAATTCTTACTCGAAAAATAAGAACATCGCAAAACATACATCGGGTATTTTCGGATACCCCCATGTGCAAGGAATTCAAAAATAATTTCTGGCGGTCTCAATTGGACCGCCTTATGTATTTGAAATTTATATATAAATTCATTAATTTCATCCACAATTCAACGAATAACTGTTTTATAATTTTGAGAAAAATCATTGATACTAAGAGAAAATTTACAGTAGTTTTCTATTATTTTTTTTTCCCTTGTGATTTTAGTCAGTTCTTCTACAGACTCGTAATATATATATGTCGAAAATGATTTAATAAAATGTTATGTTATGTAATGTTATTCTGCGTATACTGGTAGATGGATTTTCTGTCTGTAATTCTCCATTTGCAACTTCCATTCCAAAATTTCATTTCTCACGAAGGTGTCTGCCTATACTCGTATATGGTACTTCGACATGATAACTCCTGATTGGTGAAATACCAAATTATAACAAACAAAATCTTTTCCAAATTTCACTGATTTTTCCAACAAATATAGTATACCCAATAATAATCTACCGGTCAGTGTCATCGATTGATTGCTAAATATTATATTCACCAAAAAGTTTGAATTTCCATGTGAAATATACGTATATAGTCTCCGAAGCCGCCATGTTTACTAAGTGATCTAGAAAGTGTTTCACTGTTGTCATAAACTTTTTTTGGGCAAGGTCTTCGCATATTCTTCAAAACAACCCCAACCTCACAAGATAATTTTCATTCGCACCACCAAATGAGGCAAATCAATCTCAACTCACTGGCGATGGATTCAACAATTCCTGTTATTTTTTTCCTTATATATTGTATTCATCATTCATGAAATAATTATCTGTTTTCTCAATTTCGGGAAACTTTCCAAGATATCGTAAGGTGTTGTAGCATTCATAAATTACATCAGAAGTTGAAGTTATGGTGTATTTTAAAATATTAAAATATTGTTAATAACACCATCTACTTTTCAATTTTCAAAATATGTTTCATCCATATCTCCGCGAGCAGTTGTCGTTCTCTGTTCAACATTGTCGCCTTCTGTTTCTGCCAGATGCCGTACTTAACGATTCAATATTAAAATTTAATTAATTCAAAGATTTCACTTCCATTTTTGATTTCACTTCGAGTAGAACCTGTTTAAGGGATTAGTTGTTTTATCGCTCTTTGAATACTTTTTATCTTTAGTTGAGTCGAGTTTACGATAAATATAGTGAAATTATATTCAGATTCATCGTCATCCGTACGAATTTATCGAAACCCTTTTTGAAAGGTGAGTTTTTTCTCAAATATTAAGCGGCCATATTGGCATACGAGACCTTAGAACGTATCGTTTCAGGTTTTTTCTTTTACTGCCGTAAAATTATTACTGCTAATTCATCATATCTGGACGAAGCAGAGGACAACGTCGTTGAATAAAATTGCGGAGGAAATTTAATTTTCGTATGGTCGACAACATATCTACAACCACATCACAGAAAGCAGTCTCTGGAGGCTCATCCCCCAGTGAGATTTGGAAATGCATGTAGAAGCGAACAACCCTCTATAATAAACTGTTTGTATAGACTTTTTATTTATTTGTATTTAACAACTTTTTTCATTGTTAGTTATTGGTTTCTAGCAATCGACAAAACTAATTCGAAAATAATAACCAATTGGCGCCCAAACATCGAAATACATTACTCAAATTCTTTCATAACCCACCCCTATTTGCCCACCGTATATTAGAGCAGCCGTTTGCTGTGTGTACTCAAATATTTATATTTTTAACATCTTCAATTCAAAATACGTTACAGTGTAACCAAAATTGTGAAATTTTCAATAATTCCTTAAAATTAAAATATAAATAGTTATTTTCAAATTCTGTTGTTAATCGCATTTTATCTGAAAATAACGCATCTTTCAAACAATTCTCACAATTTTAAGCCATTTAGTTTCGTTTATTCAGAAGAACGATAACGTTAATTTGTTTATGACAGCAGTTTCCCATTTTGAGCTTCCAATTCTTCAAGAACCAGAAGACGAAAGGATTTATTTGAATATCCTATTTATTTCTGGGTCATTTCGTTGGGATTTCTGATCAGTAACCATCGACTCGTATCCAGGAAAGATCTTTTGTCCGCTACATCGAAGGAGATTTATTTCTTATCGTTTTTTGGTTCTTTGAAAACGCTACCGAATCAGGAACCTTTCAATACTGTTCCACTAATTTCCTAAACACATAAACTGCTTTCCAGTCACCAAATAAGCGCCCCATAAAGAGGGCGAGAAGCACCAGAAGTTCAAGCCCCAGAGTCACACGCACCATACTTGTGCCTCCAACGATATAATATATCGTATCACTCTCTATCTGATATTATCAGATACAGAGTGACACAATACCTATGGTAACTACAATTGACCATAGTGATTTCGAATATTGCTCCCAACAGAATAAATTTATTGCTTAATTCATTCCATACATTGCGATAAACAAACCCAGTTATGCTGTTATTGTAGTTTTAACTTTCATCACGGTAAAGGAAAAGCCTTGTCTTCAACTCTTCAGAGAAGATCTGCTATAGCAAAGATATTTGAGTAACTGCAAAAAAATCAAAGAAAGGAAAAATAACTCTGAGCAGCTATCTTCGATTTTTAAAAGATTTCGAAATTTCACCCCTTGTTATCTACCTGCCAGAAGAGATGAAATTTTAATAATTTTAATGCATTTTTACGAATACTGTGAGAAATGTGATCAATGCACTCACAAGGAAAAAACTGGATAAGATTCAAGGTTTATTTTTCTGTTGACTTTATCAAAAAATTCTTCTTCGGACGACAGAGCAACAGATGAGTTTGCCAAATTACGTAGAAATCTTCACGATAAAAATTTCGGTTAACCGTTTTTTTTTACTCAATCACCCCATATCTCATAATATATATTCATCAAGCATCGACGTAATTTGAATGTATATCGATGTTAAAGATGTACAGAATATCCCTGAATTTCAGCATTGTACCATCTTATGAAGCTTTGAGTTTACAATATTTTCTAAGTTCTTGAAACTCGGAAAATAAAAAATGTTTTAATTGGCAGTCTCTATAGAGATTATCGAAATTGGTAGTATTCTTATGTTTTCAAATTTGTCAAATTGTCAGAACTATCAAATATTTGCTTCCTTCTTGTGACCACCTTAATAATTATTTTCGAGTTGGACATCAAAAAATGTGGTTTTTCCAAGGACAAGAGATTTCCGAAAGGATGATATAAATTTCTATATGATTTTCGATGGAAAATCTCTTTTATTCGGAAAAGGGAATTTGAGAATAAAACTGGAGGATAACTGTGGGTGATATTTTTAATTTTCGATAAAGATTGGTTCATTCATTGGGGCAACTGTTTTAGTATTACACTGTTCCTCACGTCAGTGTTTTCATACATGTTATTTGTCTCACTTTCACATATCAAGGATTCAATCAGTAAGTATATAATTTTCAATTCAAAAAAAAAAACCAAATCAATATCGCTGAGACGTATTGTTGTTGAGCCTAATCAGTTTGTAATTTTTAGGCCACTGATTAATCATTCAAATTGGAATGGACACTTTGAAATCTGATTAATGTCATTCGATATCGAATAAAGTTTCATTTTATGAAATTATTCATTCAGGAGATATTTAAAAGATGTTCGTTCACAAGAAGCAGTTGTGGATCCACTGATATAAGTCAAATTATCCTAGAGTCTTGTCAAGTTTGAACGTCGATTTTATTTGTATGGATCGAAATATCGATGAAATATTGAGTTAGATTTAAAATGCTTGTTGACAATGTAAGTTGATGCTCGAATATAAAATGCTCTTTTCTCTCAGAAAATTGTGTTTTTGTTCCAATATGGCATTTCTCACCTATTACGTAGAACTTGTGAATCAATGAATAATTTTTTAACGAATTCTTTACTACATCGTTTTTCAGAATTTCTGCAATTTTTACAATAAAATGCTTATTGAGATATAACACTTAAGAATAATGGACAGCTCTGAGATTGGTTCACGTTTCAATCAATAGGAATTTCTAAAGTTAGCTTTCCTTAAATGTTAAGTAAAGTACCTACACCACCACCCTACGAAAGAAGGGGTTAATAAAAAGAAAGAAAAGTCAAGGCAATAAAGCTTTAATTTTACCAAATTCACAATAAATAAAATAGTTCAACGATGATATCAATGAAAAAACACTGATGAGGAAAATAGTCACAGCATGATACTTCAAATGATAAAGTACCATAATATAATAAATAAACTTTCTGAAGCAAAAACAATTAATTCAGTGATGTATTTTAAAAAGAAATGATCCATTGAGAAGATCTACCAAACTCCAGTGGCAGTGTCATAATATTTTCGTAAACCCTCCACCAAGTTACTAAATGTAAGCTGACTTAAGCTCACCTGGAACATCCAATACGGCAGTGGTGCTCGTAGTGCCCGCTACATTGGATGCGGTGCAGGTGTATGTTCCTGCATCTTCTGAAATGTTAAATTTAGGGATATCAAAAGTAGTGATTTCATTCATATCTGAAGTAATTATGCTTTCCAAAACATCAGATAGCGTATTGAAAAAAGTCTTGAAATATTGATCTCAAGATTCTGAAACTAATTTATATAGGATGGTCTGGAATTGAAGGTGCAAGATAATAGGGGAAATTAATTGAAAAAAAGTCTCTTGAATATGGGATTGCAAACCTTACGTTTTCAAGATACAAGGTGGTTAAAGTTGAATTTTTCATAATTCTTTTTTTTAGTGTTAACAATTCACAAAATATTCAAATGAAATTGCTGGTAATTTGATGTGTCCGAACTCAAAATGGTTTCATTCAGCGGATGACTAGCTGGAATTGGATTGTTCTGATAGTTTCAATAGAATAGTTCAAAATTTCACCTTGAAATTTGAAGGAGATACCAACGACAAAATAAAATACAAGTGACCATAAGGTTCAGTATTGCAACGAAGGTTTTTCTTGGGTTCCTGCAAATTATCAGTATTGAGCAAAAAAATAGTAGTGTTACAGAAAGGAAAAAAAACTGGATTACACCTCAACTCCCTTTTACGTTGTCCTTCTACAATATAATGATCAATTCACTTATGTAGGCAGGAACGACGATAGATACCTATGAATTACGATCAGTATAAAACAGAGGAGATAACATGAATTTAAACATATAAGGTCCTTGATAATAAATTAAATTACGACATCAATTTAATGTACTTACAATTGCTGTTATATTTTTATCTTTATGGATATTGCTTATTATTTTCTGTACCTACTTGACTAATAATTGCAAATGAATATTCTTCTTGATAGACCATTCTGCATCTAGTGAAAATTGATCAGGAAATGAATATATTCTACAAAAGAAAGACAGAGCAAGACGAAAAACCACTAGTAAATGGTATTTCATTGGTAAAGCAGGTCTTTTAATTGTCATGTCTTTAACATTGCAGCTATTTCAATTAGTAAAATAATGTTACTTTTCTCATTTCACAAATACTATCCTGAAGGATCACTTTGAATTATAGTAAAATATCATCCTCAAATAGTTTGGCTCCAGTAAGGAAACACTTTTTATGGTGTGGTGGATTATAATATATAATATATAATTTATAAAATAAATCTCAGTACCTGGATATGCTCTGGAGATTGTCAAACGGCATACACCATTCCTATAGTGGAGTTGATAATCATTGGAGTCTTCGATGATTCGTCCATTTTTTGACCACATCACCCTTGGTGGTGGTTCAGAATGCACTATACATTCGAATTTTGCATTTTGTCCACTGACTACTGCGATGTTTCTCAGGGGCTGTAGAAAGATTGAATTGACATTTTGAGCAATTTATGAAATAAGTAGAATATATGGCTTAACTTTTATGAAAACGATTAATTGCATACAACACAATATTCATGATTATATACACTCGTATTTGAATAAAGGAAGTAAGGTATAAGTTATATGAAACATTCTGTATGATTGCATATGGATGATCTGTATTTTACAAACATATTGCAGTAATCAAAAAATGGAACTAGTGAAAAATGTAGACATAAATTCGCTAAAGGCCACTTTCATTGAATAATGACGAAATACCCAACGAAATTAAACACCGTAGAATTTCATTTATATCATTGTTACTTTAATGAGGGGTGTAGGAAATATTGAGGGACTAGTTTTCAATGAAACGCCTGGTTCATCTGCCAAGTTACTTCTGAATATTCCTTCATGCGGGCGGTAGAGAATGAATACCATTACTGACCTACACAGATAAGTCTGGAAGATGACCCCTAGAAGGGTTCAAATATGATTCACTATCAGTATAAAAGAAAAACTAGGATTCTTTTTGAAATAAACCTAGTGTAAGCCACTGAACAATCCCTGTTTGAATAGTAATAACTTTTCATTAAAATCAAAATTTATTTGTATTTGCTAGTTTGTATAATTGTAAATATATACACTATAATTGATGCTTTCTTCAACAAACTATACTAGGAAATGATTTCGTAGGTGTGATTTCATATTATTTTCGTTATTGTGAAATAACTAACTAAAGTGTAACTGTATGACTGACAAAAATATCGTTATTAATTCAGGAAAGGAACTTTTTTGTTATGAATATCAGAATATCTTCGACACCAAACATATGGAGTATCAGACCGAGCAATTTTCCAGGTTTTTCCTCATTGGACACAATAAGAAATAAACTTAAGACCTTTGAGAGAAAAAGGGAACCAAATATTCATCGATATATTTATTGACAAAATAGATATTTGTGTTTTTCTACTTGGAAGATTGCCTTTACCGAATATTATAACAATCGTAATCATTTGATGAGTAAAAGATCTCACACACTGAAGGAATAAAATCTGTGATAAAAATTATAAACGTACAGAATATTATACTCTTGCTGAAATTGAAATACATGTGAATGTAGTGTGTCACAATTGCCATAAAAGATTAATGGAAACAGTGTTTCCATTTTCGTGTTGAATGTTCTGACAATATTATACTATCCTCAAGATGATCAGACATAAGAAGTCTATTTGGCAGAGATATATGCGCAATAAATCCGACCATACTTACCAAGAGCACAGAGACTACTCCAATTACTTGTCAGATGTAATTGGAAGGGCTAAACGTAATTTTGAGTCCAAACTGGTCTCTTCCAAAGATCGTAAGCGCATGTTTAATATCTGAGGTCGTCTCTGCAAACGAAAGTCTCCATCCCATTAGTCAGAGACAAACAAGGCAACCCCACATCTTCGACTTCGGCGTCTGCGGAGGAGCTTGCTGATGTCTTTGAGGCTGCGTTCTCTTTGGAGCCTCCTCATTTGCCGAATCTGCCGACAGGTTGTCCAGGTGTAACTTTGAGCGACGTTGAATTTACTCCTGCTCTTGTTTTGAGTTCTCAGATGCTGTGCATCTTCCCTGGCTAAACCCTTATTTATCTTATATGAGAAATCTTTCTCTTCCCATACACTACCCAATTGTTGGAAAACGGCGCTTATAACTCCCATATTTAAATCGGGGGACAAGTTGGACGCCAGAAATTACCATCCTATCAGCCTGGTTGCAGCGAAAATATGCGAGAGAATAATCCTGGAAAGAGTCACTCAGTTCGCTCTTCAGAACAACTTAATCCCAAGGGAACAGCATGGTTTCTTGCCTGGCCGTTTTGTGATGACCAACCTTTTGTTGTGTATGGATGAGTGGTCGCGTATGCTGGACAAACGTATTCCTGTTGACGTAGTCTACCTCGATTTTTGTCGTGCTTTCGATCGTGTTCCACAAAGGCGCCTACTTCTGAAACTCGAGAATTTGGGTATTCGGGGTTCCCTTCTTCGGTGGATCAGTTCATTCCTCTGGGGTCGTAGCTTTCGCGTGCGTGCAGGTGATTCTCTGTCGACCAGCAGACCGGTTCTTGGTGGGGTCCCCCAGGGTTCGGTGCTGGGTCCAATTCTTTTTCTTTTATACACTTCGGATATACCGAGAACTATTCGATCCCATTGTTCACTTTTTGCCGATGATTCGAAAATATTTGGCAATCCCCTCACCGATCCTGGTGTTATCCAGCAGGACCTTGATGCCCTTTATGACTGGTCTACAAACTGGTGTCTACCTCTGAACCTCCGGAAGTGCGCTGTTTGTTGTTCACATGGGAACCCGTTGCGATCCGACCACCTGCAGAATCCTATACACCACATATGTGCGCCCTATACTGGAATATGCTGGACCAGTCTGGTCTCCGTCTCTGGTTCGTGATGCACAATTACTCGAGAGCATCCAGCGTCGTGCGACCAGGATACCTTATGGTGTGCTCCGACCCAATTATCCTGAACGGCTCTCCATTATGAATCTTTCCCTATTCTCTGAGAGAAGGATTCGAGGGGACCTTATAATAACTTACAGAGCACTGAATGGACTTTTCAGCTCAGACTTGGGAAGAGTGTTTACCTTTAACGATAGCGAACGATTGCGTGGCCATAGATTCAAGCTGAGGAGGGAAAATTCCCGAACAACGCAGAGGGAGTACTTTCTATCCAATAGAGTGTTTTCGACTTGGAATCGTTTACCGCCCACCATTGCGGAGGCCTACAACGTCAAGAACCAATATGACAGGTGGTTTCAGGGGTGAACGTCACAATTATTAATTTGCTTTTTGTTTCTTTTACTGAATTTGTCAACTTATTTTATTGTGAGCAAATTATGTTTTCTTTTTAGCCATGTGCATTAGCTTATGTTTTGTTATTATGTGAGTTTATAGATTCCTTAACTATTACCAAATAAATAATAATAATAATAATAATACTACCGAAGGCCTCGTGATCCGCTGATCATCAAAGTACTTGGGGGACTCACAAGAATGCAGATTAGTAAGCACTAAGTTTTCCGCACTAGATTGCGAACAGAACCTTAGATAAGCGAAGAGAAGAATTCCGAATGATTTTACGAGTATTGCGCACAATACCATATACAGCATAGGATAATACAAATAAAATTACCGTAATGAACATAGGTGCTTTAACAGGTCCTGGCGGTCCTCTGTTGGCATTGACCGGAGTAGTAGGGCAGCTTGTAGGTGTATCTGATATTCTCTGATTATCTGAACCTGAAACAAGAATTTTTGAGTCACTGACCAAAGACAGAAAGCTAGGGTAAAAGCAAGTTGTCGCAAAAAAAAACAGCAAGCTTTTCAACTAGAAATAAGCACGTGAATAAGACAGCAAGAAAGCACTGACGTGAGGTCAGATTTCTATGGTGCTCTCTAACTACATTAATTCTTCAAATTTTGCAAAATAATATTTCCGAAATATTGATTCGTCAGGGGCGTGACGCTTCGAGTTAATGAGCGCCTCAGATAGTTGATTTGATGATGGAAAGGTTGAAATAAAAAAATTTAGAAAGCACTGACATGAGGTCAGATGGCTTTGTCGCTCTCGTTGCCTACTTGTGATTAAACATTCATACTATAGCAAATCTGAAAGCACTATGTTTAGGTGAAGAAGTTTTTTCCATACTCTGGAACAATGTGATACAAATACAAACCTTACGATGAATGAGTAAACCTATAACTCAAATTAAAAATAACTACTCATAGTTTTTCTTCAAATTTGTTCGAAGCATTAATTTCCTTCTCCTGAAGATCCACGTTAGTGCTTTTCTAAATTTTGACAACGTACATTTTTTTACCGTAATGAACCATTTAGATTGATTTTCCTTCAATTGACACTGATTAATAAGTCCAATAAGCATCGAGTATTGTTATTTTTGACGGGCTTTTTGTCATTTCTTTTTTTATTTAAGTAAATAAAAAAATAATAATCTCTTTTGGTGTTAAGATGCTACGACAATGAAATTTGAGAATAGTTGAGATATGAATAATGTCCATACATGCACAAATTTGTGTTGAAATAAGTCCGATATGTTATGAGACAGAAAGTATTGAAGAATTTTTTTAAAAATTTTCTGGCACCTCTTTAGGTGCTCCCCTACAGCAACGCTGAAATGAGTTGTGGCACAGTCATGCATAAAATATATTTTTTTGCGGGTTGCAAATGGCAAATGCAGCATGGAATCCAGACAATCATTCTGGAGGAACAAATTTTATCAGATTCGATACCGTAAACTAGCACTTTTTTGTTCCTTGAATAATTTATGTATGCCACTTTGTTGCGAACAGAAAAAATTAGAATTCAACGTTCTTCTCAATAGAAATAAAAAAAAATAATTCCTTTTCTATTTGTTTTTTCGAAAACGGTTCGTTTCATCGAAGACAAACAAGTGTACATTTCTTGTTAGCTTAATATTCAAGGTATCCTAATCTGTTGTCATTGTTTATTACCATACAGGGTGTTGAAAATATGAGCATTAATATGTACAACCTAGTCCGCCCCTGCTAAAAAATAATGAGGCTATTTAAATTTATGGGCATTATTAATTAATATTCTTCTTCTCTTCTTCTTCTTTGAAATATATTAAGTACTTCGAAATTTATTTCAGTAAAATAGATTTCCAGTGACGTCAGTTAAGAGGCCGTATCTCCTTATGGAGGGCAGCTTCAAAAAAAAATATGGGACCTTGTCATCTAGTTTTTTCATATTTTATTCAGATCCGAAAGATTTCCTAGATTATCTTGAACACCTTGTATATATTTATGCTCGGATTTTTAATCTGGTGGCATCCACAAGTTAGGTGGAGAAGTACTTTGCATTTGGAGCCATAAGATTAGGAATTTTTCAAATAATTTATTTTGTTGTATTATCACCCCAGAAAACTCTGTATACATTTTCAAACTCATCATGTAAATTATTTGGTGAAAATATATTTCCTTTTATTTCTTCGCAAATAAAGGCGTTTTAAAAAATAATAAGGATAAAAGATCCTTAAAATAGTCCACAAAATAACTCATTGAATTTTTGCTGCATGTGCTAACTAACACGCTGTATTATATAACATTTGATGAGATGTTTGTATTATTTGGATGTCAGATGAGCGAGCATCAATCTCCTATGATATCTTCTACCATACATATGTAATTTCTGAAAGCTTAAGAATTGGTAATCCAAAAACTTCAAGCTTGAGCTAACGTTGATTAAGGATAAGCGTGCCAAATCACACAGCCAAAACTCTGGCAATGTACCTGCGAAGCTACTATAGAAAGCAGGAGATGTGCTAGGCAAACTAGGCGACATTGAAACAGGACTACATGAAGAAGATTCCCATCTCAAACCTTGACTCCTCTTTGCATTTCCTTCGTATTCCGATAATTCGCTCTCGGAAGTGGGTTCCCATTTGATATTTTTGTTAGATCTGGGAGTTTTCGGTTTGACGTGTTGATTAGTTCTCATATTCTGACTTGTTTCGTGAAATACAGGCATTTCGATATCTCTGGTACGTCTTGGTGGTTCAATAATTGTCTTTGGACGTTCGGGAATTCCGCCGTTTTTGCTTTCGCCTGGTAGTACTATTCCGAATTCATATCCGAAATCATATTTGAAGTAGATGAGACCTGTGTCGGGATCCACGTGTTTTGTTCCTGAGAAAAATATTTATTTCATATATTTATTTACTACTTCTTTGATCCGAATTTAAGTTGAGCCTGTGAACGCAAGGTTTCAGTATAAAAATGTCTTCAACACAATGTGACATGTCTGTAACACATACATGCATACAATTAGGCAAACGAGGATAAATAAGAAGCGGTGGGCTAAAATATACAACAATAACTTTAATGCGACATTCTGCTCAGTGAGGATTTCCACCAGCGATAGTTGTTCCAAACTGTACTGCTTCAGAAAAAAATCACTTGAATGCATATGGCAACATAATCAGGAAAATTTATCAATAGGTGAAAAAAGTCAAATATGTTCAGTCAGTAATATGTTCATTATTCTTATTTTGAATATCCTGAGCTAAACCGTTTTTACAACATCGAAGAGTAAGGAAGGATGTGAAAAGGTCATGCATCTTTTGGATTTCAAAAATATCATCACAGGGTTTTCAAATTTTGTGATCTTAAATTGGTCATAACTTCTGTTTTTAAAATTAGAACTCTATTTTTTTATAAATGTGTTGGATTCTGCGGTCAGAAATAATGATAGTTCTCTCATATGATTATGCTCCTAAATTCAATAATTTCTGAGTTATTTGAGATTTTCTGGATTTATGGTGTACGTAGAGTCAAATTGATTGCATCTAAAAAAATTCAATGAATATTCTTTCGAAACCATGGGAACACTCTGTACCCATAGAAAATAAATCATCTGTTAATAATTCACAAGTGTCAGGTGTTATTGTTATTCATTTTCTTCATTTCTTGATTTAACAAAATGAACCTTTATTCTAATTACGAAATTCTGGATCTATTCTATATACATGGTGAATGTGACAGAATTATTAGTAGAACCTGCCGGGTCTTCAACGAGAAGTATCCCCATTTACCTTCCATGACGGAGAAGATCTTTAGAAAATATTTTTCAAATTTTCAAAGTCTTGGATGTGTAAGAGCCCCTAAAGAATACAAAAGAAGGGTAGTTGATGATGAGGAAAATGAAATTAGTGTTTTGACTTATTTCGAAGCGAATGAAAATGCATCTATTCGAAGTGCAGCTCATGAAATCGATTTAGACAGAAATTCAATGCACCGAATTTTGAAAAAACACATGCATGACTACAAATATGAGAAAGTTCATGCATTAGAACCAAGTGACTACATAAAAAGATTAAATTTTTGTAGAGGAATATTAGAAAAACTTGAAAATGATGAAAAATTTTTGAAAAAGATCATTTGGACAGACGAAGCAAATGGAATAATGATGGACTATTTAATAGAAAGAATTGCCACAAAAATGAAAAAGACAAAGAAAACCCCAGAACAAATTTAGTTTTAATGTGTTTGCTCTTTGATGAACAATAAATTGCGGTACTACATAAAAAAAAAAAAATTTAAATACAGAAAAATTTTTGTAAATCCTGAAAAATTTTGGTTGAACTGCCGTTGAGTATGTCGACTACCGCATATTATCAATTGGATGGGGCTCCGGCACATAGTTCGCACAAGGTGTCTGAAGAACTGATTGTAATGTTTGGTAATCGGTGGATCGGACGCCGTTCTTCACTGTTTTGGTCCCCACGATCTCCCGATCTTACTTCCTTAGATTTTTATTTATGGGGTAGAATGAAAAACATAGTCTATGAATCTCCTATTGAAAGCAAAGAAGATTTGAAACTCACTAAAGGGGGAGGAAATTGAGCGAGCGACTAACCAAGGTGTTTCAAGACGTATTCGAAAGTGTGTGGAACAAAATGGTTACCATATTGAAACTCTTACCTGATCATTTGTTTTGTTAATTTGAGTTTTGAAACGTATTTTTATTTTTATTATCATAATTTATTAATAATCATAATTCGGTGTACTGAAGTAGCGAATCTATTTAATGTGTTTCCTATTGAAGAGATGAATTCTCATTCGCTTCGAAATAAGACGAAATACTAATTTCACCAACTGCGCTGTTTTTGTATTCTTTAGGGGCTCTTACATTTCAAAATTTGGAAAGTTTGAAACATCTTTTCAGAAATTTAAAAAAAAAATGGGGGTTAGTTTTCATTGGATACTCAACATTTTGTGTCATCCACAATGGATTTGTAATAAACAATATCAATAAGTGCATTTGAATGTGTATTGTATACGAATAGAAGAAATATACAATTGAAAAAATAGAAATCAAAAATAAGAAATAAATAAATGGAAAAAATGCTCAGAATATCATTATTCGAAGAATAGCAACGATTCATTTTGTCAGGAGAAATCAAAAAAATTTTTGACAGCAGAATCCAACACAGTTATAAAAATTTAGAAAGCACTAAGGTCAATTGCTTAAGCGCTCTTGTTGAGTACTTGCGAGTAAATATTCAAACCTTAACAAATCTATAAGCTCTCTGATCGGGTGAACAAATTATATGGGAAATGTGATGCAAATATGAGCCTAATGAATCTTCTCAATTTGAAAATAACTACTCTCACCAAATTTTGTTCAGAATATCTTTTTATGAATCAGATTCTATGATAAAAAATTTTTGATTAATTTGACTGAATTTTGACAACGTCATACTCGAATTCTACCTCTATGAATTCTATGAAAAAATTACGCCAACAGACAAAAGGTATCAAATAACGATCTGTGATGGCAAATCTTTCAATTCGGACTTTGACAATTTTTCTCTTGAGTAAATAAAAAAATGATCATATCTTCAGAAGGGAAAAGCTACGACAAGTGAGAAGGAGTAAGATATCGGTAACCTCAATATATATCGGATTTTTATTTAAATCTTGACGTCTTAGGAGATATTGAGTATTAAAATTTTTTTTTGGGAATTTTTCAAAAATTTTCTAGCTGAATTTTTCCAACACAGTTATCAAAAAAATAGTAGTTGAGGAAACAAAATTTCAGATCATAACTACTGAAATAAACGGATTTGGCCCAATAACGAACTTGACCGAGATATTTGGACAATTAACCTATTCTGAAAATGAAAACTCTAGCTGATTCCTTTTGGATGCTAGAGAGGATACGGCCGGCCGGCCGGACAGACTCAACTTTCGCCACGAATTCTTCATCAGGGAGTGGAACCCAATCGATTGAGACCATTTTCGGCCCGATATTCCAAAATTACAGACATTCGGGCAAAATGATAGGCACTCTGTTCGGGTGAACAAGAGAGCCAAAAATAGAGTTCTAACTTGAAAAACAGAAGTTATGGCCAATTTAAGATCACAATTTTCAACACAAAATTTGAAACACCCTGTGATAATATTTTTGAAATCCAAAAGATGCAAGACCTTTTCACATCCTTCCTTCTTTTTCTTCGATGTTGTGAAAACATATTACTGACTGAACATATTTGACTTTTTTTCCAGTTTTTTTTTAGATATTTTGTAAACTATTCGATTTAATACAATGGTTTAAACAGAAACATATTCACGATTGAATACTCGTTCATACCAGGAATAGAAAACTTGAAAAAAATTTTTTCGTCGAATTTATTTTCACTCCCTGTATAACCGGAAATTTTAGGGCTTCGAAAATATTTTAGCTCTGTAGAGAACTTCGAACAATACCATAATCCCAATTTTCAGATTTCAAATATGTCTAATAGGCACTCGAACTCGAGACACCCTCTGGTGACAGACAGCTACTTCAATGAAATTTGAGAGTATGTAAGATATCAATAACCTCTATACATGCACAAAATTATATTTGAATACGAAGGATATCCTATCATTTGAAGAGAATTGAAAAAAAAAATTTTTTCTAGCTTGCCGATTTCTGTAAAATTATGCTTTTATACTTTAATATATTTATACTTTTCAGGAGAAAAAGTGCTTGATGAAAAAAAAAAAAGAGTTCTCATGAAATCTGTGATAAAAAAAAATCAGAAAGCACTGACGTGAGGTCAGATTGCTTTGGCGCTCTTGTTGAGCTACTTGCGAGTAAATATTCAAACCATAACAAATCTATAAGCACTCTGATCAGGTGAACAATAGTCTTTTCTCGTACTATGGGACAATGTAATGCAAATATGAACGCCTAATGAATAAACAAACCTATATCTCAAATTAAAAATAACTACTCATAATTTTCCCCAAGTTTTCTTCGAGGCTATAATTCCATTCCCCTAAAAATTTACGTCAGTGCTTTTCTGAATTTTGACAACGTATACCATTTCAGCCACCGAGATTGAATTGTATCTCTATGATTTCCCGTTATGAAAAATTTTGATTAATATTACGCCAACTGACACTGATTAATGAGCCCGGCATTTGTCAATCGAATATCGATCTGTGATGGCCATAGTTCAGAGAAAATCACGGGACTTCATGTGATTTGTCCTTTCTCTTGAGTAAATGAAAAAAATTATCATATTTTTAGAAGGAAAAGAGCTACGACAATGAAATTTGAGGATTAGTAAGATATCGATCACCTCAATATATTCACGATTTTTTATTGAAATCCGAAAAATATCTTATGAGATAGTGTGTATTGAAACAATTTTTATTTGGAATTTTTAAAAAATTATCTAGCTTGACGATTTCTGCGAAATTTTGCGAACCGTTTTGTTTCAGCCTCCCTCAACGGTATTTTAAATATCAACTTGATCGAATGGATATTCTAGTAGTTATTGAGGAAACAAAATTTCAGATGCTCATAACTACTGAACCATCCGACGGATTTGGCCCAATAACGAACTTGAGCGAGATATTTGGACAATTAATCTATTCTGAAAATATGAAAACTCTAGCTGATCTCGTCTGGATACTAGAGAGGATACGGCAGGCCGGACAAACTCAACTTTCGCCACGGATTCTTCATCGGGAGTCGAACCCAATCGATTGAGACCATTTTCGGCTCGATATTCGAGAATTACAGACATTTTGGGGAAAATGATAGACACTCTGTTCGGGTGAACAAGAGCGCCAAAAATTAATGCACTAGCAATAGACTCTCCTTGTAATCATGATGAGAAATGTAATAATTTATCATAATACTACTCGAATGTTTGTCTCTGAATCGACATATCTGGAACCGGAAGATTGTGAATCTGATATCTTTCAATAACTTACCATATTGTGCGGCTCTTGTTTCTTCTCTATACACTTGGGCGTCGCGATCATCACCATTCTTCAAAATGGACTTCTTAGGAGTAGACTTATGTTCCACATCGTTCATTATATCCCTAACAAATTTCTGTGTTTTCGTTTTGAACTCCTGCGTCATATTGTCCATATGATGAGAAGCAATTGAGGTAGCTTTCGATTTGAATTTCGAATCTGATATGAAGCCATATTCAGGAGGAGATCCAGGCTTTATATCAATAGTCTTCACCGGAGGCTCATACGATTTGCTCCTGGTTACCAATTGGTTGCCATTAGGTGAATATTTGTGGTAGGAATTCAATTCTATTCTTCTGGTTTCGCTATCAGTAACATCCGTCAATTTACATGGAAATTTATCGAATTCCATTGGTGTGACGACACGTTCTCTATTAGGTGGTACGCTTGAAGACCTAGAGGCTGATGATGGAGGCCTTACTGGTCTATAATGGAGGTCTTCTGTATCACTTCCACCAGGTGTCCATTTGGGTTTGATTCTAACATTTTCCACGTCACTTTCATAGTCGCTCTCTCTAAATTCTCCAGGAGTAAACTTTTTTGGTGTCGTTGGAGGTGGACCACGTATGGCACGCTTGGTTTCAAGGTAAGGCTCTATTTTGACTCCTGTTTGCTTTTCTCCAAATTTGATAACCTTAGTACTCTGCTCAACACTAACGGTTCGATGGCATTTTTCACTCGATTCTTTGAAATGCACCTTATTAGAAGTTTCTGTTTGTACTGCATTGTGGTAAGGCATGCTGGTGGTTGATCGGTAATATTGCACTGTTTGAGGAGAAGAGGCGTATGCGATTTCTGGTGGTGTACCAGGTCTCAGAGGAATGAATCGACAAACTTCAGTAATTTGATTTGTAGTGACAGGTTTCGGTCTGAATACGGCTGATTTTGGTTCAGGTTTACTGATCTCAGCAGGCACTGATGATACTAGCGGTTTCTCGATTGGTTCGAATTTGGGACGTGGTGGACCGACAGTTTTCAGAGGTTGTTCGAATTCCGTTGGCGGTGTGGGAGTTTTGCCTACCTGCGATTGTCTTCCAGTAGGCGTCAAAATTGGTCTTACCGGTCTGAAGTTTGGCGAATCATCAGGCCCGTTCGGTTTCCAAATTTTGGGGATTGGTTTATCGTAGTCGCTCTCGTAATCACTTTCTCTAAATTCGCCTTTGACGAATTTGGAAGGACTCGGTGGTGGCGGGCATTTGAGGGTCTTGCCCCTATGTTGTTGAATGCGAGAATGGTGTTCCATCTTCTTGTGGATTTCGTAAGATTCGTCTCGTTTCTCTGTTTTCACATTCGTTATGATCGGAGTTGCGGTAAGTTCCTGAAAAAATATTGAGGTTCATGGTGAGTAGATTTGCTGATGGATATGTATCTTCAGTTCTGGTAACAGAGTGAGAGTTCAAATGTTAAATTCGATTGAATATTTCTAGTGATGCACGGTGTACGAGTCATGATACCGAGCATTTTAGTATCGATCAAATATGACATGCGATATTCTTAGCTGCAGAAAAATTCGAGCCAGAAGTTTTATAGTTTATTTGACTAAAATTCCAGTAAATAACCTTTTGGGCATAAACCCAAATGTGTTATTTGACATACAGTAAGTTTACAGTCTGAAAGATGAAGAAATCTGAAAATAATTCATTTCTCGAACCTCAAAAAGCAATATTTAATTTTGATCAGCTTTCCATAAATGTATGTATGTCACGTGTGCAAAAGCCTTTAGCTGTGCCTATTTATTCTTGTGACATTTCTAAGCATCGCTATCTCAAATCCTCTTGAGAGTCGTTGACATAAAATTTTTGGTACTCTACATATTTCGAGCTAATTCAGGAGTATAAATCACAAAAAAGGAGCTGAGAATATATATAAAATAATGAATAATATAAAATAAATATATTCATGAAGAAAACGTAAAAAGCTTCACATTAAAAGACAAAAATCAAGCGAAAAAAAAGTGAAACAATATGAGTGATAAAATAAAAATCAAGGAATGAAAGTTCATCTATATAATAGAAAATAGTGAAAGGTCAACAAGAATTATTAATACAAAATAGTCATAACATAAAACAAAACCAATTGAAAAATGCGGATTGCTACATCTGCTATTTTTCAGTTATGACTATTTTTGTATTTAAAATCCCTTTTTTATGATTGTTTTTATATTGTTGATCTTTCACCATTTTATAAAATATAGATGACCTTCATAATTCATTTATTTAGTTTTCGAGCATTTTGAACTTCTATTCCTATTTTGTCACTCGTGTGGTGTTTTACTCTTTTTCGCTTGATTTTTTTACTTTTTCTTTTATTGTGGAGCATTCTATTTTGCGATTTATACTTCTGAAGAAGAGCAGAAATAGCTCGAAACATGTAGAGTACCTAAAAAAATCGCACAAGTATTTATGTCTGGAAAAGTGTTTTTATTTTTATACAAGGGATCGCCCAGATATAGGACATTTAATTTTGAACAATTAAATTTTACGTAAATTGTGAAAGGTTTTTTGGAACATGTTTTCTGATTCAATTCATAAATGCAAATGAAAAACAAATGATGATAATAGTAGGTATTGACATTCAGTTCTTGATTTAATCATTAAAATTACTTTGCTTTTGTATGATTTAATTTTTAAGAACTAAATGAAGTCAACCGTAGAAGCTCCCATTTCCAATAACGAATCCCTTCTCAATTGTTGATAAGGAATATCCAAATATATAGAGTTATTCGATTCTCAAGAAGATTTTTAGTTGATTAGAGTGTGTAGGAGAAAGGGAACTCTTATTTTATGGCATACAAAACAAATATAAAATTTTGATTCATTAGTAAAATAAGCAACCGAATCAAGAAAAATATTAGCTTTCACAATAAGGAGTTTATTCTTCTAACATTAAAACACTCTGGAAGCCACAACTCCAACTGACCTTTTTCGGTGCAGGTACATGTGGCAGCATTTTCTTGGGATGGGATATTCTTGGGAGAGTGGAGGCTCCAGAAAAGGATGATTGAGAGCTCTGCACAATATTCTCGGATTTATATTCGTGGCGAATGAAATTCGATCCCACCTCATGCGTCTCGCTTTTGCTAGATTTTTGTTGGAAAAATGGTTCATCTGTATCCGCCATATATCCATCAATAACCATTTTTCTTTTGGTTTTTGGGGAATCCAATTTTTTGGCAGGCGCTTCGATGTATAATGGAGGGGTTCCTGGCTTGATTGGGGGAGATGAAATCATAACCTTCTCTTGTGATTTCACGGTCTGTTGAGTTGATTGTTTGTTAACAGACTGAGTCACTTTGCGTTGTTCGAAGGATAGTTCAGGTCGTGGAGGACCTTGAAACTGTGGTGGATGATCAAATTTGGAGGGTGGTAAAGGTTCGGGCTCGGTAGATTTCGATCGTTTGGTTTCATTAAGTTTTGGCGGCCTGACTTTACGAAACGAAGGTTCTTCATTGTCACTAGCGCATGGTTTCCACTTTGAAGGAATTCTGACTGATTCGAAATCACTTTCGTAATCACTATCTGTGAATTTTCCCTTTATGAATTTCGAAGGTGTTGGAGGGGGACCGCCTTTTGTGTGTTTTGGCTTGACAGGCTCAGGTTTGAAAGGAAATGGTTCAAGTTCCAGTTCTTTAGATTGAATCTGTATTATTTTTGTCTTGCATTCATTCCTGCTTGGTTTAGCTGGAATGGGTGGTGGAATAGATTGCTCATTTTTGGGTGGCAATGGAGGTGCCTGTGCAGGTTTCGTAGATGGTAGAGGTATCGTACGTACCCCACCTGGAGGTACTTTTGCTGGCACAGATTCTAGTTTCATCTCCAGCTCCTGCTCGACACTCTCAACATACGATTGACGCCTAATTTTCGGAGGTTGAGCATAATCTATAATTGGCGGAGGTCCTGGTTCTAGGAAGATCTCGTTAGAGATATCATGAACTGCTTGAGGACTTACTGGTAAGGTTTGCGTTTTTGGGATTGGAACGAAGGCTTGAACTTGGGGTTTTATGATATTCAATTCTTTAACAACTTGTGACGGCTTCACATTGCTCTCTTCAATGATATGTTGTTCACTTTTCATACCCATTTGTTCGAATTTTTCATATCGTTCTGATTTGCTATAAAAATTTTCTATCTTTTTTTCGCAAGGTTCAATGCAATGAGAAACATTAGCAATGTAATGTATTGGAGTGGGTTCACTAGTGTAATCTTTTTCAGAATATGAGTAAGATCTAACATGTGTTGGCTTGTCGGAAACAACAGTTTCGATTACTGAAAAAGGTCTTTCTATTTCTTTCTTCGGTAACCACAATTTTTCCATTTGAATAGCCTCCGGTCTCGGAGACATCCCCCTAGTTGATTTCTCGAAATGCGTAGCTATTGAGACGTTTTCAGATACGTCATGAACCACGTTCACCTTTTCCTCATAGACCTGTTGTGTCACGTTCGAAATGAGTTTTAAATCTTCTTCATCGGATTTGAATGATTCAACTTTATCTTCCTTCCTGTCCTCTTTGAATATGGCATGCTGGGTTTTTGCCATAATTGGTTCACTATAACAAATTATAGCTGGTGGTTCTGGCTTCAAATCGAAATCTTCTATAGTCTGACGATGTATTTCAATTTTATCCTTTCTGAATTCAGCTTCAGCGGCAGGTTGGAAAGTAGTTTTTATATTTGGAGACTCATCTTTTTTTATGTTTTCGAATTTCTGATAGTTTTCTGCCACAGAAGGTGTTTTCTCGTCTTTCTTCGATTCATCGATCTTATTCACGAAATACTTCAATGACGACTCTTTACTTATCGAACTTGTTTGAATGCCTTCTTCTAGTTCTTTGTTGATCTTGCAGTTTAAATCAGGTTCTGGCGGTGCTCCAACGATCTCAAAATCCGTCTTCTTCTCTAAAACTTCAGTGTCTAACGGTTTAGGATGAGGTATTTCTGGAGCTTTATATTCCATTCTAGCCGTTGAAACTTGTTGCGATACTTTTTTTTCCGTGAATGTAGAAAATTCTGATCTTGACGACGTGGATAAAGAGCTTTCAAACAATGACGGTTTGGATTCGGAAAATGGGGAAGATTGGGGGAGAGGAGGTTGTTCGATGAGTTTTGTAGTTACTGGCGATGAAATCCTATCGGCAGCCGATCTCTATAACGATATATGCTTCGATTTACTATCGGGAAGAGAAAATATATATATTTTTAAAGACCTTGACTTACCAATGTTTCGTGCTTGCGAACATCTTCAAAAACTACTGTTTTAACAACTTCTACCATGGTATCCGGTGTAGGTTCGAAAACTGCTATATCCGCAATACTTTGGGCTTCTCCTCCAGAATTGATTGCTCTCACCATGAACCGTCCACTATGTTTGAGGTCAGCTTAAGAATTATAGAACATTCAATTTCAAAAATCAAATATTTCTCGAAATACCAATACGAACCTTTTTCGATAACTAAGGTATGAGAGTTGCCGAAACTTTTCATTTTATAATTTTCAGTTAATGCTTGTTCAACTGGAACAGAATCTTTGAACCAATTAATCGTGGGTTCTGGAGTACCTGTAACTTCGACTTCCATAACAATTCTATCTCCCTTCTTGATCACTTGAGCTTGGAGACGTCTGCCAAAGACAGGGGGGAAAATCGTTTCTGAAAAAATGAATAAGTTAAAGTGATAAAAATCAATTATAATAAAAATTACTATAATAGTTGTACAGTTCCAGAAAGTGTACAAATATCATAGTCATCAGATTCTTGTTAGTTTATTTGCGCTTTCCAAGAATGACTTGTTCAATTTAACTATTCAATAATTTGGAGTTTTTATTGATTAATTATAATTGAAGCACCAACTTCTCAGTAGAGCATCACCTAAAGTTGAAATATTTAACGGTATATAGGGTAGGGTTAGTCGAACAAGAATGTCTAAATGGGACTGGAGGTTGCTCGCTTCGTTTTGTTAAAAAGATTTTTCATTACATTCTTGGTCTCATTTGTCGGTCTGCAATTTTTGCAATAAAGTACATCCTTTCTCAGTAGAAGTAGTTTTAGTAGAATAACGTACTATCGTTTTGCCCAAATGTCTGTAATTTTCGAATATCGAGCAGAAAATTGTCTCAATTGATTGGGTTTTGACTTTTTGATGAAGAATACAGGGTCATAATTGAGTATGTCCGACTGTATACTCTCTATCATCCAAAGGAGATGAGCTAGAGTTTTCATTTTTCAGAATAGGTCAAGTGTCCAAATATCTCGGTCAAGTTTGTTATCGGGCCAAATCTGTCCAATAGTTCAGGATTTATGAGCATCTGAAATTTGATTTTCTCTATAACTCCTAGAATATTCATTAGATTGAGTTTAACTTGAAAGAGGTGTGGATAAACTTGAAACAAAAAGGCTGGCAAAATTTCGGCGAAGTCTATACGCTAAAAGGTTCCCAAAAATATTTTATGGATACTTCTTAACTCATATTTGAACAAAATTTGTGCTCATATAGGCGTCATTGTTGTCTTATATATTCTCGAATTCCATTGTCCTAGCCTCCTTCCATCTGATGAGATAATTTTTTTATTCATTTACTGAAGAGGAAAGATAAATTTCAAAAAGTCCTTCAGACATTTTTTGGCTCGATGCTTTCACAGATACTTTTTCGATCAACATTGGCCGAACTTTGGGGGAAAATTAATCGAAATGTTTCATTACGGTGAAATAATGTACTTTGTTAAAATTAAGAAAATGATGGACGTGAGTTTTTAGGAAAAAGGAACTAGAGCTTCGAACAAAACTCATTAAATTAAAAGTATATATATTGTTTTATTTCCTACTCTGCCGAGCCAGCATTCTTGTGCCGAGAACGGTTACCATCCATTGGCGTCCAACCTGCAACTCCTAGGAGCAACATCCTATAGCTAGCACTTATATCGAGCTTGTGATAGTGTTAATGAGCTTTTGGCGCTCTTGTTCACCTGAACAGAGTGCTTATCAATTTGCCCAAATGTCTGTGACTTTCGAATTTTTGGGCAAAAGTGGTATCAATCGTTTTGTTTGGACCTACTGATGAATAATCCGTGGTCAAAATCGATTCTGTCCGTCCGTCCGTCCGTCCGTTCCGTGAACACGATAACTCTCGAACGGATGAAGTTAGAGAGTTGAAACTTTCAGAATAGGTTTGAGGTATAAATATCTCGTTCTAAGTTAAGTATTAGGTTCGGAGTAACAAAAAAGAAATTTTTTTTCAAATGACACTGTTCAAATAAAAATTTTTTTATGGTGCAGTTTTATCAGACGTATACAAAAATACCACTCTCGACTTCGACAAGCTAATAGTTCTGGAGATATGATTTCCCAAAATTTAAATAATTGTAAGTGGTTTACAAGAGCGCCTAAGCCAACTGACCTCACGTCAGTGCTTTCTAATTTTTTTCAGTTCATTTTGTATCTTATTTCTACCCGAATTTATATATTTTTTGAGAAATTGATGTTTTTACATTTTGTTACCCTGTGATTGGGAAATATCCCGTTGGGTACAATAAAGTTTATTATCGTTCTATAGTATGTACTTTGTGAAAACGAATTCAATTCAACTGCAAAACAGCGTCGTGGTATTGAACAGAAAGGTCGAATAAGATCTGGCGAATATCCCTACTACTAAGGTAGGCAATAATATAATATATTTGACCATAATAATAATACATTTAATTACATTGTAGAAAGGAATGCCCAATTCAAATAAAAAATCAAGAACAAAGGTTCATCCAAAACAGAATATTGCCTGTGTGTTCTGTTCGAAATTGAATAAAATCTTTGTATGCCCTTATAAAAATTAAAAAGTATTCATGTCGGAAGATAATTGACAATTTTTGTATCCAAATCGGTGAATGCCTGTCTTATTCCAGTGAAATGCGTCTTGTATCGGTGGTAATAGTTTCTCCTGTTTATATCTATCTCTCGCCCTTCCTCGCATATCCATCTCCTCAATTGTGTACGAAATCTTTTCGAGTTTCTAATGTTTGTGATTGTCTTAGGAATATGCTGGTATATTCTAGGAGCTACATATCGACTTGATCGTTGCCTAATTCATCTTTCCGCTCGAGGTAATTTATGTCCGCCTAATTTCTGCCTTGTCCCATGTTCGTGTTCCAGAGTTGATAGCTGCATCTCTCCTTGTTGTACCTGCTCACTGATCTTCAAGCAATACAGCTTTGTAACGTCATTACATTTCAAACAGTTCGTGTGTCGGGTAAGTTATTCTCTTATTGTGTATTATTTTTAACAGTCTTTTTGGGTAACGTTTACTAGCTCAACATGGGAGTCAAAGCTCGCACCCCATCCTACGTTACCTGAGGCTGTGCTAGAGCAAAGTATATCATTTTCAAGTGACGTACGTCTATTATTCTCTGCAACTACTTGAACTTGCACATAAGCCCTCGTAGCTTTTTCGCAACGTATTGGCATTGGCAGTCCCATCACATATGCCTATCTATTATTATGCCAAGATATTTCATACAACCATCCTTCGCTTCAGAGATACAAAGATTTGTTTGATGGATATTTATAGGTCCCAAATTCGGAGGTCCTGACTCGTAGCTTGAAAAGGGTAGGTAGAACGATTTCTGCATATTCAAAGTTAATGTATTTGCCTCTAGCCAATGCTTGATGTTCAGACATTCTCTTTCGATCTTTAGCTTCAATTCTGTCCATGTATCTGCTTCATAGAGGATAACTGTGTCGTCAGCGTAACTAAAAATGTTTCCACAATTCTTCATCTTCAGGAGGTCGTTTATATAAATAATGAACAATAGAGGTCCTATAAGACTGTTCCCTGAGGTACTTCGTAAGTTGTTTCTCTTTCAATGCTGATTTCGCTTCCTATTTATACCATATGTTTCCTTCTTTTCAAGTAACTTGTCAGTAATTTGTGCATTGTACCTCTGAAGCCATACGAATATAATTTTTCCATCAGCAGTTTCAAACCCGTACTGTTTTTTAGAGATGTATTTCTCGATGAAACTATCCATGCGCTTTTTCAATAGTTTCACTAAAATCTTTGAAAAGGCTGTTAACAAAGTGCTATGTCTATAATTTGTGGTTTCGGTTCTTTTTCCACTCTTATAAATAGGTTTTTTCACACCTCTCTTAAAACATTCAGGAAAGACTCCGTCTGCAAAACAACAATTGAACATATATGCTAAAATATCAGCTATTTCATTTTTTACATACTTAATTGTCTCCGCTTTTATATTATCGATCCCAGGGGATCTTTTGTCTTTCAGTTCTATTATTACATCTTTTATCTCTTGAGCATTTGTAGGCACAAGGAAAAAGCTTTCTCTAACAGAGATCTTTTCTTCGATGAGGTCTTTGGGATTTTTTATTTTACTAGCGAAAACAGAACCCAAGTTGGTGAAAAATTTATTGATAGCTTCTGCTTATTTTCTTATCGTCAACATTTCTTTATGTTCATCCTCTATCTTTGTAACGTTTGGCTTAGGTCTAGTTTTAGCGAATATCTTATTAACATGTTGCCAAATGATTTTTGGTTCATTTGTACTCTCGTCAATGGTTTTCTGTATGTATATTCTCTTGGAATGTTCAATGAGCTTCAGTAATTTATTTTTATAGGATGAATATTGTTGTTTTAGAATTGAATTTTCAGGATGTTCTTTAGTTAGCTTATAGCGGCGAATTTCTTCGTTTATTGATTTTAGCAAAGCATTTGTAATCCATGGATATTTGGTAATGCTTTTGTTATTTCTGATGACCACTTTTGTATTTTTGTGGATTTAATATGAAAATTTGAAAATAAACCTCTCAACCAATGTGTTTGAATTATTTTCCCTGCAAATGTCCCCCCATTCCTTCAACATTAGATCTGATTTGAGTTTTCCTAAGTTCAAATAATTTCTAGCATGTTGTTTGGTTACTTTTGGAGCCTGTTTTACTTCGATGGTTAGAATGGTAGGCTGATGATCGGTTATATCGTAGACTATTACATAACCATTTATGTTAGACTTGAAGGTCGTTTTTGAGGCATGTTCAGATGTGAGAAAAAAGTGGTCAAGACAGGTTTTGCTTTGAGGTCTTGTGTATATATTTATGTATGAATCATAACCGTAAGTGCTCATAGTATTTTTGTATTCATTTGTATCAGTGTTTTGTGACAGTTAATTAATATTTATATTACCCCCAAGAATATGATAGTCACAGTCTCACCTTTTTTTACTTGACAAGTATGCGTTCAAATTTCCATTAAAGACTACGGTTGATGTACTTGGTGATCTGTAGATACAAGTCAGTTTCACTTTCGTACTAGCATACAAGAACTCGACTTCTAAAACGTTTATTTCACCGAGAGTTACTACTTCAAATGATGATTCTACTGACCCCTTCACAAAAACAAGTACTCCATCATGGGTATTCAAGTTTTCGTTGTTATAGGCGCTGTTATTTGATAAATCTGGGGATCTTTCAGAACAAATGTTTCTGTTAGTATGATCACCTCAGAATCATGTACAATCTGCTCCAATAAAAGAATGAGCTGGTCTAAGTTTTTTGAAATGCTTCGTATATTCAAATGAAAAATCTTGATTTGATTTGAATGTAAAGTTTTATTGATCAACTTGAAACTTGATAATCTTTTGGTATGATATTCCTCTGGATCAGAATCCCTTATGTAAGCATCCATTATTTTAGTTAAGTACTTTATATTGATTCACATCAGACATCGAATCAAAAAACAAGAAAAAATGTGATCATAATGTGATATGTAGGAAAGGTATATAAAACAGAATAAAAGCTGTCAATAGTTACCCACATCTGTTTCACATTAGGGGCTTCTTCAGGGACGGTGCACCAAAAAATCGAAAAAAGGATGAAAATAAAAATCACGGGTTACATATAGGCCCAAACTGAGTTCTCTTACGATAATGTATGCCCTAGTATTACGATCACAATTCACCTCTCGTTCTAGTTCGTCAATTTTTGAGTTGCTTTATTTCTCAATTCATCCAACTGATTGCCTTTCCAGGAAGATGTCAACAAACAGAAACATGTTTCCGCAAGTACTGTTCATCACTTCTATACCATGTTTGGCACTTTTGTGGAAAATTTTTCTTCTGCTCAAGATGAATGATCATGCGCATTTTAGGTAAAGCCACAATCACATATTTATATCTTTATTTTGGTACTTCACGTTCACCTGATTATTGTATGAATTGAGTAAAATGCAAATGATGTTTATGGTAGGTGTTTTAATTGCGACAAACTGAAAATATTGTTTTGCATTATTAAATCTCAATTTCCAGAGTTATCTTCCATATAACTTTCTACAAGATTTGCCTGTTTCAATTCGTATTCATACCAAGCATTCTCATCCTCGGCAACAATATTTAATGTTTTTTCGCGTTTCTTCGTATTTTTCCAGTTCTTTCAAGTTTTTTCGCTTTCAACGGGTATTTTGACGTGTTTCGTGTTTCTGCGCTCTTCATTGATGTATGGGCCCTATTGATCTATGGTCTATATTGATCCATGGGCCAATTGAACTACTGGCCTATTGAACTACTGGCCTATGGATCTACGGGCCTATTGATCTACCCGCTTACTAGTCAATATAATAATAGTAATAAGATCGGGAACCAGAAAAAATCAAAAATGGTCCCGTCAGGGGACCCGCGAGGCGTAGCCGAGCGTGAGACCCGCAGGGCCGAACCCGGGGCAATCTTAAAACAGATCGAAAAGGCGTATCCTCTTCTAGGAGAAGCGACCCCGAAACCCCCCCGGGCGCTCTTAAAGTGCCCGAAATTTTCAAACGAAAATCGCGAAATCGGCCATTTTCGCGAAATCGCCCAAAGGCGAAAAACGGTAGAAAGTACTCCTATGAAGCCGGAGCATCTTAATTTTCAATATAATAAAAGTATCAATAGAATTGAATATTGCTATCGTTTAACATAATCTAGATTTCATCTCGAAATTCCGAATAAGAGCGAAAAAATAGATGGAAAAAAAATTATAATTTTTGCTAACGATTTTTGAGTTTCTGAAGAAAATTGATGATATACTAATCTGCTTCGTCAGGTCGAGGAAACCTTGCAACTTCTAAGGTAGATGTATTGTTGCAAGAGAACAATTGGTTGCTGGCATTTTTTTGGTCTTCAATTACCGTTCAATTATTTTCTTTGAGGGGCTTTTTGGATTCAAAGGTTGCGTATCCTTAACGAAACTAACTATAAAAATAAAGAGGAGCACTGACATGAGGTCAGGAGCTTTTACGCGCTTGATCTAGAGTTTTTTCCCGTACTCTGAAACAATGTGATACAAATACAAACGCCATGATCAATGAACAAATCTATATCTCAAATAAAAAAAAACTACCCATAGTTTTCCGCAAGTTTTGTTCGAAGCTCTGATTCCCTTTTCCTAAAAGCCCACGTCAGTCCTTTTCTAAATTTTAACAACGTACATTATTTTAACGTAATCATTTTCCCCCAACTGAAAGTCCAACAACGTCTATCGAAAAAGTATCTATAAGAGCATGGACCATTGACATTTCTGACATTTGATATGATGATATCTGCTGGTACAAGCACGCTACGACAATGGAATTTGAGAATATGTAACACCTCAATAACCTCCATACATGCATAAAGTTTTGTTTTTTATGAGGCATAGAGTATTGAGTTTTTTTCAAGAATTTTCTAGCGTAGGTAATGGTTTTGCGAAATTTTGCCTTGAGAAAAACAACAATAACAGATGATGGTTATTGTCCATATAATAATTTCATAAAGATCAGATGCTCTTAACAACCGAACTATCGAACGTATTTAACCCAATACCGAACTTGACCGAGATATTGGTCAATAAACCTATTCTGAAAATATAAAAACTCTAGCTAATCTGCTTTCTACGATAGAGAGTATACGGCCGGACTGACATAATCAAGTTTGACGCCTTCATCGGAACGTCCAACCCAATAGATTCAGATCGTTTTCGGTTTCCAAAATTACAGACACTTGGGCACAACGATAGCACGTTGTTCTACTAGAACAATCGCTCAATAATACGTGTCAGCGGGTAACATATCTCTTTGCATTCTGCTATTTGTGCATTTATTGAATTAATATTTTGTTGAATATTCTATATCCACGGAAAGAATATTGTTTACATTCATAAATATATGTATAACGAACGAATTGGCACACCTTCTAATTCAAAGGACCTTCATCAGAATATGGTAGTTTGATATCAAATCAATGAATTATTCCCAAGTGATTTGAAAATGAAAATTTCTTCATTATAAGAAACAATGGATATCGTATTGCTGAAAATAAGCTAAACAATATATATCTACCTTTACTGTAAAATTGAGGCTATTTGGTTTCGTTTTTTTTTCACATTGTTCAATATTAAGTATCATATAATTTTTTCTGTTAAACTTTATTAATTCATTCTCTCAATTGCAAATGCGTGGACAAAAAATTCTTCACTTCTGATATATTCAGTTAATTCAAATAAAACGACTGAGACCACTTTCACCCAAATATTCAAGAAATACAGACATTTGGGAGAATCTATAAACACTATGTTCAGGCGAACAAGAGCGTCAAAAAGATCAGAAATTTCTCTACAATTTGAGCTCACTATTCTATTTTTGCGATGGACTACACTTGGTTGTTACTGAAAGACCCTGTTTATTTTGAAATGATTTCAAATCGTTCTTTCCAAATTACTACATATATCACAAAGAATATTTTCAAAATATGTTTTTTTACTCCCTCGAATTGAGCTACGTGTCTGTAGGGGTACACGGTATTGGTTTCGGTGAATCATATTAAGTTAGATCATTGAAAGGTAATGAAAAATCCTATGAGATATGCAACTAATATTACTGGCATCCTAGTCATCTTTCGAAAATATGAATATTATTGAATATTTAAAATTAAAAATGTAAGCAATCAGAAAAAGAAATTTTATACCAAAATGTGCATTTTGAATACTCTATGCGATATATGTTTTACCCTACTGATATGGTAGCGTACAATAGGTATATAGGTATGCAGGAATATACTTTTATTCATTTCAAAACGAGAATTTCGGCTGAAAGTACAACATTATCAGTTTTCTACTTACTTCTGACTACCAAGTCAGCAGTGCTTATAGCAGTTCCAGCTTCATTCATTGCAGTGCATGTATAACGACCGGCATCACTAGAATTTGTATCGCGTATCTCCAGAGAAGCTTTGTTGAACTCCCACTTTGCAGAAATCTTGTCAGAGAAAGTAATTTCTCTACCGTTTTTGGTCCAAACCACTGAAGGTGTCGGAGACCCATCCACAATCCCCTCCAGTATCACTGTGGTATTCTGATCCACAATTTTTCCAATAACCGGCGTAGTAAATTTTGGGGCTCTGGTTTTTCCAGCAGTTTTCATTGGCAGTTGAATTGCTTTGAGGTCCGTTTGCGATTTTATGTTGGAGAATGTGGAAGAAGATTTTTCATGAATAATTGGTTCTTTGTTGTCCAACTGTAAATATTCTTCTACGTTGTGTGACTCAGATATCTCAGGAGTCTCTTGGTTCACTTGCTTGAAAGTTTTTTCACTATGTGAACTGAAACTATGAATCTTAGTTTGTGGTTCCGGTATGTCGATTCCCGAAGACGTAACGCTGCTTGACATCTTCGTCGAAGATTCAGTGTGCACTTCTCTCTTGATTGAAAATGAGGAATCCAAAAATTGCTCGAAATTTTTCTGTTCGGGCAAGGTTATTGTGGATAGGGAATGGACAATCAATTTCGCGGCACAACTTGCCGAACCAACTTCATTTTCAGCCACGCAAGTTATTGTTCCTTCGCTATCTTTAGTGATGTTCGGAATGGACAACACTTGTCTATCCCCTGAAGTCGAAACTAAGAAATTGTTTCCGTTTATTGGTTCACCTCTGAAAAGCCATTTGATTTTCGGTTTCGGTTTTCCACTTACAATACACTCGAATTTAGTTTGTGTGTCCTCGAAGGCTATTTTATCATTGAATAATTCTGTGAACACTGGAGCTGATTTAACCTCTTCGTACTTTACAGTTTCAGGAACTCTAGATGATTTAACTATTAACTGTGCGAAACATTTAGCTTCTCCATGTTCATTATGAGCTTTCACGGTGTATACACCTTTGTCATGAGGTTGAACTTCCTTTATTTCTAATTTGATAGTTCCATCTTCACTATAGGATACATGTACATTATCATTTATTGTGATTGGAAGATTGTTCAGTAGCCATTTGATTTCCGGTCTCGGTTGTCCACTTACATTACCCTCGAATATGACATGTTCCCCTTCCGATACTAAAATATCTGTCAGCAGAGTATTGAATTTTGGAGGGAAACCTACAGGAATATTCTTCTCCATTGAATTTGAGTCAGTGGCTGATTTATTGGTTGGTTCTACAAATAATGAGCATTGACTGGAAGCTTCACCCGCAGAGTTCAAGGCAACAACCTTATAATCCCCAGCGTCTTCAGAGAATGCTTCATGAATAATCAGGGAACATCGATCACCCTGGAAAAGCAACTGAAAATCTGTGGATTCCTTCACTGGCCTGTTGTCGTGGTACCAAATCACTTCCGGTTCCGGTTGGCCGATTATTACACAATCTAACCTCACTCTACTACCTTCGGTCACTGTTAAATTAGACAAAGGTAACTGAATGGACGGTTTCACCGGTTCCATATCACTTGCAATCTCAGAGTCCGACGTTTCATTTGGAAGCCGTCCTTTCACGAAAACACTACAGATACTTGATGCCTCGCCGGCCACATTGGTCGCGGTCACCTTATAATTACCAGCGTCTTTTGGGAATGCTTCGTAAATAACTAGCGTAGCTCTGTCACCTTCTCGTTGTAGCTGAAAAAACGGAATTATATTTAGAGATGTGGTATAGAATTGCAACAGCGGGAATCCAGTTCAAAGGGGCTCGATCTATAAAAGCTAGTGATATTTTAATCGCAATGAGTTTAATAGTTTATTAACAATTGAACCTCTATAATAATGACGAGGATGCATAGAATTGCTTCATCGCATGTCGTATCAAAAAATACTCGAGTGGGATACAAGCCAAAAAAGAAAAATAGGTTGTACGTTGACATCAAATTCTGTTTATTTTTATAGGACAACAGTATATTCGATATTTCTGTTTTTCAAGGAAAAGCAGAGGTGTCACAAGAGAAATAGATGCAGCAGTTACAAGTAATATTGATTTTCACTTGCACTTTCATGAGGAAGCCATTTATTACGAATACGCAACTATAAAGTATGAGATAGTTGGGAACTAATTCACAAGAGAAAAATACAGATGAAATGTAGTATTTTAATCATGTTCATGCATAGAATCTGCATTAAAATGATGACTCAAAATGCTTTTTCCATTTTGAACAAAGGAATAATATCCATTCTAGGTTTTTTCAAAAATATATGGGCTATGAGCTGTTGGTATTCCATCTTCAATTCAAGTGTGCTTCATTTCAACATAAATTCAAATTTACAGAGTGTTACGCACAATTCTACCATAGTCGGCCTCTCGGTCTTTTTAGGAGTGTATATTTTCAAATACCTCTTATCAACTGATTTCAAATAATATAAATAATAATAAATTATGGTCTATTATAAGGTTAATTGGGTGAAATTCCTAAATGAAATACTAGGGAAAGAATGATATTTTCCATTACGTGAAATGTGGGCAGTTATTAAAAATTTAATATAATTGTCCGATGTATTCTGGAAAAATATAAAATTGAATACCTGGTACGTCCATGAATGTTATCACGAATACCTAAAGATTGTCTGATAAAAATTTAACCCTACATAATTCCTAAGAGACCATTTAATATAATTTGTTGAAATCAGTTCATTGCAGAAATTTCAAACAAACTGGAATCTACTGGATGTCCTATTGAATTTGTCCAACAGATTCAAATGAAAATGAGGTACATATTGTATGAATCTTATATTCACATAAACTAGTTGAGTGGGCAAAATTCATTCTTACATTGACTTTTGCGTTTATGTATTATACAGTATGGAATGAAATTCTTTATATCATTATTTTAAAAATTATAAAAAATGCTGAAATGAGTTCAAATTTTAATTCAAGTGTTCGTTATTTGAACTCGGTGTCCTTTTTCTTTGTGGGACACCCTGAATATTTGTTTATTTTTGAAATACCCTCAGAAGATTTCACACAGTTTTGAAATTTGCCAAAATATGTCTGACAATTAGTTTCGATCTTTAATATGTACATATATTTTAGCTGATGTGGAAATAAATACCAAAGCAATTCATTTCAAAATCCCACCCGTATAATTCATTATAAACCATTTGTTAGAGTTCATTTACGGGATTTCAAAAATACACAAATAAACAGGGTGTCCTATTCAAAACAAAGGGCTCTTTCACACTGACCAGTGATTGAATAAAAATGTATTCAAATTGTCGAGAAATTATATAAAAAAGATGTTTAAAATTTCAGTTGAGAAATTTTCCTTCAGCTTTAGGAAATTTTTCTGTAGTCCGAAAAATAAATAAATCAAGAAACATTGGTGAATTCGTCTAGAATAATTCAGTTAGCATTTCTATGTTCAGATGTAATAAGTGTAAATGTGATTTATCCTTAGCGATTGTTATTTAAATTTCTGTTGATCGTATACTAAAAATAAAACGATCACAAATTCTTTGAGCTCCGAAGTAGTACAAACTTCTGACACATTCTCATATAGAATGAATATAGAAACCCAGTGACTCATGGAATCCGTGTGAATTTTTCGTCTGATTTTAAAATGGAATCAAGATTTTTATACAGGATTCATCCAATGATTCATGATTGTCGAAAATTCTATGATGAACTACTGAGTTCAGGAAAACTAATTATTATAACTGATTTCGAAACGAATTCACTCTTGCCTTTCGTTTTCTATGGTTCTAAAAGTTCTGATTTGACGATAATTGGACAAAAAATGGGACAATGAACCTTTCTGGCAGAGATTTTTATGATCGAACACCTAACAACTATAAACAAGATTATTTTCAGGTCGGTACGTATTTTGGAGAGGAAAAAGAACTACGAGTTCGTCTGGGAACAGTGTCTTGGTCAGGAAAAACAATACCACTAAGATAATTTATATACAGAGCGAGGTCAATCTCAAGAAACTCAAGTAGTCATCTTTTGTGTTCTTGTTCATCTCTTATGATTTTTGTGTAATTTCATCAAAATGTTTCTTAGCCTTCGCACTGAGCTACCAGACTTCAGGATCAACGTCTTGGCTGGAAATAATGATATCGTGTTAATCACCGAGTTCTGGTTGAATGATGGTGCGGCTGTTGAAGAAATGGTGGTCAGTATATTTTGAATTGTTTATGGTAGAGATGAGGCATCTACAGCATCTGCAAAAAAGGGGAGAGGTTGTGTCATGCAGCGCCTCGGTCCGCCGGGACCTCAAGCCCACTATTCTTCCGGACTTTCAGAGTGACGTTGATGATGCTTCCGCCTCGACGTTGTGTGGTGGTGTACCAGTGTTCTTGTGTTGCATTTGTTTGCCGCCCGGAGATGATTTTGTGGTCGCGAGATTCTTGGTTACGCTTGACTCGAATTTGAGATGATTTAAACTGTGCCAGTTTCGAGTGGGTCAGATGAGCTTCTGAACTATATCTGAAACCGTCGAAGGTCGATGAGAAGGGTTCGGTGGTTGTCGACTCGTTGAACTCTTCAGGTTTGAACCAATTTAATGGGGTCACGAATTATAAGAGCAAAATTATGGATCTCATTATGTGTAATGAATTGAAGATCGTGGAGGTTGGTCACTGAAATGAGCATCCGTTTAATCATTAATAATTAACAACGTCTATTTGCAAGAAAACTGGAGGTTCGGTAAGATTCTTCAACAGAGCCAATTATGATGCAATTAATATAAACCTTTCACAGGCTGATTGGATGGATAGCTTAGTGGCCCTAATGTGTACGCCAACATCCGAGATTTTCATAATGAACTTGATAGTTGATAACACACTTGGAAATCAATCCTGTATATTTTTGATTTGCAACTATCCATATTATATGTTGAAAAAATAAATATCATATGAGGTGGAAGTTGTACCGCCGGTTGGAGGATGGTGCGAGGTTCAGAGATGTGAGATAATTGTCGAAGAGATTTATTGCTATCGACTACCGAAGCTCTTCCAAATGGAGAGGATAAACTTCTTTCTGGCCCCAAGCATCTTTTCAAATTTCTAAAAGGTAATAAAATCAGAGTTATCCATCTGGAATGAAATCCAAAGGCATTGGGGCAAATTCTCCTAGGATGCAGCTAATTTTTTTAGGAGTTACTTCAATTCTGCTTCCAAGTAGCTTGTGGCAATGCTATGCACACTGAATGTACGGTGTACGGTATGTACGGTGTACGATGGTCCACACTTTGGTGATCCCAAATTCTCTCTGGAGGATATATTTCAGGTGTTGTCATCCGTGAATGTTTAAAAGGGTCCTGGATCTGATGGCATTCCATTTATTTTTGTCAGCAAATGTGCAATAGAGTTAGCTTACCCCCTCCACAATAATTTCAAAATATCGTTGTCATAGTCAATTTTCTCGAATACCTGGAATTGTATTATACTGCTCCAATATTTATGAGTGGCCAAAAAGAGCTTATAGTAAACCATCGCCCCATAAGTATTTTGTCAGTGGTGGTATCTCGTGGGAAGGAGCCAGTATGTTTCAGCTGAAAGATGGAGAACCAGCAAGTTTTCCAATATTTCTGGAGTCCCTCATGGTTCCCATATCGGTCCTCTGCTCTGTTTGATTTACATCAATAATATCGAAAAGTGTTTCTTGTGCTGTCAGTTTTTGCTTTTTCATGATGATTCGTTCTCTCGGGGACTGCGTTGATCTCCAGAGCGATCTGGATAGATTGATCAAATATTGCGGAGATACTTGCTTCTTTCTGAATTTTGATAAGTATTTGATAGTTTCTTTTATTCGAAACAAGGGCAAAATTAAATTTCATAAAAAACTTCTAACTAAAAGTTCGGGGAATCAACTGTTGTCAGAGATCTCAGGGATACTCTTGATTCCGAGTTTCTGTTCGATGCTCACATATGTGAAACTATTATAACATCCTGCTATAGAATGCTTGGTTTTGTGCTCAGGTATGGAAGAACTTGACAATATTCGAGCCATAAATCATATTTCATTTAGGTAAAGATAATAGTCTATTCTAAAACAAGTTGCAGAATGGGCACCTATTCCAACACGAATGCGAAATGAGTGTTGGAATTGCCTTCTGCAACAAGTATTAGACGATATTTTCTCTATTTCAGTCAAGAATTGTGAGAAATTTGTTGGAATTCAATGAAAAATTCAGATTATACCTCCTAGTGCCTTTTGTATTTCATTTTCGCAGTTGGCGTGACTGATACGAAAATTGACATGCAAAGGACTCGTGTTGACATTCGGAAGGAAATGATGTCAGTGTTGTCAACCACAAAATGAAAAATATAACTAAAAACAATGCAGTAATGAGTTAATTAGAACACTTAATTTTTCAAAAATTATATGGATATAAGCGAACTGATTGAAATAAACAAAAATACCTTGAGTTCCCTAGTTTCTTTTAGAGGATAACCATTTTGGTACCAAGTGACCTCAGGTAACGGAAGCCCAGAAACTTCACATTCCAATTTGATTTTTTGCCCTGCCCTAGCCATAACATTGGAAAGTGGTGATATCATCAACGGAGGTTCCGTTGGAATCATGGCTGAAAGAGATTTTAAATGTTTATTTTGCTTAAATCAGATAAAAATGACGAAATGATGCTAATTGATCAAAATTTGAAAGTATTTTAAGTAATTCAACAAAATGTGCGTGAATATGGGCTAACTTCCAGGAAAATTAATACTTACGAGTAACAATAAGGTTTGCAGTGGATTGGGCAGATCCCAATTGATTATTTGCCTTGCAAGTGTATTCAGCTTTATCTTTCAGTTCGATCATTTCAATTTTCAAAACAGCATCTCCATTGTTATAGGTTATGTGGTAACCTGGTGCGTAGTCAATGCATTCGTGGTTCTTGTACCACTGCACATTAGGTAGGGGATTTCCTTCTACTTTACAATGAAACTCGAAAGAACTTTTTTCCTTAACGCAAGCAGGTTCCAGCAACTTTGTAAAAGTAGGGGGAAGAAGTTGCTCTTGCGGTTCGGTTTCTTTCACCGTCAAAGTTGCACTAGTTTCAGCTACTCCAGCAAGATTTGTTGCTTTACAGGTATATCTCGCTGAATCGTCAGTGAATGTTTCTTCAATCGACAATGTACAAATTCCGTTTTCATAAGTAGTTTGATAATCCGGATTATTTTGAATGGGCACACCTGCTTTGTACCAAGTAATAGCTGGCGTTGGATTCCCAGTAACTTGACAAATGAATGAAAATTTGGAACCTTCTTGGAGGACAGCATCTGCCAGAGGGGTTATGAATTTCGGTAAATCAAGTTCAGCTTGCCTCAATCTCTCTAAATTCTCCAATTCGATTCTTTTGATTTCTTCTATAGCTAATCTTTCTCGTTCAGCTTGTTGAACTGCTTGTCTTTGTTTTTCCAAATTTTCCAATTCTATTTTTCTGGCTTCTTCAAGGGCGATTCTTTCTTTCTCTGCTTGTAAAGCAGCTTCCCTTTGTCGTGCTAAGTTTTCCAGCTCTATTCTCTTAGCTTCCTCCAATGCGATTCGCTCTCTTTCTGCTTGCAATACAGCTTGCCTTTGTCGTTCTAGATCCTCCAATTCTCTCTTCTTAGCTTCTTCCAATGCAATTCTTTCTCTTTCAGCCTGAAGAACAGCTTGCCTTTGTTTTTCCAAATTCTCCAATTCAATTTTTCTTGCTTCTTCTAATGCTATTCTTTCTCTTTCAGCTTGTATAATAGCTTGTCTTTGTTTTTCTAATTTTTCGTTTTCAATTCTCTTAGCTTCTTCTAAAGCTAATCTTTCTCTTTCGGCAGCTTGCCTTGCTTCTTCCAGTGCTAATGCCTCAGCCCTAGCAGCTGCTAACTTTGCAGCTGCTTCTTCTTGCTCTTTTTGCAAACGTAATTTTTCTTGTTCTGCTCTGAGCAAGTTTCTGCTCAAAGTGTCTAACTCATCCCTAATCATACTGAAAGATTTGATCATTTCTCTACTTTCATCCAAAACATGGTTCAGTTGTGTCGGCAATTCCTGACCATATATTTCCTCTGCTAATAGTGTTATTTTCTTGATTCTCTCATTCTGTCGTTCCTCGCCAGGTCTGAGGAAAGTGGAAATTTCTGCGAGTAATTCCTCTGCTTCCTGCGGTCGTTTTACTAATGTCGATCTTCGTGCTATGGAGACCAATAGTCTGTTTCCTTCTTTGAACCAATCATCAGCTTCTTGAATAAGTTGGAAGTATTGGATACTCAGATCTATCAAGTGACGAGTTTGTTGGATTTGATTCTTCAAGTCATTCCACCGTTCTCGAAGTTCCCTTATATGTTTTTCAATTAGCGGAGAATGACTAAGATTCTCAGACATTAGCCGTTCTCCGTAAGATATAAAGTCATCTATTTTTTTGTCTAGATCGTGAATAGTATGTTCAAAACTAGCATAAGCTGAGGAAGAAGATCTGGCTTCATCCAAGGATTTTCCATATTTTCTTCTCAATTCCTGGTTTCGTTGCTCCAAGCTGCTGATACTCTTATTAATGTTGCTCAAATCTTCATCAAATTGGCAAAATGCGAATTGTTTTTCTAGCGTTTCTCTTATTCGCTGATTCTGGATTTCCCAAGTAGATCTATTTGTATCTAAAGTTCGTCGCAGCTTTTCGATATCTTGACTGGCAGCACTCGGTGGTTCCTAAAAAATTAGAGTTATTAACAGAGCGGCAGACTGAAATGATTTGATTACCTGGTTCAGAATTTTCCTGGTCAACGCATCACAGTTATCTAAGAGTCGATTCAACTTCAAATTATTCATTTGGGTAGATGCCTCATATTCAGAAATGAGGAATTTGATTCTGTTTATATCAGATATTTCCAGAATGGTTTTCATTTCCTCTTCAACATTTTTTACACCTTCTCGGAAGTCGCTGACATTGGTAAAATAACTTATTAAATCTTTCACCAATACCTGATAATTATCAGTTATCTCGATAAGTTTTCGATTTAAGTCATGGAGTCTATCCTTAACTGAAAAAACTTTCTCATCTGTAGTTCTCGTTTTGGCAATAAGCGCATCTGCAGTTCTCATTTTCTGTTCTACTTCATTTTGAGCTCTTTTGATATCTGGAAGAACAGTTTCAAGCTTTGTTCTTAGATGACTGGCGATGTCGTTCGGGTTCTCTGAACTTGAGGTGATTACAGGATATAGTTGGGCCTCTAACTTCGTAACCCAATTTATAGTCTGCAAAATGAAAAATGGCAAAAATTAGTGAATAATTGAATGGAGCTTACATATTTTGGACGCGGCATTGAAAATTCTTTCAATAATAAATAGAATAGCCAATATGAATTTATCATAGTGCAGTACGATATAGGACAGTGAACAGTTTATGGAATATCGACGTGTGGCTTAATTCCAATTACATCAAGAACGAGTGAGCAGGGCCGCACTCACTAATGAATGAAAAGGCATTTCGGTGAAAATTTTTGAATGAGTGATTATTGACTGATTTTTTTCTACCATACTTGTTAGGAGTTTTTAATTGTTGAAAATATTAATCATCCCTAAAAAACACGAAATTATATTTCGGAAAAAGTATTAACTCAAAAATCATTGAGAAATTTCCTAGATGAAGTTTCCTTTTGATGAGGTGATCGGCCGAATTGTGGATCGTAATGTGTCAACATTATTCTTGAAGAAAAAAATTTCGATTTTTGCTTGCTTGTAGTAAAAAAAACCATCAGAAAAGGCTGCTATCGTTTTGCACAAATGTCTGTAACTTTCGAATATTGACTCGAAAATGGTCTCAATCGATTAGGTTGAATTTCTGATGGAGAATCCGGGGTCACACTTGTATATGCGGTCGGCTGTCCGTTCGTATACACTATTTCATCCGAAGGAGATGAGATAGAATATATATATTTTCAGAATAGTAATTAGGAAAATTTCTTGTGCAGGTGAACACTACTCAAAAACACCTTCGATTTGAGATATGACAAAAGTGGAGGTGCCATTTGAAATTTTGGGTTTGGGGTGCATGGAATCTAAGGGGTGGCTCACCCTATAACCAAATTATAGTGGTTGTAGCTTCCCGTATCTTTATAACATTCATACCGAATTGTGCCTCTCTAACTTTCTAAGATTCAGAGATATTCGTATTGAAAATTTTCAAATTGACACCCTGAAAGTAGTTTCCAATTCCTTTTATTTCTTCTGCTAAACATTTCATATAAGGAATGATAGCTTTTATTTTTAGCCTCATAAATACATGTATTGTATCATCATGAGATTCAAGTTGATTTATGACATTTGTTTCGCCTATCGAATATCTGTCAGGGGTTGGCGAAATGTTTGTATATATTCTCTACCCAACAAGACAACAACAATGAAGAAATGAATACCATCACGACATCTCATTTATGAAAATCACTTCTGACCCCATATCATATTCAATTGTATTGCCATAAGTATGGAGACAGATTGTTCGATCTAATTGAAGAAGTCTTCAAACCACAGATATTATTCAATTAGAAACTTCTGTCAATATTGTCGATTGATAAACATTTTAAAATTTCTGATTGTCGAAAGTTAATTTGAATTGAAAACAATGGTATATATATCAAAGCGTAAGTAATAGGAACATTTACAGATGGTACAGATGTTGACTATAGCACAAATAATCATTCCATACAAGTGCAGAGAAATGCATTCAAGAGATAGCAATAGCAAACTTGATGTTGTAGTTTGGCCATTTTAATTGCCATTCTTTCGATTGGTGACCATAATCATTCCTTCAGGAGGCTTTGAAGTACATATATATTTGATTCGTTCAATATTTATACTCACTGAACTCTCGGTGCTTTGGTATTACAGGGTGTTCCTAAATTCATACAACAAATTTCAGGACACCTTCTCATATGAAATTAGGTTAGATCTACCCTATAACAAAATTTCCTCATCTTAACTCTTGAAAGATGGTGGCTGAAATTCAGTTCTTATTTTCGCGTATGTTCTAGAAGAACAGCGTGCTATCGTTTTGCCCAAATGTCTGTTATTCTCGAATATCGAGGCAAAAATGGTCTCAATCGGTTGGGTATAACTTCTTGAAGAGAAATACAGAGGAAGTATGCCGTCCGGCCGGCCATATACCCTCTTTCATTCAAAGGAGATTAGGTAGAATTTTCATATTTTCAGAATAGGTCAACTGTCTAAATAAGCCGCTCAAGTTCGTTATCCAAGCGAAATATGTCTAATAGTAGTTGGAAGATATGTGAATTAGGTTGAAACAAGAAGGCTTGCAAAAATTGATACACTAGAAGATTTTTAAAATCTTCCCAAAAAATTTTTTTCGATACCTAACACCTCATAAGATATCGGACGTATTCAAATAAAAATGTATACATGTATTGAGGTTATTGATTTCTCACAATGTGGAAAATTTCATTATCGTAGCTTCCGCCCACACGAAGATATAATTATTTATTCATGTACCTACAGAAACGACAAATGTCAAAAAGTCCGTCAGAAATTTAATTACCCCAGGCTTCTACACATACGTATTTGATTGACATCGGTCGGACTCATTAATCAGTGTCAGTTGGAGGAAAATCAAAATGTTTCATTTCACTGAAATAATGCACGTTCTTAAAATTTAGAAAAGCACTCACGTGGGTTTTTAGGAGGAGGAAATTTGAGCTTCGAACAAGACTTAAAATGAAAATATGAGTAGTTATTTTCAATATGAGAAGAAGGTTTGATCATTGATCTTGGCGGTGTTATTTGTATCACATTATTCCAAAGTATGGAAAAATACTGTAATAACAAGCGACTTAAATCTCCTGACCTCACTTGTGCTTTTCAAGTTTTCTTTTCTGAAATTTTATTTATTGTAGCTCAAAATTTGAAGAAATTAGTAACCAATACTTTATTTTATATCTGAATTTTTTTTCGAGATGAAGGGTTGCTAATTTGACTCCTCTAACAGGAATATTGGAAAAATATCTACGATTATTCTCTGTGAGAACATGAACATAGCAGAATTTCGAGAGTCTAGCATTACTAGAATTAAAAAATTATACAAATGTAAAAAATGAATTTTAATCCCCACATTTTAGGAGTGATATCTCGGAAACAGGTGGCTGAGGAATTTTTATTGTATGAAAAACCCAACTCAATTCCATTCGAACAATCACCTACTGAAGTTTGTTACATGAATTCAGAAGAACCTCGTATAATAATAACCAAATAAAACTATACTCAATATTGAATATAAGAAACAACAGAGAAACCTATGGTAAATGGCATTTTCATTCAATATTATTTGTACTTACTTTTGTACTTTCCATGACACTTTCCTCCAACTTGATCAGCAGTTCGCGTTTCTCGGTCACTTCAGCTTGGATGGTCTGCCAAGTTCTTGTCACTTGCAGCTGCCTTCCGGACAGCCTTTCCAGTACGGTCTCGACGCAAACACATGCACGATTAGTGTCTAGATGCGGCTCAGATACCTGCAAAGATAAATTTAGTTCTTCATTATGCTGGAAACGCAGGCAAAGACGTTCAAAGAGATCGTAAGAGCCGAAGGCTGGATTTATTTTCAGTTGCGAAATTTTACAACTTGTTCTTTGGCAACGGAACAACTGTAATTTTTCTGGTTATTCCTTATTTTATGGTTTTATATTTGGCGTGAGACGTGCCACTGGGGCAGAAACGTGTTTTATATGAACTTTCGACATAATTTCGTTACTCCTGTTCGATGCAAGATGATGAATAAGAAGATAAAATGATTTTTTTTCTCATAGATACTAACTTTGATCATCTTTCTATTCGAATCAGCATCAACGACAAGATAATAATACTTATTGTAGGACATATCTTCTCGGGAATAATTGATCAACACCAAAAATAATAATAAAGTTCATAAGCGCTTAATTCTATCTTTTGTATACACTCACACATACTAGATATACCAGTATGAGGTGAGCGTCAAGATACAAATGACTCGATAGGAACATCTGTTGTGAACAAGCCTTTATTTTTTTTATTTTGCTATGACATCTTTGAAACATATTTAGTATACATCAAGTTTTTGAACAGACAACATCATATTTTTTCATCGTGTTAAAAATGTCGAATTTTGTACCAGAAAGTGATTTGCAGAAAGCATTAAGTTTTTGTTTTCATTCGAATTAAAGTGTTGCAGAAGCGCATCGAATGCTTGTCGAGGCATATGGTGATCATTCTCTATCAGAAGCAACATGCAAAAGATGCTTTCAACGGTTCAGAAATAAAGATATGGATGTGAGGAATGAAGAACGTAGAAGACCGCCAAAAAAGTTTGAAGACACCGAATTGCAAACAATATTGGATGGAGATGACACCTGAATCAAAAACAAATGGCAGAAATTTTAAAATTTCTGACCGTTTGAATGCTATGGCAAAGATCCAAAAGTGTGGAAATGGGTGCCACATGAATTGAATGAAAGACCGATAGAAAAACGAAAAAACATTCGTGAAATTCTTTCCGTTCTAAGAGATTATTCCTGGAATAGCATGCTATCGTTTTGCTAAATGTATGTATTTTCCAGATAGAGAGCCGAAAATGACCTCAATTAATCAGGTTCGAATTCCTGATCAAGAATGCAGGTTTCAACTTGAGTATATGTTAATAGGTTAATTTTCCAAATATCTTGGTCAGGTAGAACTATTATTTGAGCAATAACCACTATCCTCATTGTTTTAACTACCAATGTTTCGACAGACATCATGTATCGTTTTCGAGGTAAAAAAATTAATTTTCAAAAATCTAATCTCGACACTGAACGAACATTGAAAAATTTTTTAATATTAAGTCTTTTCAAAACCTATTCTTTTGCCTTGAAACAATAGAAGATGTCTATCGAAACGTTGGTGGCAGAAACAGTAAGATATGGTATTTCCCAAATAATAATTCTATTTCATCATAAACATTTTCTCGTCAACAACTATCTTGGTCAAGTTCGTTATTGGACCATATTCGTCTAATACATAGTTTCCCAAAGCGGTCCAGGTAGACCCACAGGAGACTCGACGCAATGAAAAATAGGTGCCCACAATCGTAAGCGGGGTGCATGAAAATAAATTTGGTTTCGATAGTGAATAATTAAAATGTCCACTTGACTTCTCTTATGAATATAGATAATATTTCAAGAATCCTAGTAACTGTTACTTGTACCTATATTCATTAGAACCCGTCAAGACTTGTAGCTGCAGCGCGGTCCGCCGCACCGTATCGCCCGCAACACAAACATAGCACACATTATGTAATTCATAAAAATTATAATACAAGGTGTCCAGTAAGGGTATCGGATATTTGTTAGTTCAATAAAACAAAAAATATTTGTGAGCAATAACAAAGTTTATTGTTTACTATAAACATATGAATTAGGCAATTATTTGGAAAGAATGGTGTTATCCAAATGATGACCGTTGCGTTGCTGGCACTCCTCTAAACGGAAACGAAGATTGGCGATAACATGTTGACACATAGTTATTGATATTGCTGCTATTTCTGACCTGATGTTTTGCTCCAACTGGGTTAGATTCGTCGGATTATTTTGATAAACCTTACTATTGTGGTATAAATTGTCAAGCGAGCTAAGGTCGGACCTTCTGGGAGGACAGTTGATGTTACCCCTTCGCGAAATGATATTATTAGGAAATAATTCGTTAACAGCTTCCATTGAATCATTTGTGATACCGCAAATGGCCCCATCTTGCTGGCACCACGTTCTTGAGTTGAAACCTGCAAACTCCTGTAATTCTGTGGCCAAAAAATTTCGCAACCTATCACAATAACGGTTACTATTCACATTAATTGCTTGGCCTCGTGTATCTTCATGAAAATTAGGACTAATGATGCTGTTGTGAACTGGGTTACTCCCTTATTTTCATTTATTCATCAGTTTAGATTTCGGGTTTATTATTTATACACATGCGAAATGCTTTTCTTTTTTTTTGTGGACCGAACAGTTGTTCGATACGCAAGGCCAGGGAACTAGTAGTATGCTTCGAGATTTTCAGTATGCACGTATATACAGCTATCGACGGCTTAACGATTACAAATTTACGAGAAATAATTTTCTTTTCGTTAAACGCTCAACGAATTGGAAGTGGATTTTAGCAGTGTATGGTGAGAGCGCTCTCAAGGATTACGACACCTCAAGCTCGGTAAGTCCATAAAATAAGAAGGTATTTCGCTGTTTTACTGTTGAAAATCTTTTTTGGTAATTATAATATAATCAAGGTCCTTCGAGAAAGTCTGTTCACGACAGATGCCTTTAGCAGATGTAGCGGCCCAAACCACGATCTTTGGGCTATGCAAGGGTCGTTCATGCTTTCATCTCGGATTCTCCACTGCCCAGTACCGACAATTCTGTTTATTAACATGACCATTCAGGTGAAAATTTGCTTCGTCACTAAATAGTACGTTGTTAAAGTTGTTGAATCGCTGCAGCATTTCGTTCGCAAAATTCAGTCGATTAGCATAGTCCGCATCCTTCAATTCTTAAACCAATTGAATTTTATGTTTTTAGATGTAAGTCTTCCTTCATAATCTATTGTAAAGACGCTTTTTGATGTTCAATGCTTGACTTCGCTTTCGGATGGATAAAGACGGATTTCGACGAAAGGAAGTCTCAATTTCTTCAATTGTTTCTTCATTGTGAACTGAAAGAGGACGACCAGAGTTTTGAATTTCAACTGTCGCACCTGTATTCTCGAACATCCTGATCTATTTCCTGATGCTATTGTCACTTGGCACGTGGCGTGTACGATATTCCGCGCGATAGAGACGTTGAACAGGCACTATTGAATCACCATCACGATAATACACTCGTACGCAAAATGCGCGATGCGTCCCCGAGTACTGTTCCATCGTGACTAAAATTCCAAAAAATGGTGAACGCCACGAACCCTTTTCTGCTCCTTTTAGGCGCCTCGTTCCGAATATAACGCGACAACAAATACCCTTTCTTGACACCTTGTATAATGCTTCACAGTTAAAAAATTATGTATTGTTTTGGATCTTTACCTTTTGAATCATTCTCCTAATACTCAGATTCGATACGCAAGGCCAGGGAACTAGTAGTATGCTTCGAGATTTTCAGTATGCACGTATATACAGCTATCGACGGCTTAACGATTACAAATTTACGAGAAATAATTTTCTTTTCGTTAAACGCTCAACGAATTGGAAGTGGATTTTAGCAGTGTATGGTGAGAGCGCTCTCAAGGATTACGACACCTCAAGCTCGGTAAGTCCATAAAATAAGAAGGTATTTCGCTGTTTTACTGTTGAAAATCTTTTTGGTAATTATAATATAATCAAGGTCCTTCGAGAAAGTCTGTTCACGACAGATGCCTTTAGCAGATGTAGCGGCCCAAACCACGATCTTTGGGCTATGCAAGGGTCGTTCATGCTTTCATCTCGGATTCTCCACTGCCCAGTACCGACAATTCTGTTTATTAACATGACCATTCAGGTGAAAATTTGCTTCGTCACTAAATAGTACGTTGTTAAAGTTGTTGAATCGCTGCAGCATTTCGTTCGCAAAATTCAGTCGATTAGCATAGTCCGCATCCTTCAATTCTTAAACCAATTGAATTTTATGTTTTTAGATGTAAGTCTTCCTTCATAATCTATTGTAAAGACGCTTTTTTGATGTTCAATGCTTGACTTCGCTTTCGGATGGATAAAGACGGATTTCGACGAAAGGAAGTCTCAATTTCTTCAATTGTTTCTTCATTGTGAACTGAAAGAGGACGACCAGAGTTTTGAATTTCAACTGTCGCACCTGTATTCTCGAACATCCTGATCTATTTCCTGATGCTATTGTCACTTGGCACGTGGCGTGTACGATATTCCGCGCGATAGAGACGTTGAACAGGCACTATTGAATCACCATCACGATAATACACTCGTACGCAAAATGCGCGATGCGTCCCCGAGTACTGTTCCATCGTGACTAAAATTCCAAAAAATGGTGAACGCCACGAACCCTTTTCTGCTCCTTTTAGGCGCCTCGTTCCGAATATAACGCGACAACAAATACGCTTTCTGGACACCTTGTATAATGCTTCACAGTTAAAAAATTATGTATTGTTTTGGATCTTTACCTTTTGAATCATTCTCCTAATACTCAGATTCGCTTCAACAGAAATGGACAAAGTATTGATTTTCTTTCTTTTCTTTTGTACTTCATTATTGTTACTCTTAGCGCGTCCTGATACATTGAATGGTATAAACGTCATTGAAAAATTAATTCCAACATTTGACTGCACTCTTAACCATATTAGCTTATTTTTGTACTTTCACACTTAGGCGGGGAGCCAGGGTTTTTTTTACGGGGGTTTTTTCCCTAGGCTTTTATGTGATACGCCGAATTGTATGACACCCCGTCACTAACCCCTGATCTGTATGCTTTATTGTTTGCTAACGAAATATTGTAAGCCAAAAGTTCAAAAGAATATATATATATATATATACTCTTAACCAGGAAAAAAGACTTCTGAACCATATATTACAGCACAAGAAATACTACATTATCTATCTAGGTATAAAGGGTGTTTCAAAAAAGGTGACCCCCTCTCTAGGATAGGTAAAAAACTGAAAAATAATTGGGGTTTGCTCAGTAAAAAATTTTCATTGTCTGACTCCCGTTAAATTTTCTCAAATAAGTGATTACTAGAAAAGTCCAGGTACATATCACCATTTAAATTTTCAGGTAGAATGTGATAAACTATAAATTTGTTGCCTAAAGTTGCTGCTCAAACATAAACTTTAAATCAGAGTTGGTATTGTGCTACCCTTTTGACATGTGGATTCCCATCACTCCAGTAGTGTGCATAAAAAACTTGGATTGAGGGCTGTCCTTTCTTATAATGCTTGACAAAAATCCATTCTAACCGGTAGATCGTCTGGACTTGTCTGTAATGATAAGGATGTAGCTGCTGCTCTTTAAGTATCCTCCATGTACTTGAAGAAGACGTATTTGTTTGTCATGCCACTTCCCTTACGCTAACTGTTGGATTTTGATCAACTAAATTTAGAATCATATTTTTTTCTTTATTAATGGTTCTTGTTGTTCTTGGCCTACCAGAATTTATTTTTTAGGTCTCACACTCCTAGTTTCTCGACAACGTCGTTCAATTGCCCTAAATGTATTTTTACTTGGAAAGTTTCTTCGAGGAAACTTTTCTGCATAACGCGTAACACCTGCACTAGCGTTTCCTAAACACTCCTAAGGTTAATAACATGTCAGTGTATTCAAAATTTGAGTATATTTTGATTAACAATAGCTAATTCAACAAATAGAAATGTAATTATTGTTGACTCAACGTCAAAACTATTGAATGAAAGACAGTTTTTCATGGCAACTGAAATTTCAGAGAAAATGCTATTGCCGTGTAGAATTCATCGGTTATCACTTCATAATTTTCAAATCAAAATACTCCGAAAACGGTACAGAGTAACGAGTTTTACCATGAGTACCTTTTTTGTGTGAAATTGAATGATGTTTAAGCACGCTTGAAATTTTACTCAATAAATCTAATATTAAAAAAGTTATGTTCAATACTACTTGGTACGAACCGTGTAACTAGCGCCCTCTACGAGAGTCAGACATAAAAACGAATTCATTGGATGTATCAGCCTCCGAAACATATTCGAATAAAATTCGATTACGATGTTTCCAGTAGTTTCTGCAAAATTTTTAAAAATGTGTATAATTTTTTTTTCTTCCACTGTATCTTGCATACGGATGGCGTTATGAAAATTTTTAATTGAGCAAACCCCAATTATTTTTCAGTTTTCTACCTATCCTAGAGAGAGGGTCACCTTTTTTTGAAATACCCTGTATAAACATAAGATTCATCGACTTTCTATATTTCTACAAACATTTTTCCCAAGGTCAATAACCAATTTCATTGTTTCAGGCCTCTCTACTTCAGGCATCATTACTCATACTGTAATTAAATTAAGTCATTACAAACTTAAATATTATATCATTATATATAATTAACCCAGCCAAAAAATCAAGTCTAACCTTTGTTCGTATTCAAAACTGTTATCTTCAATTTTTTTTCAAGATTTAGATATTGGTAGTGAAGTAGATGTAGGGGAGTCCACCAGATCCAGAAAAATTTCGGTACAAAATTTTGGCAACCAATGGTCAACCAATGGTACTTTATACTCTTGTACACAATACATTTCCTTTCGCAGCACAGTTGTACCGAGTGAAAAAAACTATCGATGAAAATTGCAAAGTATGTAGAAAATTTCCTGACAATTTGGTACACAGGTTCGAATGCTTTAAGGAGGTGAGATTGGCGTTCCTTTATCTCGTGAATATTTTGGAAAGAATTGTTGGTACAGCTGTTTGTGAGAAAAGAATTTTGACATTCGAATATGACTACGGTAAAAAAGGGTTGAATGACAGCTTCCTTACTGATCGCGGAGGGGATTCAATTTGTGTTGAATAACGAAAACCATTGCAACTTTGTTGATGATTTCAAGTGTAACATCAAGCATGCAACTTTAGCTCTAAGTAAAAGAAGCCCTAGTCACTATGAATTAATTCCTTCTGTAATAATGAGTTGATGAATAAGTTGCTGTTGTCTTTGAGGATATTTGAATTATATCAGGAAAGATCTTGAATACATGTAAAATTAATTTTAGTTATTTGTTTATAACAATGGGTGAATATTTGATATTTTAATATTAGGATAACGTTTATTAGTAATGTAAAATTATGAGATAATAAAGATTATTTACAAAAAAAAAAATGTGGTTCACACTATAACGCCTAGAAAATCCATCTGATCGATTTGGTACTTGAAAAAGATTTTAAATTGGTTCAATATCGTCGCTCTCAAAAATTCCCAAGAAATAAATCCCTTAAATATTTCTCATATGATAGTCATCAGAGATCCACAAGATTTTGAATGAATGAGCAATTCATATATATACATATAATGACGTTCAAAGATTCAAAATGTTGATTCCAAAAACAAGATTCAATTAGGATAATTTATGTTGTCAAATTGTCAAAAAGATGCGTCAATCAAAAAAAAATTTCTCTGCGTGTTTCCAATGGAGACTTGTATACCCGAATTCATACCTAAGAAGATTTCAATAATAATGGCTTTGACGATATGAGAATTCCGCGAATTCCGTTGACTATTCCATCCTGGTTTGTGGCTTTATCAACTGATTTGTGAGTGAAAAACCAGAACCATAGCTCCACAAAAAAATTGTTGAAACTTGTTCTTTTCTCATCTTTCTTTTCTGTTGATAAATTTCCAATTCCGATTTCAACCTCCAAACTGAATTTTGGGACTCTTGTTCACCTGAACGGAGTGCTTATAGATTTGCCCAAATGTCTGTGTTTCTCGAATATTTTGGTGAAAGTGGTATCAATAGTTTTGTATTGACACCGTGATGAAGAATCCGTTGTCAAAATCGATTTTGTCCGTCCTTCCGTTCGTGGGCACGATTACGTCGGAATGGAATGAGACAGAGAACTGAAATTTTCAGGGTAGGTCATTATTAGGCCAAATCCGTCCACAGGTTCAGGAATTATGATCATCTGATATTTGGTTTCTTTCATAACTCCAAGAATATCTATCGGATCAAGTTGCAACTTGGATATTTGAACAAGGTCGAATCAAATGAGCTTGCAAAATTTCGCAAAAATCGATACGATAGGAAGTTTTGGAAATATTCTATAACAAAAATTTTCCAATACTTTAGATTTTATATGATATCGGATGTACTCAAACAAAAAAGTTAGCAATCATTAGTTGTTATTGATATCTCACATATACTCAAATTACATTGTCGTAGCTCATTTCCACCTAACCTAACCTAACGGACGAAAAGTCCGTGGTATCAGTTTTCTATGTAATCAAAGATACGTATTCGATTGACAATAGTCGTACTTCTTGATCAGTTAGAGAATAATTAATCGAAATATTTCATTACGATGAAATAATGTTTCTTGTCAAAATTCAGAAATGCCCTGACGAAGGTTTTTACGAGATCGTAATTTGACCTTCGAATAAAACTCAAGGAAAACTATGAGTAGTTATTCTTCTTTGAGATATAGTTTTTTTCATTCCTCGTGGCATTTGTATTTGTATTACATTGTTCCAGAGTATGGGAAAAGACTCTGGTTCATCTGAACAGAGTGCCTATCGAGAGGTTATAGTTTGAATATTTACTCTCAAGTAGATCAACAAGAGCGCCAAAGCCATCTGACCTAACGCCAATGCTTTCTTATTCTTTCCATCGATCGTATTTTGATTTTATCGCTGTTTCTGTTGATGAAAGTAGTAATCAGATAGTCAGGGTGTGTCAAAAAAGTTCGTATACGTTCCAAGAACAAAGTTTGAGGATCAAAATCAACTCCTTACCTTTCGGCCAATTTTGCTTATAAAATGTGCTTTGTGGTATTTTAATTTATGAATTCTAGAAATGTGCAGGGTGTATCAGAGAATTTTACATACGTCAGTTCTAAAGATAATTTCTAAGGACTTTATAAATGTACAGGGTGATTCCGAAATACAAAGGTGGCTACTGAAATGTGGAAAATACTTCTGCAATGTATAGGGGGAATTTTACAGGGGTTTGGTCAGCACAAATTCTTAAAAACTAGTAATGTCTTAAGTAACAATGAACAGTCTTCATTTTCGAGTCAATTCTCTTGATGATGAGATTTTTTTCACTGAAGAAATATATGAGAGGCTTTCGTTGTAAAAGAGGTTCTCGAAATCAACAGAGCGCTTCCGAATAATAATAAAAAATATGGGTCTTTGTTAAATCAAGTTAACCAAAACTACAGATTTCGAAATTCACAATCTACAGTCCTAACTTTTGGGTTTTATTCGTGAAGAGGGATTATGTCAAATTTTAGAAATGTACAGGGTCTCTCAATGCGTAAAAAGGAGCTTCCAAAATGTATAGGAAATTTTGAGGATTTACAGAAAGCTTCCGATGTATACCGGGGCTTCCGAAATGTACAGGGAGCTTTCGAAATGTGAGAGAGACAACAATCGGCAGTCTTTACTCTTCTATCGATTCTACTAAAAAAGAAAGACTATTTAAGTCTTTGAAAATTCAAAAGGAGTTCCCGAAACGTATAGCGGCTTCCGGAATGTAAGAGGGGCTTCAGAAACAAAGGGGGATTTTGGCCAACTCAAGTTCGAGAAAACTGTAGATTTCGATATTCACAATCTACAGCCCATTATTTTCAATCAGTTTTATGCATGAAGAGAGTTGTTTCAGACCTTAGAATGTATGAGAGGTATCAAAATGTACAAAGGACTCGCAAAATGTATAGTGCTCTAAGGAAATCTTGAGAAACTTGAGAACTTGAAAAATACGGAAGATGCAACAACTATAGTCAATTTTTTTCAAGCGATTCTACTGAAGATATTAGACTATGAGAATTTATACGGTGATTCCGAAATATATAGCAGCCTCTGGAATGCATAAAGGGCATTTGAAATGTCTACAGTCCTCATCTTTCGAGCAATTCTGCTCATCAAGAAGAGGTAATATTTATGAAATGTACATGAGTTTCAAAGCAAACAGGAGGCTTCGGAAATATATTGGGAGCTTCAAAAATGTATAGGAGGCTTTCGGGCATACTCCTTCAATTGAGTGAATTCACCATAAGGGCGAAACAAGGCGCCTACTGTTCTTATTTGAGGATATCTCTATATGTTATCGATCACTGTCGCTGATCAACAAGTTCAATATAGAAAAAAAACACTGTTTTCACAGGTTTTTGAATATACTTATGATTAAATTATCAAAATTGAACTAATCCTACCTTCTTTGCGTCGTTTATGAAAGTGAGTCCAGTATTCTTCGCTGATTGATACAATGGCTCCAAAGATTCCCATGTGATCTCAATCTTCTTCAATGACTCATCGTCAACGTTTGTACCCTTCTCTCTCAATTCGTCTTCGAGTTGGTTTATTTCTCTGTTAACAAGATCAGCTTCTGTATGGAATTTTACATAAATCTTTCCTAAATCCAGACGGTTCTTCAAGATATTTTTCAGATCAGTCCATCTCTCGTGCAGATCTTCAACTTTTCCATCCACATCTTTCCGTCGTTCGTCATCCAGATACTCAACTATGGGTGGGAGAGTTAGGAGGAGGCTGTTGATTTCATTTCCTTTATCCTGAAATGAACACACAAATGAAGTGAATCATTTCTAATGAACAAATAAACATAATATTATAGTGGAGATCATTTTATGAAAGAAAAAAAAAATTGAAAATAACTGAGGTGAGTTCTGGCTCTTTTATCGCTCATTATGTTTTTTGGCGCTCTTGTTCACCCGAACAGAGTGCCTATCATTTTGCCCAAATGTCTGTAATTTTGGAATATCCATCCGAAAATGGTCTCAATCGATTGGATTCGACTCCCTGATGAAGAATACGTGAAGGAAATTGAGTCTGTCCGGTCGGCCGGCCGTATCCTCTCTAGCATCCAAAAGAGATGAGCTAGAGTGTTCATATTTTCAGAATAGGTTAATTGTCCAAATATCTCGGTCAAATTCGTTATTGGCCCAAATCCGTCGGATAGTTCAGTAGTTATGAGCATCTGAAATTTGGTTTCCTCAATAACTACTAGAATATCCATCCGATCAAGTTAATACCTGAAAAATTGTTGCGGGAGGCTGTAACAAAACGGCTAGCAAAATTTTGCAGAAATCGTCGAGCTAGAAAATTTTTAAAAAATTCCGAAATAAAATTTTTTCAATACTCAACATCTCATAAGGCATTTTTCGGATTTCAATAAAAATTCGTGAATATATGGAGGTGATCGATATCTTACTTTTCCTCAAATTTCATTATCAAAGCTTTTTTCCATTTAAAGATATGAACATTTTTTTCATTTACTCAAAAGAAAATAGAAATGTCATGAAGTCTCGGTGATTTTCTCTGAACGATGGCCATCACAAATCGATATTCGATTGACAAATGCCGGGCTCAGTTGCCGTAATATTAAATAAAATTTTCCATAACGGGAAATCGTAGAGATAGAATTCTGAAAATAATATGAAATAATATACGTTGTCAAAATTAAGAAAAGCACTGACGTAATTTTTAGGGGAAAGGAATTATAGCTTCGAACAAAACTTGGGAAAAATTATGAGTAGTTATTTTTAATTTGGGATATGTTTGTTCATTCAGTAGGAGTTAATATTTGCATCACATCGTCCCATAGTACGAGAAAAGACTATTGTTCATCTGATCAGAGTGCTTATAGATTTGTTATGGTTTGAATATTTACTCGCAAGTAGCTCAATAAGAGCGCCAAAGCAATCTGACCTCACGTCAGTGCTTTCTAATTTTTCTCCAGAGTTCAGAAATGAACCTTGATACTGAAACAAATCAAATGGGGCAATGGATGTGAAAGAATGAACAAACAACTAACTTATTATGATACTCTCCAGTAGATTTTTCGAAATAAGATTATTGTTTAATTATTTCGGTCAAGTTTGTTATTGGGCCAAATCAGTCGAATTCTTCTCTACTCATGACTATCTGAAATTTTGTTTCCCCAATTCTGAAATAGGACTTTGTCAAATTTTGTGGAAATCCTTTAGCTAGAAATATTTTTAAAATGCAGAAAATTTCTTGGTTTTTGAAATATTTGAGTGCTCATAAGCTATACGTCGGATCTCAGCAAATGTGCATACATGGAGGTTATTTATATATTGCATTTTCTGAAACTACATAGAGTAAACAAGAAGTTATAGGAAATTCGTTTTATGTATTTGTTCAACTTTTTCTAATCGCAAATGAGCGTAATGATTTGTTCTACATTTTTGCTGAGTTGTTCCTGAAATATTTCCATAGAAATACCTCAAATTTTTTGGAAAATCCTCATAATATACACCAAAGCAAGTCCAGCACTTTCACTTTTATTGTCAATCAAAATTTGTGTAAAAAATTTGGCTATGCGAGAGTGAAGTTGGACTGTTGATCGTTTGGGAAAACTGAAGCTGGTTTCTGAACAAACTGAAAAATCCGGGAATAGTTAGCCTAACACTCTCGTTTTTTTTTTTTTGAGTTTTTTTATGGGGTTGTGCTACAATTGTGCAAACTTGTGCTAATGAGATTCTCTCAAAAAGTTTTACTTCTACATTTTAATGAATAAAAACTAAAAATTTTGCAAATTGGCATCAGTGTTTTCAAGTTTCGGAGAAACAATTTTGTAATCTGCGTAACTTAAATTTTTGTGAATTCAATTTCACGTGGATCCAATATATTTATGATGACTACTTCACTATTTTTTTTATTTGCGATCAGAAAAATTAAAAGTGCGAAGCTAACCTTATGCGTGCTTGTTCCTTTTGAAACAGCATACTGTTGCCCAAATGTCTGTAATTTTCGGATATCTTCGGATAATTTAATGGGAAGAAGCTATGATTTTAACACATTCTTCAAGATCTTGGATCATGAGAATTGTTTCGCTTCGATGTCACAATTGTGATTTTCAATAGTTCATTTTATAGGAGTTTGCCAGTCCGAAATTCTGATGTGAAAAGAAAAAAGATCTATCTAGATCAATATTCCTGATTATTTTGCCACATGCAATGGATTACTGATTATATGGAGTAGTATAGTTTTAAGTGGAATATCATTGTGGCTGAAATGGAACTAATGAATAACATACAGTTCGGTTATTTTTAATTCAAGATATTTTTAATTTGAACTTGAATATATGACGTATTTCAGAGGACAGAATCTAATTGAAATAAACATATCTAAATGGTTTTCAATGGAGTTGATATGCTTGCTTTTGGTTGGTTTTCTGGAAAAGGGAATTTCATCTTTGAATAAAACTGAAGGAGAATTGTGTTTTATGTATTTTCAATTTGAGATATAAATGTGTTCATTTGTTGTAGCAGGTGTATTGCCAACACTCTAGAACAATCATGCAAATGCTCCTGAAGTCACGTCAGTGCTCTTCAAATTTTTTAATTTCCCAGGAATTTGAAAGCATTATCTGAAAAATTCGAACAGAACAACTCAGTAGGCATGTAACACAGTTCATTTCAGTTGTTTAAACTGGAGTGCTGAAATGGCCCGTTTCCGTATTCTATAGTTTCGGCATTAACTATGTGTAAATTCATCGTTACTGACAAGCAATGGGAATTAAATTGAATTTACAGTTTGTAACTTGCTCAGAAGATGATACTGTGTATCAAAACATATGTGAGCAAAAGCTTCAACAAACAGTGTAAATTGGAAAATTTAACACAATTCCCACTGCTTATCAACATGGCCCATTTTATTCATTTCATGAAATATCTAGAAAACTACCTGGGGTAAAATACAATTAGAACAGCACCAGCCTTGCACAATTCAGCACAGTTAATAATTATTCGAAAATTGAAACGTGTTGAGTTAACGTCATACACTTATTCTTCTCACCTGAAGATCAGTCAGTAATTTTCTGTGCAAATCCATGAAATCTCTAGCAGATACCAAGTCCGATCCCATGTTTTTATGGCTTTGAAGAAAAGCTTCAGCGATACTTGTCAACCAGATCTGTATAGAAGAATAAACTTCCAAAAAGGTTTCCAATGCTCTGTTGATCCTCTGAGTTTCTTCGCGGTGTGCGATGCATAAGGCGTCTAGTCTTATTTTAATATTTTCAAGCTCCTCCACAGTCCGTTTCACTCCTTCAGTTCCCGTCGATCCTGTTCCAACAGATTGTAGTATGGAGTGTCCTTCTGCTATGGGTCCTGCAGTAATTTCTTCGATAGTCTGTGAGCATTGAGCGTGCAGTTGAGAGAGCTGAGGTAAGGATGACTTCAAGGGCGTTCCGGTTAGTTTAGTTTCCAGTTGATCGAGATTGTTGAAAGCCTAAAATTGTATATAGCTATAATTTGAGAAGTTTGCGGAAAAAAAAAGCGAAAGAGCTCAGGTATATGAATACAGTGATGGACAAATGTGTGAAATCAAGTGAATATCTATATTTGAAAGATGGATACTGCAGTATCTGATTTATTTTTTTTAACAATTTTCAACTTCCGGTTTCACCGGAAGTAATGTCAATTTTGAAATTTGCAATGGCACACCCTGTATATTATTGATTATTATATTTTTCATTTCAATACCTACCGAGATATTAATGGAAAAATAAACTTAACTAAACTAAACTTAATGTATTAGATGTTCAAACTGAGCACCGTTAACTTCTTGACAATAAGCAAGTCGGTTTGTAAATTCTCTAGTAACATTAGCTATTGCTGCTGGTGGAATTCTCTGTATCTCGTGAGTTATTACTGCAGCTAATTCTTGCAAATTATTTTGTCTTTCAACATGAACCTTAGACTTTAAATAACCCCACGGAAAATAGTCCAGTGGATTAAGGTTGGGACTTTGTGCAGGCCATTCATAAGTACCCCTTAGGATTAGTTTATGACAAGTAGCGGCAGTTAACAACAAACACAAAATTGATGACGAGATATTGTTGATGATGGAGCTCGTGTTGAATGATTGTTTGGGCTATTTCCATCATCTATGAAAGAGTATATGAAAAACAAAAACAGATGGTAATAGCCCAAACAATCATTCAACACGAGCTTCATCATAAACAATATCTCGTCATCAACTAGAAATTCGGTATGGGCCCGAATTGTTTCAAGAAGTTAGAAGTTATGAAAGAACCAGCATAAAATTGGCAAAGGAATGCAACCATCTGACATTCATCCATCTTGCAAGAGATCGAAACCTAATTCCTAAAGGTCTCAGAGTGAAACTTCCTGTCAAAAGTTATAGAGCAGATAGGATTTCAAAACGGACAAGTCAAGCCCTTATGAGAGAAAGACTGAATCAACATCGGTTCAACAAAGCCAAATTACTTACAACATGCGAGAACCTCAGATGTAGCATTCAATCAAAAACTGATGCTGAAGATTATGAAAATATTCTGCGAGCTATTAAACATAGCTATGAAAGAATATATGAAAAACAAAAACAAGTCCAAAAAAAAGAAAATGGAGAAACTTATGAAGGAGTCAAGAAATTATGAACCCTTAGATCATTCAAAAACCGTGATCAATTTATCTAATAAGAACTTAAGTGAAGATCTGATATCTCTCCTCAACAAGGGCCTCAAGTTCTCTATAGCCCCTAAGACGATACCAAAAATGGAAATCATGTTGGCGGCAGAAGAAACTGCACAGAAAATTCGAGAACCTGAAAAAGCCGAAGAGTACAGATGGAAAATCAGAACCTTGTTAGACAGGAATAACAAAACACCTCTACCCAATATAAATAAAGCTGAACAGAGGGCATTAAGATGATGGTAATAGCCCAAACAATCATTAAACACAAAATTGTTCATAAAATCATTATCACGGTTGCAAATATCCATTATCGTTTCACAAAATTGTAAATGCCTGTCGAAATCACCTTCGGACGGTTCTTGAACGAGGCGAATTTTGTATGGTTGATATTTTTCTCGCCTTAATATTCTTCCTACCGAACGACGACTACTTCCATGCATATTGGCGAGGTCGTTAGTAGATAAGTGAGGATTTTCTTCCACACATATAGCATCATTTTGAGCTACACCTTCATTAGTTGCACTTTTTAATCTTCCACTTTTTGGTACATTGCTAACTGTTCCACTTATATCGTACCTTCACAAAGTTCACAATTTCAAAAAGAGTCACAAACTTCTTGATGCGTCTTTTTCCTCTCCCCATACCCAATCATCATTAATATTTCTATTCTTTCTCTATGAGTTATTTCGGCCATTCATTATCAAATTAAAACAATATAATTTTTTACGTTCAAATTCAATTACTAATAACTTATTTTGACAACTACTGTCACTTCTACAATGAATTTCATGGACTACTAGATATCATTAAATTTTTCCTTTCTTTAGTTACTTTTCTCTTAATATCTCGGTAGATACTGAAATAAAAAATATCGAACCCGATATTTTTGTACTTGTAATAAAACGGTTCATTAGACAGTAAAATAATATACAGGTTGTTCCATTACAAATTTTAAAATTGACGTTAATTCCGGTAAAACCGGAAGTTAAAAATTTATGAAAAATATGAAAACAAATAAGCAATCTACTGCAATATCCATCTTCCAGATTGCAATTTGATATCTGTAATTATTCCACTGTATATCATATACCTTATGTCGAAAATTTTATATCGAACGTTATATTGAAAAGGTGAATATAATTTCAATATTTTCCCCAATATTCCGATAGAAAACCACTAACTAAAATATTCAGTATGATTTTCAAAAGAAAATCTGTTTAGGATGGAGAATTGACGAAGAGCTATAGTTACGTGTTTTAATCACGAATATTAATCTTTGGAGCCTTAAACAAAAGAAGGTGCATAAGCAAGTATGTTTCAAGGACATTATGGTTGATCACAAAGCGAAAGCTAATTTTTTTAATGTTCACAAAAACTATCCAAATGTAGCATAGCCTCATTTGAAACCGTAAATCGAATCGAACTATGTAACAGTGCCGAATAAAAAAATGTGTTAGACGAAAAACGTGTTTCTTACCGCTTCAAGAATCTTTAGTTGAAATAAACGCAGTGGTCGAAGAGTTTATGATCAAATCAACTGGTTGATGTCAGAAATTGTATATGTTGTATACAATTAGGTGAACAAAATAACGGGAAGTTAGGATTTTGGTAACATTTCAGAAAATTTTCAACATCATTCAAATTTGGAGAAAGATAAAAAAAATTACTTGATATTTGGAAATTCCAGACAGTTAAACACACTCAAGTTCACACAAGTTTCACGAAAGGCGTTAGTCCCAATATCCTTTCCACGCCGACTGAAAATTAATTCAAATAAATATCAGGACATTTCTGGATTCGGTGGAATAGTCGAAACTGTTTTGGAGCAACTGACAGTTAGTATGTACGTCTTAGGACCATAATAGAAAACGCCTGACTCAATGACTTATACATGAACAAGCAAAGCAGAGAGGAGGAATTTACGACAGTCGATTCTCAAATTTTGAGTCTTGAAGTTAGGTGTCTCTGGTTATGAGAACCGAATACTGGAGGAATATTAGCAGCCGGTGAATTTGCACGCTAAAACAGGTATTGAAAGGATTATTCTCTAGTCTAAACATGTCAACTTGGAAGAAAGATTACTGTGTTTTCCATTCAAATATATGATGTAGAATTGATTATTCCACTTGGAACAAGCCACTGATGTGAAAACAGCCGAGTAAGATAGCCAAGTTTTGTACAGAATTTTTCGTACGCCACTGGAATATTGGCCGGAAAGCGATGCAAAAAATTTTGATTCGCCGAGATAATTTGGGATTTTTCTATTTTCTCGTTGGAATCTGGATACGGTACGTTCTCTACTACGATGGCCCATGATAAATCCATCACCAGCACTCATTCCACAACACCCCCGGGTCGAATATGCCGAATGACGAACGAGTTTTCAAAAAAAATATTCTTATCTGGCAAACAAGACATAGGATTGAGGTAAATTTTGGCAATAGCGTCCAGGAAAATAAACAGATATTAACTTCATATGCCACATTCAATTGCATCCCCCAGGGGGGTCAGTAGGTACTCGGCCTGATTTTTAAAAATTCATAAAAAATCAACCATACACGAGAATGCCATCAAACTCCTGCAGAATTATCCACAAGTCGATAAAAAAATAATTCAGTAGTTATCTCTGACTTGCAACCCCTTGGGGGGCTAAAATAACGGCTTAATGATTATTCAAGCAGATACGAATATCTCGGGAACTAGACACAGAATCGACACGAAATTTGGTATTTATTCTTCTCTCTAAATACAGAGAATAACTCCATGACTGACTTCCACTTGCACCCCCTGGGGGGGACTAGCCGAGTTCCAGCCGAGTTTTCTGTGAGTAATTCATACCTGGAAAACTAGACATAGGATTGGGGTCAAATTTCACAATAACATTTAGAAGCATCAACTCACAGTTTCAGCATATGCCACATTCACTTGCATCCCCCAGGGGGGTCAGTAGGTACTCGGCCTGATTTGTAAAAATTCATAAAAAATCAACCATACACGAGAATGCCATTAAACTCCTGAAAAATCATCTACATGTCGACAAAAAAATAATTCAGTAGTTATCTCTGACTTGCAACCCCTTGGAGGGTTAAAATAACGGCTTAATGATTATTCAAGCAGATTCGAATATCTCGAGAAATAGACATAGAATCGACACGAAATTTATTATTTATTATTCTCTCTAAATACAGAGGATAACTCTATGACTCACTTCCACTTGCACCAACAGGGGGGGGCTAGCCGAGTTCCAGCCGAGTTTTCTGTGAGAAATTATTCATACCTGGGAAACTAGACATAGGATTGAGGTCAAATTTTACGATAACATTGAGAAGCATTAACTCACAATTTCTGCATATGCCACATTCACTTGCACCGCCCAGAGGGGTCATTAGGTACTCGGCTTGATATTTAAAAATTCATAAAAAATCAACCATACACGAGAATGCCATCAAACTCCTGCAGAATTATCCACAAGTCGATAAAAAAATAAATCAGTAGATATCTCCGACTTGCAACCCCTTGGGGGGCTAAAATAACGGCTTAATGATTATTCAAGCAGATACGAATATCTCGAGAACTAGACATAGAATCGACACGAAATTTGGTATTTGTTCTTCTCTCTATATACACAAAATAACTTTGTGACTCACTTCTACTTGCTCCGCTAAGGGGGCTAGCCGAGTTCCAGCCGAGTTTTCCGTGAGTAATTCATACCTGGGAAACTAGACATAGGATTGAAGTCAAATTTCACAATACCATCCAGAAGCATCAACTCATAATTTCTGCATATGCCACATTCACTTGCACCCCCCAGGGGGGTCAGTAGGTTCTCGGCCTGATTTTTAAAAACTCATAAAAATTCAACCATACATGAGAATGCCATCAAACTCCTGCAAAATCATCTACATTACGACAAAAAAATAAATCAGTAGTTATCTCTGACTTGCAACCCCTTGGGGGGCTAATAAAACGGCTTAATGATTATTCAAGCAGATACGAATATCTCGAGAACTAGACATAGAATCGACACGAAATTCGGTAATTGTTCTTCTTTCTATATACACAAAATAACTTTGTGACTCACTTCCACTTGCACCCCTTGGGGGGGCTAGCCGAGTTCCAGCCGAGTTTTCCGTGAGTAATTCATACCTGGGAAACTAGACATAGCATTGAGGTCAAATTTCACAATACCATCCAGAAGCATCAACTCACAGTTTCAGCATATGCAACATTCACTTGCATCCCCCAAGGTGTATAATTCTGCAGGAGTTTGATGGCATTCTCAAGTAGTTGATTTTTTATGAATTTTAAAAAATCAGGCCGAGTACTTACTGACCCCCCTGGGGGGTGCAAGTGAATGTGGCATATGCAGAAATTATGAGTTGATGCTTCTGGATGTTATTGTGGAATTTGACCTCAATCCTATGTCTAGTTTCCCAGGTATGAATTACTCACAGATAACTCGGCTGGAACTCGGCTAGCCCCCCCCCCTGGGGTGCAAGTGGAAGTGAGTCATAGAGTTATTCTCTGTATTTAGAGAGAAGAATAAATACCAAATTTCGTGTCGATTCTATGTCTAGTTCTCGAGATATTCGAATCTGCTTGAATAATCATTAAGTCGTTATTTTAGCCCCCCAAGGGGTTGCAAGTCAGAGATAACTACTTAATTATTTTTTTATCGACAGGTTTATAAATCTGAAGGAGTTTGATGGCATTCTCGTGTATGGTTGATTTTTTATGAATTTTTAGAAATCAGGCCGACTTCCTACTGACCCCCTGGGGGGTGCAAGTAAAAGTGCCATATGAAGTTAATATCTGTTTATTTTCCTGGACGCTATTGCCAAAATTCACATCAATCCTATGTCTAGTTTAACGGATAAGAATATTTTTATTGAAAACTCGTTCGTCATTCGGCATATTCGACCCGGGAGTGCTGTGGAATGAGTGCTGGTGATGGATTTATCATGGGCCATCGTAGTAGAGAACGTACCGTATCCAGATTCCAACGTGAAAATAGAAAAATCCCAAATTATTTCGGCGAATCAAAATTTTTTGCATCGCTATCCGGCCAATATTCCAGTGGCGTACGAAAAATTCTGTACAAAACTCGGCTATCTTACTCGGCTGTTTTCACATCAGTGAACAAGCCTGGGTAAATTTACTCGAACTCTTTGTTATAATTCTTTTTCGATCATTCGTAACTGCATTTTTCTATTATCAGAAAATGATCAAACGTATTTTCGGATGAACAAAGCTGAATAACTTCGGATTGGCGGTTTTGAGATTCATGATTTAGATAAATTCGTATTGCATCCCTACATTTGACGTTGAATTATTTGGAAAATGCACTCACCGCATGAGCAGACTTGAAAAAGGTCATTACTCTTTCGAGTAAACTATTTCTATTCTGTAGTTCAGTCATGTAGTCCGATGTCATAGACAGAATGGCATAAGACTGTTTAGTTGCTTCTTCTCCGGCAAAGCAACCAGATGCCAGCAATTGCTCTGTTGCTTTCGTTATTTTTATGGCTCTTTCCTGTAGAATCTGCGCATCTGGCAAAAGTTTTTTATTTTCGTGAAGAAGGAGTTCAGTGCTGGAAACGGAATCACCTGAAATGAAAAAAAAAAAAAAAATAGAGAATTATTCGAATGTTGTCAAATAATATACGATCATTTTCATGATAACTTGAATGGGTATCCGTCAGTCATCAATTGTAGATTGTCAATTCTGACAATCTGAAATCAACTCAACTTCTGTAATTCCCTGACATTAAGTTAATGAAAAATATTTTTTTATCTTTTGGTGTGAAGTTTGGACAATGAAATGTCATCAACGTTCATTCATTCACAAATTTTTGTTTAAATCCGACGGATATCTCACGAGCTATAAAGTTTAAAAAAAGAATTCTATTGGGATTTTAAATAAAATTTTTGTCGTGACTATTTCGACAAAATTTTACTAGAGTACATGTTTGAATCTAATTCAAACATCTTTCACATCCACAACTAGTTCCGATACAAAATCCGACGGATATCCCACGAGCTATAAAGTTTAAAAAAAGAATTCTATTGGGATTTTAAATAAAATTTTTGTCGTGACTATTTCGACAAAATTTTACTAGGGTACATGTTTCGATCTAATTCAAACATCTTTCACATCCACAACTAGTTCCGATACAAATTCTAGGAGTTATTGAGGAATCCAAATTTCAGATGATTATAACTTCTGAATTATTCCACGGATTCGTAGTCCAGTCATTTTAGGCATTTGGCTCCAATCTGGGGAAAAGTCAAAGTGGGCTGAATTTTTGCATACACCTTGATTTCGGTGATAAAATGAGGATGTGAGAAATCGACACCGATATGGTGCCAGCTAAAAAAGTTACAAAGGTCAAAAGGTCACGAAAATTAGTTTTTTGCTAATATTTCGCAACCTTTTGCTCGGAGGTCAATAGGGGTGACTATAAAAATTTTACCTCATGAAAATGTCTCCTACAATTTTTATGTTAAATTAACGGATTTGGTCCTAAAGCGCTGAGAAAGCGGCTAGACTACACTCACATACGGTATTGCACAACAAGGCGTATACTCTAATGATTTTTATCAATTTTTGTTAGTAAGTTTTGGTTTTGGACGTTTTGGGAAAGATATACTTTTCTTATAGAGGTTTAGGATTCTACTAAAATCTACTATATCTCATTTGAAGGACCTGGCAGATGTTTCTACTAGCAATATACGGTGCTCCAAAGTCAGAACATTCGACAGATACATATACTTTAGCTCGCTAAGCTTACAAGACAAAGTGCAGCTGTAAAGTTTTCTTCATTACCACCTACTTCTTCAGCAGCTCAACAGCATATTTATTGAGTGTATTACCAAAAACAAACCTGTCTAAGAAGAGACATCGATCTATAACAGTGGGGTTGGGAATTAAAAAAATTATACAGTACAGCCAATAACAACATTAATACCACCAGCACCCGATGATCTCCTGAACACAATCTTTTGTAATTGCACGAAAGGTTGTGATGGCAAATGTCTATGGAAAAAAATTGGGTTGAAGTATCCAAAAGCTTTTGGGCATTGCCGTGGCCAGTCAAACGAAGAGTCGATAAATGATAAAGATCTAGGTTCAAATCAGGAAGTAGTTCTTGTCGACGTCTTGTCAACACCTAATAACTGAAACTATACCAAATAATTAAATTTTTTTGTATTTTTTAAAATTTTAATATAAAATTATTTACCCTGGAATAAAGAAAAACCTTATAATACATATTGTAAATTATGCCTATAAGAGAAACTTTGAAAAAAAAGCGCACCTCACATAATAATGATAAGTTTATTCAGCATTTTGAGCTATTACAAAAACATAACAAAATCAATACATTGCACTTGAAAAAAAAAACATCAAAATCAAACGAAAATCTTTGTCCCAATCCCTGCTTGAAAAGTTTTACAGTCAAGTTGAAACATGTCTTCTGTAACGGAACTGTCCTACATCTATGTGAAATCTTTCCGCCCCTCTCTGTGAATAGTCAGTTAAATTACCCCACCTAACCAGGAGATTTACCAGGTAAGATGGAGCCAATCCATTTGATGCTTTGTAGATTGATATCACATTTGACTTCTCTATCATCTGAGATACATCGAAACCCCAACTTCTTCATCATCTGAGCAACAGATACTCCTGGCACATCTCAGCAAAATTCTCATTGCCTTATTAGATTCTTGCCTTACAATCTGGGGTCTACGCACACGTTCTCTACTACATGCTATCAAGAGTGACATAGAATAGTTGAATTATGAATGAATTATTGTATTATAAACTGTTTTTCGTACTTCCGCGCCTAAAGTGACAACTTCACTCCCTTATGACAGGTATTAAAGTGTCACATTTAATCACTCCGGGATTAAATATTGACGAAACTCCCGGAACGATTAAATCACAAACAAACGAATTTAAGGGATATTTTATTGAAAAATACAATTAATTAGAATGGTAATTAACGTTAATATTCAAATTAATATTGTGACAGTTCGTCATATTGACCAGTCTTTCCTGGGTTAATGCAGCATGTAACAGACGAGTAACAGATAGGTCCTTATCATATTGAACTGGTGTTTGTTTCGAAGATCCTGCGGAAACAGGAAGCGAGAATGAGGACTGTGGCATAACTAATAGTGGACGAATCGGCGACTTGACCAAATATTTTATCTGAAATTTTTTGTTTATTTTTAATAGACGATTCAATATATCCCTCCGCCACGTTGGAGGATTTCCATCCTCCATGTCTCTTCAGCACGTCTATTGTTGCTCCCGAATCAGCTAACAAAGACGGAGATGTGCGTCTAAAACAATGTCCCGTATAAGACGTCGCATTTTCTAATTTCAAGAATGCTGCTATTTGCCGTGGAAATGTACCAAACATGTTTTTTCCTACTACTCGCGTAGTACATTCTTTGTTGATGTATTGAACAAAAAATTTTGAATGAGGTGTCCCTGTCTTTCGCAATGCCACATATTTTCGAAATATCGCCACAAAACTGATGGCACTGTTTTCTGAATTTTTGATCACAAAATTTCGGTCAATTGTATTTTTGGTGTTTCTGATCGCAATTAGGAAGGAATCGCCCAAATCTCTCACATCGTCGATTTCTAAATCAACCAACTCTTTTCCACGACAAGCTCCCGCAACGCCCAAAATAAGTGCAACCTACAAAAAAATTGATTTCTTAAAATTTCTGAATATAAACACATTTCCAAATTTACCTTAAGCATTAAATATTTATCCTCCGGAGCCTCCCGTAAGAACTGATCTACCTGCTCAGACGTGAGAATTCTTGGCTTCTTTGGCGAATTTGGCCCTCATTTCTTCTCTTCAAAAAAGCTAATAATTTTGGAAATTTACTATCAATATCTTTTCTAATGTGAATAACCGATTTCAGCATTGATTAATGTGCCCAGAGAGTTGAGGCACAAACCGCTTTTGATTTATGATTGAAGTAGACTAACAGCGCATTTTCAGTAGGTTGTCTCACATTTTTTAAGCGGCACCACTTTTTAAAAGCATCGTACTGCTGCTCGTATAGTTTTCTAGATTTTGGTGGTAACAATTCTTCACCTACTTCGGCTGCTCTTTTATCAATATCAGATACACCTTCTTCACTAATGATACCAATAATTATCAATAACAATGTTTCTTTACAATGACACTAGTTATGACAATGTTTCTAAATTATAATTGTCACAACGCAATGTTACTATGGTAACTTATTTTAAAGACAGTTTATTAAATGAGTTGAAAAGAGAAAAATCTGATTGAAATTATTGAAATAATTAATAAAATCATACCAGAAGTACGAAAAGTATCGTATATACCTTACGACTGAAGTACATTTAATCCTTCAGGTAAATTATGGCCCTCCCTGCGGTCGGGCCATGAACTTTACCTTCAGGATTAAATGTATTACTTCAGTCCCGTGGTATATAATATACTATTTTTACTTCATTAGTATAGTTTCTTCAAAATTCTATAGAAGTACCCATTTTTTTTTCCTAGTTTTTTTACACATATAGTCCTCCTGAGATCCTTAATCACATTTTACCTCGACGGAGGTTGGTAAACGAGTGCTTTGTCATAATGTAGCCTTTTTCTCAGCGCTTCAATGCGAGAACCGTTAATTTTACATAAAAACTACCATATAGGAAACATTTTTAATAGATAATTTCATGAGGAACAATTATTATAATGACCTTTATTGTCCTCCGAGCATTAGGTTGCGAAATATTTGCAAAAAACTGATTTCCATGACCTTTTGACCTTTGTAACTTTATTAGGCGACATGATATCGATGCCGATTTTTCACATCTTCATCATATCATTATTGGCCCAATAATGAACTCGACTCAGATTTGGACAATCAACAACCAATTCTGAAAATCTGACAACTCCAGTTCATCTCTTTCGGACAATAAAGAGTATACGGCCGGGTGGCCCTACTCAATTTTGATCACGGATTTTTCTTCAGAAAGTCAATCCTGAGGGATCTTTTGGCCAAAACGATAGCATGCTATTCTACTAGAACAATCGTGCAAAAACGTAAGAAGCACAGATGAGTTGATTTGCGCTCTTCTCTTCTAAATCAGTCGTGTCGAATTTACGCAAATATTGAAGATGTTGAACGAGGGCCACTTCTTACCTTTCCATTAGAAAGTTTGATATTTTTGCGCACTTGTTCAAGTTCATTGAACTAGTAGAACAGTTTGCTATCGTTTTGCCAAAATTTTCATTATTTTCGTATATCAAGCCGCAAACAATTCAATCGATTGGGTTCGACTTCCTGAAGAAGCTGCCGTGGTCAAACTTGAGTATACCGGCCGACCTGTCGTATACTCACTATTATCATGAGGAGATAAGTTAATTTCTTCATATTTTCAGAATAGATTAATTATAACAATATCTCGATCAAGTTCATTATTGGGCCAAATCTGTCGTATTGTTCAGCAGTTATGAGCATCTAAATTTGTGTTCACTCAATAACTAGAATATCCATCGATCAAGTTGTAACTTGAGACGTGCTTGAGTGAGATAGAAACAAAAATATTTGCACGATGTCGTAGAAATCGTCACGATAGAATGTTTCTCAAAAATACTCAAACCTTTTTTTTTATGCTTGATATCTCAAAAGATATTCATCAGAGATCTACATAATCTTTCAGCAGGGTACCATCTTTTTATGATAGGCGTTTTCCATATATGACGTTTAACTTTTACAGATTTCGATTTCATAGTTTATTATGATTTTATTCAGATCACCGATCGGTACTTTTGGGTTTTCATGAAAGAAGTAAAAATTTTTTCAACTCAACAATTCAAGATTATCAAACCTGAGTCCTCTTTAAGAAGATGTCATTAATAACCGAATATCAGCTCCTTTCATTCAAAGTTGTTCGAACGGATTTTGAGTTTTGGATCGATCAGATGGATAATCTAGGAGTTCTTGAGGAAACCAAATTCGAGATAATCATAACTATTGAACAATTTGACGGATTTGGCCCAATAACGAACACAACAAGGATATTCGAACAAATACCATGTTGAAAGAATAAGAAATCTATAGATTATATGGTTCAGAAGATAGAGTATACAGCCGGTCGGACAAACTTAGACCTCGGATTCTTCATCAGGAAATCCAACCTAATCTATTGATACCATTTTTGGCTCTCGATGTTCGGAAATCAAAGAAATTTGTCCAAACGATAGCAGCCTCTCTTTCACAAGGAGCAAGGGCGCAAAAACGAATCGAGTAGGATTTCAAATGACATTATCCCGATACCTATTTTTAATAAAAAAATATGGAAAGGCACTGATGTTAGATCGGGAGCTTTTGCTTGCTTGCTCTGAAGTTTTTTCCCGAACTATGTGTGATACTGAATGAAATCGTCACAATGAATGTGAAAGAATCAAAGACTTAAATTTTATATTTAAAATAACCATTCATAGTTTTTCTTCAGTTTTATTTGAAGCTCAAATTCTTTTTTCTTGAGAAAAGGTTTATTCCATCAAAAAGTATGTAGGAAGTTATATATGTACATAGACGTACAAATAGGAAACCGGCGTTTTACTTTATAATTTTAGGCTTTATTATAAAAAAACTGGTAATATACTCATTCATCCACATCTTTTCCATCGCTAGCCACAACTTTCTTCCATCTTTGTGGCAGCTTCTGAATTCCTCGTCGAAAAAATTGTTCGTCTCTTGACGCGATCCACGAATCAATCCAACTTTTGACTTTTTCGTAAGAACGAAAGTGCTGGCCGGCGAGGTCATGCCTCATCAATCCGAATAGGTAGACATCTGAAGGGGTGATGTCAGGAGAGTACGGTGGGTGGGGTAAGATGTCCCATTTCAATGTTACCAGGTATGTTTTCACGACCTTGGAAACATGTGGCCGAGCGTTGTCATGCAGAAGTATTATCTTGTCGTGTCTTTCCGCGTATTGCGGGCGTTTTTCCTTCAACGCTCGACCCAAACGTATTAGCTGTGTCCGATAGAGGGCTCGTGTAATGGTTTAGCCTGGTTCATAGTACACTACGCCAAGCTGGTCCCACCAAAAACACAGCATCAGCTGTGAGCCCTGAATGTTTGGTTTCGCTGTCGGAGTTGATGCATGGCCAGGTAGACCCCACGATTTTTTCGCTTCAAGCTGACATAGTGTATCCACTTCTCATCTCCGGTCACTATACAATACAAAAACCCTTTCAGTTTTGCTGTTGGAGGAGTTGTTCGCACGTGAAAAGGAGCCGTTAGACGTCCCTCGGCTTCAACTCGTACGGCACCCAATGTCCCAGTTTCTGGACCATTCCTAAGCATTTTAAGCGATGAGCAATCGCTTGCTGAGTAACGCCTAATAAGTTCCTGTTGCGTTCTTCAAGAATCTTCATCCAGCAAAGTCTCCAAATCTGCACCCTCGAACTTTTTCACGGGTCCAGGACGTTCCTTGTCTTTCACGTCATATGCGCCATTTTAGAACTTATGAAACCATTGCCGACATGTTCTTTCACTAATACAACATTCACCATAAGTTTCTACAATCATTTGACGCGCCTGAGCTGCATTTTTCATGAAATGCAAAAAGCAACACTTTCCACAAATGACGCTTGCTCGGCTCGAATTTCGCCATTTTCGCACACAAACAAAACAAAGCCCAGTAAAAATCGACCATCAAGATTTTGTGGAGTTGTTGACTGATGCCTCAGCTGACTGATGTAAAGTTTCGGTTAGTGCTTATCGACTGATTTGCAATGCTAGTGCAACCTATGGTATGACGGCGTTTTTCTATTTGTAAGCCTGATATATCGTTCAGTAAGCTCTGGCCGTTTAAAATTCATTCAAGTCCAAATTGGTTTTTGTATACAAAATGTGAAATGGAAGTCAAATTCTCGACTATCATTAATAGAAAACTCATTGAATCTGTTATAGAAATGTCTATGACTATCCATTTTTAACTTTATCCTAAAAATTGCCGTGATGAACTACTGTAACTTCCTCATTTAGAAAACACCCGATATCTTCTCGTAGGTTAAGTCGGCGAAGATGTATCTTCCGAATATTCAAGATATCAATAAGCTTCATATATGGACAATTTTTTTCGAAATCCGAACAGTAAATTATGAGTAAACGGATACTTTCAGAAAAGAATTTTCAGAATTTTTAAAAAATTTCTAGCCTGACGATTCCAACAAAATTTGGTGAACTCATTTCTCTCAACGTTATTAAGCTAATTTTATAATTTCGAAGGGAAATTTTGAAGTAGTTATTGAGGAAACCAAATTTCAGATGCTCCCAACTGTGGAAATATTCGACTTATTTGGCCCAATAACGAACTTTACTTAGATATTAGGACAATACACTTATTCTGAAAAATGAAACATCTAGCTCATTTATTCTGGAGAATAGAGAGTATACAGCCAGGTAGACATATTCAAATTGGACCACGACTTCTTATTTCCAAGTTTTGGTGCTATTATCGAGGGATTGAAAGAAGCAATAATTCGATCCGTAGAGAATTTCATGAAAATCTAAGAAGCGGTGAAGAAAATGGCATTAGAATAAAAGAGAGAAATCAGCAAAACTTGTAATGGCAGGGCATCCATATCAAAAAAGGATGAATGTCATGCTATTTTTTTACAAATAAAAGAAGATTGTCGAATGTGCTGTGGGAGGAGATGTGGCAACTACTAACGAAGATTCACTGCATAAAGAAGTTTATAATTCTGGGAGGAATTCAAACCATATTTTCTCGAGTTGGATGGAGATTGCCAAAAAAATTTCAGTAGATTCTTATACACCATTATCTCAATCTTTGAGAGTTCATCAAAATGAATTCACTTTAGAAGATTGTTTATTTATTGTGACTGTTGTATCAGTAACAAACTGTTCTAGAGTATCGAAAAATACTTCAGAACAAGCGCGCAAAAGCTCCTGACCTCACGTTACTGTTTTTCTTCATTTCTATTCATGGAATGAATCAAAATTTCTGGTCTTATTAAAATTAGAACTCACCTAATTGATCGGCATTTGCCAATCTGTTTCGACAATTGTTAACGCAGTCCTCCAATTCCCGTAAATCTGCGGCTAATATAGCTAAAGCTAAGCATTGCTCTAGTTGCAATTTCCTTTTAGTGAATATGGCCTCAACATCTTGTCTTTTCACATGAAGTTCATCCAGCCATGATTGAACTTGTGATAGAGCTGAAAATCGAAATTATATCATAAGACTCCAAATATTGTATAAATAAAATAATTATAAATTATAAGACGATTCTCATTTTGTTTAATGTATTCACATTCAAACTTTTTTGTGTATGCAGCATTACCAATTTTCATATTTGAAAATATAGAACATCGCCTGAATATTGAGAAACTCATCGAAGTGAGTTCCAATTACTGAGTGAATAATTGATTCCTTGCTGCAAGAAGGGGTTACTGACGAAAAATTGTTGATGATGGAACTCGTAAAGAATTTTTATTTGGGCAATAAGCATCATCTATTATTGTCTTTCTTCCCAATTTTTCAAGATGATTAGTTTTTACAAAAGATGACAATTTCAGAAAACTTTTCAATTTTCATAAATGTCAAATAGAAAGACTACGAAAAATTGATAGAATTGGTCTTTATCTGTGGTTTGTAGACTTCTTCAAGTTACATCAAACAATTGGCCTCCAAACTTCCGTCAACTCAAGTGATGAAGCACTTATGTGATTAGGAGCGATGTTCATGAATGCTGCCTCTTGGATTTTTGTTTATGTAGGTTTTTCTTCTATGGATATTATAGATGTTTTGTTCCATTTCATCAGGGGACTCCCATCCAAAGCATGTTGGATCAACTTTGATCTATCGGTGTCTAACAAAAAGTTCCTGAAGTTCTCGCCTGCAAGGGACGTTTTGTTCCACCGATGTGAGATCTCCAGCACTCGCATGATATCTCATACATACAGTTCTTTGTTCTTTGATTCTCGTTATCGGATTTAACTTTTGTTAGATTAACTCTGATGGTATCTTGTCTCATTAAAACGATTGTTATTCCTTATGTACCTATTTCCGATTCTTCTCATTGATTTAGATAAACCTTTCAAATAAGGAATGACGCGTTTTATAACTTATTGCATAACTTCTTGTGTTGTATTGGCTTAAAGTTGATTTTCTGTGATCTTTCTCATATCCTTCAGGGATAACCATCTCTTTTCACACACTAGATACCATCTGGGCGTATCTAACAAAAGAGTAACTTGATAACGAGAATCAAAGATCAAAGATGCAGATGATTTTGTGTCGGAGAAACAAAGCGCCACATTAAGGTGAGAATGAAGAAACATCCGAAAATTTCTCAAGACACCGATAGATCCAAGTTGGCCAACATTCTGTGGATGAAAATCACCTGATAAAATGGAATGGAACATCTATATGATCCAAAGAAGAGAAATCTACAAAAAGAAAAATCAAAGAGGTAGCATTCCAGAACATCGCTCTCAATCTCATAAGTGCACCATTGATTGAGTTGTCGAAAGTTTGAAGGCCAATTTTGCGATGTTACTTGAAGAAGTCTTCAAACCACAGATAAGTACTAATTTTCTTCTAGTTTTCGCGATCTGTCTATTTAACATTCATGAAAGTTGAAAAATTTTTTGTAATCACCAGCTTTTCCAAAAGCTAATTTTAGCTTGAAAACGACAGAAGATTTTGGGAAGAACAACAAAAAAAAGATGATGGTTCTTGCCTAAATAATAATTTTGTCAAGAATAAGGGGTCAGCTCTATGACTGTGAACTTTCAGAAAATCAAAGTAAACGTTTTATATTAATTGATTTCTTGAAAATTGGCAACTTTCTTACTTTGAATGAAATGTTTCATTCAAAAGGTGGTGGATCTCAAAATTTTTTGAATTTTTTTTTCTCAAAGTTGCTCGCTTCTTTCAACAAAACTTATAATAAATAAACTTTGTAGACAATCGTCATCGATACCAGATATCTAGTGGGGCTCATCATCAACATCTTCACACTCAAGTGATGGACAATACTGCATTTCGTTAGGTGGCACATAGTTGGTAGCTACTGCACTACATTCTAGTATTTGGCTTATTTAATAGGTATTGCTAAGTTGTAGAGTGTTGTTTTCAACTGAGAGGTTATTCTCAATGTGCGCCAAAAGTTGAATTGAATCGAAAATGGCTATGCTAATCGAAACACTTGAATCCATGTTATCCATGTGGTTTTTGTTATACTCGAAAATACGGTATCGAGAAATCCTAAACTATTTTTTCTGAGAACTTTATAATATTCAGGAAATGAGACTCAAAAAACGGCTAAAATTCTAGGACTAAAAACATAATCTTTATTCGTGAGAACGCTTCTGAAACTTCAAAACAATAATTTCAGGGAAGAAAGCTATGCCCTGTTTCAAGAAAACGATACTGAATTTTCTCAAAAGCGGTGATGCTTACAACAAAATGCAAGAACTTTTTTTTTTGAGCTACAGAATTCTCAGAATCACGTAGAGCTTCTTTATGATGAGAAAAGAAAGTACTTCGTTTGCTCATTTTTTGACCATTGTTTCATAATAAATATTGAAATGAGCTTTGCCGGTATTGCTAGAATGTATGCTTGTACACCCAAAGTTGACGCTTTTGGAACGGTTCGCCAGCTGGGGTTTTCGGCAGAGGAAGATGACCAAACAATGGAGTCAGTCCATCGACCAAAACGAAGATTGTTGTGTTACCAATTGCAGCCGAAGTTCTTTGCTGATTGGTGGAAGAAGAGGGCAGCTGAGAAGCACAATAACATTGCTCATGAAGCTATAAAATGCACCAACAGCCACCTATGATTTCATTCGAATATTTTAATTAAAATCCAAGAGAAACTAATCTCATGAATAAAACAACTAGTCTTGAATTTTACCGAATTGATCGAGAGCATCATCATTTTACACTAGTGAATGTAAACATCATTTTATTCACTATGAATATCAATTTTAGCAAGCGCCAGGTCCGTCTTTTGCACTCCATTAATCTATAGCCCAGATACAAATAGGCGCCTTTATGTATAGAAATAGTCCAGTAAAGGAAGGGCTGAAATCACTTTTTCTCGGAAAGAGCTGCATTTTTGATATGTTGATTGTTATAATGAAAGAAGCATATGGTCAAAAATGCAGGTGTTAAAATTTTCAGGAACATTGAAAAATCCTTGAAAATATAGAGAAAAATGCGGTTTTTCTGATATTTTCGCGAATTAAAAGGTTTAGTAAGAAAATGTTTTGAACAAAAGTTGTAGAGAGGAAAATTCTAGTCCAAATTATATAATTAGCGTTCTCGAAAGTGAATTTGTATACTGATAAACAGCGTATTTCTTTAGTAGCGCAATACCAACGAATTTTAAATTTGGCGCTCGATGAAATGACTACCTGTTAAGGCCGAACCAAACATCTGGAAGATATTCGCCAGAGTTGGACTCTACTCGTTTTGTTATTGTATTGCTTTTATTACATGGAACCCTATCATATAATGTTGAGTTGTTTGGAAACGGACAGTTTGGGTAAAATGATGTTCGGTTTTCTAATCTGATGTGCTAGCGAAGGCGATATAGATTCTTCAATGGAGGCTAGAAGTAATATGAAAAATAGAAAAGTCAATAATTGGATGAATTATAAAAAGGAAATTTTGTGATTTGACGAAATTGAAATTGAAATTTTATTAATTCAAAAACTAAAATAGTTTTCAGCCGCAATTATGAAAAAATTCCTAGCTGAATTTCCTTAAGATGCATACGATATACGAATAATAATTCAGACGGAGGTAGGTATGTTTGTGATAGTAATAGTAATTCTTCGAAAGAAAGAAATTTATTCATAGTAATGTGATAAAAGAGTTTAATTAAAAACTGTAGTAATTATTTGAAGAGCCATGGCATTAATGAATAATAATTAAAGTTTCTGCATTGAATAATATCAGGAAAACTGTTTTTTCATTTTTACTAATAATTCTTCAATTAAATGCATCAATATCATCTCCTCACCGTCATCTAGATCCCATTCGTCTTCATCGACATCAGAGTTCATTTATATTCTGTTTATCAGGTCAGAGACATTTTCACAAGTTATGCTGTTACACATTTTGCAGAACCTTGTACATTTCAGTCCTGCTTTTTTGCAACTGTAGGGAGAAGTATCACATTTTCCATTACAGCTGCAGAATACCTTAAACAAATGTGAATAAATAAAAACAAGAATAAGCGTGAATTTCTGAAATTTTTGAAACTAATAAAACTAGGGTGTGAATGAATTTGATCACATTATTCAATAATTCCTGTGGAGCTACTACTTTTGTCATCATTTTAGGAAGTAGCATACAATGTGATCTATGCCAATCCCAATGTTCAGGTTTCAACGACGGTCGTCCTAGCCAAACCTGAATTTGATAATAAACTCGTGTGGTGTGTTCAATCAATGCTAACTCTGTTGGAGGAAGCATTACTAGGGGTGATGTTTTCCTGGTTCCTAAAACTGGGGTTGTGAATACTTTATATCTCAGTTCACCGATGCTAAAATTTTCCTCACTTGTGTTGTACAGATATCTCACTATTTTTTCCGTGATCTATTGCTGTGATCTGGTGTTAGAGATCTACGTCACTGCCAATCACAGCAACCGATTCTGGAGAGATGGCTGCCATTACTATATCTACGTCGGCATCTTTTTCTGCTACATTTACTTCTACAATATGTTTTCGTAGAAAATTGGACAGTATTTTGATAAATGTATATTTATTCCCGATATTTGACAATTTTTTTTTGTGTCATTGTTACTATTTTGTCTTCATCAATTTGTACATCAGAGGGAACAACTTTTTCTTTTCGACGGAATCGTTCATACGATATTATTCCGACGATTTCATCCCAATATTCGCTAAATACAATTTTACAATTCTGTCCCAATTTTTTCAATATGGACTATTTATATATTTCTAACACATCTACGAATCTCTTACTGTGAGGCCATACAACTTGGTGTAATAACCATTCACCATCTTTAACATATATCATACCAGTAAGCAAGGGTTGTAATTGAAGATGCGTTGAGAATAATTTATAGAGGTCAGAGTTAACAGTTTTTCTTATTAATCCATATTCGTCGGAGGGAGATAGTGGATATGGCGACAATTCGTAAGAAATTGCCTCTTTTTTTCTTTGATCCATTCTTTGCAACAATGCAGATGAGTCTCTAGAAGATGTACCTCCAGGAATACGAATTTTATTCTGGCTATCGCATAAATTCTCAACTTTAAATTTTGATGACAAAGTCATATTTCACAAATTTTTTCCAACGATTGCTTCCATTCCTTTGCGTCCTTGAAATGCCATATGACAGTTAATATAGTCGCTACCAATAACACCTGTAGAAAGAGACATCAGGCAATCTCTTTTCTCAAAAGGATTATGGCATTTTAGCCAGAATACAATTTTTTCTATGTCTTCTTTATCTCTCTTCATACGACTTTCAGATAAATTCACGTGCTGTTCACTAATCGCTGTTCTCAAATCAGCCTATTCCTCCAAACATTCCATGACGTCAAATGCCGATGGCATCCCCAGAAGATAACGCGCAACAACACTGGGTGTGACTCCTCTACCATGCCTTAAATCGGTACCGAAAAATCTATTTAGTGTTTGTTCTATACACATATCACTCCAGACACCACTCCAAGCTTTGTATGTCCTAAGAATAGTGAAATATCCTTCTTTTGTGAACCTGTCGAATTCTAATGTATCCATCGTTGTTTCCAAATGCACCATATCCTGTAAGTACCATTGAGCACTAACTGCTAACATTTTCATCACACTGCTTAAGTGCAAATCTCAATCTCCAATACGTTCTGCTTCGACAAACTGGAGTAAAATAATCACGATCTTCAATATTGAAGTGTTTCCTCGAATTTCCAAGTTGAAGATACTATCATTGGGCCAATATTACAATCGCCCAAAGTAGGAGAATTTTCCTTCCATTTTTCGAACATCATTTTCACTTGTTTCTCAATTACATCAGTCGGAGTTGTATTGCTTGTTTTCAAAATATGAATTTCTATAGCAGTGAAAGTTAATATGTGAGCACGTAAAGCTCTGCTGAAAGCCTTTCAGACATTTTCTTCACTGATTATGCAGCATATGAAGTAGCCCAAAGATCTTTCAAACCACTCCCATCCATGATAAAGCCAATGGCGCCCATATATGACATCAATAAATGGAACCTCCTAATCTCACAGCAATATTCCTAAATTCAGGATTGCACGACTGCACAATGATAGAGTTAGCTTTGAAATAAGGATGCTGATCGAATGTTACAAAAGTTGTTCTACTTTTTATTTCTCTTCGTTTCTTCCACTACATAGAGCAAAGCTGTGTGTAATGTGGTTAAACTGGATGGTGGTGCATTAATGAATGGGAGACAATTAACATGCGACATCATATATGTAACGTCTCGTGATAAAATTTCATGAAAACCCTGCCATGTTGGAATATTTTCTATTTCGAGAGATTTCGCACATAAATACGCAACATATGATTTTGGAACTTCAGGTTGTACTTTTATATGAAGTTTTGATTTATCAACGAACTCTACACTCTTCAATTCATCAGGATTCGTGTAACTGAATGGTATCAATTATATCTTCTTATGTGAAGCAAAAATAGAAGCAGGTGGCATTTCCATCAGCCTTTTGGAACCTCCTTCATATTCAACATCCTATTCTGGTGTAATGACTTTAATACCCCCCAAACAGTGAAATGTTTCATGACCATCCGACGTATTTACATTGTGATATATGTTATCAAAAACGAATTGAATGAAAGAGTTTGGATGCGTTAATTTTGCAGGTTGCCTAACAACGGAAGCTTCATATAATTGAATATTGTGGTATGAAGCCGATAATCCTAATTTACTAGTCTTGTCAATTATCAAACGAGAACCTGTTTTTCTGTAGACATAAGTTCCTACAGCTAACTGAAATTTGGAAATGAATATTCTTGAACGAACAATGAAAATTATGGAATGTGCTATTTTATCACGTTTCACATCTTTACTTGCACTACATTTTGAATCTAGTAAATGGAATAGGGGAGTTTTCAAACTTTCCGGAATTTCAGATATAGTGCTATCCAAGAATTTACTTGAGAGGGGATAAATTTCATAGTTATAATCTTGTTTTTTTATATCAGCTCCAACGATTTGACCAGCTATCCGTAAAATTAAATTTTTTTGATAATTACTGAGAGAATCGGGATTAAAAGCCAATATTTACTAAGCTCCATTATATTGGGAGATTTGTAAAAGAAAACCGGTTGCTACCCACTATGTTGTTCGATGATAATGACGTTACTATATTTCTCTTTAAATTTTTTTATGAAAGTATTATTGTTGAGAAAGTTTTCCCCCCATAACTAACTATATAATAATCTGTTCTTGTAAGTATTCAAAATCCCGTCAACGAGTTATTTGAGAAAATGAAGTTTTGGTGGGGCAATTATTCATTTCAATGCGTCACCTAAATATCGATTTCGAACTAATGAGTTTAAACCCAATGATTACATGTTATTGATATCCCAAGCGAGCTGTTATTCATTCTAATAGACCAAGAATTTCAAATCACACTCTCCAGACAACTTGTGCTGAATCCTACCCTGTTCTAGAACTTCAGATCTCTAAGACCGCTCACTCGGGTTTGCACTAGGCGCCAAATTTCGAATTCACTGTTATCGCCGCATTAGAGAAATACCTTAATAATCAATATACAAAATCACTTTCGAGAACCTTAAAGTACATCATTTGGACTAGAATTTTCCGCTCTACAACTTTTGTTTAAAACTTTTTCTTACTAAACCTTCTAATTCGCGAAAATATCAAAAAAACCGTATTTTTCTTTATATTTTGAAGAATTTTTCAATGTTCCTGAAAATTTTAACACCTGCATTTTTGACCATATGTTTCTCTCGTTATAACAATCAACATATCAAAAATGCAGATCTTTCCGAGAAAAAGTGATTTCAGCCCTTCCTTTACTGGACTAGAAATATACGGATGAAAATAAGTATGGTTAGCAAAGAAATGTTTCTAACGCACGGCAACTTGTATACACACTTGTATACATTCAGAATCTGAAAATTAAAGAGCGACACTGGAAAGAAGGGGGAAATACCTATACAGCAACTACAAAACTCAACGATTCAATTAAATTTGAAGCTCTGATCGTGCGATTTTTTTAGTGGTTGAAATTAATATGATATTCTTAAACAAGTTGCATTATGGGTACCTATTCCAAAACGAATGCGAATGAGTGTTGGAATTGCTTTCTGCAATATATGCGAGTATTAGACGATATTTCCTCTATTTCAGTCAAGAATTGTGATAAATTTATTGGAATTCAATGAGAAATTCAGATTATAGCTTCTAGTGCCTTTTGTATTTTATTTTCGCAGTAGGTGTGACTGATACAAAAATTTACAGATTATAAAATTTGAATTGACATGCAATGGACGCGTGTTGACATTCGAAAGGATAGGATGTCAGTGTTGTCAACCACAAAACGAAAAATATAACTAAAAACAATGCTGTAATGAGTTCATTACAACACTGTTTTCAGTACTGTAATGAACTCATTACGACACTGAAATAGAGAATTAATTCTTTTGTAGGTTTCGAAATAAATGAAATTTTTGGGTTATTTTATTGATTGTCCTTTGGGGTGAACATTTTTGTAGGATCACGTACGGCCGTTTTCTCACACTCCTTTTAGGAGAGATGAGGTTGTAAGTTTTTCTGATAGTTCAAGTATGAAATTCTGCTGTCTACGGAAGTCTCGGTCTCTGGAATCTGATACGCTTTTAAATGGATATTAGGGCCTCTGGCCATCAGTAACCTATTTCTTCTTAACTCATTTCGCGATATTTCAAGTTAGCCCAAAACATTTGATATTATCTACGACGATTGATTGATTGATAATGATAATGAGGAAAAAAACTAAAACTATAAGAAATTACCTTTATTTATCGATTGTCGAATATGTTCGGGTCGAGAATCGAGTGTACCTTCGGAACCTAAAGCTTTTAGTTTTCCCAGCAGTGAGTTACCAGCTTGCAGTGCGACCATCAATGACTCTAACAAACCTCTTCTCTGCTCGTGGATTGTGGTGAGGAACTCTTTAACCGCTTCTATTTCAATAGGCACTACCGTGTCGGTGCAAGAAGCTTCCAGATTTTTAGTTTTGTCGAAAAATTCAGCTGCTTTCGTGTGATATTGAACATTCAGATCGAGGATGTGTTTCCTCAACTCAAGATTGAAGTTTATGTCCCTCCAGGCTCTTCCCAGTGTTTCTGCCATTGCTGCGTATACTTCTGCTCTGGGTTTTTGGGTGGCGATGAGTTGATCTGCTTGGCGAAGAAGCTCTTCCACAGGGCTCTGTTTGTTCTGAAAATTTATGGATATTTAAATAACCAGGCATTCTGAATGACTTCAGCAATAGTTTCAGTTGTTCAAGAAGAGCCTAATTTTTAGTGCAGGCAGTGGCCGCAAAGCAATGTTCCGCCTTGCTTCGATAAATGTACAAAATAAATAATAATATTATTAATAATGATAGAATAACAGTATTGGATTTTCAGGATTCAATATCATTATCGAATAATGTTATTTTATCGGAAGTCATACAGAGTAAATACTTCCAATCGATTATTAATAATAATTTCTCTTCAGAGTTAACGCAGTTGTGTGGTAAAAGTCAATTGACCTAGCCGTTCGATAATATACAGCGTATAGAATTATTTTTTGGGCAATAACCAACATTTCAACAGACTATCATCTCTCGTTTTCTATAAAAAGATTAGAGTTTACAAATGACAAAAAAATCAACTTGAACACAATCCAACACGAGGATATATGCAACAAACCATAAAAAACGTCATTCCTCATGTGAAAGGCTTATCAGAAAATTCAGGAAAATTGGGAATAGGTACGACAAAACAACCACCTTCAAGACACAATATACCATCAGCGTTAATCTAACTAAAGTTAAACCTGATAACGAGACTCAAAAAACTAAGAACTTCATATCTGGATAGCAGCGTATGCGGAAAAACAGAACGCCCCTTGAAAGTGCGAATAAAACAACATCAGAAGCTTTCTCAAGTGTTAGACATTGACAAATCCAAGTTTCCAAGATTGAAGAAATCTTCAAACCATAGATAAGTGATTATTTTTATCTTGTTCTTGTAGTCTGTTTATTTGACAATTATGAAAATTGAAAAATTTTCTGAAATCCAAAGTTTTTGTAAAAGCTAAAATTCTTCTTGGAAACGACAAAGATGTCTGTCAAAACGTTAGAAAAATGAACAATAATAAATCAAGGTTATTACCCAAATAAATAATCTATACAAGTGCCATCATCAACAATCTCTTTCTCAGCACTCCAAACCAAAAACCTTTAATTCTACATAAAAACTATAGGATATATTTTTTATTGACCTCCGAGCAAAAGGTTGCGAAATATTTGCAAAAACTGATTCTCAAGACATTTCATCTTTGAATTCTGGGAATTTTTCTCCAGATGAAACCTAAATTGACGGAATAATATCAGCCCGAAAGTAAACAGTAGTCGACTTATGGGTGTTTCAAGAGGAGCCAAACCCAAAAAAAGTGGCTCCCGCAACTTCCAAACAGATAGTCGCCTATTTCTTCACACAACCATTTGTTTTCCAATTGTCTCTCAAGAAACCAGGAAAATCAACCGTCTCAGACGGATCAACCATCACCTTGACAATTCGTGCTCCCACACATCGGCTCAAGCAATTGAAATATTCAGCACTCGAAGCATCGATTTGATGAGTCATCTACCATATAGTCCTGACTTGGTACCGAATGACTTCATTTTATTCTGGTATCTAAAAAATAAAATGAAAGGTTCCGTTTTTCGACACCTGAAGAAGCGGTTGATGCGTGCAGAATGCATGTTCTGGAGATACCTCAATCTGAGTGGCAGAAGTGCTTCGAAAGTTAGTTCAAACGCTTGTAAAAGTGTTTAGATCCTGCAACGATTTGCACGCCACTGACGTTATTCCGTACGCGCACCCGAATTATGGTTGAAATTTGAAGCAGTTCTCCTGCAATGGAATATAGATGTGTTCTATGCCGGTTATCTGTTTCCGCAGAAGCTAACCTCGAACGGCCAGCGTAGTTTTTTTCTCTGTCGAGATCAGATGCCGGTCATTTTCTGTAGTAATTATTGAAATCAATATCTAAAAAGTGACTCTTGTAGGTCAGAGATTTGCGGGAAATACATAACTATTCTCGGTAAGTGTTTATTTCCTCCCAGGAACCGAAATTTTAGTTCTTTTTGGCACTTTAACATAAGAGCACGTTTTTGCATTGACTGCTTCCAATGATCCCACAACATGACTTCTTCTCGGTTTAATTTGTTAAGATGATGTAATTTTACTATGATTTGTTCCATATTTGTCTAAAAGATATCGAGAAGGAGCCTTGTTATACATGCACTTGCAGTTTCTAATGTTCTTTCGTTCATTCTGATATAGCTCCTCCCTAGAGGCCAAATTATATCCTATTACGAGGCCAAAGACATATGCTAGTTCAAGATTGAGATGCATTCCACGATGAGAGATTGAATCATATCCAGTCCCTGGTTCGAGCAGTACATAACTGGAGCTTGTGGCATAACCACCTTGGCATGGAGCACATTCTTCCACTGGAATGAAAATTGGAGTCATCGAGTCGCTGTCTGGCCCATCTGTGTGGAAACTATACAACCCGTTTCTGGTCAACTGGCAGGCCATACCCTCTGGGACTTTATTTTGTATCTGGGAGCTGAGAGGAAGCAGTCGACTCAGATAGCTTTAAGATGAGTCCCTATTGTTCTGTTTTACTTGCGAGATTGGACATGTTATTTGTGAATTGTACTTATACACTTCAATATATTTGTTAAAAACCGAGGGGAGTTTTGTTGCTGGGATAATTGAGCCCACCCTGAGAGAATTAAGAGTAGAGTCTCATCCTCGTCACTTTGTCATGTTACAATCTCAATTGGGAATATTTGGAAAAGCAATAAAGCGATTTTCATTTATTAATATTTGTTTGTGTTCTGTAATCTGTAAACCCTCGTACTGCAGGAGGGTCCTTCCGTCAGAATTAAATCTGTTTTCAATAAAACGATATCATTCTTTTCAATCAGAAATTCATTTAATTCATTTCGATATAGGAGATTGGATCAATTCTCCTTCAAGTCGGTTATAGTTATAACTACAAATAAGTAGATTCGCTTACACAGATGAAAAATCTGAATGATTTGTCCGATATGAATTGGGGTCATAACCACAGTACAGCAATTCGAAGTCTGCTTCCCGAAGACAAACAAATTTGGAGATACATCAATAGAGGTTCAGCAGTCGTAAATCGAATATTTAGTAACATGATATACTCGAGCTATTTTTGGTTCCCCATTACATATACTGAGATCATAAAAGACGATATGCAAGCGTTTCGTTAATATTTCTCCAGTAATTGAAAAATTGAAATCATTTACATGAGGCAGGAGGCATAAGTTTTCTTGAATGAGATCTATATATTAATATACATGAAGTTCATATGCAAAACAAAAGATCGAAATACACCAAAAACCAGATTTCAACCAGAAATCATATATAATGATAAGAGTATCACAAAATTATCTGATTGTCAGCCAGTGTATAGAAATGATATTATTTCGGATTATGAAAATTATTTTTTTTTCAGATGAGCTACGAAGGTACTTTGACATAATGATCAAAAAGATCGGATATATTTTCTCCGTATCCACTTCAATTAACATGGGAGCAATACATGAAACAGGAGTCTTCACATTTCAGAGGATTTTTTGTGCCGTTATCTCATAAAAAATTTTTCCTTTTTTTTATAACAATATGTAACAATCTAGGAATTTCCAAAGATTCAGAATCTTGCTGACTTCCATGAACACACAAATTGCAACATTATTTAGTTTTGGGAATTCTTTGAAATATACATAGCCCGTAAGTGATAAGGTAAATATTTTCCTACAAAAGACAATAGAAGTACTTCCAGTACATGTGTAGATTTCTATAAATTATTTTGTCAAGTATTGGTCTACAATTTCCTTTCGCTGTATCCATTTACTGACATGTCATCGACGAGTGGAGACATGTTGGAAATTCAGGGATATTTTTCAGCCCTGTTGTATTTAATTAATGCAATTAAGGGTATTTTGAATTGCCGACATGAAGTGTTCATTGGAAAATAAAATGAAAATTTCGAGAAAAAATGAATACTTCCGCATGACTTGGGTACTACGTCCAACGTTAATTCTGAACGCGGCTCTTATTTTTAATAATAGTAATAATAATAATTATTACCTTTAAGACACTACATTTTGTATAGGACAAGTCATTGAATATGATAAAGAAAAGGTGAAAACAATTAAATTGACAATGAGTCAACAAAGTATTCATCTGGTGAATAAAAATCCTTTCTCAGCAGAAGCTTCTTGACCTCTATCTTAAACCTTCTCAAATTCAAGGATTTAAGAGATCAAGGCAAATGGTTGAAAAACTTGATACCTCGATATAAGGGAGAGCATTCAAATTTGAAAGTTTTATGTTCAGGGAACATTATTGTTTGTAGATTTCTAGTATTATATTCATGTTGACTTAATAGTTTCAACCATTCGCCCTCATTTTCCTTGGCGTATATTGAACATTTCAGAATGTAGATACAGGATAACGTTAGAACATGTTTTTCTACAAAAATTTCCCTACATGACATTTTCAGATTGAATATAGCTCGTAAAATACGCTTCTGTGCTACAAATACTCTCTGAAAATCAGGGCTACTTCCCCACAGCAAGATATTATAGGATATATGGCTCTAAACTAAACTATAATAAACATTGAGCACACAGTCTACGGGCACATTCTTCCTGACATTGACAATTGCATAAAATGCTCTATTCAATTTCTTACATAGAGCATAAACATGAATTGTCCACCATAATTACCTATCTACATAAATTACACGCACGCATAATACACTCACAGGTCTCTTGGAGCTCCCAAGGCTCCTGCCAGATACCACCACTGAAGTGTCGTCAGCAAAAAGCGTTAAGAGGAAGCAACTCAAATGTGAAGGAAGATCATTCATAAACAAAATAAATAAAAGTGGTCCTAGCACTGACCCCTGAGGAACTCCAAGGCCGATACCTTGAGCTTCAGAATAACTCTTTCCAATCCTAACCGGCATAGTTCTTTCAGTAAGGTATCTGCGCAACCATTCGAGAAAAATGCCTCTGAAACCTAGATTAAAGCACTTATCCAGTTATCGTGTCCAGTCAATCTTCAAAGATAACCAATATGGAAAGAATTATATTGCTTATGTGCTAAGCGTACTTGTTATTCCGTTTTTTCATGTAACATTTTGAGAAATTCTTTTGTTTGGTTGGCTTGATTAGAATTTTGTATTTTCCATATTTACGCTCACAAGTTTTACTATTGCACTTCAAATTAAACTTCCTATTGCTGCTCAATGTATTTGGTAATTACCATTTGTTTTATTATTCTATCAAATTAGTATCATGAAATTTTATTACTAACCTGTAGTTGACGCAGAACTTCGTCATGAGCTTTCTGAAGTTCTAACGCTTCAGTTAAAGTTGCTCCTAGTTTGGTGAGTTCTGGGGTGATTTCAAGAATCTTCAGTTGCAGCCAGTTACCACACTGAAACAAAAACCTCTATCACTTTCAATTCGTCCAATGTTTTAGTGATGGTTTTCAAAAATTCAATCTTATGTTTACTCTATATATGAATGCCTTGAGTCGATTATGTGTCGAATCTTATCTCGCTCGAATGAAACCGATTTCTGTAATATGAAGTAAACTTCCATTGACCTCGAAACATGATGAACATGTTAATAATAAAAGAAGATATACGTTTTTGGTTATTCTCGTGGAAGTTCTGAGTGAAGTTATGCTTAAATTTTGGATTTTTCACTGGAATGTCAGATTGTAGTAGACAATAATGGTAAAACTATATAACCAAGACTCGAAATATAAATATTAGCCCTTGTAACGACAATAACCTAGAAAATCCTCCTGATATTCTGATTTCCTTTATATCTTGGGATTTTCTTCTAAATCAGCCTGCATCCCCTTCCTTCATGATTCGTTGTTTTGTTTCAATATAGAAGGTGTCCAGAAAGGGTATCGGGCATTCGTAAGTTCAATAAAACAAAAAATATTTGAGAGCAATAAAAAAGTTTATTATTAACATATGAATTGGAGAATTATTTGGTAGAGATGATGTTTTCCAAATGATGACCGTTGCATTGCTGGCACTCTTCTAAACGGGAACGAAGATTGGTGATAACTCGTTGACACATAGCTATTGATTTCTGACCTGATGTTTTGCTTCAACTGGGTTGGATTCGTCCGATTATCTTGATGAAGATTACTTGTAAGGTATCCCCATGCAAAATAGTCAAGCGGGCTAAGGTCAGGGCTTCTGGAAGGCCAGTTGATGTTACCCCTTCTGGAAATGACTTAATTAAGGCATAATTCGTTAACAACTTCTATTGAATCATTTGAGGTATGGCAAGTGGCCCCATCTTGCTGAAATCACGTTCTTGAGTTGAAACCTGTAGCTCCTGCAACTCTGGAACCAAAGAATTTCGTAATATCGGTCACTTTTCATATTAATTGCTAGGCCTGGTTGAATTTCCTGGAAATATGGACCAATTATGCCTTTAGCAGACATAGCGGTCTAAACCACGACCTTTGGGGTATGCAAAGGTCCACTGCCCAGTACCGTAATTTTGCTTATAAACAAGACCATTCAGGTGAATATTTGCTTCGTCATTAAACATTATGGTGTTAAAGTTGTTAAATCGCTGCAGCATTTCGTTCGCAAAATTCAGTCGATAAGCATAGTCCACATCCTTCAATTGTTGAACCAAATGAATTTTATAGGCTTTTAGATGTAGGTCTTTCTGTAAAATCGAATGTAAAGAAGATTTTTTGATGTTCATCGCTTCCGGGTGGATAAAGACGGATTTCGACGAACAGATGCCTCAATTTATCAATTGTTCCTTCATCGCGAACTAAAAGAGGACGAACAGAGTTTTGAATTTAAACTGTCGCACCTGTATTCTCACATCCTGATCCATTTCCAAATGCTAGCGTCACTTGGCACTTGGCGTGTACGATATTCCGCACGATAGAGACCTTGAGAAGTCACTATTTAATCAGCATTACGATAATACACTCGTATGCAAAATGCTCGATGCGTTCCAGATTACGCACGAACCCCTAACCGCTCCTTTTGGACGCCCCATTCCGAATAGAGAGCGAAAAAAAATACCCCATACACACAAGATGGATACCTTGTATTATTGTCTGCTAATTTCTACAAGATTAACTCAGTTTCTTGTGGGGTGGTAGAATGATATAATGTTTGAATAACAGTTAACAGATATTCCGAGATCAAGTGAGTGTGTCCTAAAATGTGTATTAACCTCCACGAAAACAATTCAATGTAAATGAGCATTGGCCGGTAACTTTATCGATTGTGATGTTTTACATTTCTTCACGATTTATTCAGTTTCCTAAGCTCCTTCAATACAGAAAAATTTAATACAAAGAATTATGGCGCTCCTCAACACGTTTCCTTCAGAAACTCCGCGAAAGAGTTACGCGTAGCTAAAAATAAACGACAGAATATAGTTTGCGTGAATGTTAGTTTTATACTGCCAGTTAGACGCTCAGAAGAATGATGTTATGTTTATGTCTTTGGTGAGAATAACCACATTCAGACTGTTTCAATACTAAGTATTCAACTCAAAGTGGTTTACTGTATGGGGTAGAATTAAATCAGATTTTATTGGAATCAGTTGTTCATTTCGAATAAATTGGGAATTTATCTTTACGAGAATTGATAAAAAATGTTCTTCATACACTTGATAATGAAGTATAAATGCCCGAAGATCAGTACGGCTGTTTTGTTAACTTTCTTTCACATTATCATTGAAAAAATTATTATTCCGGAATTTGAATGTGTCATGCCATGTATGGAATTACTAAGGCCATATGGTGTATATCTAATATCCTCATTCTATCATTCTGAAGGTAAATGAGCTTTTGAACAAGAACAAGCGCGAAAAAAAGCGAAATATGTTTCAATTCTCATTAACTGTCAAAATTGGTCTCAATGTTTCCGGCACTTAAGAGGTCAGAAGTGATTTTCATGAATGTTGTTTCTTGACTTTTCTTCTTGTTTGTTCAGCAACAGGAGTATAATTCCAATTCCATAGTTCTGGCAATCTTGGGAACTAATGAAATTTTGAAAAAACAACTTTTTCTGTTTTTTGAAAAGGTAATTCGCCTTGAAAATGATGAAAGATGTATAGTCTCCGTCTTCCGAAAGAGATGAACCAGAGTTGTCACATTTTTAAAACAGGCTAACAGTCCAAATATTCAGGTCAAGTTCTTCATTGAGTCAAATACATCCAATGGTCCTGGACTTATCAGCATCTCAAATTTGGGTTCCTATATAACTCCTAGATTATCCATCAGTTCAAGTTGTAATTTAAAAAATATTTGGATTTTCTTGTAATGAATAGGCTTAAGAAGTTTCACAAAAATCGACAGGCTATACAATGTTTAAAAAAACTCTCAAAAATATATTATATAGATATTTTACATATTCTGAAATTTCATTATAGTAGCTTTCTTCCGGCATATGGCATACTTTATCTTTGTGAAAACCCCATCAAAAGAAATATATCTTCTATATTGAAAAGCATATCGCAATCGGTATCTTTTAACGGCTCGATTTATAAAAAACTTTTCAAGCCTAGTTGTCGCAACCCCATTCAAATATCTTCCAAGTGGCAACTTGATCGGATGGATATTATTATTATTATTAGGTGTTATGGAAGAAATCATATTTCAGATGCTTATAACTGATAAACCATTGGACGGATTTGGCCCAATATCGAATTTGACCGAGATATTCGGACAATTCTGAAAAAATTAAAACTCTAGTTCATCTCCTTCGGAAGGTTGAGAGTACACGGCCGGACGGCTGACCGGCTTGAAAGAAATATTCAAGTTTGATTTCTTATTTTCATCAGGAAGATAATCGCAATCCAATTAGACCAGCTTCGTTTAGATATTCGAAAATTACAAACATGGCTATGCGACAGCACGCTGTTCTACTAGAACAAGCGCGCAAAAAAGTAGATATCAATGAAAAGGAAATATTCAATTAAATTCAAATTAATTAATGATAAAACTTCAATACTCTTTAAAGATTCTTCAGACAACTTCTCCAAGAAGAAATACAAGTTGAAGATAATATAGATTTTTTCTCAATGAGAAAAGTATTCATCATGACCTATAATTTATTATTATTATTTATTAAGAAAAATAATCGACACAAAAATACTAGAACTTCATCGACATTTCATTATACACTGTTTAGAGCACATAACAATGCATGCAACTTCTCTCTTGTGCTTCCATTTACCTGGAGCGAGAAACGTTCATTAAAATCATTGCCATTTTCCAACTGGCAATTATGGATTTTTGTAATCGGTGTATATGAAATATCAATGTTGATTTCAAAAGTCCAATATGATAGGTGAGTGAACAAAATCAACACTGATTTACCTATCTATTACTGAAAACCCGAACGTTGCGACTGACTGTAAACTGGAAACCATTTTTTTCTATTTGTGACATTTATTGTTATTATTTTTCAGATGTCGTTAAATTTATTTGAAAATCCTATATTTGCTGTTATTAATTATACCAAAAATAATAACACGTAAATGCTATAATTGGCAACCTATCTCTAATCATTGCATAGTTCCTCAACGTTCTTTTAAGATATGATAAGTTACATAAAAAAAAAACAGATACATGCAGAATTGATCGGTGAGATCTTTGACCATAACGTGGTAAGTGTGTTTTGAGTAAATCAACATTCGTCGGTGTTGTATTTGAGTCATATCGGTTATTTCACTCTTCTCTATCTGCGGACATAAATAAACGAGAATTGAAGGTCGTCCACTTTATATAACCTAATTTAAATATTGAAAACCTTATTTATAATGTTGACTTATGTCACGACTTGAATTTACAAATATGGAATAATCGCACAAATTTGAATTTTGATTCAATTAAATTCAAGAAGTTTTAATCCTAAATTTATCGAGATTGACCTTTCTCTTGATCTAGCTGATCATTAGTGGCATTGTTGAGTACGACTTCCATGTTAAATTATTTTCATACCATATGATTTAATGGTTCACATATTTAAGGTTCAAACTTGCATACGAGGGTTGCTTTTTGTATTTCGGGATTGGACAGCCCTAGTGTTGCCATCTGCCTACTGACAGCTCGATAGAGCTATACGAACGTACAGCTTGACATTCTTGAAGTTATACGTAGTCAAAACGTTTTGACAGTAACTTAAAAGATTCATTTCGCCAAAAAAATTGAATTCAATGTTGAACATTCTCGTGCGATTATTTTCTACAACTTTCAACGTAGATTAACTCAACAACAGTACATCGATGAACTTAATTCAATTCTTGGCGATAAGGTTCCATCAAAGACCAATGTTTATCGATGGTATGGTGAATTCAAACGAGGTGGTAGTTCACTCCAATACGAATTTCGTGAAGGTCCTTCAAAATCAGTGGTTGTTACGAAAACCATTGATGCTGTGTGCCAACTGATATTGCAAGATCGTCGTGTGACCTATCGTGAGATTGAGACAATCCTAGGTATTAGTTGGATCATCATATATTCAATATTTCAAGAACATTTGACAGTCAAAAAATTTGTTCCGTTGGATTCCAAAAAATTTGACAATTGCTTAAAAACGTGTCGTGTCGATTGGTCAAAAAAAATGCTTCGAAGCACATCAATGACATCGTGACAGCTGATGAATCGTAGATTTACGCGTATGAGCTCGAAAGTAAACAGCAGTCGACGGTATGGTTGCCCGTTTTTTCGGAAAAATTGGACATATCGCAATCGTACCACTAGAACAACGTAGAACAGTCAATTCTGAGTGGTTAAAAACCATTCGATTGCCAGTTATCTTCCAATAAATCAGGAAAACCAACCGCCGAAGACGGATCACTATTCACCATGACAATGCGAGCTCTCTCACATCGGCTCAAACAACTGCATTTTTGAGCACTCAAAACATCGATTTGATGAGTCATCCGCCGTATAGTCCTGACTTGGCACCGAACGACTTTTTTTTTATTCCCGTACGTTTAAAACAAAATGAGAAGTCAACGTTTCTCGACACTTGAAGAAGTGGTTGATGCGTTCAAAATGTATGTTTTGGAGATACCTCAATCTGAGTGGCAAAAGTGCTTCGACAATTGGTTCAAACGCATGCAGAAGTGTATAGATGATTGTTGATGACTAATATTTGATTTTGTTCTCTAATCCCGAAATATAAAAGGCAACCCCCGTAGTTATGGTTCCCCCTACCTGTACAGTATTTGTACCGAATTTTGCTTCTGTTACCTTTTCCATTTCAGTGATATTCGTATTGGTAGTCTTGAATTGACAACCTATAGATGTGAACAATATCCCTAGTTAGAAATGGTCACTCAGTTTGTCCTGAATATCTGAATAAAATTGATTGAAGAAGACGATCTGTAGTAGTAAATGTTGAAAACCTTAACCCCTCACAGTTTTTTTGCACTAATTACAGAGTTCGAAATGAAAAATTCTCACGAGATATTTCACGAATTGTAAATTATCATTATTCATTCAATCTAGCTTTTCTATTATCTCTTAATAACATTATATGAATTGATAATACCAGATCACTTGCTCTCAATTTAAGCATCTTTGGTTTCCTTTTTGGCGCTAAGAGTACAGATTACTTAGAGATTCGCCCAAATGTCTATTTTTTTTTAATATTTAGGTGGTAGTATTAGTATCAATCATTTCGTAAGGACTCGCTGATGAAAAATCCGTGGTCAAAACCGATTCTGTCTGTCCGCCGGGGGCACGATTACTTCTGAAGGGGATGATCTTTGAAGCTGAAATTTTTGAGGTAGGACGGAGGAAAGGATGTCTTAGACGAGTTCGTTATCCGGCCAAATCTGTTTAATGATTCAGGAGTTAGTAGCATCTGAAAATCGGTTTCCTCTTTAACTCTCAGAATATCCATCGGATCAAGTTATAACTCGAAAGATTGAGTGAAAATGAATAGGTTTCCAGAATTTCGCGAAAATCGACAGAATAAAAAATTCACAAAAATTCCTAAAGAAAAATTTTTCAATACTTTCTACAGCATCAGACGTATTCAAACAAAAATTTTATTATGTATGAACGTTACTGATATTTCCCGTATTTTCCAATTTCATTATCGTAGGTTCTTTCGATCAGAAGATATAATTTTTTTTCATTTACTTAAGAGAAAAGAGAAATAACAAAAAGTTCGTCAGAAATATCTCAGATCGATGCTATCACAGATACAAATTCGATTGACATGGGTCGAATTTATTCATCAGTTTCAGTTTGGGCAAAATTAAGGGAAATTTTCATTTCATTCACTTCAGTAATGAACCTTGTCAAAATTTAGAAAAGCACTGACACTGATTTTTTGGAAAAGGAAATGAAAACATAAATCAAAACCAAAGAAAAAATATGCAAACTTATTTTAAATTTGACATATAGGTTTTTTCATTCATTGTGTCATTTGTATTTGTATCACAAAGTTGCATAGTTCGGGAAAACTCTTGTTCACACACGAACAATATGCTTATAGATTTTTTATAGTTTGAATAATTACTCGCAAAGTAGCTCAATAAGAGTGCCAAAGCCATCTGACCTCAGGTCAGAGCATCCTATTTTTTTTTGTGAACCCGTGTAATTTTCCTATCCATCCGTTGCTATGTTCTTGCACGTCTAAGAAGAAAAACTGGCTCTAATGAGCTCCTTTCCGCACTGTGACCGCGTGTTTTATTTGTTTTTTTAACATGCTTTTTCTTATTATTAGCTTTACTTATGTATGTGTATGTTTGCTTGTTTGTATGTAACTCTCGAAGTTCGCTGCAGAATGCGTCGGTACTGAAAACTGTATGCAGATCTCGGAGAGAGAGCCTTTTCGTGTTTTAACAAAAGTTTTCTGGTTTTCTGCTTGAGGTATCTTAATAATTCAATAAAATGGTTTCGATACATATACAGGGTGAGCTATACTGGTTCATATTCCTAATAGATACTTTTATCGACCTTTTTTCGTGTTTTTTTGCAATTTTTTGGGTTTTCTGCGTTCGGCGCATTATTTCAAAAAAATGTTTTAGATTCATATACAGGGTGTTCCTTATGCTCGCATATACCTAATTTCATTCGAATTCTTTTATGCTTTCCGCAAGTTTTCAGGTTTTTCTGCTCACTTGATATCTCATTTGATAATACAATGTTATTGATTGATAAACAGTGTGCAATTTAGAAATCGTTATTTCTCAATTCTTCTTAGCTTCGAATGAACATTGAAGATTATTAATAGAATTGTAGAATCGATACCTTTGGCATTGCGTCAAAAGTTTATGCTTTATGAATACAGGGTATTCCATTTGCGTTGCATATTCCTACTTCCTACTTCTATTTGCGCTCTTTCGTGCTTTTTGCAAGTTTTCGGGTTGTGTTGCTCACAGGATGTCTCATTTAATAATACAATGTTATCGATTGATATACAAGGTGTGCAATTTAGAAATTATTTTTTATCAATTCTTCTTAGCTTTGAATGAGAGCACAATGAACTAGTTACAGATCTACAATCTTGTTGTTCTAAATTAAATAAATTAACTAAAAAATTTAAAATGAATAATAATTTTGAAAAACTGAGGAAACACGCTTTTGTTAAGAATTTGACTAAAGAGTACAAAATAAATTTTGAAGAATTTGAATCAAGAATTATGTAAATAAGAAATAAACATATATTATTGTAAAGAAGAGTATGGTGCACTTTGAGTCGTTATAAAAATTATAATACTTTAACTGATATCTGTCAATAAAAATTTATAATTATTGACACTATGCACCTCACGCTTTTTTTACAATAATATACATTTATTTCTTATTCACATCTTTATTAATATTGGGCTTGAGTACAATCTACCACAACATACTAAATTTATTTTCCCAAAACAAAATTTAAACACCTAAACTTCATTAATAACATTTTTTATATCCCAACACCTATTTATTTTATATAATATTTATGTAGTTCATTTCCAACAATATTATTTTTTAAATACTTGTAGAAGTGGAAATAAGTTCATCATTTCACAATAATCTGTTTTCCTTACTCCAGCATTGTTCATTCATTTTTTTGTCATATTGATTGATAGTTGTCATCAAAAAAGTGCAAAAATTCACGAACTCTAATTTAAATTCGATAGTCATAAAACCATGTTCTTTATAATAATCTGTGTGTGTTTGTTGAGTTTTGAAGAAGCAACAAATAAAGTTGCAAAACGTCGCTTGAAGGACAGCCTTAACGTCTTTTTAAAAAAAGATACCATACCCACGAAATAAAAAAATCATTCACACCAATCTTAATTCGAACTTTTCAAAATTCATTTTCGACTTTTTAGTTGGATTCTTAACAAAAGCGTGTTTTTTAGTTTTTCAAAACTATTTTTAGATTAGATATCAAATTACTAAAGCTGCGTTGATATTATTTTCATCTGATCATTCATTCTGTGAAGTTTTTGCTGGTCAATTCACACGAAGCATGTCCATTGAAGCAAAAAAAACCTTCATATGAATCATATTCTATCGAAAAAATACTATGCATATTGATTTTTATTCAAGATACATAAGCTAAATATTTTCTGAGATTTTATACATTTTGATTTCTTTCATCTGCAGCGTAAATCGAAGCAGGAACTATGTGGAGTTCAATGACTCGTTTCTGGACATTTTTTCGTGATCCACTCTTTAGAATTACATTCAATTAAATAACGAATTTAAATAAACACTTCAAAATGGAACCAGGGAACAAGGAATAAACATGACAGTTGGAACGATGACTCATTGTAGGGATCTTAACCTTGACTTTTTATTCCAATGGTTTTAAAAATTTGATACTACAGACAAGAACATCGTATATTTCATGTAATCACTCCATTCAGTGTGAAATGAATGAGTTTGCATTTTGATGAACATATGATTCTGAAGGGAATGAGTTTGAAACATGTAATGAATGCAGTGATGAAATTATTCTAATAGTGATCAAAAAGATAAACTGGCAGGAATATAACAATTCTTTTGATGAATGAACCGAAAAGGAACATTGAATAAATTAATAATTTGATAGCCGCCTATTTGCTATAAACTATGGTGGCATGCACATATCATACATAAACATTAGAGCAAGAGATTGTAAACCTTTCAACAACGAGGCGCCTACGTGCAATTTCAAAGAAGTCCAAAATGCCACTCATGAAAAAAACATTTTTATATTTTTAAGAAGATTTTAAGATATAAAAGTTATCATAACGAACACTAATGGAATAAAGAAATCATCAAGAATAATTCTGAAATTTTCAATTCAAAAGACAACTTAGCTCTGACTGAAATATATATTTCTATAAAATATAATTTTTTGGCGCTCTTGTTCTCCTGAACATGCTCATAGATTTGTCCAAAAGTCTGCATTTTTGGAGTATTAATATAATAATAACGAAACGAGCTAGAGAGCTGAAATTTTGAGGGTAGGTCCGAGGAATGAATCTCGGATCGGTTCGTTATCGGGCCAAATCCGTCCAATGACGTCCAATGTAGTTATGGGCATCCGAAAATTGTTCCCTTATAACTCCCAGAGTATCAATTGGATCAAGTTGTAACTTAAAAGATATCTGATTAAGGTTGAAACAAATTGCCTTGCGAAATTTCGCTAAATCGACACACTAGAGGAGTTTCAAAAAATCCTAAAAGATAAATTTTTCCATACTTTACACCATCGACAGTAGTCAAACAAAAATTTAAGAATATATGGACGTTATTGATATCTCACATATTCTTTGATATCATTGCCGTAGGTTCTCTCCATGTAAAGATATATTTTCTTTTTCATTTACTTAAGAGAAAAGAGAAATTACAAAAAGCCCGACAGAATTTTCTACTCTCTATGCTTTCACAGATAAGTATGTGTTTGATTGATGTGGGCCGGATTTATTGGTCAGTGTCAGTTAGGCGAAAATTGATCGAAATTTTTCATTACGGTGAAAAAATATACGTTGTCAATATTCAGAAAAGCACTGAAGATAGTTTCCAGGAGAACTGAGTTGAGCTTCGAACAGCACTAAGAGAAAATTATGAAAAGTTAGTTTTCATTTGAGATATTGGTTTATTCATTCCTCATGGCGTTTGTTTTTGTATCACATTATTTCAGAGTGAGGAAAATGAACTCTTTTCACCTGAACAAAAGCTTATAGATTTGTTGTAGTTTCTAATATTTTTTAATTGGAAGGTTTTCAATGGGATCGTTGTCTTAGTGTTTCCCGCTAAACATTTTCGATTTTTCGTTCGTGTTTGGATACTTTTACACGTTTTTGATTTTTTTTTGTTAGGTGGCTCCAATTACAAATCAAATCAAATCAAATTTATTCAAGCATCTGTGCATTCATTCTTACTTTCTTAAATAAAAATCTAAGCCAAAATTAAAACTCCAATGCTATGGCAAAATACACCTAGGCATTGCTGCCCCTAAATATGCATACAAAATAATTTTCTTATGACGAAAATCTTGCAAACACATATAGATCCGACTGCTGAAATCATTGCAAACGCCAGTTTTTTTAGAAAAATAAATTCATTTTTCAAACTAGCCCTACAATTCAGTTTCCTTTGATCGTGAAAAGCAACTTCCTAAACGTTTCTTAGCTCCACAAATGTCATCTTCCTTAACACGGAGTTCCTGAATTCAATAAGTCGAAGCTCAAAATCTTGAATCTTGCAAAAATAGAATCATAAATAGAAATACTAGTGAAATTTTAATTTGATTTCATAAAGAAGAGGAATACGCGACCATGTTTTAACAAAATCTAGACCTTTCAGCGAAGTTATGTAAATGAAAATTTCTTCATCAAATGCAGCATTATTACAATTATGGAGTTTTAGTGGTGCTTTTAGACTTGGAATCGCGGATAAAACATCTATTTCTATTTTTTAAGAGACTCCACAAAAATTACAAGTCTACAACCGTTTGAACCAATCCATGTAATTTGAAATTTAATCCACTGAGATCAGTAGGAACATCGACAACAATCCATTCTTCATTATCTATAATATTAAAGGCTTAAATTTTATAATTAAGTAGGATTGCAGGATTTTGGACAAATTTAATTTATTCAAAATTTAATACATCACCAACGTTTCGAATCTTGTGTGATTCTTTATCAAGGCTAAAATATCAAACAAATACTTAGGCATAAATGGAACACCAGCAAAGTCATTTGTTTGATATTTTAGCCTTGATAAAGAATCACACAAGATTTGAAACGTTGGTGATGTATTAAATTTTTGAATATATTAAATTTGTCCAAAATCCTGCAATCCTTACTTAATTATTGATATCATGGACGTGACCAGTAACCAGTGCTTATTACCAGGGGGATTAATGAGTCGCATCAAACGTACTTAAGGCGACGATGTGTTTGCTCGATGCAAAGGTATTGTCAATTTGAACAGAATACATTGTATAATTTATGGAACATGCCAGTAAACGGTTTTGTGTTCCTCACTGTCGTATTGACAACACATTTCATGGCAAAACATCTAAATTGAATTGAACCATAATTTAAGATTTTGATTCCCTTTTGCGTAAGAGATACAAAATTCTATTAACTTGAAGAAACGCTATAAAATAGAAATACCAGGTGAGTGTTAAATTGACTTTGCTGGTGTTCCATTTATGCCTAAATATTTGTTTGATATTTTAGCCTTGATAAAGAATCACACAATATTCGAAACGTTGGTGATGTATTAAATTTTTGAATACATTAAATTTGTCCAAAATCCTGCAATACTTACTTAATTATTGATATCATGGACGTGACCAGTAACCAGTGCTTAAATTTTATGTTTTTGCAACAAAATAAACTAGCTCAACTCCATCGGATGATAGATTATAGGTACGGTCGGCCGGACAAATCGATTGAGACATTTTTAGCTCGATATTCGAAAACAATAGAGGGCAAAACGATATCATTCTGTATTACTAGTTTTTGAACTTGAACAAGCGCGCAAAAATATTTCCTACCAACCTTCAAGAAGTATGAATGTCATTTTAAAGCGCCAGGCGTGCCAAGTCTAGTACGCGTGCCGTAGGTTTCCAACCCCTGCATTAGAGCTACGCGCCGTTTTTCTACTACTACTTAACTAGACGCATGCTAAATTCCGAACCGATCTAGATGAATCGATGCTCGTTTGCCGCGCAGCGCACTATTGTATACCTAAAGTACGGACTAAGGTGTTCACATTAAAACAATTGAAGAACTTATACTGTTCTTTGGTAAAGATACGGTATTACAGTTTGGGTTTCCACATTGAAAGCACAAATGTATATTTGATAACGATTAAAGGATGCATTAATTACTGTGTTCATGAAAAATCTTTTCGAATCAAAATATTTCATATTTCGATAACACCAAAAATCAAAATGAAATGTTCTGTGAAATTACAATTGACGATTCTATTTGACATAATTATTGAAGAAGCTTCCAGTGTTTCAATCATCGATCTCTAATAAGTCACAAAACTTCTAGACTTCTTTATGAATACAAAATTTTCAAAAATTGAACTTCTTCATATATTGAAGAATCCTAGCTTCTCGAAATGAAATTGTGCAATGAAGAACTTCCTGGATATGAACAACCTTGATGTTCATTCCAACATTTGTGAATCAATAATGAATAACTTACGAAATATCAACTACCTATTAAGAAAAAATCTAAGAAACCAAATTTAAGATGCTCATATCATCTGAAACATTCGGCGGATTGGCCCAATAACGAATATATCATGTTCGGATTGTTACAAATGGTTCTTGCATTATCTTTACTATCCTGCACAAAAGCTGTACACAATGTTGAAATGAGAAGTGTATATGATAATAGATATTCGCCATTATTTTCTACACAATTTGACCACCTTTCTGGCAATTTGTGGATACCACGCCAATAAAATTGTTCGCCTTTCAAGGCAAACCAACCAGACACCTAATTTTCGACCTCCTCGTAGGAATCAAAGTGCTGCTCAGCCAATTCGCGTCCCATCGATGAAAACAAATGGTAATCGGAAAGAGCCAAGTCTGGTGAATACGGCGGCTTGGGGTAGCAGCTCCCAGCCAAGTTTTGATTGAATCCTGAATCGGATTTGCATTGTATGCAGGTGCATTGTCATGGAGCAAAAGGTAATGTCTTCTAGCCCATTCTGGTCGTCTCTCGATCAATGCATGGTTCAAATTGATCATTTGTTGTCGGTAGTGATCAGTATGAACGGTTTCACCAGGTTTTAGGAGCTCGTGGTACACCATACTTTTTCGTTCCAACCAAACAAATAACACAGAGAGTGCTTCTATATTAGGATTGAAGATCAGCGGAAATCTAACCTGGACGGCACATATTGATGGACTCTGCACGAAGTTGTCGACTGCATTATACGCGATGAGGCAAATTAAGAACCACCTTTCTGAGAGAGAAACTATTCTAACTTACTATGCACAGTTCCATGGGAGAATGACTTATGGCATAATCCTCTGGGGCTCATTTCATGATGCACATAGAGTTTTTCTCAAACAGAAGAGAGCATCAAGGCTGATATCTGGAGTCGATCATACTGTTAGCTGTAGACCATTTTTTAAGAAGTATAGAATACTCACCCTACCGTGCTGTTATATGTTCTAGTGCCTCCTATACGTCCATAAAAATAAGGAGCACCTCACAAAGAACTCCGATGTCCACAATTATCTAACCAGATCCAAGGATAAATTTGTGACTCCCAGACACAGGTTAACAAAGTCCCGGAACACACATATATACAACGGTGAGAAAATTTACAACAAACTACCTCAGTCAATCGCGTCCCTGGGCATCCGAGCTTTCCAAATTCAGATCAAGGCATTACGACTGGATAATGCTTTTTACTCCATGGATGAATTTGTGGCCAGTTTGAACAAATAGTCGTGATGATTTTGTATATATGTATGATATTGTGTTGTGTATAATTTTCTTGTTTAATTATGATGTTGATATTCACCTTATACAAGTAATATGTATTTTATTGTATTTCATTTACAAGTTTTCTTTAAAGATAGAAGAGATTATTATCGAAATTTGTGACGCACCCTGTAATTTTTGAGGGAAATAAAATTGAATTGAATTGAAAAAAAAACACACCACATTGTCTTCTAGCAGAATCGATATTGATGGTTGTCCCGGATTAACCCATGATTTTTTCCGTTTAGGATTCCTGAAATAAATACACTTTTCATCGCCAGTAACAATTCGATGCAAACCCGATTATTTTGCGTGTCTTTGAAGCAAAATTTCAATGTGATTTTTCGGTTTTCTAACTGTCTTTTATTCAATTCACGTGGCACCCATTTTCCACACTTTTGGATCTTTCCCATAGTTTTTAAATGATCAGAAATTGTTTGTTTTGCCACATTTGACATTTCTGCCATTTGCTTTTGATTCAAAGCGTCATCTCCATCCAATATCGTTCGCAATTCGTTCTTCAATTCTCACATCAAAATCATTATTTTTGAACCATTGAAACCATCTTTTTCATGTTGCTTCTGACAGAGCATGATCACCATATGCCTCGACAAGCATTCGATGCGACGCTGCAGCACTTTTCTTCAAATGAAAACAAAAAATTAATGCTTTCTGCAAATCATCACTTTCTGGTACAAAATTCAACATTTTTAACACGATGAAAAAATATGATGTTGTCTGTTCAATGACTTGATGTATACTAAATACATTTCACAGATGTCATAGCAAACAAACAAAAAATTAATAAATGCTCGTTCACAACAAATGTTCCCTAACGAGGCATTTGTATCTTGACACTCACTTCATACCGGTATACCTGGTATATGCCCCTAGAATTTGGTTTTCTAAAGTACTCTTTAAATATTTATCAGATCAATTTGTAACTTTGACTATAATTGAATGAGGTTGATGAAAGGGTTTGAGAAATTTTGTTTCGCACTACAATATTTTGGAATAAATTCAATACCTACTGTATATATCTCATAAGATATTCGTCGGATTTCAACAAAAATGTGTGCACATATGTGGGTTGTTGATAACTTGAACATTCTGAAATTCACAGTATTCTATCACGAGAAGATATATAAGTTTTATTATCTATATTGAATTTCTATGATGTCACGGAAATGCAAAAAATAAACTGAAGAATGAATAGAAGTCCAACAGAAAATTCGTGTTCTGAGAAAATTTAATGTTATCACTTAGTAAACAAGCTAGCAGAAGTTCCCGACCGTACGTTAGTGATTTTCTACATTTCTGAATGGTTGAGTTACTCATTCCGGATTATATTAAAACTTTACAATAAATAAGACTTTGCGCGCTTGTAACAGCAATACAACAATTATGAATTTTGAGGTCAAATATAGTTGAATATCAGAAATCCTGCATGCATAAGATTAAATGATAATACGCTTGTTCGATCTCGCTAAAACATTTCATAACTATCAATTAGTCTCGTAATGCAGAACGCTTTTCAAACTCCAATAACTCATCCTCACGAGCTAATAATAGATCAGATAGACATCAAATGATTCGATTTCAGCTTCGTTCATCCAAATAAATCTATTAATAGCTCGTGAAAGATTATTATTTCTATACCAAAATAACGCTATACTTTCTGACATTTCCTACAATTCTTGGTCTTGAATAGCATCGACATCAATTTTGAGATGAGATTAAAGAACCCTGAGTTTCTGAATCTTCAATTCAAATAATAAGATCGCAGCAGATCCTAATATTTACAAAGTGAAAAAGAACAGCTAAGAGAGTAGTGATGATACTACTTACAAATGACAAGTACTTATTCTGAAAATATATCAATGAATTGGATTGTTGGCAAGAAATTTTTGATAATGGAACTAGTGTAAAATTATTATTTTCACAATAACCACGAATATACCAATAGAAACATTTAACATTTTCAAAACATTATCAATTAAAAATAATGCAGATCCGATAATAATGAATGATATTCTTAATTGCGTACAAATATGCTTGGAACAAAATTACATCCATTTCGATGGAAAAATTAATATGTCAGAGAAAGGCTTGATAATGGATGAGTAATCTCATTTCTCCTATTTTAGCGGAAATGTTTATGAATTATTTAGAAACCCAAATACAATGGAATGAAATATTTTCTCTATTGGTACGTAGATGATATTATTTGTTGTTTCGAAGGCACTAACCGACAACTAAAATTATTCATAAACTTTATAAATGAAATCTATCCGAAAATCAAATTCACAGTAGAAGAAGAGGAAAACCGAAGTATTAATTACCTTGACCTCACTATCACTAAAACTGAAAATTCACACGAGTTTAGTTTTTTCCACAAACCCACACATACAGATATCACAATCCATAACACAGACTTTTTCAACATTTTGTTGTCAACGCCACACTTTTAGGTTCAGTAAAGTTTCACGACACACCAGTAAAAAATTTGGTAGGCGTAGACGCCTTGATTTGTATGTAACGGACGTAGGGGTTCTATTGATATCCTTTAGGTTGAAAACCCTCACAATCAACCCAAAGAAAAAACGTAATTGTTTATTAATAATTATTGTACCTAATTATAAAAGTCAGTGTTTTTTTGGAGAAAATAAACCTATCCTTCGCTCTGTTACTATGACAACGGAAAGTGCATAGTGCAGAAAGCGCGTCTCTTTTCCACGGAATTGACTAATTGTTTCAGTACTTTTTTGTTTTTCGAAATATTTTTTTATCACTGTAATTAAGAATCGCGGCAAACTTGAAAATGTACAACGGTTAAGAAAACACTGCCATAACATCTGTAAGTATCCAATATATCAAAAAATGTCAGCGAATAATTGTTTTAATCATAGATTATTGAAAGTACCGATGTGTCCAGAAAGATTTATTATTGAATTGAATATAATTAAATAAATTGCCATAAATAACGGCTTTGATCCATCAATGATAGAAAAAATGGTATCTAACAAAAGAAAATGGCATTATATCTAGTTTATCCAATTCTTAAAGAGGTAGATAATCAAGATTATATGTCATTGGCTAATGTTAATGGATTTTCAGAAAATATTGCTGAATACTTCAAGAATAAATTCAATGAAATTACATCATTAACGGAGCAACAATCGGAAACAATAAAGATGAAACGGAAAAGGACAATAAATCTGGTATCTATAAACTATCATGTATAGATTGCCCTGAAGTGCATATAGTTCAAACCGGAAGGGCATTCAAGAAAAGGATCCAAGAACACCAGAAGAGTTATACATCAGACTCCTCCAAGTCCACATATGCGGATCACCTCAAGAAATTTTTGCATAATTTCAATTACGAAATTCTACATATGGAAACCAAAAGTTCAAGGGTGACCCTCTTAGAAACCCTTGAAATCAACAGGTTCCATAGCCGCAATATTCTCTTGAATGAACATATGTCACCTTCATTCAAACTTTTCCGAAAACAGTAAACTTGTAGTTCAGCTATAAAAAAATTTTACAACACTCATTTACCCATGTTTTTGCACGTATATATAAATCTGTATCTCCCTCACAAAAATCGGTCAGTTGAAATGTAACTACCTGAAGATGCCATGTTATGATGAAACAGCTGTGGTGAAAATAAAGTTTTTAGAAATTGAAACTGGCTCCTTTTAATCAAGTAATGAATAGGGTAGATCAACTTGCTTCGTTTTCACAATTGAAACGCCGTGTGGAATTGAAACAATTAAATTCATAATTTGACAAAACTTTTCAACAGAAATCATCGAGCTTAACATAAGGAAAATATAACCTTATAAAAAAACTTCGTTCATAACTGAGATTCTGAGATTCCCAGACGAAATAACATTCGCAAAGTTGATATAATGAATCCGATGTTGTTTGTGATGGAGAAAATGTAGAAAAGTACTGACGTGAGTTCATAGGAGCATTGCGCGCTTGTTTTTGAATCTTTCCCTGGAATCCGGATGAATATGATAATAATGCAACTGCCACAATGAAAGTGAAAAAGTCAACGAACCTATATCTCAAATTGAAAATAACTATTTAGATTTCCTTCAGTATTGTTCGAAGCTCGAATTCCCTTCTCTTAAAACCCAACCAAATGATGGTATATCATTTCTATTTCTATTAGTTTAATGATATAACGAAAACGAAAAATTAGATTTCAGAATAGCAATATGATAACAACCTCTATAAATGCACAATTTTTTGTTGGGATCAGGCGAATATCTTATGATTAAACGAATATTTCGAAAAACATCAGAAATATTTTAAAATTTTTTTCACCTAATTTTCACCAAATTTCTCATACTCTCTTCTTATGTTTTTTGAAACGATTTTCAAGCTTTGAATAGTTCCTATGCTTACTATAGATGTTATTGAGGAGATCAAATTTCCTATGATCATAGTGGCCGAACTATTCAACGGATTTGGCCCAATAACGAGCATGACAGATATTTGGACAATAAGTTTAGGGGCTCTTCACCTGATTTAGTTCCTATTACTTTCAAGATACGTTTCTTTGTGTGTGTGTGTTTTCATCTTCGCGGCAGAGTTCAAGATCAATTCAGAAACTTTGTAGGTTATTATTCGCTGCTGTATAACTATACAAATAGTCGTTGATTTAGTTGTTTATATTTGTTATTTCGTCAACAGTCTTGATAAATCCAAATTTGAATAGTTGCTTTTTTATTTTTCATCCGCTTGAAACATACCTAGGCACCTATACCAATCGAAAAGGATAGTTTTCGAGATATAGGTGCTCTTAGGGCCAATTATGTCACCATACAGCAAGTATTCCCAATAAACGTGGTTTCAGTATATATTTTGAACATATTTTGGAGTCCTGTTATATTTTATGTCAACATATCAATATTTCGACTTTTAATTGGTTTTATTCTCGGTTTTATCAGAATGCTGCTCCCAAACAGAAGAAAAGAATTAATGCCAGGGTTTTTCATTGAAATCTCCCAGCATTTACAATAGTTATAACTGCATAATATGCATATACACATATTTAATGAAAACTTTTTGAATGAAAGTAATGCGTTTATAAACAGATCTTTTCAAAACTAACAGAAGTACAGTGGTGAGTCAAGTTGAGGGTGACACAAAAAAAATTGTTTTTTTTTTAATGAGACAATGGTTTATCGAATTTTAGAGAAAATCTTATCATCTGATTTCGATAGACCTCATCATAGTCGTGCCTCAAACGGTTCTTAAATTAATATAGTTATTTGAATTTGGTACTGTAAATATTGAAAAGTTAATATTATCAGGAAAGCTATCTAGTAGATAAAATGTTGATTCTTTATGAAAACGATGAAATTGGTTCGAAGGGGAGAAGAAACATTTCTAGATATATGGAATATAACAATGATAAAAGTGCATGCACAGGGCATAGAGGGAGTTGTAACTACATCGTCCCACATCAGCAGACAATACGATCAGAAGGAATTAACAGAACGTGAATAACACCTACAGTTACCTAGAGTTTCTTGAAATACAAAATAAATTTATTTTTGATATAATTCTGAATGTGATCGGAACACTGTAGCACCTCATCTTCATATGAGCTGCTTCAAAATAAAACGCACGTTGAAAACTAACAATTACAAACCATATTAAATTTGAAAAAGTTTTGACAGAGGCTCACAAAAAAACTTCGAGTTTTGTTTCCAAATGTAGTAGAATGAATATCCTGATTTTATGACTAAAATATTATGAACCGATGAATTATCCCATTCAATATGTAAAGTCGTAGGTCCAAATAAAGTATGGAGAATAGAGGAAGATTGATAAAACCTCTGATAAAACTAATGAAAAAATCAGGAAGGAAATCACTTGAAAAAATTGTTGGACCTATATTTCATGAATTTATACTTGACTGGATCTTCCTGAAGTTGAAAATATTCTTGTAGGGACAAAATGATGAACCAGGTGTGTCATTGAAAAAACGAAATATTTTTGTGTGTTCCAAAACTACATATGCCACTGTACTTTTGTTAACATTATAATGAAATCAGTTTAAAACCACACATTTTCATTCAAAAAACTTTTTGCACTAGCAGAATTAACAATTAAAGGGCTGAAACATTCATAATGTGTGCTCATTCATAACCCTGTGCTCCAGAACAATTGCAGTTACCTTTCAAGGAAATGGACACACATACCATGAGGATAAGCAGAATATCCTTACAGTTTGATACATGTAGTCCATTGAAATGTTACATTTTAGGCTTAACCTTTTTTTTAGAGGACGCAATTTTATTTTTTTGATGTGTAGGGGGGTCAGTGTTTAAAACCAAGTTTGTGGGGTCACCCTTTTACGGCCGCCATCTCGAAAATAGGTTGAAATGGTATTTACGATATATCTCTTAAACTATTTATTTTATAAAAATTTTTAACATTTTTTGTGGCAAATTAAATTCTCTACAACTTTGCTTCAGTAATTTTTTTGTCGTAGAACTATAAATAAAAAGTTAAAATTAAGCGAAAATCTCGGAAATTTGAGAAAAGAATTTATATTTTCGATGTAACTTTTTTCTCATCTACGAAAAAATGATGTCTGACCATTTTTGTACATCGTTTTTGAGGAACAACTTTATTCGCATCATTTTTTCATTAAGTCAATAGCTAAGGTTTTACAGCGCTCCGAAGTGAGTACTAATGGGTGGCCCATTTGAAAATTGGAATTTCTTTTGCTAAAAAAATTGCTCAATATTTTTCAATGGTTGAACATTTATTTAAAAGGTTGGTTCATGATATTTACTTATGAAAAATAATTTCGGCCAAATGACACCACGGCTGACTTGGCAGTAGCCTATTCGTTCCACCAATTTTTAATACATTTTCGATTGTTTGGGGCTCTATTTCACCAATAGCAGCTCGAATTTCGGTATTGAGGTCTTGAATTGTTTCTGGATTGTTGGCGTAACACTTATCTTTCACCGCTCCCCAAAGATAATAATCCAATGGCGTCAATCGCAGCTTCTTGGTGGCCAATTCACATCAGCATTTCTGCTGATTATTCGATTTCGAAAATGCGGCGTAAAACATCGATTGTTGCATGTGCTGTATGGCTCGTTGCACCATCCTGTTGAAACCAAACATCGTCAAGTCGTTAGCTTCAATTTCTTGAAAGAACCAATCGTTCAACATTGCGCAGTAGCGCAATGTGAGTAGAAGACTCACCACTTTGGAAATAAGTTTTTAATATTTCCCAACTTTCTTCAAGCGAATAGAGTCCCATTTCGTAAACTTCAAACTTTCAACTAAATATTAGTCACGTCAAAAAGAATAGTTGACGTTTATAATGTCAAATAATCGGTAGTTCAAATTCCAAACACTAGATGGACCACCCGTTATTTTTCAGTACTCTTAATTATACCTATATTATACGTGTGTACCTATAACATGTCATCAGTCTATAACTGACATTATAAACGTAAATATTCTTTTTGACGTGACTAATATTTAGTTGAAAGTTTGAAGTTTTCGAAATGGGTCTCTATTCGCTTGAAGAAAGTTGGGAAATATTAAAAACTTATTTCCAAAGTGGTGAGTCTTATACTCACATTGCAGCTACCGCGCAATGTTGAACGATTGGTTCTTTCAAGAAATTGAAGCTAACGACTTGGACGATGTTTGGTTTCAACAGGATGGTGCAACGAGCCATACAGCACACGCAACAATCGATGTTTTACGCCGCATTTTCGAAATCGAATAATCAGCAGAAATGCTGATGTGAATTGGCCACCAAGAAGCTGCGATCTGACGCCATTGGATTATTATCTTTGGGGAGCGGTGAAAGATAAGTGTTACGCCAACAATCCAGAAACAATTCAAGACCTCAAGATCGAAATTCGAGCTGCTATTGGTGAAATAGAGCCCCAAACAATCGAAAATGTATTAAAAATTGGGTGGAACGAATAGGCTACTGCCAAGTCAGCCGTGGTGGTTATTTGGCCGAAATTATTTTTCATAAATAAATGTCATGAACCAACCTTTTTAATAAATGTTCAACCATTGGAAAATATTGAGCAGTTTTTTTATAGCAAAATTAAATTCGAATTTTCAAATGGGCCACCCATCAGTACTCACTTCGGAGCGCTGTAAAACCTTAGCTATTGACTTAATGAAAAAATGATGCGAATAAAAGTTGTTCCTCAAAAACGATGAACAAAATGGTCAGAAATCATTTTTTCGTAAAATGATAAAAAAAAAGTTACATCGAAAATATAAATTTCTTTCTCAAATTTCAGGAGATTTTCGCTTATAACTTTTTATTTATAATTCTACGACAAAAAGTTATTGGAGCAAAGTTGTAGAGAATTTAATTTGCAACAAAAATGTTAAAAATTTTTTTTTATAAAATAAATAGTTTAAGAGATATATCGTAAATACCATTTCAACCCCTATTTTCAAGATGGCGGCCGTAGCCAAGGGTGGCGCCCCATAAACTTGGTTTTAGCTTTACACTGACCCCCCCTACACATCAAAAAAATAAAATTGCGTCCTCTAAAAACGCAACCTAAAATGTAACTTTTCAATGGACTAATGATCGAAAAATAACGCCGACGGTATGCCGATGTATATACAACAGCTCATCAACTGGAGCTAAAACATTATTTTGATCTGATAGAGGAAGTACCTATAACAAATATTCCCAAGACCTTGTCTAAGGGGATGAAACAGTAAGTATTTACTTTGAATTCACGAGAAAGTATTGAACTAAATATGGGTGCTTTTCAAATAAGAACTAGGTTAAACAAGGACAATGACAGGAACTTCCAAAGAAAAAACTTGAGCATACAAAGAAAACAACCAGTAATAAAGATCGAGAATAAAAAAACGAAAATTATTTAAGCAACGACTATAATGATTTTTTCACAAAAAATAACCAAGACAATCGAATCATTCACAGTGAAAATGGACATAATTTACCTCAGTATGAAGTTAATGAAAAAAGGGCTAAACATCCACCAGTAAAGACCACCAACAGAGATGGACAGGATAAAACACTGGCAACTTATAATAATGTTAATGTCAGAGAATGCTTGGCAAACTATAAAAACGAATTTTAATTTTATCTGGACTCAAAGAACGGAGTGCCAGAATTGACTACATGAAAGCTGTTCACTGTTCAGAGAGTTGTAGAAAAGTGAGAGCATTATGTTTCCGGCAGAGCATCATGTAAGCAGGATAACAATATGATCTTCATTATAATTTCCAAAAAACAACGTTTCCTATTATAATGCCTGTTGTAACTCACAAACTAATATTTTGTAAAAAGGATGAAGAATTTTATTTTCTATTTTATGCTATTATAATTTTATTTTACAATTAAAAGGTTGCAAAATTGCAGATTCTTCCTGAAGACAGTTTATATTTTCCTTTTACTCGTGAATAACCATTTGTTCCAAAAAAAATATGTAGGTTTGACTTTTTCATTTAGAAAACCATCTATCTCGCGGCACCAGGCATCTATCCATCCGAATATTTTCATTGTGGGTCAACTATCCGAACGGGTAGGCGTCTAAACCTTGAAAAGAGGTATCACAAAAAGCTTGAATTTCGAAAATTTGTGATTGAAAGATATGAAAAAAAAAAACAAATCAATTTTGAATATGAAGGATTTAATGATCAAAATTTATGAGCATTATTTATAAAAATCAATATTTTCGATAGCAAGACGATATTACAAAAGTAGATCATCTATCCCCGGTGTATATATGGCCTGATGGACGGAAGGACATACTCAAGTTTGATTACGGATCAGGAAGTCGAACCCAATCGATTGAAGCTATTTTGGGATTGCTATTCGAAGATTTCAGACATTTGGACAAAACTTGTCGATTGATCTAGAACAATACGATGCCATTCTTCCACAAAGAGCTGGTTTCATGTCTATATTTTTTAGGTTATCTTCATTAACAACTTGTCCTTCGTATTATTTTCTAATACGATTGTTTTTCTTCCAATTCGATACAACCCAATCTTTTCGAATTGGTCATCCATTCGTAAGAAGATGTCACCGATTTGAATTTCAACAAAACCTCTGCTCACATTGTAAATACCATTAAATCGTGACCTTAGACTGGCCATGCCGTTTGTTACGACAGAAGTTGTTTCATTTGTTATTCATTAGATTCCGCGTGGTGCTTGGATTCATACCTGTTTTGACATTGAATTTTTCGAATAGTTTACGTTTACATCGAAAAAAAATCATTTCTATATATGAATTGTACGCCAATACCCTTAGGAAACGAACTGGAGAATGATGATTGTTTTATGCTGCTACATAGAAAATTCGTCAATACTAATATTACACTATGCTATCTTGATATACAGTGTGCAAACCAATTTAAGAATGAAATTGTTTTCATAATTCATCTATAAATATTATAAAAATGCTGAGACACGTCAACTTTTTAATTCGAGTGTGCGGTATTTAAACAGAAATTCTAATGTACAAGGTGATTAGCGCAAGTCTGCCCTTATCGATATCCTTTTAAAAAAAGCCACCACGTATGTTCATATAGTTTTAAAATCCCCTCGACTTTTTCCAGTACATGAATTCCGGCGGGAAAACCCCGCGGTACAAGAAAATTTTGATACATGAAAATGTAAATGAAATAAAAATTATAATATAAGAATATAATCAAGAACCTATATCATAATGAACTTTATATATGCACAAAAGGAAATTTGTAACTGATTGTGAAAGAATTATTGGTAGGTTCTTTATTTGAACGAGTGTACTAATGCAAATAATGTCGTTGAAAACAAGAAACTGAGGAATGTTTTCGTTTGGAAACTGACGTTCATGAATGTAGTTTATTCGTTATTCGATACCAACACTCTTCCTTCCGAGATGTTTTTTCCTCTCCTAATAATTTCTCTTGAAATCATTTAATCCATTTAAGGAAAACTTCAGAAATCTGATGAACTTTGTATTGAATACAACAGTTTTCTCATATAATGGTGTGTTCTACAAACAAAAATGGGATCTATTGTTTCACCGATTATAGCTCAATTCGTATTAGATTTAGTACTCAACAAAACGTTAACATCTTTCACATTTCAAGTTCCAATTTGTTAAAAGTTCATGGAAAAAGTAAAAATTTAAATAAATTAAACTCTATGTTCATAAAGTGCTATTTCAATAAATTAGATGCTCAACGTGCGATCCATCTTGGGCTAAATAAGAACAATAATATTTTTCAAATGCCTCGATTTTTTTCTATGAGGTCACTCAAAAACTATTGTGTTCCAAACACAAACAGCTTCCGTGGATAATTTTCGACAGCAGATTATAACAGAATGTACATCTTTTCCAAAAGAGTATTACAGAATGTTATAAATGAATTTGACAATATATCATTCTTTCGTTCGGCCCAAAATGGGGTGCATGTTGAGCATTTAATCATAAAAACTATCAAGTCATGAAAGCAAAGTATATTTATTTGCAATGATTGTCTCCATATGAGTGTTCTCTAAATTTATATTGGGTACTTTTGGAAAATATACATCATATAATAGATAACATAATGGACCTGTACACCTTAATGGCAGAACAAAACTTCTCTAAATTAATCAATACAATTTATGAATGACGGTTTTTCGTTAGAAACCCTATCAAATGGTTTACTTGCAGATATTTCTGTTGACTACATTGGAAAATAAATAATACGATAACCTTACGAAGAATTAAAAATTTTTCTCAATACGATGAATTCAATATTCGTTATGTAATTTACTCTTGAAAAGAGCATATGTAATTCTTTCAACTCTTTAGATCACGATATTGAAAAATATGAAATTCACTCAATTCACTACAAACATACCGAAAACCCGGACTCAGTTATTCCTTTTCATTCATATCATTCATTCATTTTAAAGAAATGTCCTTCAGATATTTTTCCACAAACGCCTTCGTGTTCCACTATCTGAAAAAAACTGCATCAATGAACTTATGATCATATACTGAATCGATGAGAACAATCGATAGCCAAAATAAAGTTTTTCGGACCACCTACTTCTTTGACGTTAAGTATACCTGTAACTTGAGGAGTCATTTTGAACATATATATATATATATATTTGAAAAATTTACCCGGAAATATTTGAAAGAAATCGTTTATTGAATACGAATTAATTTGATGGTCATATTTTACTCTTCATTGAGCACTTATGATATTAAATCAAAAACAATAGCCGATATTATAAGTGTGGTTTTCTTAAACTACCCAATATACACAGTTTATTCAAATTAAATTTATCTTATTTTGACCCTGTATAATATTTAGGAGGATTTCTATCCCATTATGAATTTTTTCGGTTGGGACACATGGAACCTAAGGATTGGTTCACCCCATAACCAAATAAGAGTGTTTATAGTTCTCCTTATCTAATAGCATTCATATCGAATGACGCTTCTCTAACTTTATTTAGGTTGAGAGACATTCGCATTGAGAATTTTCAAATTGACACCATGTATCTATTAGTTAAGGGATTCCGTCTCGATATTCGGGGGTGGATTGTGTTCTTTGTTTAATTCTTCGGTTATCAGTGTTGTTGTGTATCTTTCGGAATTTTTTTAGCTAAAAAAACTCTACAATGTTATGCCATGATTTCACCATCGAGAGCCAAGTAACTCTTATATAGAAATTACACTGATTTCAAAGTGATAACAATGGCTCATTTTTCACCACCGTATAGTGCGTATACCTCTAATTAGCGTTTGTGACTTCAAGTTATATGAATTTCTCTTGTTTTCGGTAACAATAATATAATTATATTTTTAGTAACTTGATGATCATTACACGCTCAAGACTTTGTAGTAACGAGTAGCAGTAACTCAACTGCGCCATCACTAAGTTTACATTAAACACAGGATTTCGATCATCGTCTATTTTCGTCATTCAAACATAACAACGTAAATTTGTCAACAAATTCTATCGTGTAAAGCGCGAATTTTAACTGTCAATTCTAGACGAAACGATTGAGCAAGATAACATAAACCGACAAGTGACCCACTAACCCAAAATTGAAAAACTGCAAATCTCATACAGACGCAAGAGAAACATTCTTTCCAACACTCACATGAAGCAATGCGATAACAATCCTTGTCTTGCCGCTTTGCACCGCAATGGTGCTGATCGTAGTCGTCTTGGCCATCGCCGAAGACCCGGAGGGCATCTCTAATTCACCTTTATCGGGGTCCATCTTCAATGAAACGGCCGTCACTTCACGCGAACTCAAAAACGTCCGAAGTTTATTCTCGTCGCGGTTTTTGGCAGCTCGAAAAAATACGGAGAGCTATTTCGGTTCGATTCGGTTTCGTACAAAGTCCTGGGATGCCGCAGAAACAACTGCCGGTCGCGGGGCGATCCTGCTGTTCGCGGATTTCATCGTCTCGATGACCACACCGCGCGCGTCTGTGATCTCTCGCGCGTAATGCTCGATGTTTGTTGAACTAGTCAAACTTCGAGCGGGCATCCTATCTGCAGCAGCAACCGGATAGTGACGTCACGCTTCTTCTCCTTGGCCATATTGGAAATGATGTTAATTGGTTCTTGCGAGATGGTGATACTTCGGCATAAGTCCGATATTTTCACCTTGTTATCCTAATAAGAGGGCACATGCGGACGGCATCAAGAGAATCATATTCGTAGTTGTAAAGGTGAATGAAGAGATTATTTGGATCGCAACGGGACCGAGATTGAACAATGGTTCATACATTTTTTGATCGTGAAGCATAAAAATGAGATGCGGTGGGAACGTTTTAATCAAATCGATCTGTGGCGTGTATCGGTTCATTTTAATGAGTATGCAGAATGTGAGGATGAAAGAGATCAACCTTTCTCTGGATTGGAGGAGAATGAAAAATTCAAATGCTTTGTTAACTTTGCAATCTTCTCTAACATTCGTGAAAAATATGGCAATATTTTCATATTCGAATGTGATCAGATTTGAGCTGCACTAGTAATAACCCTGATAAATTGATATTTGTTGAGTTATCAAGGTTTTACGTTTCAAACGATCGATGAAACTCGTCGATAGATCTGAGTATCTCAGCTATACATACAGGGTATCAGTTTGGAAACTTTCCATGCGGATATATCTGAATCTAAATAAGTTGAAAATAAATAAAAACCACTATAAATTTGTTTAAGTCGCATGTATCCTCAAAATTTTAAATGATTTGTGACATCTTGAATTGAAACGCCTTTTGAACAGTATTCACCTGCAAGTTAAAATAACCTGAATGTTTTTATAGAGTGCTATTTTGATTATTTAGATGATCAAGATGTAATCCATTTTGGACTAAACAAAAGTATAATATATTTTTGAACTCATCGCTACCATTTTGAAATACTTCTCTTGTTGTTGTGTTGTATTTAAAACATCAGCTAAACTGGTTGATCTTCCTCCACGGATTATAACAGAATATGCATCTTTCCCAGAGAAGTATTTCAGAATGTTAAAAATGAGTTTGAAAATAGATTTTGCCTTTCTTAATCCCAAACTGGAATGCATTTTGAGCATCTCATCACATAATGGCACGACACGGCCTTTGAAATTAAATGAAAAAGAAAGAGAAATTAACAATGAAATTCCGGTGAGAAAAAATGACTCGAAAAGAAAATACGAAATGTTGGAGTATCGACTTTTGCGTACCTGGCTTCACAGCACGGCAGAATCAATGTGTCACTCACGAGCGAGAAATAGTCACCTTTTCACTGGCGTTCGAACTTGTAGAATTAACGAGAAAATTCGACAGAAACGAAGAAAAAGTCTTGCACTGCATCGAACGAGCGTCGACGTGTGTACTGAATTACTACTACTTCGTACTTCTTTCGTCTGGCACTGTCATATATCTCCAACATATGTTACGCGTCCATAGAGAAAGAAATGAACATACGTGGGCCGCATGAAACGAACAAGCATTTTGGAACAGAAAATAAATGAATGCAACTAACAACACTGAGTTGCAGTAACATAACCGCCCACCTAAAATAGAATATTTTATGAAAAAAAGCAAATATAAAAATTGAAAAGATATCGAACATAAAGCGAAAAAAAATATATACATATATACATCAACATATGTCATAACTATTGGAGAGGTAATGGACATAATTTAACCACTGATCTCTGCAGTACACCTTGAGTAGTCCGAACAGTAGCTACTCTAGCTATTTTATCAGCGCCAGGATGCAATTTCTTAATGCGTCCAAGTCGCCAGCGCAATGGAGGAGTTGATCATCTTTTATCAAGACGAGTGCACCTATTGAATAAGGAGGCGAGTCACTATTGAACCACCTTTTTCGTTGTTGCAGTGTGTTCAGATATTCTAAATTCCATCTTTTCCAAAAATCCTGATGGATACGAATTAAAAGCTGCCAACGCGATAATCGACCGATAGATAGGTGTGATAAATCTGGTTCAGGAATAGCAGTTAATGGAGCCAAAGTAAGAAAATGTCCCGGTGTCAGTGCAGATATGTCATTCGGATCATTACTAAGCGGACATAGAGGGCGAGAATTGAGCACAGATTCAATCTGTAAGTGGACTCTATAAAACTCCTCATATGTCAGGAGTTGATGACCGATTACTCTCAATAAATGGGATTTGACAGATTTTATACCAGACTCCCAAAGACCCCAAAATGAGGACTAGAAGGCGGATTGAAACTCCACTCAATTTTCTCTTCCAACACAGCGCCCTGCATATATTTCGAAAGCTCCCGATAAGCTCCCTGAAATTTGTTCCACCATCACTAAAGATGTGGTTACATCTACCCCTTCGAGCAATAAAACGACGCAATGCAGAAAGAAAAGCATCGGAAGTTAAATCTGACACCAACTCCAAATGCAATGCCTTCGTTGTGAAACATACAAAGAGACATATATACGCCTTTAACGATTTTGAGCCACGAGACCTAGACATAGTTATGAAGTATGGGCCACCATAATCTACTCCGACGCATTGAAAGGGTTTGAGCTGATTAATTCTCAAGGGTGGCAAATTACCCATGAGAGGTTGAGACATTTTGGGATTGACCTTGAAACACGTGTTACAGCGAGAAATAACTTTGTTTATAGCTCGTCTGGCTGATGATATCCAGACCTGTTGAGATAGAAGGAACTGTAAAGTCTGAGCACCTGGATGCAGATATATTTTATGGAAATGCTGAATAAGGAGCTCCGTAAGTCGATGAGATGAAGGAAGCAAAGCTGGGTGTTTGTGATCATAGGCCAGACCAGAAGAAGACAGACGACCGCCCACCCTGAGAACACCGTCTTCTCCAATAAATGGATTCAATTTTCGAAGTGATTTAGATATGGGATTTCCCGAGAGATGAGATTATCGATCTGTTCCTTGAACACAACCCGTTGAACCTGCTTTATAATGAAGAAAAGTGCATCTTTGAGATGAACTGCGGAAAATCTATATATCCTAGGAGCTTTAGAGTTCTTTATGAAGTTAACGAATCTGAAAATGTAAGCTACCACTCTTTGAACCTTGGACAGAGATGAATACCTGGAGAGCAAATCATCAACAAACGATAGAGAAATGAAAGTTGACAAAGAGAGGTGACGCTCTTCTGTTTGTACAAGATGAAGAGAATTCTCTATTTCATCATTTGCGAAGGTGAGATGTTTGGAACGAAGCCAGTCAGGGCCTGTCCACCACAAAGAGCAGTTCAACAGTTCGGTTGGCGTTAAGCCGCGTGAAGCACAATCAGCTGGATTGTCTTTCGATTGAACATGATACCAATTTTCTGTTGAAACTAAGTCCTGAATTTGAGTAGTACGATTGCTTACAAATGTCTTCCATCGATGAGGAGAAGACTTAATCCATGTTAGAGCTACCATTGAATCAGACCAAGCAAAAATGTCATCTATTGTAAAGGCTGATTGGTAAACAGAGGAAACCACATTAATGAGTTTTGATAATAAGAGACAAGCACACAATTCCAGTCGTGGAAGTGAAATTCTCTTCAATGGGGAGACCTTTGATTTACCACCTACGAAAGAGATGTCAATGGAGCCGTCATAATTGAAAAACCTGAAATATACCGCGGCTGCGCAACCACGCTCACTACTATCTCCGAAACCATGAAGTTCGCAACGATAAAATGGTTTCGATGCAAGTTTCCGAGGTATCTTTAATTTACCCAATTCGGTTAATTCAGATTTACACTGATTCCAGCGACGGCTGACATCGTCTGGAAGTGTATCATCCCACTGCAAACATAATGTCCAAAGATGCTGGATCAAATGTTTAGCAAGAAAAGTAAATGGAGAAAGGAACCCCAAAGGGTCGAAAATTCGAGAAAGTTCTGAAAGTATGGTACGTTTGGTACATACCTGCACAGTAGTTTCCGCAAAATAAGAAAATTCGTCCGACGAAGGAAACCACCTCAAACCGAGAATTTTGACTAATATTTGACGATACAGTTGTTTGATATCAACTGTGAAAACGAACCGATGAACACGAAAGTTCATCAAAATGGCAATAATATCCTTTGTAATTTAGGACCTATCAATAGAGCATCATTTAAAGATAAATGACTGGGTACATGAGCTGACGCATCGAAAACAACCCTCAACTTTGTGGATGGACTGTTTGGTTTGATTATACAATTGTGAGGGATATAAAAAGTATTTTCATAATCCGAACTCGTAGAAATCAATGACATATGATCTTTTTCTAAATATTCCTTCATGAAAGTAGAGTATTCCCTGTATATATTCTGGTTTTTAATAAGTTTACGTTCAAGGGATAAAAAACGACGTAGTGCGAGAGAATATGTGTCACCGAATGAAAGTGTTGACTGATCAGGTTTAAATGGTAATGCCACAGTGTACCGTCCAGATGTATTTCTAGAATAGTTCTGAGAGTATAAGTTCTCACAAAATTGATCTTCTGGTGATACAATGACATTCTCTGAAACTTCTTCAAGTTCCCAGAATCTTTTCAACGAGGAGTTCAAACCTGATTCAGATAATGACAAATGAAAATTGTTAACTGATATGTTAGGTGATTGAATCTTTCCCATGAAAACCCAACCAAACACTGTCTCAAGTGCTGTTGGTTCTAAACCGTTACCCTCGATACGACCCGGTCGAATTATTAAAGAGAATATATCCGCTCCGAGGAGAAGGTCTATTGATTTCGGAATGGAAAAGTTCGGATCTGCTAACTTCTTGTTATGGACACAATTCCAAAACGAATAATTTACGAAAGAACTCGGCATTTCCGCACAAATCTTCGGAATCACGACGGCATCGAATGTAAAAGATGGATTTATTTGACCTGATGGACGAATAGTACATTCAGTGCTGCAATTAGCAGAAGATGAGCTTTCACAAATTCCATTTATCGAAAATGAAGCATCACAAATTTTCAAGCCTAATCTATTTACACACGATTGAGTTAAAATATTTATTTGAGAGCCTCCATCTAACAGAACTCGGACCTTCTGATATCTACCCCAAGCATCACGAATTTCAACCTCAGCGGTTGCTAAGAGAACGGTAGAATTTGAAGTAACATTGGTTAAAACCTGAGCTGAGCCTGAATCCGATGAATTTGCAGCATTGAAATGAAACGTCACTGTTGAAGAATTATTATCCGCATTATTGCGCATGTGCAACAGGGTATGATGCTTTCCGTGGCAAGTACGACAATTTGACTTTGAAGAACAATTGTTGATCTTATGTCCAGAATGGAGGCAATTGATACACCAATTTTGTTCTTCACAGTCTTGAACCGATCTTGAACAGTTTGTTCCAAAAATGATGGACATTTGTAAATATTATGAGCTAACTTGCAATAATTACAGGTTAAACGTTTCTTGAATGATTCAGTTTCCGTTTGAACGAGAAGAGTCGAATTTCTTTATTCGTTGAGAGCGAACTAGATTTCAAAACTTGAGAATTCGAAACTGAATGAGTTTTCGACGGAAGAGAAAGAGCTACTGCCTCAAGGCTATACACTGATTTGTCAGGAAATTTTGCAAATTGACAAACGACGGAATATTGGTTGAACATTCTTGTAATTCAAAACGTTTGATCGTTGCTGAATCTAATTTCTGAATGAGAATGTGAAATAAAACAAAGTCCCACTGGTCAACGACTAAACCTAAATTCCTTAATACCGATAAGTTTTCCGCAAAAACTTCTAGAATTCGCCTAAGGTCTTTAGCTGAATCACCCTGTAGCTTTGGAACATTACAGATTTCCTTCCAACACGTATTAGCGAGAAGTCTTTTATTTTGATATCTTTCCGCCAATGTCTGAAAAGCGCTTTCATAATTTTCAGCAGTCAATGGAAATCCTTTAACTAAATTTAAAGCATGAGAAGAAAGTGAACTAAGGAGGTATTGAAACTTTTCTATTTGACTCAAGTTAGAATTTTCATGTACCAAACTTTGGAACATATCGAAAAAGTAGGCCACTCTTTATAATTCCCATTGAAAATGGGCAATACTATCTTTGGAAGTTTAACATTTGGCGAACTAATAGAGCAACTTTCTTGGTTTTTTACTGGAATGTTTACTACAGGAAATAAATTAACATAAGTTGTTCTGATGGTGTAATAATTTTCCATAAAGGCTGTTCGAATAACCTTCTCAGTGTTCAATTCGGGTTCTTCGGAAGATACTATCATAGAGACAATAGACGTATGTAAATTTTGAAAGTCCACGAGAATATCGTCAAGTATTTCACATCTTAATTTGAATCTTACGTGTAAACTTTCATCAGTGACAGCGAATTGTGCTAAATTGAGAATTTCCTCGAGATCATCAATAACAATTTGACGACGAGCTTTGAGTTGTTTCAATTTTGTCGCCATTATTATTATTCAAGGTATACTGCAGAAAACAATATGAATTTCGTTTTGAGTAATTTCGAAAAAGAGTAAATAGACTAACCGATTGAAAAGAACTAAATTAATTAATAAAGCAAATAATTAAGATTGAATCTATTAAATTGAAAATCGAGTTGAAAATAAACAAATGAAAATAATGAAATGTAAATAAACAAAAACAAGAATGTCAATCTTTGTTTATGTTTTGAATCAAGGTTATGAGCATAGATGAGAAAAACAAATGAAAGGTAATGAAAGCTAAATTCTTTTAACATGCGCAGATATTAAAGGATTTATGAATGTGTTCGATATCTTATCAAGTTTTCGAGGTCACGTGAATAATGACAGATTGAAATAAATGCAAATGAAAAAACTAAATGAAAAAATTCCAAAATGCTTGATCGCAATAATTTTGAAAACGCGGTTCGAAAATATCCGGCCCGAAGGACCAAAATGGCACGACACGGCCTTTGAAATTAAATGAAAAAGAAAGAGAAATTAACAATGAAATTCCGGTGAGAAAAAATGACTCGAAAAGAAAATACGAAATGTTGGAGTATCGACTTTTGCGTACCTGGCTTCACAGCACGGCTGAATCAATGTGTCACTCACGAGCGAGAAATAGTCACCTTTTCACTGGCGTTCGAACTTGTAGAATTAACGAGAAAATTCGACAGAAACGAAGAAAAAGTCTTGCACTGCATCGAACGAGCGTCGACGTGTGTACTGAATTACTACTACTTCGTACTTCTTTCGTCTGGCACTGTCATATATCTCCAACATATGTTACGCGTCCATAGAGAAAGAAATGAACATACGTGGGCCGCATGAAACGAACAAGCATTTTGGAACAGAAAATAAATGAATGCAACTAACAACACTGAGTTGCAGTAACACATAAAATATTCCTTTATGGAGACAAAGCTTATTACAATAATGTAAAACTTTCTCTAAGCCCTGTATGAAATTGAGGAACATTTCTAGTGCATGTGAATACTACTCAAAAAGACTTTTGATTTGAGGTATCACAACAAGGAGTGATGTCATTTGAAATATTGGGATTGGGATGCATGGAAACCACGGGGTGGCTCACCCCATTGTGGTTCCCCGACCTTCACACTGAATTGCGCTTCTTTAAGTTTCTTAGTTTCAGAGATATTTGAATAGAAAGTTAACAAATTTTCACCCTGTATACAGGGAAATCATCCAGATTGTGACGAAATCGGTGAAAAACAACATATAAGCATGAATTATATTAGACCCTGCAGGTGGGTTCAATATATTGATGTAATTATGCATAGGGTAACTCTACATCCATTCAATATAGATGAATTGAGGGCTGCAATCAAATCTACCAAATCTCGAGAGGCAGCAGGTTTTGACGGAATTTATCCAGAATTCATCAAACATTTAGGAAAAAAGGCCTTGTCTTGGTTATTGTCTTTCTATAACAATATTCTGAATTCAGGAAACTTTCCTTACGAATTTCGTAAGGCTAAAGTAATAGGTATTTTGAAACGAGGAAAAAATCCTTGTGATCCTAGTAGTTATCGACCCATCAGTTTACTGAGTGTACCTTTCAAGATATTAGAAAGGCTAATTGTTTTTAGAATTGAATCTTCTATAGAAAATGCTCTACAAAATTTCCAGGAGGCTTTAGGAAAAATAGAAATCGTTTCAGAAGAAATAATACCACATCTCATCAATAGATACCCCATATATAAATTTCAAGATGGTGGATGATGATGTTTCCGACGCTTTCTTGGAATGGGTTATAAATTTCAAACGAATCTGGTACGTATTTTTGTTATTCAGTTCTTTTTTCTGCTTTTGTCTTTTCATTTTGAGATTCGATGTTAGCAACTTGAAGAAGTCTCTGTCTCCATCAATAGAAGACCACTCTTGAAGAAAGAAGTCCCTAAAATATATTTCAGCTTATTTTTGTATTTTCACACTCAGACGGGGAGCCAGGGTTTTTTTACTGGGTTTTTTTCCCTAGGTTTTTATTCCATACGCCGAATGGTATGACACCCCGTCACTAACCCCTGATCTATATGCTTTATTGTTTGCTAACTAAATATTGTCAGCCAAAAGTTCAAAAGAATATATATATATATATCGGATATGCATCCCCGCATCATCTTATGTATTGGTTTCTAGTTATGCTAACCTATATATTTAATCCTAGCAAGCCCCCTTGCTGGCACTAGGATCATTTGTGTGAGAGGCATGGCAACAGAGGCAGGTTGTTCAGTTCCCCAACTCCAATTTCTCACCAAGATAGCGTCGCTAAGTCTTGGCTCAGCAGCCGTCAGCTATGGAGTTCCCTATTGCCTCCCCCGTTAGGTGCGAGTTGCGGTCTGTTACTCGTTTTCTAGCCGCTAAGTAGAAATCGGCGATGAAAATTTACGAATAACTCATCAAGTTATTTCCATCTGTTCCCCGAGTTGAGAAAACCTTAGCGAAACCCAATTCCACACACATGAATAGGTACATAACGCGGTTGTTACGTTTCCTACACGAACAGGCAGCAGAGTTTAAAGAAGTGGGTGCCTCAAATGCAGAAAAGTGCATAGAACGTAATGGCGATTATGTAGGAAAATAAGAAAAAGACTGAACTTTCAAAAAATGTACTTTTTTTGCAATTAAACCAATTCTTCAATGTGAAAGAAATTCGTGTTACTTATTTCACGGACACGCCCCATTTATAATAATCTTGTGCAGATTATGTAATGAAATATTCCCTAATTTGATTAGGGTAGTTCGATAATGTGATATTAGAGCACATTTTTTATTTCCGAACAAATTTGCATAGAAAATTTCGATCCGAAATGTTGGAACGCAATAGTAGCTGAAATAATGTATTGGAAAAAAATGAATTGATACATAATTACGACTATTCAGTAATCTGCACCATTCGATCAGAAAAACGATATTTGACTTCAATTAAGTAGATATTGGCTTTCATCAAAATAATCATGCAATGAATTCAACGACATTTCCCGAAGTGCATTGGTAATAATGAAAATCTTCTTAATCAGTTCAGTTATTAATTCCCGATAAGACATTTACGATATAACCTGGGATTGTAAACATCGATCGGTTGATCAACTCGTTGATTGAGCGATTCTATGCCTAAAATTCCGTTAATTCAGCATTACATAAGTCAATCTGACATATCCATCGAAGCATTCTGCGAATCAAGAATCGTCCCGAAACCTACTCTAATGCAGGGCATACACGCTCCGGTGGACCTGCGCAGGTATACCTGTACAGTTTTTCCTTTCCGGTCGACCGCAGCGTGTATGCCTTGCATAAGGCTTTAAACTATTGAGAGTAAAGTGCTGCAGAACGGAGAAAATCCTGGGTTAATCCTGGACCACCATCATCATCGACTGCAAAACCAGATCGATTCGGTAAAAAGACAATGTTGTGTGTTTGGTGGGACCAGAAAGGTGTAGTGTACCACGAGCTCCTAAAACCTGGTGAAACTGTTAACACTGATCGTTACCGACAACGAATGATCAATTTGAACCATGCACAGATCGAGAAAATCCCAGACTGGGTCAGACAAGGTAATTCTGCTCGATGACAATGCACCTACACACAAAGCAAATCCGGTTCAGGATAAAATTAGCTGGGAGCTACTACCCCACCCGCCGTATTCACCAGACTTGTCTCCCACCGACAACCATTTGTTTTCATCGATGGGACACGCATTGGCTGAGCAGCACTTTGATTCCTACGAGGAGGTCGAAAATTAGGTGTCTGGTTGGTTTGCTTTGAAAGACGAAGAATTTTATAGTCGTGGTTAATTTTATTGAGTTCTGAAATGGTTTTGAAAGAGATATAAAAAATGCCAGTGGAATGCTGTTTTGTATTTGCTTGTTAAAATGATGAAAATTCGTAACTGCTGTTGCACCACTTTCCAAGAGTTCGAAAATTCAATGTTCCAAGGTGAGTAAAAATATGAATCAAGTTATGGTGAGAGGATACAGCAAACTCTTCAGAAACAGTATACTTCTCTCAAGTATGTATGTATGTGTAAGCTATTTCAAAGCCGATGCCTACTTAAAATGGAATCTAACCAAATCGACGAGAATTTCGGCTTCTGCTATCGATCCTTCTGTTGATGTTCTTTAGCCTTTTTTATCTGATTTGATGGTTACTTCAACTAACACATTTCCAGATTCAATACATGAGCCTTTTTCTTCGAATGCCGTTCCTCAAACTGCAGGGACACCTTATCAGAAACAGATTAGTCCTTCATCAATGGAATATCTACACCCCTAACAACACCTAATAAGTCAAACACATCTAGTTCATCAAACAAGGTGGCTCTCTTTCAGAACAGCTCAATGCTCAAATCTCGAAGAATTGATCACCTCAGTCCCAAACAGCGGTTTTTGGTGAAGTGAACTAAAATGAATCAAATCAAGGAGTATAAGAAAATGGAGCTATTACCAGTTTTCACAAACGTTCCTACTACTTTGAAGACTATACGGGCCTGCTGAGAGAAATCAAGACGACCAGAGATAGATCTTGCCAGATAAGATTCAAATTTTGTCTCTGTTCAAGAACTCTCCACGCACAATTTTCCTCTACAATCTCCTCGAACCCTAGGATTCTGCTCGGCAGTATTCCATTCAAAACAGGAGTTGCAAACCTGTACTGAATGACTTGAAGATCACGTTGAATGATTTTGATCCGAATGATCGTTTTGTCACTTTAATGTTTGATGAAATGTCTATTCGCCGTCATCTGTGTTATAAACAATATATAAGACTAAATTGAAGGCTACCAAGATCACAATGTACAAGGGTACTGTGAAAGGCTAAGGAAAAAATAATAATATTCATCTGAAAATTAATCTTCTCTAAACGGTTGCTTTCAATTATTTTTAAATCACAAACTTTTTACCGCTTGCTTGAAGTAGATAACCGTACTCTTTCATAAGCTGGGTGACAACGCACTTTTTTCTTCATTGTACTATAATGAAGAGTAAAAGTTTCTTTCCAAATTCTTCAGGTTGCAAATCATGCTTTTGTGTTTATGGTGCAAGGGCTTAGATGGCGTATAAAACAACCAGTTGCATATTACTTGAGCTTATCAAAAACTTCCAATACTCGACTAGTTATATTTCTACGTCAAATTATCCGTGCATGTGAAGAAGCAGGCTTCCAAGTGACTGCAACTGTATGTGATCCAATAACGTGAAGGCGTTGAAAAATCTTGGCGTGACCGTATCAGAACCATAATTTCACTTTAGAAACGAAGCGAATAAACAACATATACGATCCCTGTCATCTTCTGAAATGCACTAGAATTAATTTTATGAAGAGGCACCTCAACCTGCGCGGAGCTATAAGGGAACATGATTTTGAAAGTGAGCTCTTTCAAATTTACTTAGTGTTAATATCCCTCAATTTTTTAAAACGTCATGATTGCATATTCTCATCATGTTCAATACATATTATGTTGATACCAAACTGTTTTCTTAAAAGAAGTAAATGCAATAGATAATCAAGTTACTGCTATTTTCATTTCAAATGTGTTTAAATATTTACTTTTTATAGGAGTTGCAGAATGAAAGCATATACAAACTGCAGTTGCCGCTGATCACAAGGCTTTGTACCAAGGCATGCGTTATATCACAGATGAACAGTTGAATCCGAAACGCAAGGTAGTCATCATCAAGTGAAGCATGCTGTTCAGATTTTCAGGCATACCGTTGCGAAGCAGATTGAGCATGCATATGAAAATTGGGAGGGTTGATCGCAGCTAAAGTATGGCTGCACTGTTTGACTGCCGAAATGAGACATAGTTCATAACGGCTGTAGCTTTTTGATTTTCTCCATTGCTTACTTTCAATTTATATGTGTTGAAAAAATGTGTTGAAGGCAGTAAACTGCAGGCTTCAAAACTACAATTATCAACATTTTGGCATTTGCTGACACGGCTCGGACCAAATGTGAATACGATAACGTTGAGTTGATAGATAACCTGCATGCTCTACTATGTAACAACGAGGAAAATACTTCAAATGACGTTGAAGATGGTCCAAATATTGAAAACCTGCTAAAAGAGGTAGAAGTTTTGGATATGATTCTGAAACAACTTCAGTAAGACAGGCAGTTGAAACGCGTGAAAGAACATGTCGACCTATGGCTCACATAATTGGGTTTATTGCCAAGAGGTTGCTGAAAAATCTGACATGTGAGTTTTCTAGTCGGTTGCAGTTGTAACTCATTAATTTCATATATTTTCAATAATCCATCATTTCAAACATAAATAGCGATTGTACTCGGTGTTTAGCAGAAATGAACAAATTCTGAAAAAGTGTATGCTTGTTGAGACAACAAATTTACATACTTCATCACAAAACCTTCAACTAATCACCAAACAGAAAATAGAAACAATCATTTCCGAAGTGTTCTTTTCTATTTTCTCATTCAACTTCAGCCTTTTCACAATATTTCAGTAATTTCTCAAAAGACTTGTTTTATAATAATTAGTCGACCGAATATTTTGATTCGGCTACCGATTATGAATCACCGGTCAGTTAGGCATTATATCACCGATCTTCAGTTGGAGCCAAAATATCCCAGACTATTTGAATTTCCTGCCAGCTGCTAGTTCCAGAGTACGCCACTAGTGGATTAGATTCGAACACGGTCCAGAGGATTAGGACAAGAGTTGTCATTCTCTTGTTTGTATATACTCTCTGGTATAACCACAACTTGAAAACTTGATTAAACTAGTGACCGTAACCATTCTTGAGCTGAAAGAAATTTTTAGGAGCTGAAAAATTTTCATACTAGAAATTTAATGAATTGGCAGAGGAAAAAATCCTCAAAGCATTGAATATTTCATTGTATAGTAACCTCTTGTAATAGTTTTTGGCGGTAGACAAGCTCCTATATCTTATCATGGGTTCATTCTACGTAGAAGAGACTTCAGAATAAACAGTACAGCAATAACCTCCATAAATGCAAAATTTATTTTGAGAGCTGACGAATACTCGGACGATAGAAATCTCTCAACAAAAACATGCTGCCTGCGATGCAACACATAGAACCTAAGGATACAAGACAACCGGGTACTGAATCTATATCTGTTTTCCAACTTACTCAGTAAAATTCGGTTACTCACTTTACGGAGGCTATCTGAAAATCCGTATAGATCACATCAACCTGACTAGAATCAGAGTATCAGAATAGAAACTGGGAAAACGAAGCCAAATTTGTCACAAATGATCTCCCAGGTACAGAACCATGCTGCGCCTGACTCATCTGATTCTGAATTTCCGAATGAAATCGTGATAGACAGCATTTATCTTCGACTTCACAATAGCTCGCAAGGATATGTATTTTCTATAGTAGATATCAGTATTGAATTTTTATAATTTCTGAATGCCTTCTTTTTCAAATATATATAATTGATTATTTCAGATGTGAACCATAACGAAAATGAACGCCTTTCGAATAACTTTCGAGGAAAACACCAATGAAAAATGTTATTTAGAGCTGAGTAGAACCTATCACAAGCAACGTCCAGGTGATCAACCTCCAATAAAATCGATTCCCAATCAGCGTCTACAACCAATTGGTAAAGTCTCTGTTGCTTCTACCTATATTTGTCCGCAACGGAACTTCCATCGGACCCTCACCACTCAAAGTGAAATGTAGCGGCGGGTGGTGAAGGTCGGCGTTATCAACAGCGAAGTCATGGCTACGAACATCACACTGTTGGCTAGAAGATAATAAGTGTAGCATAGTTCCATTCGAATTAGGAATAGTATTGAACTGTTTTCCCGAGTACATTAGAAAATGATCTGATTG